>OY728145.1:1426616727-1427866727 GCA_963277665.1 Viscum album
TGGGAAAACTATGTATGGGATTTCAAATACTACAATTGATTACATTATTACCTTCTTGAAGGAATTAATTCCAGATGATGCATATATTCTCTCAAACCACTATATGGCATGGAAGTTAGTTGATGAACTTGGATTCTCAAAAAAAAATTCATGCTTGCCCGAATGATTGCAGCTTATTTTGGGGAGGAAACTGCTGAAAGAAATGATTGTATCAAATGTGGAACCTCTTGATGGAAGCCAAAAGATGATGAAACACCATCTCGTGTTCCACAAAAAGTAATGTGGCACTTTCCATTGATCCCCATATTATAGAACCTTTTCATTTCTGATGAAATATCTGTAAAAATGCGATGGAATGACACCGAGAGAAAAAATAATAGTGAAGAGTTGGTTCACCCTGCAGATGGATTTTCATGGAAGAGATTTGATGCTCGATATCATGAATTTGTAGCCGATGTGCGTAATGTGAGACTGGGTCTTTAATGTGACGATTTTAATCCATTTGGGTAGATTCTTACTTCGCACAACACATGGCCGGTTTTCATACACATTTATAACCTTCCCCCTTGGTTGTGTATGAAAAAGCCTTACACTTTATTGAATATACTGATATCTGGACCTTCTGATCCTAGAAATGATATAGACGTATACATGCAACCTTTAATAAAATATTTGAAACTTCTTTGGGATGTGGGTGTGCCCATATACGATGCATGCTCGAAAGACATATTTCATATGCGTGCTGAGCTTATGTGGACGATCAATGATTTTTATGCTTATGCAATGATGTCTGGATGGAGCATAAAAGGAAAATTGTCATGTCCTATTTTTATGAAGAATACTCGATCAAGAAGACTGAAATATCTTCGTAGTTTTAGTTTTATGGGACATCAACAATTCTTTCCAATGAACCATCCATATAGAAACAATCGTTGAAGATTTGACAATACCATGGAGAATGATGATCCACCTCAGTGTATGTCTGGAACTGATGTGCTTAATTAATTGAAAGATTTCAGTTATTCATTTGGGAAGGGTGTAATGAAATCTAGAAAGAGGAAAAATGTTTCCAATGATACCTATTACAATTGGAAGAAGAAGAGTATATTATTTAAGTTGTCGTATTGGTCAACCAACTTGTTACGTCATTGATTAGATTTAATGCACATTGAAAAGAATATATGTGAAATGTTGCTTTTTATTCTTCTAAATGTCAAAGGGAAGACAAAAGATGATTTATGATCTCGGCGTGACTTGGTAGATTGGGGGATTAGACCAGAATTTCATCCTATCTGTATCAGTGAAAATAAATGGAAAGTTCCATGTGCTTCTTATGTGATGAAACCTGCTGAAAAAAAATCAATTTCTGGAAGTTCTAGAGACTATTAAAGTTCCTGATGGCTATTCAAGCAATATATCAAAACGGGTCAACAGAAAAGAGTTGAAGTTGAAATCTTTGAAGACTCATGATTATCACGTCCTTTTGCATGAGTTGATTCCAATAGCAATCCGTCATCTCTTGTCCAATAATGTTAGAGTCTCAGTTATCAGTTGTGATATTTTTTTAGAGATCTTTGTGCTAAGAGGTTGTCCAAATCCTTCTTGCAAAAACTGTTGGAAGAGACACCATTAATTTTCTGTGAGTTAGATAAAATATTCCCTCCATCATTTTTACATGCATGTTGCATCTGACTGTCCATCTTCCGACCGAAATACTTCTTGGAGGACCCGTTTCTTTCTGTTGGATGTATCCAACTGAAAGAAACATGTGCACATTGAAATCATATGTTCGGAACAAGAATTATCCCGAAGGTTCTATTGTGAACGGTTACTTGGCTAAAGAATGTATGGATTTCTGCTCAATGTATTTGTCTGATCTTACTACGAGAATAAACATACCAATGAGAAATGAAGAAGAACAGTATAGGAAAATTGATCCCAGTTTTCCATCACTTCCTCAGACAGGAAGAATTCTAGGATCATATACATTGACGACATTAATCCTTGAAGAGCGAGAGATGGCATATTGCACAATGTTGTTCAATTGTGATTTGTTCGATGAGTATACCAAGTAAGTAAATTGTACATGTATATCTTATCTTATCTCTTGTAATTTTAAATATTTGTTAAACTATTATTATTTTTATCTACAGGGAACATAAAGAATTGATATATAGAAAGCATCATTCTTTATCTTTGAGAAGGAAAGAGACTTTGCATAGCAAAGGGTTTTCTGCTTGGTTGAAATTGAAGGTAAAAATATTTCTTTAATAACTAAATAAAAATAATATTTAATTAAGTTTACTATTTGTTTATATTTTAGGTATCGAGTTTGCCTGAAGACTCTGTTTCTGAGAAAATAAGAGCTTTGGCTTTTGGTCCTAATACCATGGTTCGTGCTTGTAAATCACTTGTGATCAATGGATAAAAATTTATTATCACTGAACGAGCAATAAACATGAGAACACCGCATAATGGTGTTATGCTAGCTTCCACAACAAACTGTTATGCCAGTTCATCGGATACTAGACCTCGTTCTGAAAATGTAGCTTATTATGGAGTCGTGGAGAAAATAATAATTTTGGATTATTACTCGCATGGTCGAGTCATGATGATGAAATGTCAATGGTTTAATTCAATGATGAGGCAAGGAACCTTTATTGATGATTGTGGATTTCGAGTTATTGACATTACTCACACTCTTGCCACCGATGAACCAAATGTATTGGCATCAATGGGGAAAAAAGTTTTTTATGTCAAAGATCATCGTCATCCTAAATTCAGTGTAATTATTGAAGTAAATCCCAGACATGTTTTTGATGATGGTGATGATGAAGTTGACACTATCCCTACTGAAATTGGAAGCAATCCATTTATTACTTATGATGATGTCAATAGCTCAATTTTCAGAGTTGATTGTGAACCTGAAGTTGTGGTGGGAAATATATAGAATCATACAGTTGTGGATGAGTTGATTCCAATAGAAATCCATCATCTCTTGTCCAATAATTTTAGAGTCTCATTTATTCGGTTGTGATATTTGTTTAGAGATCTTTGTGCTAATAGATTTTCCAAATCCTTCTTACAAAAACTGTTGGCAGAGACACCATTAATTTTGTGTGACTTAGAGAAAACATTCCCTCCATCATTTTTTACATGCATGTTGCATCTGACTGTCCATCTTTCGACCGAAATACTTCTTGGAGGACCCATTGCTTTCTATTGGATGTATCCGACTGAAAGAAACATGTGCACATTGAAATCATATGTTCGGAATAGGAATTATCCTGAAGGTTCTATTGTTAACGGTTACTTGGCTCAAGAATGTATGGATTTCTGCGAAATGTATTTGTCTGATCTTACTACGAGAATAAATAGACCAATGAGAAATGAAGAAGAATAGTATGGGAAAATTGAACCCAGTTTTCCATCACTTCCTCAGACAGGAGGAATTTCGGGATCATATACATTGACGACATTAAGCCTTGAAGAGCGAGAGATGCCACATCACACATTGTTGTTCAATTGTGATTTTTTCGATGAGTATATCAAGTAAAGTGTAGATGTATCTCTTATCTTATCTCTTGTAATTTTAAATATTTGTTAAACTATTATTATTTTTATCTATAGGGAACATAAATAATTGATATATAGAAAGCATCGTTCTTTATCTTTGAGAAGAAAAGAGACTTTACATAGAAAATGGTTTTCTACTTGGTTGAAATTGAAGGTAAAAATATTTCTGTAATAACTAAATAAAAATAATATTTAATTAAGTTTACTATTTTTTTATATTTCAGGTATCGAGTTTGACTGCAGACTCTGTTTCTGTGGAAATAAGAGCTTTGGATTTTGGTCCTAATACTATGGTTCGTGCTTGTAAATCACTTGTGATCAATGGATACAAATTTATTATCACTGAACGAGAAAGAAACATGAGAACACAGCATAATGGTGTTATGCTAACTGCCAGAACAGACTGTTATGCTAGTTCATCAGATACTATACCTCATTTTGAAAATGTTTCTTATTATGGAGTCATGGAGAAAATAATAATTTTGTATTATTACTCACATGGTCGATTCACAATGATAAAATTTCAATGGTTTAATTCAATGATGAGGCAAGGCACCTTTATTGATGATTGTAAATTTCAAGTTATTGACATGACTCACACTCTTTCCACCGATGAACCATATGTATTGGCATCAATGGTGAAACAAGTTTTTTATGTCAAAGACCATCATCATCCTAAATTCGGTGTAATTATTGAAGTAAATCCCAGACATTTTTTTGATGATGGTGATGATGAAGTTGACACTATCCCTACTGCAATTAGAATCAATCCATTTATTACTTATGATGACGCCAATAGCTCAATTTTCAGAGTTGATTGTGAACCCGAAGTTGTGGTGGGAAATATATAGAATCATATAGTCGTGTTCTCACCTACATGTTTCACCTACATCATTCAGATTGTGTATCCTAGTACTTACCTTCAAACCACCATAAATCTTCTGTTTCTTTATGTTTTTTTATCATAATGGTTTTTCTATATTTTGTTTTTTGGGTTACACATTAGTTATATGTTTCTAATTACTTCCATATTTGTTTTCATTGTAGGAAATGACACCCATTGAAGAGAGGCGACGGAAAAAGATGACAAAAAATAATCGTCGCATGATATAGATGGGCGTTTATCCACTCATCCCTGTTGTGAGTATTTTATTTCAAATATAAATATTTCAATAACTTATAATATCATGTGTTTACTTTTGTGTTAATTTTTTTTTCAGGATCCACCCCCTAGACGAGAGATATCCGACAAGGAGCCTCATATTGCTCCCAGTAGTGAGGCTGGTGGTAGGAGGGGGGGGTGGTGTCAGAGTTGGACGATCATCTAGTGGTCCTTGTACTGAGGCCGGTGGTATGAGGGATCGTGGTGCGAGAGTTAGACGATCCACTACCACATAAGTATCTTCTATGCCCCATTTTTATCCTACTTTTTCTTCAAGGACACACATGATATTTATACCTCCGATGTTTACACTACCAGTTGGCCAGACGTCTATGCCATCATCTTTTGCTTCTGGTTCATTATCTCCGAGATATTATATTCCACCTTCTTCAACTCCTACTCCGACACAGTATGTGGCTGAGGAGCGTACACTGAGGGACACTCCACCTGTACTGGATATTCCTTCAGCTTCTGCACATCTAGTGACGCCCATTTATCCGACTACCACAGGTATATTTATATAACTCTATCAAATTTTTATACCAAAATTTATTTTTATTATAACTTGTACTAATATTATTTTTCTTTAATAACAGATTCATCTACAGATAGGAGGCGGGGGAGGGGACGTACTCGCTTGCGTGCAGTATGGAACCGCTAGACACAATTGATGGTTGAATACAATGTTGATGGACAAATGATTGAGAAATCTGGGCAGGAATGTCGGGGTTTTTTGGCGATGCTAACCAAATACTCCGATATCATTCCGGTCATCCCTCTCTCTTAGAGACATCTGCCACACAAAGTCAAGGATAACGCGTGGGCACAAATATGGGTAAAAAATCTATTGGATTTAATGTAGTATTTTTTTATTTATATGAACTAATCTATTGGGTTTCAGCTTCGGTTTAACTTCCCTGATGGCGAAGGTGCACGACCAGCGCGTTTAAAAGAACTAGGAGATCTTTGGAGAGATTATAAGCATGAGTTGTATGTTGGATGGTGTGATAGAGTGGGAATGGATTTGGAGACATTACCTATCATGGATGACTTCCCGATAGAGCAATATCGCCAAATGATTACCCATTGGGCGACTGCCAAATTTAAGGTATTAATCTCATTTGAGGTATTTAAATGACAGTTTTCATATTTTGAATTAATATAATCTTATTTATTATTAAACATTATTTAAGAATCTTATGAAAAAAAAACATTGATTCAAAGCAATACCTCCACACTTTGGGGTGCACAACTATGTTAGATCATGAGAGGCAGCTGGTACGATATAGTTGTTTATAATTTTTCTTTAGGACTTTCCCTTTTTATTGTTTCCTACTTAAATTATGTGATTTATTGAATATTGAATATATGATTATACTTGAACTTTATATTGTTTCAATGTCATTATAGAAGAACAAATTGAATATTGAAGGACGTATCCCTCGAGAAAAATTGTTTTGCTCGAGTAGAAGATAAAAAGATGGAACTGAGGTAAATGAACCAACCCAAGAAAAGATTGTAAGTTTTAATTTGTTTATTTCAAAGTTTAATATCTATTTTGAAATTTAATAATCTATTAATATTTTTAACAGGCTGATTTAGAGGCTCTTGATGCCTAGGAGCCTGAAAATTTTGGGCCACATGATCATTTATATCAGGTTATGGGAGAGGAGCACTCTGGTCGAGTACGCTGCCGACCTGGTAAGAATATAGTCCCGACGAGGTATTGGTCCTCTCCAGGTATCCATTATAGTACCACCGAGTTGGAACAGGTCACGTAGCATGCAAGACAGTCTAATAAAAGGGTCATAGATTTAGAAGTACAAGTTCAAACGAGGGACAAAGAATTTATGAAACTGATGAAAGCTTTATCTTCATCACTTCCACCAGAGGCCAGCGCGGCTTGTCAGACATTTATGTCGTCGATGGGTGCATTATCCAATGCACCAGGCGGCACCTCTAGTGGGGGTCGAGATGATGACATTCCTGGTGATGACAAGGATGCTAAAGAGGACGAGGGTGAGGATGAGGATGAGGACGAGGGCGAGGATGGGGCCGAGGGAGAGAATGGGGCCGAGGACGAGGATGAGGCCGACAATGAGCATGGGGACGATGACGAGGATGACGACGAGGAAAGAGATAGTGGCGAGGATGAGGCTGATGATGATAGTGGTGATGGTGATGGTGATCAGGGGCAGATTGATCCATTAAATTTTTGAATTCTGTATAACTCTTTATTTTTGAACCTGGTTTTCCACTCTGGTATGGATTTTTTTGAATTCAGTATAACTCTTTATTTTCAACCAAATATGGAATCCTAATGATGTTATAATGGTTTGGAGGCGAGTGATGCTATATGATATTTTATGGGTTATTGTGAGGAGTTTATTCCCCTTTAATTTTTTGGTTCATAAAACATAAGTTGGTTTTGTATTTTGTTGTGGGTGTGTGTAACCCGAAATTCAAGGTAGGTGGTTCCATTTCTAGCCTGTGATAATGAAACTACTTGTTTTGATTTGCAAATTGATTTATAAATTGATTAATGAAATTGGCATGATTTTTGTATGTGTTGAAAAAGTTTTTTGAAATAAAAATTGGTTTTCCTTGGCTTTTGATAAATGTATTATAAATGGTTTTGAATGGTTTTTAAGGCATTGAAATGGGTTTGTGAAAAAGAGAACATGGGTTACCTTGGGTAATTAGGTGAAAGGTTTATCTTAAGGAAATCATCCATTTCATTGTGGTTATCAAGGAGGTTTGACTTTGGTCTTACCCCTATTTTCTAGGCATATTATTCTTGGGTACTGATATTGAAATTTTGGGGAGATTACTCTTGGGGTTTTCCTCTGCTTCATAGGGATGTTGTTATCAGATCTTTTTTTTTCACTTGATTCTTATTGTATGATTAGTCTACTACCTAGACCTTTAGTATTCCTTGGTACTGTGATACCCATTTTTCTATTTTGTATTACTTAGCTTTCTTAGTTAGCCATGTATTTCATGTTTATGCATGTGGAAAATGATATGGAAAATGTGCTTTAAAGTAGAAGGATTTTTGAGTGAAATTGATATGATATTATCTCTAATGAAATTACAATTCCATGGTTATTTTATTCACACCATGACCAATTTTAATGAGGTAATGAGATATATACTAGGAGTGGTACCCAAAAGACAAAAATAGAGGATAAAAAAATATACCACTCAATAATGAAGGCATTTTTTTTGGTTATTTTTTTAAAAATAATAATTATTTTCATGAATCCTATAATTATAGGAAAGTAAGGTTTCCAAACTATGTTTGAAGGATGATTGAAAGGTGATAAATGAACTCAAACCATCTGAGAATTTTTTTATCCATTTAAAGAAGTCCATGACTATATTAAATACATTATAAATCATTTTTGATGTGTATGAGTCAACCTCACCTCAATCCGAGGTGCGGTGTGGCCGGCACCACTCAAAGTGTCTCACTTTTCTTTGAAATGGAAAACAGTTTAAGTAAAAACAAAAACTAACATATGGAAAATGGACCAAACACATTCAGATTCTGTTGATAATTTAGGAAAAGTATCCATGGGTCATTTGTGACGTGTACGAGTCAACCCCTCCACAATATGAGGCACGGTGTGGCTGGTACCACTCAAAGAGTCTCACTTTTATTTGAAATGGACAAGATTTTAAGTGAAAACAACTGGCATACGGAAAACCAACCAAACGAATTTGGATTCTGTTGAAACTATAGGAAAAAGATCCATGGGTCATATGTGATGTGTACAAGTCAACCCCGCCTCAATATGAGGTCCAGTGTGGCCGGTACCACTCAAAGTTTCTTTCTTTTGTTTAAAATGGATGCGCTTTTAAGTAAAAAAAAATGACATATGGAAAACCAACCAAATGAATTTGGATTGTATTGATACTTTAGTAAAATGATCCATGGGACATTTGTGACGTGTAAGAGTCAACCCCACCTTAATCCGAGGTGCGGTGTGGCCGACACCACTCAAAGTGTCTCACTTTTCTTTGAAATGGACAATAGTTTAAGTAAAAACAACAACTGGCATACGGAAAACGGACCAAATGCATTCATATTCTGTTGATACTTTAGGAAAAGTATCCATGGGTAATTTGTGATGTGTAAGAGTCAACCCCACCTCAATATGAGGCACGGTGTGGCCGGTACCACTCAAAGTGTCTCACTTTTATTTGAAATGGACATTATTTTAAGTGAAAACAACAACTGGCATACGGAAAACCAACCAAACGCATTCAGATTCTGTTGAAACTTTAGGAAAATGATACATGGGTCATATGTAACGTGTAAGAGTCAACCCTGCCTAAATAGAAGGGCTGGTGTGGCCGGTACCACTCAAACTATCTTTCTTTTGTTTAAAATGGATGCGCTTTTAAGTAAAAAAAACGACATACGGAAAACCAGACAAACACATTCGGATTGTGTTGATTCTTTAGGAAAACAATCCATGGGTCATTTTTGACATGTAAGAGTAAATCCCGACTCAATATGAGGTGTAGTGTGTCCATCACCACTCAAAGTGTCTCACTTTTCTTTGAAATGGACAACAGTTTAAGTAAAAACAACAACTGACATACGAAAAACGGACCAAACGCATTAGGATTCTATTGATACTTTAGGAAAAGTATCCATGGGTCATTTTTGAAGTGTAAGAGTCAACCCTACCTCAATATGAGGCATGGTGTGGCCGGTACCACTCAAAGTGTCTCACTTTTATTTGAAATGGACATGATTTTAAGTGAAAACAACAACTAACATACGGAAAACTGACCAAACGCATTAGGATTCTGTTGAAACTTTAGGAAAATTATACATAGGTCATATGTGATGTGTAAGAGTCAACCCCGCCTCAATCCGAGGGCCAGTGTGTCCGATACCACTCAAAGTTTCTTTCTTTTGTTTAAAATGGATGCGCTTTTAAGTAAAAAAAAAACAATATACGAAAAACTGAACAAACGCATTCTGATTGTGTTGATACTTTAGTAAAATGATCCGTGGGTCATTTGTGACATGTAAAAATAAACCCTGCCTCAATCCGAGGCGTGGTGTGGCCAATACCACTCAAAGTGTCTCACTTTTCATTGAAATGGACAACCGTTTAAGTAAAAACAACAACTAACATATGAAAAATGGACCAAAAGCATTCGGATTCTGTTTATACTTTAGGAAAAGTATCCATGGGTCATTTTTGACATGTATGAGTCAACCCCGCCTCAATCTGAGGCACGATGTGTCCAGTACCACTCAAAGTGTCTCACTTTTATTTGAAATGGATAGGATTTTAAGTGAAAACAATAACTGGTATACGGAAAACCAACCAAACGCATTCAGATTCTATTGAAACTTTAGGAAAATGATCCATGGGTCATATGTGATGTGTACGAGTCAACCTTGCCTCAATCCAAGGTCTAGTGTGGCCTGTACCACTCAAAGTGTCTTTCTTTTGTTTAAAATGGATGCGCTTTTAAGTAAAAAAAATGACATACAGAAAACCGACCAAACACCTTCGGATTGTGTTGATACTTTAGGAAAATGATCCATGGGTCATTTTTGACGTGTATGAGTTAACCATGCCTCAATCCGAGGCGTGGTGTGGCCGGCACCACTCAAAGTGTCTCACTTTTCTTTGAAATGGACAACAGTTTAAGTAAAAACAACAACTGACATACGGAAAACGGACCAAACACATTCAGATTCTGTTGATACTTTAGGAAAAGTATCCATGGGTCATTTGTGACGTGTAAAAGTCAACTCCGCCTCAATATGAGGCATAGTGTGGCCGTTAACACTCAATGTGTCTAACTTTTATTTGAAATTGACAGGATTTTAAGTGAAAACAACAACTGACATATGGAAAACCGACCAAACGCATTCGGATTCTATTGAAACTTTAGGAAAATGATACATGGGTAATATGTTTTGTGTACGAGTCAACCCCGCCTCAATCTGAGGGCCGGTTTAGCCGGTACCACTCAAAGTGTCTTTCTTTTGTTTAAAATGGATGCGCTTTTAAGTAAAAAAACGACATATGGAAAACTGACCAAATGCATTCGAATTGTGTTGATACTGTCAACCCCGCCTCAATATAAGGCGTGGTGTGGCCGACACCACTCAAAGTGTCTCACTTTTCTTTGAAATGGGAAATAGTTTAAGTAAAAACAACAACTGACATACGGAAAACAGACCAAACGCATTAGGATTCTGTTGATACTTTATGACAAGTATCCATGGGTCATTTGTGACATTTACAAGTCAACCCCGCCTCAATCTGAGGCATGGTGTGGCCAGTACCACTCAAAGAGTCTCACTTTTATTTGAAATGGATAGGATTTTATGTGAAAACAACAACTAACATACAGAAAACTGACTAAACGCATTCGGATTATGTTGAAACTTTAGGAAAACGATCCATGGGGCATATGTGATGTGTATGAGTCAACCCTGCCTCAATAAGAGGGCCGGTGTGGCTGGTACCACTCAAAGTGTATTTATTTTGTTTAAAATGGATGCGCTTTAAGTAAAAAAACGACATACGTAAAACCGACCAAAGGCATTCGGATTGTGTTGATACTTTAGTAAAATGATCCATGGGTCATTTGTGACATGTATGAGTCAACCCCGCCTAAATCCGAGGCATGGTGTGGCCAGTACCACTCAAAGTGTATTTCTTTTGTTTAAAATGGATACGCTTTTAAGTAAAAACAACCGACATACGAGAAACCAACCAAACCCATTCGTATTGTGTTGATACTTTAGGAAAACGATCCATGGGTCATTTGTGACGTGTACGAGTCAAACCCGCCTCAATCCGAGGAGCAATGTGGCCAACACCACTCAAAGTGTCTCTCTTTTGTTTAAAATGGATATGATTTTAAGTGAAAACAACAACTGACTTGTAAAAAACTGACCAAATGCATTCAGATTCTATTAAAACTTTAAGAAAACGATACATGAGTCATTTTTGATGTGTACGAGTCAACCCCACCTCACTCCGAGGCGCGGTGTGGCTAGCACCACTCAAAGTGTCTAACTTTTCTTTGAAATGGACAACAGTTTAAGTAAAAACAACAACTGACAGATGGAAAATGGACCAAACGCATTCGGATTCTGTTGATACTTTAGGAAAAGGATCTATGGGTCATTTGTAACCTGTACGAGTCAACCTCGCCTCAATCCAAGGCATGGTATGACCGGTACCACTCAAAGTGTATTTCTTTTGTTTAAAATGGATACGCTTTTAAGTAAAAACAACCGGCATACGGGAAACCAACCAAATGCATTCGGATTGTGTCGATACTTTAGGAAAACGATCCATGGGTCATTTGTGACATGTACGAGTCAACTCCGCCTCAATATGAGGCATGGTGTGGATGGCACCACTCAAATTCTCTCTTTTGTTTCAAAAGGACATCATTTTAAGTGAATACAACTAAAATTTACACTCATCAACGATAGTCACAAACTATTTTTCATTAGTTGGGTAGTTTCACTCATGGGGTCATAAGTGATGAGACTCCTAAGAAAACACATTTTCACCATATATTATAAACAATACAAGTTCAATGAAAAATTCATCACAAATCATTACATACCCAAATCTAGGATCAGAAAAAATGGGATTTGAGCCAATTTCAAACTCTTATTCAACTCTAATAGGTATTTCTCAGACTATTATGCCTATTAGAATTTGATGGGGAGGTGGGGGGCTGTGCTGGTTGGGGGGTTGTGCAGGGGTGAGGTGAATTACTACCGGATGATTGTTGTCATATGAAGATTGAAATAGGGAATTATAGTACATGACATGGTTGGAAGAGTTTGATGGTTTTATGTGTTTTTTTTGTGCTATTTTAGGTGTTTTTTATATTGTTTTAAGTCTGTATGTGGTTTTTGAAATATTTTTTATACAGGTGTATAGTGGAGGGGATACTGGAGGGATGATATGCAGGAGTTCTGGAAAAAATCAATACCAACGGTTTTAAACCGTTGGTATAAGAGTTTCTGGAATTCTGGAAAAATACAATACAAACGGTTTAGAACCGTTGGTATAAGAGTTATGGAAGAACACAATACCAATGGTTTTCAACTGTTGGTATAATAATTCTCGAAAAATACAATACCAACGGTTTAGAACCGTTGGTATACATTGAGAGAAATTTAAAAAAACAATATATACCAACGATTTCTGAGAACCGTTGGTAAAAATGTTATACAAACATATACCAACGGTTCACTTGCAACCATTGGTATATCAATATATATAGTGGGATATACCAACGGTTTAGATAAAACTGTTGGTATAAGGCTTTCCTCACGGATTACTAGCCTACGGTTTGGAAAACTGTTGGTATAGGCTATACCAACATTTTTCCAGCCTATACCAACGGTTTAAAACCGTTGGTATAACCTTCTTTTCTAGTAGTCCAGGTTCAAGTATCTTTGTGTGAAGACATACCCGAGACTATGATGGTTTGAGTAAACCACAAAGCGCTCTTCAAAAATATAGTGCCTCCAAATCCTTAGATCGAATACTACAACTTCTAGCACTAGGTCATGAGTCACACAGTTCTGCTCATGGGGTCTCAACTACCTTGATCCATATGAAATAAATACCTACTGTTTCATTAATACACAGTCAAGACCAGCTCTCAAGGTATCAAAATACACTACGTACTACACACCCTCCTTCAGTAGCCTCAAAATAAGGACACTTTTCAACCTCAACCTTAACTCCTCAAAGTCCCTTTAGCACTGCTCAGTCCCGATAAATGGTTTCTCTTTCCCCATAAATGTGGTCAAAGAGGCTGAAATACTAGATAAGTCTGTCATAAAACTCATGTAGTACCCCTCTAATCAAAGAAAACTCCACATCTTTGACACGCTCTTTGGTGGACCTCAAGAAAGAACTACATCAATTTTCATTGGGTATACTACTAAACCATGATTAGAAATGACATTCCCCATAAAGTGAACCTCATGAATCCAAAACCAGAACTTTAAGATCTTACCATAAATTTGGTGCTCCTGAAGAAAATCTAGGACCATCCTCAAGTGATCTGCATGCTCCTCCTCTAACACATAGTATATAAGTATGTTTTTGATGAAGGAAACCACAAACCGGTCCAAGTTTGGATAGAATATCTAGTTCATCAAATCTATAAACAAATAGGGGGAATTCATCACACCGAAGGGAATCACTAGAAACTCATAGTTTCCACAGAGACATTGGAATGACTACTTTAGAATATCATCCTCGTGAACACTCAACTAGTGGTATCTGTACTAGAGATCAATCTTAGAGAACCATATCACACCTTAAAACTAATCAAAGATGTCACCAATCCTCGAGGATGGGTACATGTTATTTATAATGGAATGGTTTAGGCGATGATAATCTATGAAAATCCCTAAGATCTCATCTGTATTTTTTAAGAACAATATTGGAGCTACCTATGGGGACACACTGGGTTTGATAAAACCCTTCTCTAGAAGGTCCTAAAACTACAACCACATATCTCAGAACTCATTAGGGGACATACATATTCCATAAAAGATATCAGAGTAGTCCTAAGATGAAAGTTGATTAAAAAATCCATGTCCCACATCTGAAGTAGTCTCAGAATATCCTTAGGGAAGACATCTATAAAACCATCCATGACTGAAAGAATCCAGATACCTAAAGAGCATGCTGTACTAAGTGATACACTCTCCAATTGATGGGTGATGGGATATAGTCTCCTACTCACAGAACCCACTCACCATTCTATGAGATATCTCTAACTCATAAAGGATAATACTGTCCCATTAGTACAAAGAAATCTGAATCGTCTACAGTGACAATAAATCTAGTCTCAGACTATGTAAAACTAATACACACCCAATATGATGTCATATAGTTCCATTATGATATATAAAAGGTTCCAAAAGAACATATCTCCACCAAGATATAGCTCAAACTACCAGAAGATAAAAAATATGGAAGAATAATTCCTTATATAAACCTCAAGAAAAAGCTATCGGGATAAAGCCTCAACTGGGTTCTCTCACAAGGAGTAAAGAGATGAATGAATGAATAAAACATATGTCTACTAATACTAAATCAAGATTATAATAAACACAGACCATACCTCTAATCATCTTGTGTGATGTAGGGTCATAAGCATCCATATCCTGTAGCTGTACACAACTTCGACCACCATCTCCCTAAGCTTGATGTGGGCTGCCTGGTGGTGGTGGTGTAATGATACCATATCATCATACATCACCCACAACTCCTCCTAGAGCTACACCTTTCCCTCTGCCAGTTCCACCTCCCTGGGGGATACCCTACCCTCACTTATGAGATAACTGATCATGGTGTTTCCTCTACCATGGTAGTCCATCGACCATATTATTTCTCCCCTCAGTATGCCAGGTCGGGAAATCATGTGCCATGTGACCTCGCTCATCACAAGTATAGAACCACCCCTCTTCGAGCTTCCCTGGTTGTAACGACCCAGAACTCTATCAATAAAATTTCCCTTATTATGTTTATTTCATATAATATAGATCATATAAAATAATTTATAAAACATAATACAACCATCATAAATGAATAATGAATAAAATAAGAGTTATTTCTAGAAGTTAAGGAACCTATACTGATGAAATAGTAACATTCCCTTAGGAATAGTAATATGACCCTTATGAATAGTAAACCGAACAATAGAATAATAAACTCACAAATGAAAGTATAAATAAAATTTAGGCATATTATAAATGAAATTAAGATATAATTATATCATAGTGTAAGTAAATAAATATTTTAAAAATTAATATTTAAGTGTTGGTATTTTAGTAAGTCATAAATATTTAATTACAATATTATAGTTAATAAAACAATTTAAAATAAAATTCATTTTCATAAAAAATTATTCATAAATAAATATTTTGTTTCCTTATTATTTTAAAATAATTTTATGAGACCTTATTTAATTTTTGAAAGAGTTATAAAATTAGTTATAAATTTAAAACTGTATTTTTCGAGTAAATAATGATTTTAATTAAAAATTAATTTTCTCATACTCAGAAAATTATTTTCATAAAATGGAGTTCATTTTTGAATTCTACACATCGAAAAATGGTTAGGGTGAATTTTTTGGATTTTTCTGAAATACCTGAATTTTTAGTGAATAGTAAAATACAATAATTTACTGTATAAATACATTATAAGCTAAATACACTATTGCTTGAGTCATGGATGATGTAATAAAACTTGGTTCGAAATCACATTAACTTATTATTTTATTTATTCACAATGATCAATACTATTGGTTGTCTTGAGAAAAATAATAAAATAATGAATAGATTAATAAGAAATCACCCCCCTCCTCCACTATAAAAACCACCCCTCACCCCCTATTCTCCTCACTCCTATAATCCTTGAAGATTGTCAAAGTTCTGCCCAAATCCTCTTTCCTAGTCTCTCTAAACTTCTAGGAGCTCTTTGTCTTACCAAAAGACCAAAACCCCTTTCCCTAAGGAGATTCTCAAGGGGGATAATTCAAGAGGTAAACCCTCTTCCGTTTTCTTTTAATTTCATTTAAATTTATTTTATTTTCCTATCCTATCCTCACCTCCTCTATCAAAATGATCATGATAACCATATTATCATATATATACTAGAATTATATCATGTTAATGGAATATCCATCATCAATCTTCTTAGTCTCTCTCTTTTATTTTTAAAAATGAAATCATTGTCCGGGAGGTGTCGATTTATGACCTTCATGGATGACGAACATTTGTTCTTAAATTTCTATTTCAAGGATTGTAATTAAACCATTTTTATGGTTGAAACAAATAATAAAATATTTATTAAATATTATTTAAGGTTTTTGAACCATTTTATATACATAATATTAAATAACAGAACAAAACTAGTACATTATGATCGAAAAACCGATAAAATTAAGCTAAATGATTATCATTAAGATGTTATCTAATGATTAATCCTAATATATGAAAAAAATAATAAATAATACCAATTAAAAATTTAGTTATTCATTAATAATATTTATTTACAATTTTGGATAATTATACTTATTTTACATGAACTTCATTACTCATATACAAGTATACCAATCGTGAAAACCAAGGAAACAAATGCTCCCGAGCAATAAAACTGTATCTTATAACTCATCAAAAAGACCATAAATGAGATTAATAAAATTATAATAAATCAAATACATGTATATCAGGTTCTGAATTAATTAATTAATGGATTTAATTTTATTATCCAAGACGTTAAGGTCAAGTGCAGAACACATTCAGGCATAAGGTAAAAGTTTCTATCCGAACCTCCATTTTCATTCGGGTTACTCTTTTTCTCTATTTACCCCCAATGAAATTTGTAATTATTCTTATTTAATCATCATAAATTATTTTTGAATGTTATATATATATATATATATATATTTACTAATCATAATCCTTATTTATTTTATGGGGAGTTACATGTTTCAAAAGGATATTTCTCAAATTCTTCCTGATAAACAAGCCTGATTCAAGGGAACTTCTCTAATTTTTACCTATTTTCAAGAGAAATCTATAATATATTTTAATCCCCTATTATTTTTCTAAAATAAATAATTTTATTATAAAAAAACTATCTTCATTCACTACTGGTTTTATACAAATATTTTTCCAAAATAACTCTTCTTTACAAAGTAAAAGAGTATTTCTCTCAAGAATTACTTGATGATTTTATAAGAGTATTTTTCTCTATTTCAATACTCATGTTGATTATAATGTTAAATTGGGATTAATATTTTATGATATCATATACCATATTTTATTTAATGATTTATTATTATTTTTACTATGGATGTTCTATCTTGATACCATTCACCATATTGCTCCGAATGGTTAGTGTTTATGTTTACTGATTGGGGAAAGTTATTTACATTTCATATGTTAGTTTCAATATGAAGGTATATGTTGATTATGTATCAACCCTTTCATATGAGTAATTCATTGGACTTATTAAGTGATGGTTGGGGCCCACTATAGCCCCTTTATTCATCGGTAGGTCTCACGAGACAAATTATACTAGGTTTTTACCCATTATGTATAGTGTCTTGGATGAGGCCTTGACGGTATGTTTATGATGTCCAGAATTATGCATACCCTAATTATGAATATAGTAATTGTTTTTCCATGTGATTATTTGACTATTAGAATATCCATGGTTAATTATTGTTATGGAATTATTTAATTTGTTTATATTTCTTCCATATTATTATCAAGTTTACTTTTAATGGCATGTATTTTTAGTTATTCACCATGCCTTATTGTTTATTTATGCTTCCGCTATATTTATTACCCTTAATGAGAATATGAGATCACCCCTTTATTATGTTTTATTTTCACCTAATATGTGAATATGTATATTATGAATGACTTGTAAGGATAATATAGAAGTTTATTGGTGTTTCAAATATAGTTACTATGTTGTACTTAATTTCAAGTTGTAATGAAACTATTATATATGTATATGGTTTTACAATGCTACTAAACTATTCATTCCTTTAGGATACAAATTCCTTGTAATTATACTGATTTAATGAAGTAAAGGCACCTTCTTTGAGAAACTGGGGTCAGGGTGTTTACAGTTGGCATCAAAGGAAGTTTAGTAGAAACCTTGGAAACTATGTTTAGAAAAAATAAATTTGGAAAAAAACCCTAAGATAGACTTTGAGGACAATCATAAAATAACATAATAGAATTTTGGTAAGGTATATATTATGTGGATATTTCTAAAAAATACATACCTGTCTGGATACTATTAGTGGATGTGGTTCTGGCACAAATGTACCTAGGAGTAACAACTCTGCCAAGGTGTTCCGAGCCTGACTTGAGGTAACCTGGTACACGAAAATGGGACTTACTGCACACATTGTTTGATAATATCGAGGGATATTCTTAGGATAATTCACATTTTATTTTCAAATAATTATGAAGGATTTAAATGTAAATCTGCCCCAAAGAAACCATACTTAAGATTATGAGATTAGACATGCATAAAATCTCAATTTATGTTAAGTGTTTTTCTAGTTCAATATTATACATTATTATTCATAACCTAATTTAGTGTATGAAATTATTTAGAAATGGCGCCTAGTGGAAGGAACAAAAACCACATGAACACGCATATCCCATGTAGGGATTTCCCTCCTTTGCATGATAATGATGTTGGTTTTGGAGCTGTGATTGGTTCTGAGAAACTTATAACTATACTAGGATAGTTTAATTAGGTTATGAATAATAAAATTACATGTATAGAGCATCCATATCCACAACGCGGAGGAGTAGTGTTATACCGCTTTATGCGATGACAGTCTCCATCATTCAATGGGTCTAGGAACCCATTTGTAGTAGAGTAGTGGATAAGTTCTTTAGAGAAGATATTTCTTACTTTGGGATGTAATGAAAGGGATAAGGTTGTTATGGGAGTTTATCATCTTTATGGAGATGAAGATCAATTGTGGTGATTGATTCAAAACACAAATTATGAGAAAGAAATAGAAGTTATGGAATGAAGAGAATTTAAAGAACTTTTTTTTAGAAAAATTCTTTCCGCATGAACAACGAGTAGACATGGAAAGGCAGTTTTTGAGTCTAAAGAAAAAGAAGGATGAAAATGTTGCAAAGTATGAATTTAAATTCATAATATTATCAAGTCATGATTTGGAATACATACACAATACAATGAGAAATATTGATCGATTATTTGATGGTTTAAAACCATTTATCCGAAGGTCACTAGTCTCCCAAAATTTCTCATCGTACGAAGATATAGTATCATGTGCTTTCAAGATAGAAAATGAATTCTCTAAGTCATATGATTTAAAAGTAAAGAAAGAGAAGAAAAGAGATGCTGAACACTCTGGAAAATGAAATAAGGAAAAGGGAAAAAAGGTAAGAGTTGATTTTACATCTTGTGATAATTTTGGGAAGAAACACCCTAGTACTTGCGTGAAGGGTATGGCTATTTGTTACAAGTGTGGAGAAAAAGGCCACCAAGCCCATGATTGAAAGGAAAATAAAGAAGCTACCAATGTTTAATGATACAATTGAAAAGAGATGGTACATTATACAAATTATTTTCCTAAGCTCCAATTAATCTTTCCCCAAAGAATGCCAAGGGAGAAAGGCCAAGCTTATACAGTCACAACTCCTAAGGTTGATATTCCTAATGATGTGGTGGTAGGTACTTTAATCATTTCCTTAAACTTAGCCAATTATTTATTTTATTATATATCATCTCATTATTTTATATCTTCCCCGTTTTCAAATAAAATTAAAAATTTACCTTTTGATTTAATAAATGAATTGTTAGTCAAATTTTTTTAGGGAAGCATCATTACAATAAAGATGCATCGATCCGTCTCCTTTATGGTACATAAACATGCTTTAATTTATAACCTTATCATCATACCCATGATTGATTTTGGAATATTACTCGGTATTAATTGGATTTCAAATTATGATGCGAAGAACTATTTCAAGAATAAGAAAGTTACAATTTTTGAGAATGATATAGAGTCCTTTATCTTTAAAACAAAAACCTCACCATTTGATTCTTATTTAGATCCACCCCCAGTTGGTCTACTGAATTCAATTCTTGGGGAGGAAGAGAACACAATATCTATGGGTGAGGAAAGAAATGTTAAAATTGAGGATGTAACTATTGTTCAAGAATACATTGATGTATTTCTAGAGGATTTACCTAGACATCCTTTGGAGCGGGAAATTGAGTTTTCTATTGATTTAATTCCTGTTGCAAGGCTTATATCAAAGAATCCTTATAGAATGCTCACTGTGGAATTAGTGGATCTGAAGAAACAACTATAGGAATTGAGTGATAAAGGATTTATTCACCCTAGTGTTTCTCTATGGGGATCCCTTATTCTCTTTGTCAAGAAGAAAGATGGATCCATGAGGCTGTGTATTGACTATAGAGAAATCAATGCTATTATGATAAAGAACAAGTATCCTCTTCCTCGCATTGATGATTTATTTGATCAACTTCATGGAGCACAATATTTTTCAAATATCGACCTTTGATATAGATATCATCAGTTGCATGTGAGGAAGGAAGTTATTCCAAATATATCATTTCGAACCAGGTATAGAAATTATGAGTTTATAGTAATGCCTTTTGGAATGACTAATGCACCCTTTGTTTTCATGGATCTAATGAATAGAGTTTTCAAGAAATATATGGATGAATTTTTCATGGTATTTATTGATGATATCTTGGTATAATCTAAAATCTATGAAGATTATGAGAATCACTTGCGCATTGTTCTAGATACTCTTAGAAGGAACGAGTTATATGAGAAGTTTAGCAAGTGTAAATTATGGCTTAAAATAATTTATTTTCTTGGCCATATTTTCTCTAATTTTGGAATATTAGTTGATCCTACGAAGAAAAAGGCAATTTAGGAATGAACTACATTAATGAACATAACTGAGGTATATAGTTTTATTGGTTTAGCAGGTTATTATAGGCTTTTCATTCAGAACTTCTCCCAATTAGAAAACCCGTTAACCAATATTTCATGTAAAGGGGTTAAGTTTGTATGGACAAAATAATGTGAATAATGTGTTGAATAATTTAAGAGGATATTAGTGAATGCTTTGATCTTGACTCTACCATTGGGAAATGGTGGATTTGTGATTTATAGTGATGCATCAAATAAAGGACTTGGTTGTGTCCTTATGCAAAATGATAGAGTTATTGACTATGTATCAAGGTAGTTAAAAACTCATGAATAGAACTATCCAACTCATTATATTGAGTTAGCAGCTGTAATATTTGCTCTAAAGATATTTAAACACTATCTCTATGTTTAAAGATGTGAGATATATATGGATCACAAGAGTTTGAAATATATATTCTCACATAAAGAACTCAACATGAGGCAAATAAGATGGCTAAAACTACTAAAATATTATTATTGTTTAATACACTACCACCCAGGGAAGGAGAATAAAGTAAAAGATGCATTGAGTAGGAAGGATCATGGAGTTCTAAAAAAATGTGAATTGACAAGGATCCTATGTATATGGATTAAGTAAGGATGGATATGAAAATTATCAAAGAAGGTGAACCATCACTACTTTTTCAATTGGTTTCTCAACCATATTTATTAGAAAGGATTAAAAGTTCTCAGCATGATGATGGGAATCCTCAAAAAAAAATTAAAGTAGTGAATGATGGGAAGTTGGAAGACTTTGTCTATGAAGATGGAATTCTGAAATTTAGGAGGAGTCTATGTGTTCCCTCTATCATCAAGCTAAAAAGTGAGTTATTGGATAATGCCCATAGCTCTAATTTCTCTATACACCATGGTAGTACTAAGATGAATAGATATTTGAAGAAACATTTCTGGTGGGATAATATGAAGCGTGAAATTGCTGATTATGTATCGAGATGTTTAGTCTTTCAATAGGCGAAGGTTGAAATACAAAATCCTAGGGGAGTCATGCAACTTATTCCTATTCCTACATGGAAATGGGATGACATTAATATGTATTTTTTCACTGGATTACCAAAAACCCAAAGGAAGAATGATTCAATATGGGTGATTGTTAACCATCTTACCCAATCTTCACATTTCCTCACTATAAGGGAGGATTTTACACTAGATCACCTTGCAAGAATCTATATTAATGAAGTTTTAAGATTTCATAGAGAACCTATCTCAATTATGTCTATTCATGATCTATGATTTATATTGAAATTCTGGAAAAGTATTCAGAATTCTTTGGATACTAAGATTCATTTGAGTACTGCTTATCACCCTAAAACTGATAGGAAGCTAGAAAGGACGATCCAAACTTTATAAGACATGTTGAGATCATGATCACATGATTTTCAAGATATGTGGGATCAATATTTAACTTTTGTAGTGTTTTCATATGATAATAGTTTCCATTCAAGTATTCAAATGACACTATATGAAGCATTGTATGGAAAAAGATGTTGTACACCAATTTATTGGGATGAAGTTGGTGAAAGAAAGCTTGTGGGACCAAATCCTATGAAGGAAACAACAAAAAAGGTAAAGACCATTCAAACCCATATCAAAGCATCTCAAATAAGGTAAAAGAGCTATACTAATAATCGAAAGAAAGATTTGTAATTTCAAGCGGGAGATCACATTTTCTTGAAAGTATATCATTAGAAGGGTGTTATAAGATTTGAGAAGATAGGGAAACTGAGCCCTAGGAACATTGGTTCTTTTAAAAGTCTGGAGAGAGTTGGAGCTGTAACTTATCGTTTGGTGATGCCACATTGCCTTTCTAAAGTACACAGTGTGTTCCACATCCCATTGTTAAGAAAGTACATTCCAGACCCAATGCATGTCCTCACTTATGAAGGAATATAATTAGAACATGACTTATCTTAATGTGAAGATCCTATCTAGATTATGGACACTAAAGAACAAGTGTTGAGGAATTAGATGACTCGGCTGGTAAAGATACTTTGGAAAAATCATAAAATTGAAGCTGTGATGTGGGATCATGAGGAGCCTATGATGAAGAACTACCAAATCTTTTTATGGGGTGACAATCTAGAAATTTTGAGGATGAAATTTTTGTAGGAGGGGAGAATGTAATGAACCAGAACTCTATTAATAAAATTTCCCCTCTTATGTTTATTTTATATAATATAGATTATATAAAATAACTTACAGAACACATACAACCATCATAAATGAAGAATGAATGAAATAAGAGGTATGTCTAGAAGTTTAAGAACCCATATTGATGAAATTGTAACATGCCCTTATGAATAATAATATGGCCCTTATGAATAGTAAAATGAACAATAAGAATAGTAACCTCACTCATGAAAGTTTAAATAAAATTTAAGGATATTATAAATGAAATTATGATATAATTATATCCTAGTATAACTAAATTAATATTTTAAAAATTAATATTTAAGTTTTGGTAGTTTTGTAAGTCATAAATATTTAATTACAATATTATAATTAATAAAATGATTTAAAAGTAAATTCATTTTCATAAAAAATTATTCATAAATCTATATTTTATTGTCTTATTATTTAAATATAATTTTATGAGACCTTAGTTAATTTTTGAAAGCATTATAAAATTTGTTATAAATTTAAAACTGTATTTTTAGAGAAAATAACATTTTTAATGAAAAAATAGATTTCTCATATTTTGAAAATTATTTTCATAAAATGGAGTTCATTTTTTAATTCTGTACATCAAAAAATGGTTAGGGTGAATTTTTGGGATTTTTCTGAAATACTTGAATTTTTAGTGAATAGTAAAATACAATAATTTACAGTATAAATAAATTATAAGATAAATGCACTATTAATTGAGTCATGGATGATGTAATCACACTTGGTTCGAAATAACATTAACTTATTATTGTATTTATTCACAAGAATCAATACTATTGGTTGTCTTGAGCAAAATAATAAAACAATGAATAGAGTAATAATAAATCACCCACTCCTCCATTATAAAAACCACCCTCACCCCTTATTATCCTCAATCCTATAAGCCTTGAAGCATGTCAAATTTCTTCCCAAATCCTATTTCATAGAATCTCCCTATGTATATGATATCTTTGTCTTACCAAAATACCAAAACCCCTTTCCCTAAGGTGGTTCTCAAGGGGGATAATTCAAGAGGTAAACCCTCTTCCTTTTTCTTTTAATTTCATTTATATTTATTTTCTTTTCCCATCCTCTCCTCACCTCCTCTATCCAAATGATCATTATAACCATAATATAATCTATATACTGTAATTATATCATGTTAAAGGAATATCCATCCTCAATCTCCTTACTCTCTCTCTTTTATTTTTAAAAACAAAATCATCATTCATGAGGTTCCGATTTACAACCTTCATAGACGACGAACATTTGTTCTTAAATTTCTCCTTAAAGGCTGGTCATGAAACAATTTTAATGGTTGAAAAAGATTATAAAATGTGTATTAAATATTATTTAAGGTTCTATAATCATTTTATATACATAATATTAAATAACAGAACAAATCTAGTTCATTGTGATTGAAGAACCACTAAAATTAAGCTAAATGATTATCATTAACATGTTATCTAATTATTTATCCACAGATATGGAAAATAATAATAAATAATACCAATTAAACCTTATTTTGTTCATTAATAACATTTAGTTCCAATTTTGTATAATTATACCCATTTTACATGAACTTCATTACTCATATACAAGTATACCAATCGTGAAAACCAAGGAAACTAACGCTCCCGAGCAATAAAATTATATCTTATAACTCATCAAAAAGACCATAAATGAACTTAATAAAATTATAATAAACAAAATAAATGTATATCAGGTTCTAAATTAATTAATTAATTAATGTATTTAATTTTATTATCCAAGATGTTAAGGTCAAGTGAAGAACACATTCAGGCATAAGGTAAGAGTTTTTACCCGAACCTCCATTTTCTTTCAGGTTACTATTTTTCTCTATTTACCCCAATGAAATTTTTAATTATTATTATTTAATCCTCATAAATTATGTGTGAATATTATATATATATTTACCAACCATAATCCTTCTTTATTTTATGGGGATTTACATGTTTCAAAAGGATCTTTCTCAAATTCTTCCCGATAAACAAGCCCGATGGAAGGGAACTTCTTGAATTTTTAACTATTTTAAAGAGCACTCTATAATCTATTTTAAGCCCCTATTATTTTTATAAAATCACTCATTTTATTATTAAAAAAAAATATTAGTTCACTACTAGTTTTATACAAATATTTTTCCAAAAGAACCATTCTTTTCAAGGTAAAAGAGTATTTCTCTCAAGAATCCCTCGATGATTCTATAAGAATATTTTTATCTATTTCAAAAATCTTGTTGATTATAATGTTAAATTTTTATTAATATCTTATTATATCATCTAACATATGTTATTTAATGTTTTATGACTATTTTGAATTTGGATGTGCTATCTTGATACCATTCTCCATATTACTCTAAATGGTTAGTGTTTGTGTTTACTGATTGGGGAAGGTTATTTACATTTCATATGTTAGTTTCAATATGAATGTATATGTTGATTATGTATCACCCATTTAATATGAGGAATTCATTGGAATTATTAAGTGATGGGTGGGTCCCACTATATCCCATCGATGCATTGATAGGTTTCGTGAGACAAACTAGACTAGGTTTTTACCCATTATGGATAGTGTCTTGGTTGAGGCCTTAACAATATGTTTATGATGTCCAACATTATGAATTACATAATTATGAACCTAGTAATTACTTTTTTGTGTAATTATTTGACTAGTATAATATCCATGGTTAAGTATTGTAATGGGATTATTTAATCAGTTTATATTTCTACCATATTATGATCATGTTTACTTTTAACGGAATGCATTTTCAGTCATTCAATATACCTTATTGTTTATTTATGATTCTGCTATATTTATTACCCTTACTAAGAATATGAGATTACCCATTTATTATATTTTATTTTTTCCTAGGATACAATGATGTATATTCTGAATGACTTGTGAGGATAATCTAGAAGTTTATTGGTGTTTTCAGTATAGTTACTATGATGTTCTTCATTTAATGTTGTAATGAAACATTATGTATGTATCTAGTTTTCCAATGGTACTAAACTATTTGTTTCTTTGGGATAAAACTTCCTTGAAATCATACAAATTTAATTAAGTAAGGCACCAACTCCAAACAACTGGGGTCGGGGTGTTTACACTGGTTCTCTTTGTGGTCCTCATGCCATACGACCACATTCCCGAGTCTAATCATGGGGAGGTATCCTATGTTGAGATCTTATCGACTAGAGTTTGTAAACTAATTAAGATGACTTGGCCCTATAATTCCCATTACCATCTCCAACCACCTAGCATCCTTCTGACATGAAGATCTCCATCACCAGTGCCCACTCCAACACCCTAGCATAGGTGATAATGCACAAGGATACTAAACTGACATGGATATCTCTATGGATACCAAGCTCAAACTTCCATGATCAGAAGTATCCATCCCAGATAATGTCGAGGGAGTACCATGTAAGGTTTTTGAACCACATTACATACTCAACCACTAACATCTCTCCCCACTTCATCTTTATAAGCTCTTGAATCTTGGCTGAGTGCAAGTAGGAGGGGTAGTACTCCTCACAGAGCTAATGCTGGAAGTTGGACATGAGAGTGTTGAATCATCATTCATCTATGTAAAAAGACTCCACCAGTGCCTAGATACTTCCTTGAAGAATCTATCTACCATCACAACCATCTTATCTGTCAGTAACTGAATAATCTGAAAAACATAAACCACTAACTCTATCCAATCCTACACTACCTAGGGATATGGCTCACCTTGAAACCTCAGTGGCCTCTAGTACTGGAACTCATGAAGTGTGCTTATAATTCTTGGATACTCATCTTACTATGTGTGGAATCAATAAATTTCCTTATGAATTTTTTTCCTTTATGTTTTGGAAATCACAACCACATTTTCTTAAGGAAAATTATTTTTATCTACAAAACATTTTCTTAAGGAAAATTTTCTTTCTCTAAGAATTATTTTTACCTTACCCATGATCTTCAATGTATTACCTAATGTTTTTCTAACTAAAACTAATAATATTTTACTTAATCTAAAAATACGATCCTTATGTATAACTTGGAACCTTACAGTTCATGAGAATCCATTTTCTCTAGAATTGAGAATCCGATTTCTCTAGAATTCAGAATCGGATTTCTCTAGAATTGAGAATATGATTTATCAAGAATTCAGAATTTGATTTCTCTAGAATTTTGAATATTATTTCATCATAAATCAGATTCTAATTCTCCTAGAAATCAGAATCCAATTCTCTCATAAACCAGACTCTAATTCTTTTAGAAATCAAGCTCCAATTCTCTTAGAAATAAGACTATGATTCTCTTAGAAATCAGACTCTGATTTTCATAGAAACCAGACTTCAATTATCTCAGAAATCAGACTTTGATTTTTATAAAAATTAGACTCCAATTATCATAAAAATTAGACTCTGATTCTCATAAAAATAAGAATATTATTTTCATATAAATTAGATTCTGATTTTTAATATTTTTAGACTTTGATTTTTATTATCTTAAGAATTTGATTAAATGATTTTTCTATAGTTATCATATTTCCTTAATGTAGAGTTTAATTTTATCAAATCCTAAATGTGATAATGTTTCTTAAGCATTTTAATGTTTCTCATACTTTTTTATATAAAACGATTTCATCAAATCTATTGAAAAGTATCCATTTCTTGATTACCACATGTATAGGAACCTCTGAAATTTTAGGGAAATATGACTATTGGAGGAGGAATTCAAAAATTATAATTCATGCCTATAAATTCCCCACCATTTGTATTCATTTAAAAATTTCATGTTACAACGTTTTTGTGGAACTCCTAGATGTGCTAATACTCTGTGAGATCTCTACTCGATCTACCTTGTGCAAATGCTATAAACAACTTGTTCAGCTGTGAAAAACTTGTTCAACATACCTAGTGCGAATCTGATTATTGTTGTTATCAATCGAGGGATTATAGGGATAGGAAGATAGAGGTTTCGATTACCTTCTTAATCGAGGGCTTATGGGGATAGCAAGATAGGTACCAATCTTCGTATCAATGGATTAACCTGGTGTGGGTAAGACAAACTTTCTTGAAAGTATAAATCAGGGGACCTTTATCCAAGGATGTTGGATACCCTTCTCTTTGGGTTAAAATATTTATTTTTTACTTGTTACTTGTTACAAGTTTATTTAAATTCCACTACATTTAGTTACAGATAGAAAGTGTAACTTTCTTACACTTTCTTATTCTTGTACAAACTCTGATTTAGATTCTATACGCTTTAAGGTAGAATCTTTCCTTAAGTAATTTTTTTTAAGTTTCTTTATCAGATCTATATTATCAGATCCTAATAAATTTACTTTCTTTATTAAGAACTGAATAGGGATTGTGAATTCATCTTGTTTTACTTTGTTAAATATAGATTTTATTAAGGATAAAAATGAAAGTTTTTAAACCTAAAATTCACCCCCTCTTGTAATTGAGCAATCTACATATACATTTTGATCCTAAAATTGGTATTAGATCTAGTATTTGAAATAATTATACTTTCATATAAGTTTTCTTGCTCAAATTTTCTTACTTAAATTTACTTGTTCAAGTTTTTCTTAAAGATTTTACTTATAAACTATTTTTTTATAAACTTTTTCTACTAACCTGTTTTATGGAAAAGATTTTTTTTTGAATGATAGGAATGAACATTGGATCAATAGACAACTTAAATCCTAACAGACCCACAATTTTTGATGGAAATTACTATGAATACTAGAGATATAGGATGAATACTTTTATTATCAATACCAGTGTGGATAATTTTGTTATGTTAACTGGAGATTATAAGATTCCTGACAAGGAAATCAGATAATTCATCAATAAAGAAAAAAAGAGCATCAGCTTAACTTTAAGGTACAAAATACTTTATTATGTTCTATGAATAGGAAAATCTATAGCCGGTTTTCATCATGTGAAGCTTCTAATAGAATCTAGAAGAAATTAGAAGTTACACATTTTGGCACATCCAAGGTTATTGAAATAAGAAGAGCAATTCTTAGAGCTGACTACCATGGTTTTTTATTTCGTTATAGAGAACCCATATATAAATTTCAATAGAGGTTTATGACAATTTTCCATATCTTAAAATCAATGAGAGAAAAAGGATTAGATGATGAGATTCTTGTAGACAATATTATTGATATCATGCCTAATGAGTGGGAATCTAAGAGAACTACTATTGATGAATCAAGGAAAGTTACAACAGTTACTCTTGATGAGTTATTCGAGACTCTTCTACAACATGAGAAGTGAATGAAAAGAGATTATGATAATATTAAGAAGAAGAATGGGAGTGTTTATTTTACAACCACTTCTAATCAAATGAAATCCAAAACCCCTAAAAGAGCTACCGTGTCAAAGTATAAGAAAGTTGTTATATCAGACTCAAGTGATAGTGATCACTCAGAGAATTAACAATCCAATATTTCTCAAAGGATGAAAAATATTATAGGAAATAAATAATTATAATACAAATATAAGAAGAAAGACAAAAAGGATAAGAAATAATTTGAAGTGAATTGCTTTGAATATAAGAAGGCTGGACATATCAGACCAAATTTTTCTAAGCTTAAGAAGAAATAAAGAACGAATAAACATTTTGAAAGGAATAAGAAGAAGTAATACAAGTATAAAGGAAGGAAAGTAATAAAATCTAATGATTCATGGAATGATAGTGGTGAAGTATCAACTTATAAGAATAATACAATAATGTGATGAAGGTTACCTTGTGAATTTTAGGAATGATAACTTCCTAGTACACAATTCCAAGGAATAGTTTATTCTATCTACCCATAGGCATGATAATGTTTATATACTTAACTTAGAAGACCTTAGGAGACAAGAATTACCTTAACTTAGTACAATGGAAGATCAATATTGGTTATGGAATAGAAGACTAGAACACTATAACCTTAGGAACTTATGAAAACTCTCAAAGAAAAGACTTGTTAAGGATCTACCATATCTTAGATTTTATTCTTCAAAAGTCCACAATCCTTGTCAATATTTCAAGCAATGTAAGTCAAGATTTAAATCAATCAGTGAAGTCTCAAATTCTGATGCATTATAGCTTGTGCATATGGATCTTTTCGATCCAACAAAAACTGGAAGTATTGGAGTCAAATACTATATATTTGTTTTAGTTGATGATTACACTAGATTTACATGGGTCTATTTTCTAGAAAAGAAATATGAAGCCTTTTATTATTTTAAATCCTTTTTATCCAAAGTTAAAAATGAGAAAAAACTTCTATTAATAACTATTAATAGTGATCATGTGGGAGAATTTGAAAATTCATATTTGAAAACTTTTACAGTAAGAAAGGAGTTACTCATAACTTCTCAACTCCAAGAACTCCTAAAAAATGGTGTTATTGAAAGAAGAAACTATATTCTTCAAGAGATAACAAAAACCATGTTGAGTGAATACTCTATTTCTAAACACTTTTGGGCTGAATCTATCAGTACTTCTTTATATAATATAAATCAGGTTTTAATCATACTTTTTCTTAATAAAACACCTTATGAATTATGGAATGGTAAAAAACCTAAAGTTTATTACTTCAAAGTATTTAGATAAAAAGTATTCATATTGAATACTAAAGATAACTTACATAAATTTGCTCCCAAATCTGCTGAAGGAATTTTCTTAGGATATTCCACCACTTCTAAGGATTATAGAGTTTTTAAAAAAAATTCTTGTACTGTTGAAGAAATAGTACTTGTTAAGTTTGATGAAACTGATCCTTTTTTTTAAACAACCCCAACCTATATCTTCAAATGCATTTTCAAAAACAGATTATCAACCTTTGATAGAATATTCCTATAATTAGGAAAATGCTCAAGATAATGTTCTTGAAGTATTTAACCCAAAATATTTTTTACCTTATGTTAATGAACAGGTTTTACAGAACCCAAATCAGTTGTTTCTTAAGAATCATCCTAGTGATAGTATCATTGGTGATATAAATCAACCTGTAAGGAATAGAAGTTCTTTAAGAAATGAAGTAGAGAATCTAGAATTACTTTCCCAATTAGAACCTAAAATTACTAATGAAGCTTTAGGTGATGATGATTGGATTAAAGCTATAAAATATGAACTAACTGAATCCAAAAGGAAAAAAGTTAGGACCTTGGTTGAAAGACTTAAAGAAACTTCTATAATTGGAGTAAAGTGGGTCTTAAGAAATAAATGCGATGAAAATGGAAACATTGTATGAAATAAATCAAGATTAGTTGCTAAATGATATAATCAGCAAGATGGAATAGACTATGAAAAAACCTATGCTCCAGTAGCTAGACTTGAATCTATTTGTATTCTAATAGACTTTGTATAATTCTTCAATTTCAAACTTTTTCAAATGGATGTGAAGTGTGATTTCCTTAATGGATATGTTCAATAAGAAGTTTATGTAGAACAATATCCTATTTTTGAAGACACAAAACATCCTGAACATGTTTACAAAATTACCAAAGCTTTATATGGACTTAAACAATACCCCAGAGTCTAGTATGACAGATTTACATGATTTTTGTTACAAATGAATTATGTTAAGGGAACTGCTGATCCAACCATTTTTATAAAGAAATATAAGAAAAATTTATTAATTGTTAAAATTTATGTTGATGATATTATATTCAGATCAACTCAGTAATCCTTAACTGATTCATTTGCGAATCTCATGAAATCTGAGTTTGAAATGAGTATGATGGGTGAGATAATTTTTTTTCTTGGTTTTCAAATTTCTCAAAAACCAAAAGGAACCTTTATATGTCGACATAATTATATTAAATATCTTCTTAAGAAGTATGGATATGAGAATACTAAATGTAAAAGTACTTCAATAGGTACCTCAAACACTCTTGATCTTGATGAAGGTGGAAAACCAGTAGATCCAACACCTTTTAGAGGTATGATAGGTAGTCTATTATACTTATAGATAGTCTTCTAGACTTAATGTTTTCAGTATTATTATGTGAATGATATCAATATAATCCAAAATAATCCCATTTAAAAGCAGTGAAAATAATTTTTCTCTATTTAAAGGGATCCATGGATTTATTACTTTTCTATTCTTCTGGAAATGATTTTGTTTTAAAAAGCTTTTCGGATGTAGACTTTGGTAGTTGTAGAATGGATAGAAAAAGTAAATCCAGAACTTTTTATTTCTTAGGTGATTTATTAGTTTCTTGTTTATGCAATAAACAACACTCAGTAGCACTTTCTACTTCTAAAGCTGAATATGTAGCAGATGGAAGTTATTGTGCTCAAGTGTTGTGTATGTAACACACACTCACAAATTATGGCATAAGTTTTACTAAAACACAGATAATTTGTGATAATACTAGTGACATTTACCTAATAAAATACCCTACACATCACTCTCATGCAAAACACATAGATATAAGGCATCACTTTATTAGGGATCACACAATTAAAGAAGATATTATTCTTCAATTTATCGGAATGCAAGATCAACTTGTTGACATATTTTATAAAACCTTTACCCTATGATAGATTTGAATATATTAAACAAAATTTAGGAATGCTAACCATAAGTTAATCATCCATATTAACTTTTTTTTGGAAACTATTCCCTAACATTAAGATACTCTTTTTCATAGAGGGAGTACATATGTTTATTCTTTTATATTTATTTTCCTAAATTTTTTTTGGAACCTATTTTTTTCTCAGGACCGAATTTTTTTTCTGGAACCTAACAAGTTTTCTTTCCCTAACAAATATAAGAGGAGACTTATCATTACCAATAATTCTTTATGAGTAATCCAAAAGGTACATTTCCTTACTTATATCATCATAATTTAATTTTTGTTTTGTTGGTATTTTGATATTGTTCTAAGAAAACCTTATCGGATTCACTTTCCTTAAATCCGATTTTTTTACTTTAAACCTCAAAATATTGGAATATATAAATCCTTATTCAACATTGATATCAACCGATGGATTATATTGAGATAATCTCAACTATTGGATTGAACTGGGAAGATGAACCATCACCATGAAGCCTATATAAAGGGACCCCTTTTTTCATCCAACATCGGTTTTCTTAATGTTTTTGCACCGAAGCTCTACTACCCTTAAAGTGTTTCATATCATTTTCCCCTTCTCCTTAAACTCTGAATGTCGCTTGAGATCTCCTCATAGACTCTGATACAGTCCAACAAGGTACTCAAAGATTGGCTAATCTTCAGGGAAAGGTTAGTGGAACCAAAATTCTTTTCCAAGTATAACTATTTGATTTAAAAAGTCATAAAGATGAATGGATGGGAAAGCCTCTGTGTGGAAAAAGGAAAAAACCAGGATCTAGTTTATGCTAATTTAGTTATATAGTTTTATGATACTGTTCAGTTTTATGAAAAAGGTGGAAAAGATATGTTTACCTTTAAGTGTTATGGAAAATCTTACTCTCTGTATTACAAGAAGGCAACAAGTATTTTGGATATAACTTATGAAGGAGAGGTAATATTTTTCTCACATAGGTTTCCTGATAAGGAAGGTCCTTTTGAGAAAATTAAGGCTATTGAGTGACTTGGGATTAAGCGAGTGAAGACGCCCAAGATAACACATCTTTTAACAAATCACAGATTTTTAGCCCTTTGGATGCAAGGTTTTTTGATTCCGAGGAAGGGAGATAAGGAATCTCTAAAGATATGTAATATCTTCATGATGGACTTATTGGTGAATGTAAGAAAGTTAAAACTCATTAAGTACATTATTTTAACCATCAACAACATTAAGAATGGAACCATCAAATCTCAAATCTTGATGTACCCTACAATCTTGTCTAAGATAATTATCTTATGCCCAGACTCCTTCAAAATACTATGCAACTCAAAGGAAAAAAACTTCAAGATCATGTCGTTAAGTGATGATACCTTGAGAAGAATGGAGACCAACTTTAGTGAAAAGTCAGGAGAATTATTTTATCTTACTGACAAGGATAGCCAAGATGATAGTAAGAAAGTATAAGTTAGAGAAAGATATAAGACAACTCCCAAGAAAAGAAAATCCAAATATCGAGAACTATAGGAACAATCACTAGCCTCTAAAGCAGTATCCGCTCCACCTAATCCCAAGAAGAAAAAGACCTTTTCAGATGAGGTTGTAGCCAAATGGAGAGATTTAAAAAAGAAGAAGAAGGAAGGTGATGCAATTTTTGGATAGATCCTTCTAAGTCTAAGGCCTTAAAAATCCAAGAAGTTGAAGAGATTGATAAGAAATCTAAATAAAACAAGTTAAAGAAGAAAATTTCAGAAGTTGAGATTATCCAATCCTTGATGAGAGATATAGAGAAGGCATCTAAAAAAATTAAAGCACCAGAATCATTCTTGCAGGAAGCCATGATTCCTCAAACACCAATGGAAACTGAGAATCCGGTACCAGATAAGGGAAATAAGGATATTTCAGTTCTGAAACCAATAATTTAAGAATAAGAAATCCAATAAGAAGAATAAGAATAAGAGGATAAAAGTGAAGATACAATAATAATGATAGAATAATATAAAGAGAAAGAGAGAACTTACAACAAGTTATCAATAAGAACTTCCCAAGTTTCCTCCACAAGGATCATTTCAGAAGGATAATCTATTCTGAAAGATGATGTTGCCTAGGATAATGTCAATAAATTCCCTTCATATGATGAGAGTTGTAATGATAATATTGTTCAATGTGTTTATGACAAGGATGATAAATAATTTGATGACAAAAAAGTTGATAATATTTCTAATAATGGCGTTGATAAATAAGATAATGTTGATGATGATAGAATAGTCCAAGTTTCTGATAGAGAGCATGAGACTGAGAATATTGAGAATAAAATCTCTAAGAAAGAGAAAGGAAAGTTATTTTTTGTCGATACACATAAGAAAGATTTTGTTGAAAAAATAAGGAAATATGTTGTTGGTATATCTAAGAAGAAAGAAGACGAGAAAAATAAAGTTTCATCACCAATAAAAGAATATGTTTCAGAATCTTCCTCTTCATTAGGACATGATTTTGGGGTACAATATTTGAATATGCTTGTAAACTCCATTCCAATATTTCCAATTATAGAATCTAGATGTCAACTATTTTAAGAAATAGTTAATCAGAAGAAAGAGTCTACAAATCTTCTTATAGAAAAGTTCATAAAACTTGAAGCCTAGTTAAAGACTTCTCAGATCAACTATGATTCTCATAGAAGGTCATGCAAAGAAATAACAAAGTGGTTGAAGATAGTCATATATGATCTTAAAAGTTTTGATGATTTCACTGACACGGTCAAGGATTATTTTGATAAATATGATGACAAGATCAAGAATCTATCTACAAGTTTTTTAGAGAAACTGAGGGTAGAGCAAGATAACTTCCAACAAGAAGACAATGATCTGAATGAGAAACTAAACTCTATTGATCTTAATCTAAAAGGGAGAGGGAAATTAGGGAAGAGTTGGCTGAAAAAATCAAAGTATAGGAAGAATTTATCAAGTATCAAGGTGAAATAGTTAAGTCTTAAGAAGAGAGAATCAAAGATATTGAAAGAAAAAAATAGGACCAGGAAGAGTTGCTTAAGAAGTTTCATGATGATCACAAATAATTGAAGAAGATGAAGGCCACTTTGAAAAAGTTGATGCTGAAGGATGAATAATTTTCTTTTCAAAACTAATATTTTGTTGTAATTCCTTTTGTGACACATTTTTTATCTTAATGAAATTTTTTATCTTTGAATTGTTTCATCTTGTATGTTTTCTAACCTTTCAGTTACAATTTTTTCCCTCCATTCGTTTTTGAAAATCACAAAGGGGGAGAAAAAATGTTCAAAAAGAATATTAAGTTAAAGGAAGAGAATGCCTAAGTAAGGGGGATATTACTTAAAGAATAAATTATTAAGTAAGGGGGAGTTATTTCTCTAAGAAAGGAAAGAATACAATCCTTAGGTATTTCATAACCTAAGGGGTAGTTAATAGTATTTATCATGAGCCATAAACAAAATTAGAGAGAAGTATTTATTTTAAGCTAAAAAATGGAATCCTTAGATCCTTATATTCTTTTATGAAAAGTTTTTGTTCTTTCCAAAAAAGGGTGATCTTGTTGATTCAATAAGTTTCCTTATGATTTTTTCGTTCCTTTATGTTTTGGAATTTACAAACACATTTTCTTAAAGAAAATTATCTTTCTCTAAGAAACATTTTCTTGACGAAAATTTTCTTTCTTTAAGAATTATTTTGACTTTATCCATGATCTTCAATGTATTACCTAATGTTTTTCTAACTAAACCTAGCCATATTTTACTTAATCAAAAAAATCACATCCTTATTTATAAATCAGAACCTTACAGTTCATGAGAATCTGATTTCTCTAGAATGGGAATCCGATTTCGCTAGAATTGAGAATCTAATTTATCTAGAATTGAGAATCTGATTTCGCTATAATTGAGAGTCCAATTTCTATAGAATTAAAAATCCGATTTCTATAGAATTTTGAATATGATTTCATCAGAAATAATACTCCAATTCTATTAGAAATCAGACTCTGATTCTATCAGAAATCAAAATCCAATTCTCTTAGAAATTAGACTCTGATTCTCTTATAAATCAGACTTTGATTTTCATAGAAATCAAACTCTAATTCTCTCAGAAATAAAACTCTAGTTTTCATATAAATCAGACTCAGAATCTCATAAAAATAAGACTCTGATTCTCATTAAAATCAGACTCTTATTTTCATATAAATTAGATTTTTATTATCAATATTTCTTGAATCTGATTTTCATTATCTTAAGAATCTAATTAAATACTTTTGTTATAGTTATCATATTTACTTAATGCAGAGTTTCATTTTATCGGATCCTAAATGTGATGATGTTTCTCATACTATGTTATATAAAATGATGTCATCAAATCTATTACAAAGTAACCGTTGCTTGATTTCCACATATATAGGTCCCTCCCAAATTTCTGGGAAATCTGACCATTGGATGAGGAATTAGTCCCTTGGAATTCATACCTATAAATTCCCATCCATTTGTATTCATTTACAACATTTTCATTACAACATTTGTGTGGAACTCCTAAACATGCTGATACTCTATGAGAGATCTGCTCGATCTTGCTTGTGCGAATACTGTAAACAGCTTTTTTACCTGTGAAAAACTTGTTCAACCTACCTAGTATAAATCTAATTATTTCTATTATCAATCGAGGGATTTTGGTGATAAGAAGACAGAGGTTCCAATTACCTTCTTAATCATGGGCTTGCGGTGATTTCAAGATAGATACCGATCTTCATATCGAGGTATTACCCTGGTGTGGGTAAGACATAATTTATTGAATGTATTAATCAAGGGACCTTTTTCCAAGGTTGTTGGATAACCTTCTCTTTAGGTTAAAGACTTATTTGTTACTTTTTACTTGTTACAAGTTTGTTTAAATTCCACTGCATTTAGTTATAGATATAAAGTGTAACTTTCCTACACTTTCTTATTCTTATACAAACTCTGATTTAGATTCTATACGCTTTAAGGTAGAATATTTCCTTAAGTAAACTTGTTTAAGTTTTTTTATCGGATCCATATTATCATATCCTAAGAAATTTAGTTTCTTTATTAAGAACTAAAGAGGGATTGTGAATTAATATTGTTTAACTTTGTTAAATATATATTTTCTTAAGGATAAAAATGAAAGTTTTTAAACCTAAAATTCACCCCTCTTATAACTGATCAATCTACACATACATTTTGATCCTGCACTATGCTAATATGATCTACTTCTCAGTAGGTGGGGGTGTTTCTACCTATCCTTCTGGTGGAAGGATCTTGTAGGATGGACCCTAAAATGATGCCTCATCACTCATTAGATCATCGTCATGATCTGAAATTAGTAACATGGCTGGTAGTCATCACAAAGGCATCCTAAATTTTTTATCAAGACATACCACAATCAGATGAGCATATATATAACATGGGGACCTAAATCAAGAAGGATAGTAAAAGGCATCAATACTATTTGATGCATATACCATTTATCCCAGCAACTAATGTCTCATCATACTAAGTTGACAAGTAGGTAGTCAGAGTCCTGGTGAATGGATATGTCAGCTGCCCATACCATCACTAGGTTCCTTGGCCTGAATGCCACACTTGAAATAGTTTGACATTGTTTCCCTATGTCGTAACCATAATCCTCATAAGGGGAATACTCAAAACACCATCCTAATGAATGAAATACTCTAATACCAATCTGTTATGACCCGACTCAATGAGGCTCTATCCATAACTACACTAAGCCTACCTTCATAGGCCAGGGGGTGATGATAAGAACTAAAAGTCATAACTATATAGGAGGCATTTTCCTAATATACCTGTACACACACACCCGACCATATCAATGCAGAAGTTCATAGGAATAATAATAAAAAGATAAAATATCTAGAGAATAAACATTCATGGAAAAACCTCTAGGGTGTACAAGAGTACGATAGTGGAAACTGAAAAGTAAAAGAAAAAAATACATGCCCAACTAAAAAGATGTCCCAACCTGAAAAAACTAGAAAGTAAAATTCTAAGGGAGCCTAGATTCTGATCTCCAAGCTCCAACCACCATACATGGTACAATGCACTAGGTATCCCTATGCTCCTCTATATTCACCATCGACCTATCCGTTGTTTGTATAACATGACACGTGAGGGAAAATCCCATACAGGGGTGAGTATATATATACCCAGTAGGATGCCTAAAAAGCTGAAGGGGGAGAAGTAAGAGGCACAATTGGAAAAGGAATTAGACAGATCAACCCCAATCAAGTGAGTAAACAAAATCCTACAAAATGGATACAAATATATATCCTCAAACTAAAGAAACAAAAATGATAGATAAGGGGATCTCCATATCACATCCCATCCTAGGTAAAGAGTTCCATCAGTTCCAAGAATCCTTTAATGATACTCAACATCTCACATGTTAATCAAAATAAGTAAACATGTAGAGGGACCTCTCCTTTCCACTATACCACACAGTGGAGGGGATACAATCTTCACGCATAGAACCCGACCCCTAGTACGTTAGGGGGTGCCACTTAGTATAAGGATAGCCCACATCCTTTATGATAGGGGTGAAACTTGATAGATAGTGGACTTTCACCCTAGTACATCATGGGGGTACCAATTAGTAGATAGAGGACCTACAACCTATTCTATAGAGGGTACTACTTAGCAGATAGAGGACCCACACCCCAATGCTGTAGGGGGTACCTCTTAGCAGAAATAAGACTCACACCCTAATTCCATAGGGGGCACCACTCAGCAGATAGAAGACCCACACTCTAATGCCATAGGGGGTACCACTCAGTGCAAGGAGTACCCACACCCTATATAATAAGGGGTACCACTCTATAAACAGAGGACCTACACCCTGATCCATCAGGGGTTACTATTAAGTTTAAATAGAGGACCCACATTCTGATCTATCGGGGGGGGGGGGGGGGTCCACTCAGTAGATAGATAGAGGACTTGCACCCTAGTCTGTCAGGGGGTTACCACTCTTATGATCTTGATTGATCACTTAGATTATTGAGCACCACCTAAATAAGCACCACAACTGAACACCACTCATCATATCTTAAAATTCACTATGGAGGCCACCATCATGTTCTATGTGGAAAAACATCATGACAGGATACTCTCAGGATAAAATCTGAAACCAAATGAAGGAGATATGAGAGGTTGAAGTTTCCTTAAAAGGAAAGTAGGGGTACATAGTTTTTAAGGGACCCACATGACATGTGGTCCCATTCCGTTACCTCGACATATCCCTTTCGATATAGGTATCACGGACTATGTAGCACTACATGGAATGTAGGCAGACTACATGATGTGCCTCAGCTACTCAAGGTCCTTCCCATGCTCCCTAGCTGTGTTTGTGTAAGTATGCCTGTGTTTGTGTACTTAGATACAAAATATGCGCTTGGCCTTTTCCTCCCACATGGGGTACTTCCCGTGAGATCCTCCACACAACTTTTATACCCAAGGAGGGATACATGACATGTGGACCAACCACACAACCTGTCATCCTTAACTTTCTCAAAACCCTAGCACTGAATCCAAAGGGGCACTACACAATGTGTGTTCATCCAAGTTCATGTTGTTCAGTAAGGATTTTCTTGAAATATAGATCTTATCTTTGTTTTTTAGATCCAACCACTCTGCCTTTGAATCCATTGTTTGACCATCTAAAAATGGTGGGATCTTCCTCCAGTCACTGTTTCTGGCCATCCAATGGTTGGAAAATCATATCCCGATGGTTTTTCCAATGACTGAACACCCTCACACACGTTTCCATCACATATATCCATTCTTTCAGATCTGGTATCCATGAAATGATCACCTTCATCCCACATTTCATCCCCATTAATCCTTTATTCATCAAACCATTCTTCACACACAATTCTTCCACAAATATGGGGGTCCAATCAGGCTCGGTCCCGCCCAGTAATGTCGAACTGAGACCCCGTAGGCCAATCAGAGAAGAATGAGAAGAAATATTGGGAGAAAAGAAAACGAACAAAGTCGAAATGATCTTTTTCCAAGAATTCGTGTTCAAAAAACAAAAATGGGGATGAACGAGGTGAGAAACAATTGAATAATGAATTATGTAACACCCCAAGCTTCTACGGTATTCTTCTCTTTGAATAATGCAATAGTGTGTGTTGTACGCAACATCGAGTTCTAACACACCACAACCAATCAAACTAGCCGTTATGGATAGTAATACCCACTTTTTGAAATTTATAAATTTAATTTTTCAAAATGGACTTCATTTTTGGATTCGAAATATCAAAATTAGCCTAGGGTGAATTTTTGGTATTTTTCAGAAAAACTTCATTTTTTGATGAATAGTGAAACCACTAAGTGGTAGTTAAAAAACTGAATTTTTCATAAAACTTAATTTCAACGCTTCTGTGAGTGGACTTTCAAAAATATGAGAGACATGGTTAATATCAAGGACTAAAATGTGGTTCATTGAGATGAAAATAATTTTTGGTGAATAGTAACTTTTTACTTTTATTTACCACGATTAAAAGTAAATAGGGTAATTAAGGGTAAAAATGATATTAATATTACCCTAACACATGTCATAATTCTATTGGATAAGATTAATTCGACCAAAAACAACCTTATGAATAAAATATTATCATTTAGGTCCACTTGGATTAGATTAGGACATTTATTATTATTTAATTCAAAGAATAGTTAAAAGAGTTAAAATAAAAGTTTATTTACTAAAACATTTTTAATATAGGGTTAAACATAAGATAAATTCTATTTTAAATATTAATTAGAAATATAAAAAGATTTACTACATAATTATATTTTATTTATAATTTTTAGACATTAAATAATTTAATTTATTTATGACACAATGATGATGAAGTAATTACCATAATAGTGAAACATTAGAATAATTGATATTATAAATACCCAAATAAATGTAATTGGAGACTTTTTACAAATAAAAATAATTTTATAGGATAATATGACATGTTAGTATTGATTTAATGAACTTTTTTCTAAGTAATCATTCTGTTATTATTTTTACAAAAATCAATTATTGAATAGTGTCAAAATTGACATAAAAGTGTTTTTAAAACAAATATTATATTATTAATTGATATTAAATTCCTAAAAATATAAGGTTCGTCCAAGAGACTTATATAATGATATTTGTATCATTAATGGACCACTTGGGGGTCTCTTGGATGTATATAGTAAGTTTATTAACCATATAATATAAAAATACAAAGAGACATTGTAAAAGTGAAACTAATTAACTAAGAGTTAATACTTAAAGATAAGGTTAATATTGTAACCCAGACCTATCTAAATCCTATTGGTTGAGTGGTTTTCGACCTATACACACCTTAAAATTTAAATAATCCACTTTGGAGCCATTAGAAACCGAATATGAATTTATTATAAAATAATATTTCTAGCTTTTCCAAAGGTGCCCCTCACCCCTCTTATAAAAGGGAACTCCCCCTTCTCATTAATTCACACCTTCAAAGCCATTTGTCTCAGCCAAACTCTGCCCAAATACTCTATCAACTTCCCTAAATTCATCTTAGGGTCCTTACTTTTTTCAGAAATCCAACCTAAGGATCCCTTTTGATCAAATCAAAAGAAAGAACCCGAAGAAGAGGTAATGATTTCACCACCCTTTTTCAAGTTCCTTTCTTCTTCCACTTCTTCTTTCTTTGTTATTACCATTCTAAAATAATAAATTCAGTATCTTATATATAATTTGATTTTATTATAAATATGGTACAACCATATTCATTATTCTATCCATCCTTTGAATAAGATGTCACCATACGTGCGTACGTACGGCTTACCGTCTCCACGTCGTCGTGTAATTGTTATTCAATAAATTATTATTTGGATGGGTATAATAATGGTGTGTAATTCATGTAAATAATAAATATAATATGATAATTATTCTTTATATATGATATACCATCCAATTATATATTATTTTAATATCAAAAGAATGATATTGTCGCTCGTGCGTACGTACGGACTACCGTCTCCACGGACGCGATGAGATTCATTCTCCATCGTATCCATTCAAGTCTAATTCTAATTTGATGATTAATAATAGTATCTAAGGACTTGATATCATTCTGTATATGATTAACATACAACCTATCCATGACAAACACAACTTATGTAACAAAATATATAAAAGAAAATGAGTAAGTTAACACCCGAAACAACGATAATTCTAAAATATTATTAACAAAGAAATGTTAAAAGATCATATATGATATCACATTAATATATATGATTCTTGTATAATTTAATAACAATTATTTCACCATTATACAGGAGGTTAACCTACCCCAACCAAGTAAAAGTACAAGGTAAGGGTTTATTTCACAATCTCTTCATTATCCGAGGTTGTTTATACGTAATTATCTACTCAAACCTCTTTATCATCCACATCCATGTTTCTTAAAAATGTATTTCAAAAAATTATTAATATTTTAAAGAATATGGGTTAAAGTCATTTATACCCTTGTTTTACTTTTTATAAGAAGTTTATAAAAGAATCTTTCCGTCGTTTTCCAAACAAGGTGTTTTTTAACCTTTTCGACAAAATTAAGGTAAGAATGTTTTTTTAACTTATACGACGGGTGCGGCTATTTTCAGCCATTATAAAATCTTTGAAGCTTTCCTTACAATCTTATAAGAAAATTTTCAAAGTAAATGTTTTATTTTATAATTATGTGACTTTTAAATGATTTCAAAAAAGGGATATTTTTCTCAAATAGTTGTGATTTCATCTATGTCAACATCCTTTGATGGATTTTAAGCTTATTTGAAGTTAATTTATTATGATACAAAACTTCCATATTGTATTGAAGGTTTTGTGATTTCTTTGACTGTGGATGTATTATTTTTATACCATTCATGGTTTATAGAGAAAGTATTGACATTTCGTATGTTAGTTTAAATATGAATGTTTATGTTATGTTTAAACCTATTCATATGAGGAATGCATTGGACTTAATATGTGACGGGTGGAGCCCGCTATAGCTCCTCGATGCATCGGGAGGTCTCATGAGACAAACTAGTGTCTTAGAACAAGGACTTGACAAAATCTTATTTGTAGTCTTGGCATGAGGCCTTGACTATGTGGTTATGATAGTCTGGCATTATGCATTCCATCATTATGAAAGTGGTTATTGATATTTCATGTGATTATTCGATTATTAGAATATCCATGTGAATATGTAAATGGCATTATTTCATTTTATTTTTTCCATACTATGTTTAAGTTCAAGTTTAAAAGGCTTTTGTTTTAGATATACATTGCCTTAAATGTTTATTCTTATTTATGAAAGTTTCTTCTATATTGTTATCCTTACTGGGCATTTGAGCTCACCCCTTTTCTATGTTTTATTTTTCCTAGGATGTGAAGGAGTAATTTATGAATGACCTGCAGGGATAGTATGAGGGGATAAGAGTGTAGACTATGGAGACTATGTTGTTGTAGTTTTCATTTTTATGATGTAATGCAAAACTTTATGAATATATCTAGTGTTTCCAAGGCTACTAAACTAATCGGTCTTTCGAGATTTGATCTTTCTTATGATCATGCCAATTTTATGTAAAAATGCACCAACTCTAGGTAACTAGGGTCGGGGCGTTACAGTTGGTATCATAGGAAGTTTAGTACAAACCTTGGAAGCTGGATTTAGATATACTCTGATTAGATCACATAGATTTAAGATGGACTTTGAGGATTAGTATCAAAGAACTTCCTAGAATTTTGGTATTGTAGAGATTTTGTGAGTTTTCCGAGCAATACATCCCTGTCTGGATACGAGCAGTTAGAGGCAGCTTTGGCATAGATGTACCTAGGGGTAAAACCCAAAAACACCGCTTTGAACTAGACTCGAACGGGAAATGGTGCACGACAACGGGCCTTGCTGCACTCTTGGTTACGACACTCCCAGGGGATATGCTTAGGATAATTCTCATTTTCTTTACAAACCATTATGAAGTGTTTATGAGTATATACTTCCTAAAAGGAGACATTTTTATGATTATTTATTATATCCATAAATAGTTTAATTTATGTTAAGTGTTTTATAAGTATGGAATTATGTATTTTGATTCATAAACTGATCTAGTTTATGCCATTGTTTAGAAATGGCGCCTAGAGGAATAAATGGAAACTGTATCAATGCACGCACTCCATGTAGGGATTACCCTCCTGCTCAAGATAATTATAGTGGGGCTGGTGATGCAACTAGTGCTAATCAACTTATCACCATACTGGGACAACTCACTCAGGTTATGAATAATAACCTTACCTGTATGGAGCACCCTGATCCGCAGCGTGGAGGATCAATGTTAGATCGCTTTATGAGGAAAAAACCACCAACGTTAAATGGGATTACAAATACCTTAGTAGGTGAGCAATGGATAAATTCCCTAGAGAAAATATTTCAAGTTTTGGGAAGTAGTGAAAGGGAAAAAGTTATCATGGAAGTTTACCGCCTCACTGGAGATGCTGATCAATGGTGGTCATTGATTCAAAACACGAAGGAAGATAATGAAGTATCGAATATGGAATGGAGGGAGTTCAAAGATCTATTTTTAGAAAAATACTTTCCTCATGACCATCGAGTATATATGGAAAGGCAATATTTGAGTCTGAGACAAAAGGAGGATGAGAATGTCGCAAAGTATGAGGCTAAATTAACAAGGTTAGCAAGGTATGCTGGAGATTATATACGTAACCCAAGAAGTAAGATTGATCATTTATTTGATGGGTTAAAACCATTTCTCTATCAAGAATTAGTCTCACAATCCTTCTCGTCATACGAAGACATTGTCTCATGTGCTATCAAGACAGAGAAAAAATTCTCTAAGTCATATGACTTTAAAGAAAAGAAAGAGAAGAAGAGATCTGCTGATCAATCTAGGAATGAAAATAAAGGGAATAATGGAAAAGTTGAATATCCATCCTGCAGTAAATGTGGGAAGAAACACCCCGGTACTTGCTTAAAAGGGACATGAGTCTGTTACAGGTGTGGTGAAAAAGGACACCAAGCTCGTGATTGCAAGGGGAATAATGAAGCTACTGATGTCTAATGCTACAATTGCATGGAGATGGGACATTATGAAAATGAATGTCCTAAGCGTCAGGGGAACTTACCTCAGAAAAGGCCAAGGGATCAAGGCCAAGCTTATGCTATCAATACTGCTGAGGTAGAAGCTCCGAAAGACGTGGTGGCAGGTAATTTAATGGTTTCCTCAAGTTTAGAAAATGCATTATTTGATTCTGGATCATTGCATTGTTTCATATCTTCCCAGTTTTCTAAGAAAATTAGATATTTCCAATTTGATTTAACAAGGGAGTTGTCAGTTAAAACTCCTAAGGGAAGTATCGTTGCAACAAAGTTTTGTGAATCAGTCCCCATTAGAGAGAATAAATGTTCTTTATCCACTGATCTCATCGTCATACCTATGATTGAGTTTGATATAATCCTCGGTATGGATTGGCTTTCAGACCATGATGCGAAAATTTATTGTAAGAAGAATGAGGTTACGATTTTTGATGATGATGATAAGGAACACCTTATCTTTAGAGCAAAATTGTCACCACCTAATTCTTATCTAGATCCACCCCCAATAGCTCAACTAAATTCAATTATTGGGGAGGAAGTGGATGAAATTACAGTGCGTGAGGAAAGGAATGTTCAAATAGAGGATGTACCTATTTTGAAAGAATATGTAGATGTGTTTCCGGAAGATTTACCTGGACATCCTCCAGAACGAGAAGTTGAGTTTTCCATTGATTTAATTCCTGGATCAAGGACTATATCAAAGAACCCTTATAGAATGGACACTGTAGAATTAGTTGAACTAAAGAAACAACTAGAGGAATTGAGTAATAAGGGATTTATTCGCCCTAGTGTTTCTCCATGGGGAGCCCCTGTTCTTTTTGTTAAAAAGAAAGATGGATCTATGAGGCTATGTATCGACTACAGGGAGATCAATGCTATAACAATAAAGAAAAAGTATCCCCTACCTCGTATCGATGATTTATTTGACCAACTGCATAGAGCTCAATACTTTTCAAAGATTGACGTTTGATCTGGATACCATCAGTTGTGTGTGAAGAAGGAAGACATTCTGAAGATATCATTTCGAACCAGGTACGAGCATTACGAGTTTATAGTAATGCATTTTGGATTGACTAATGCACCCTATGTATTCATGGATCTGATGAATAGAGTTTTCAAGGAATATCTTGATGAATTTGTGGTGATATTTATTGATGATATCTTGGTATACTCCAAAAGCTACGAAGATCATGAAAATCACTTGCGCATTATCCTAAAGACTCTGAGAAGACATGAATTATATGGGAAGTTTAGCAAGTGTGAATTATAGCTTCAGAAGATTTCTTTTCTTGGCCATATTGTCTATAAATATGGAATCTCTATTGATCCTTCTAAGACCAAGGCAATCCAAAAATGGCCAGCACCTACGAGTATAACTGAGGTACATAGTTTTATTGGTTTGGCAGGTTATTATCGACGTTTTGTCCAGAATTTTGCCCAATTGGCTAACCCATTAACGAAGCTCACACGTAAAGGGGTTAAATTTTTTTGGACAAAAGAGTGTGAAGAATGTTTCGAAGAACTGAAGAGAAGATTAGTCAATGATCCTATATTGACTCTACCATCGGGGAATGATGGGTTCGTTATTTATAGTGATGTATCGAATAAAGGACTTAGTTGTGTTCTTATGCAGAACGACAGGGTTATTGCTTATGCATCACGACAATTGAAAATTCATGAACAAAACTATCCTACTCATGATCTCGAGTTAGCAGTTGTGATATTTTCTTTGAAGATATTGAGGCACTACCTCTATGGTGAAAAATGTGAGATTTATACTGATCACAAGAGTTTGAAGTATATTTTCTCACAAAAAGAACTCAACATGAGGCAAAAGAGATGACTTGAATTACTCAAGGATTATGATTGTATGATACACTACCACCCGGGGAAAGAAAACAAGGTGGCATATGCTTTGAGCGGAAAATACCATGGAGTTTTGAACAATATGAGAATTGAAAGGGATCCAATTTTCATTGATCTAGTGAATATGGACATGGGAATAACCAGGGAAGGTGAAACATCAATGATTTTTCAAATGGTTGCCAAACCATATTTACTAGAAAGGATTAAGAGTTCTCAGACTGATGATAAAGAATTTAAAAAGAAGATTAAAGCTGTGAATGATGGGAGATTGAGAGACTTTGTGTATGAAGATGGAATTTTGAAATTCGGGAAGAGACTTTGTGTTCCCGATATACCTGATCTAAAAAGGAAATTTCTGGATGATGCTCATAGTTCCAATTTCCCTATACACCCCGGGAGCACCAAAATGTATAGATACTTGAAGGAACATTTTTGGTGGGACAACATGAAGAGGGAGATTTATGATTTTGTATGGTTTGTCAACAAGTGAAAGCTAGAAGGAAACAACCTGGAGGAGTCATGCAACTCTTCCCATACCGGAGAAGAAATGGGACAATATTATGATGGACTTTGTCATGGGGATACCAAAGACTCCTAGAAGGAACAAAGCAATATGGGTCATTGTTGATCGTCTTACCAAGTCAGCACATTTTTTTGCTATAAAGGAAGATTTACTAGTTGAGCGACTAGAAAGACTATATATTAATGAAGTTGTGAGACTTCATGGAGTACCCCTAACAATGTTTTCTGATTGTGATCCCCATTTTACTTCAAGATTCTGGAAAAGTCTTCAGAAAGCCTTGGATACTGAACTTCATTTGAGCACTGCCTACCACACTCAAACAGATGGATAATCAGAACGAACTATTCAAACCTTAGAAGACATATTGAGATCCTTCTCACTTGACTTTCCGGGTATGTGGGATCAATATTTACCTCTGGTAGAATTTTCCTATAATAATAACTTCCATTCGAGTATTCAGATGGCACCATATGAAGCGTTATACGGAAAGAGATGTCGCACACCAACCTGTTGGGATGACGTTGGTGAAAGAAAACTTGTAGGCCCAGAACTGGTGGAGGAAACGATGGAAAAGGTGAAGGTAATCCAAAACCATATCAAAGCAGTCCAAAGTAGACAGAAGAGCTATGCCGATAATCGAAGGAAGGATTTGGAATTTCAAGTCAGTGATCATGTTTTCCTAAAGGTATCTCCATGGAAGGGAGTCATACATTTTGGTAAGAAAGGTAAATTGAGTCCCATGTACATCGGACCTTTCCAAATTCTAGAACGAATTGGGGCTGTAGCTTACCAATTGACAATGCCGCCAAGTCTCTCCAAAGTTCACGATGTGTTCCACGTATCTCTATTGAGGAAATACATGCCTGACCCAACGCATGTACTCACCTATGAGGAATTAGAACTGGAACCCGATCTGTCTTATTGAGAAGAACCCGTCAAGATTCTTGATACGAGAGAATAAGTACTGAGAAACCGGACGACTCGTCTGGTAAAAGTCTTGTGGACAAACCATAAGATGGAAGAGGCAATGTGGGAACCCAAGGAACTTATGATGAAGAACCACCCAAGTCTTTTCATGCAGTAGTATTCTAGAAATTTCAAGGACGAAATTATTTGAAGGAGGGGAGAATGTAACACCCCAAGCTTCTACGGTACGCTTCTCTTTGAATAATACAATAGCGTGAGTTGTACGCAACATCGAGTTCTAACACACTACAACCAATCAAACTAGCCGTTATGAATAGTAATACACACTTTTTAAAATTTATAAATTTTATTTTTCAAAATGGACTTCATTTTTGGATTCGGAATATCAAAATTAGCCTAGGGTGAATTTTTGGTATTTTTCTGAAAAACTTCATTTTTTGATGAATAGTGAAACCACTAAGTGGTCGTTAAAAAACTGATTTTTTCATAAAACTTAATTTTACCACTTCTGTGAGTGGAATTTTGAAAATCTGAGAGACACAGTTAATATCAAGGACTAAAATGTGGTTCATTGAGATGAAAATAATTTTTGGTGAATAGTAACTTTTTACTTTTATTTACCACAGTTAAAAGTAAATAGGGCAATTAAGGGTAAAAATGATATTAATATTACCCTAAAACATGTCCTAATTCTATTTTATAAGCTTAATTCGACCAAAAAAAACCTTAGGAATAAAATATTATCGTTTAGGTCCACTTGGATTAGATTAGGACATTTATTATTATTTAATTCAAAGAAGAGTTAAAAGAGTTAAAATCAAAGTTTATTTACTAAAAAATTTTTAATATAGGGTTAAACATAAGATAAATTCGATTGTAAATATTCATTAGAAATCTAAAAATATTTCCTACATAATTATATTTTATTTATAATTTTTATAAATTAAATAATTTAATTTATTTATGACACAATGATGATGCAGTAATTACCATAATAGTGAAAAATTAGAATAATTGATATTATAAATACCCAAATAAATGTAATTGGAGACTTTTTATAAATAACAATAATTTTATAGGATAATATGACATTTAGGATTGATTTAATTAACTTTTTTAGAATTAATAATTCTGTTATGATTTTTACAAAAATCAATTATTGAATAGTGTCAAAATTGACATAAAAGAGTTTTTAAAACAAATATTATATTATTAATTGATATTAAATTCCTAAAAATATAAGGTTCGGCCAAGAGACTTATATCATGATAGTTATATCATTAATGGACCACTTTAGGGTCTCTTGGATGTATATAGTAAGTTTATTAAGCATATAATATAAAAATACAAAGAGACATTGTAAAAGTGAAACTAATTAACTAAGAGTTAATACTTAAAGATAAGGTTAATATTGTAACCCAGACCTATCTAAATCCTATTAGTTGAGTGGTTTTCGACCTATACCCACCTTAAAATTTAAATAATCCACTTTGGAGCCATTAGAAACCGAATATGAATTTATTATAAAATAATATTTCTAGCTTTTCCAAAGGTGCCCCTCACCCCTCTTATAAAAGGGCACTCCCCCTTCTCATTAATTCACACCTTCAAAGCCATTTTTCTCGGCCAAAATCTACCCAAATACTATCTAAACTTCCCTCAATTCATCCTAGAGGCCTTACTTTAGTAAAAAATCCAACCTAAGGAGCCCTTTTGATCAAATCAAAAGGAAGAACCCGAAGAAGAGGTAATGATTTCACCACCCTTTTTCAAGTTCCTTTCTTCTTCCACTTCTTCTTTATTTGTTATTACCATTCTAAAATAATAACTACAGTATCTTATATATACTATGTTGTTATTATAAATATGGTACAACCATATTCAGTATTCTATCCATCCTTTGAATAACATGTCACCATACGTACGTACATACGACTTACCGTCTCCACGTCGTGGTGTAATTGTTATTCAATAAATTATTATTTGGATGGGTATAATAATGATGTGTAATTCATGTAAATAATAAATATAACATGATAATGATTCTTTATATATGATATAAAATCCAATCATATATTATTTTAATATCAAAAGAATGATATTGTCGCTCGTGCGTACGTACGGACTACCGTCTCCACGAACGTGATGAGATTCATTCTCCATTGTATCCATTCAAGTCTAATTCTCATTTTATGATTAATAATAGTATATAAGGACTTGATATCATTCTGGATATTATTAAGATACAACCTATCCATGACAAACAGGACTTATGTAACAAAACATATAAAATAAATCGAGTAAGTTAACACCCGAAATAACGATAATTCTAAAATATTATTAACAAAGAAATGTTAAAAGATCATATATGGTATCATATTAATATATATGATTCTTGTATAATTTAATAAAAATTATTTCACCATTATACATGAGGTTAACCTACCCCAACCAAGGAAAAGTACAAGGTTAGGGTTTATTTCACAATCTCTTCATTATCCGAGGTTGTTTATATGTAATTATCTACTGAGACATCTTTATCATCCACATCCATGTTTCTTAAAAATGTATTTCAAAAAATTCTTACTATTTTACAGAATATGGGTTAAAGTCATTTATACAATTTTTTTTTTACTTTTTATAAGAAGCTTATAAAGGAATCTTTCCGTCGTTTTCCAAACAAGGTTCTTTTTAACCTTTTCGACAAAATTAAGGTAAGAATGTTTTTTTAACTTATACGGTGGGTGAAAATATTTTCCGCCATTATAAAATCTTCGAAGCTTCCCTTACAAGATTATAAGAAAATTTTCAAATTAAATGTTTTATTTTATAATTATGTGACTTTTAAATGATTTCAAAAAAGGTATATTTCTCTCAAATAGTTTTTATTTCATCTATGTCAACATCCTTTGATGGATTTTAAGCTTATTTGAAGTTAATTTATTATGATACAAAACTTCCATATTGTATTGAAGGTTTTGTGATTTGTTTGACTGTGGATGTGTTATTTTTATACCATTCATGGTTTATAGAGAAATTATTGACATTTCGTATGTTAGTTTAAATAAAAATGTTTATGTTATGTTTAAACCTATTCATATGAGGAATGAATTGGACTTAATATGTGACAGGTGGAGCCCGCTATAGCTCCTCGATGCATCAGTAGGTCTCATGAGAAAAACTAGTGTCTTGGCACAAGGCCTTGACAGAATCTTATTTGTATTCTTGGAACGAGGCCTTGGCTATGTGGTTATGATAATCTGGCATTATACATTCCATCATTATGAAAGTGGTTATTGATATTGCATGTGATTATTCGATTAGTAGAATATCCATGTGAATAAGTAAATGAAATTATTTCATTTTATTTTTTCCATACTATGTTGAAGTTCAAGTTTAAAAGGATTTTGTTTTAGTTATACATTGCCTTAAATGTTTATTCTTATTTATGAAAGTTTTCGCTATATTGTTATCCTTACTGGGCATTTGAGCTCACCCCTTTTCTATGTTTTATTTTTCCCAGGATGTGAAGAAGTAATTTATGAATAACCTGTAGGGATAGTATGAGGGGATAAGAGTGTAGACTATGGAGACTATGTTGTTGTAGTTTTCATTTTTATGATGTAATGTAAAACTTTATGAATATATCTAGTGTTTCCAAGGCTAATAAACTAATCGGTCTTTTGAGATTTGATCTTTCTTGTGATCATGCCAATGTTATGTAACAGTGCACTGACTCTAGGTAACTGGGGTCGGGGCGTTACAAATTAAATATCGATGCGTAGGTATATTCAGAGGCTCAATTTATCGAATATCAAATAAGTAGTAAGATTATGCTTAAAAAGTTTAATTAATTGAGGTGGAACCCATAAATTAAAGAGTCCTACCTAGAGATTGGATCGCCTGTCGATGAAGAAAGCAATCACTAGTGAATAAGAGGAGTCATTATATTTGAAATTCATCAATCTCTCTGGATCTAGAGGTTCATCATTGTCTGATTCTGATTCTCCAATGATAGGTGGAAATAAAACCTATCAATTCTACTAGGATTTATGTAGATAAACCTAGAGAATATTCATAATAGGGAATTTATAGATGTATTTTATTTAGTTTATATTAATCAATTAATCAATTAATTAATTAATTAATCTATTGAACGTACCGCCAGTGACCGCTTTATCTGAACACCCCACGTCGACCTATTACAAGTTGCACCTAGGGTAGACCTCACATTCCAAATTCAACTATGGTCTTATATTTATTATTTGATATTCTATTTAATATTTATCCCATTTTCTTTAAGAAACTATTCATGTGTAATATAAAATATATAAAATATATTTATAAAATTAATTCCGGACACACCAGGCCTCAGGATCGCACGCTGTCTCAATGCATGTATCAATATATATATATATATATATATATATATCAAAGTCTTATAAGTAAAAAATAGGGTCTCTTCACACACACATCTATCAGATTGTGGTGTTGACTGGATGACCAGCTGAGGCCCTCTATAAGAAGGCCATTGGTCCACCTGTTAGAGATGTACAAAAAATCACTAATAGGTCTAAAAATGACTGATAGAGTCTAATGGGGTATGACTTAGAAATCTAGGTGGCTCCAGAAATATTTCACCTGGGTGAATCCATGTAACACAGGCTGAAATGCTGAAGGATGATGAGTCAAGGGAGGAGAAACCAGAAGATGTGATGGCCAATAAGTACTAGTGAGACTTCTTCTGATAGTATGAGTAGTGTTTTAAGATGTTGAAAATCTCTTATAACTAGGATGTAATATTTTTTATAATGAAATAGGCGATTCCATTATCTGATGGATGTAAAATGAAAGTTTAAACCTCATAATCCCTTATGTGCATTGTGTTTTTTTACTTAGTACATGCATGTGTGTGTGTTGGTCATGTATGTTTTAACTTATGTGTTTTTATGAAGGGGGATTATGAAGTGAATGATACTAGAGAAATCTAAGATGGATGAATACTTGATATGGTGGATGGGGTGTAAGTCTTCCTAGTTACAATATTTGAATTCATAGGGGATGGATGATTAGAATCTACTCTATATCTAGTATTTGTAGTTTCATTGTACAAGATTATCATTAGGAAAAAATTACGCTGATCAGATATATATGTGCCTCATTTTTTCATAACAAGTGGTATAAAATGGTTGGTTTTTGTGTTTTTGGTGGATCAATTTATCATGTCTTAGAGATGAAGTCACTCAAAAGAAGCGATGGTACCAGATGAATTCTTGGATATCAAAAGTTCCGTTGATCAATAGTGGTCTTGGGGTGTGTTCCATTTGTTGTGGTTAGTATTCAAGCTTGGTTGGAATAATTTTTTATTCCTCATGATTAGGTGTTCTATCAGGTTATTGAAAGAATATTAATTTAAATATTGTGGTGGTACTAGTGGGTTGTTTGGATATTGGAATTCTTCTTTGCTGTAGGAGTCATGCATTGTGTTCCATTCATTAGGTGGAATTCTAGAGCTTGGTGGTAGATCTATGAAATTATGAAGGAATAATATAATCCCTTAAGTTGTCCAGATTCACTAGGAGTTATATTTCTAATGGAAATCATTGGATGGTCTAAGCACAACATGATGATCCGATGGTGGGGATTCTAGATCTTGGAGGATTCTGGTGTTACTACTCTAAGAGGGTTTGTTGTTATGTTGGTTTGAAAAGTCATCATAAGGGAAAAACATGAAGGTATTGAAATCAATAATAGGTATTTTTATAGAGGATATAATTAGTTATTATTCATATTCTTAGAAGTAGTTATGAAAATAGAATTCAGTTGGGTCAATGAAAATCGGTGGAAGATCAACACATGTATTTCATGAAAGTTCAAATTTTGAAGGTTTCAAAACCCTTAGCTAGAGAGGGTGACTAAAATGTTTCCAAGTGGTCACTAAATCTCATATTAGAATAAGGTGTGGTGTGGCATAGTACCCATGTTAAATGGAAGATTCTTAGATGGATAGAAGGAGAAATGTGGAAGATCATGGTAGAACTGACACTAGAGGGATTCATGGTTATGGCTAGTGTGGGCATGGTTTAAATCCCTGAAAGGTGATGATTTGAAGGAGTGAAGGCATGTTGAGGAATAGATGATTGAAATATAGCATCTGAGTCATGGTTGTCACAAGCACACTGGATTGAGATAGGAGGAATGACGATAATTTCTAAGCTATATTAAACATTGTTGAAACTTTGTGGTAGAGAGTGAAATCTTCAGTGGAAGTGGCTGGTGTTCAAGTTTCATTAGACTCTATTATAAAAATATTTTTTACTTAAAAGGATCTTAAAAAAAGGAGAATAACCATGATGTAGATATACTATAATTTTCTCTAGGGGATGAGATTGAAGAGCAAGAGTTGAAGTTTGAGAGGGTAAAATTATTTACGACACATTAGATGTCCAGTTTTAGGAATTTTTTTCTCTCATTTTCAAGTCATCATAAGATGATAACTCAGTCCCTGATGAAGTTAGATAAAGGAATTACCCCAAGTCCAATTGTGTGTTTCTTTTCAAGTGTTATCTATATTTGTGGAAATGATCTTTGGAGAATTGTTAGAGCATTAAAAGTAACTCTAGAATGAAGGTTGGATCTTGAGAGGATTAGGAACAAGAAAATAAATGGTAGAAAAGGACTATGATGGAATTAGATTCATCGATCATGAGTTTCAGTGAGATTTCACCACGATGATGACATCAGAATTTTTGGTAGTACCTGATGGAGGTCAGTTTTGATGGTGTCACTAGAGTTCAGTGTACTAGAAGTTCTCGAGTTACTTGAACATGGTCAAAGTATCGAAAGAAAACATTTGGAAGAGCAAGGTCATGGGCCTAGTGTATAAAAAACTTGTTAACAGAAGTTAAAAAAATTTAGAGGATGACAATTTGACTCTTGTTTTATGTAGAGAGAGTACATGAATTCATTCAAAAGAGTTTCATGGATGCAGTAGAATGAAAGATCATGGTTCCAAAGGACTTAAAAGTTTCTTTGGTGGAATCATGAATGATTAAAAGAGATAATGGTATGTATAACCATGTGGGTGATTTATAAAAAAGTTGAAATAAATTTATCCATAGGGATATTGGTGTGAGCATGAGAATAGTATTTGAGTGATAGATTTTTGGACCCAACCTAAGAAAATAATTCTAAAGTGGGTGATTGTTAGGTTTGGTGTAAAAATTGTTTTCTGAGTCAAGTGAAAAAGAACCATATGTTCAATTAACTGGAAGTAAAACATGGATGATCCATATGATGTAAATTCACCAACACCATGGAAGTCTATTTCCATAAAGATGAATTAAGTTCACTTGAAGTCTAGTATGTGGACAATTTAGTTCACCAAAAGTAACAATATGAGTTGAATATAAGTTTCATAGGAGCCTTATGATATTATATCAAATGATGTATACTGGATGGGTTAGTTCAATAGAGAGTGAATAGTGGAGGTCAGGTATGGGAATTATAAGGAGGAACATATACCAATTCATGTACTCGAGGATACAGTTGTGGATTTGGAGGATTTAGTGAGGTGAACAACAAGGGAAGATATAAGTTGATGAATGGAATCCTGGAGGATCGATGAAGTAAGTGTGTAAGTATATGAATTATGTGAATTTGTTGGTGGAAGGAAATGGAATACTTCCTTATGGATGTGGAAATTGAAATGTTTTTCAAATTCTTCAATGTAGAGTAGAATATGGAATGCATTGTTCATTTGTTGTTAGCAATCGATGCAATGATGATACATGTAATCAGAGGTTACACAATGCAATAGAGGGAAACCCATACCTATCAGATGATGGTTATTATTAGATGATCAACTATCTCCCTCTATAATAAGTCCATTTGACCATCTATTAAATATGTATGGAAAAGTACCAAGAGGTTTGATGATGAATAATAGTGGCTAAGGAGGCTAGACTCAGAAGAAGAGGTGGCTCTAGAAGGAGAAAAATTGGGCACATCCAAGTGTCAGAGGTTGAAATACCAAAGGATGATGACTGAAGGTAGGGAAACCATAAGATGCAATGTACAACAAGTATTGGTGATACTTATTCCAATAGTATGAGTGTAATTTCTAGATGTTAAACATCCCTTGTAACTCAGATGTACTTCTGATGGAATGAAATAGGTGTCATCATTATCCCATGGATGTAGGATGAAAGATTAAACCACATAATACCTTATGTTCATTGTGTTTTTAATTGGTACTTTCTTGTGTGTGTGTTGGTTGTGTACTTATTTACTTATGAATTTGTCAGATGGAGGATTGTGAAGTGACCGTTATAAGAGAAATCCAAGATGAAGGATAAATCAATATGATAGCTGAGGTGCATGGTCTTCCCAGTTATAGTCATCAAAGTCACAGGGGATGGATGATTATAAGTTTCTCTACTTCTGGTGAATCTATTAAGGATCATATTAAGGGATAAATTCTAGTGATAAAATGTATGTTCAATTCCATTTTACCCAAAAAATATCTCATATATATGCATCTCACTCCCAATTGATGATCTCAATCACCCACAAGATCTTGTGGCCACATATGTTATATCCATCCTCTGAAGTTATGGTTAACACCATCACCCCTAATCTTCTTAATTTATAGAAGATACCACCAAACAATAGTGACAAAAACCATCTCATGGGCCATATATGGTGCAAAAAAGACCCCAACGGTCTCAACACCACCGTGAATGACCATTGCTAACAACCTATAATCATAACATGTCTGATGAATCTTTATCACCCAAACAACATCAGTGGTCATCAATACCTTTTTCATACTAGTGAGTCTACATTACCCCATAACAACATTATCCCCATACATATCCTTCTTGAGGAAACACATTAAGAAAATCACTATAAATACTAACACTTTACAACACATGTCCCTTTACCAAGTAAGCCTTGAAGTTATTCAATCCAAAGACAAACCACCCCATGTTTTATATGAGTGACTTCTAGTTTAATCATAGGTCCAATGACTACACATCCCAACAAATCAACACAGATCAACCTATATCTTCACATAATCACTCTATACCAACCTAGGATAACCCCTAGGAACCTTGGAGACCATGACTTGTTTTTTTATGGTCACTCACATGAACCTACCCACACTCACATTTCACATGTCACATAAACACATTTATAACACAAGAAATAGCTTAGCATGACTTACCAGGAACTAGTAGGGATCTGTACATCTAATCTCACTATTTGATTCGACTTGAGGATGAAAAAATAAAAAAAACCATAGAAAAAACCCTTAAACAACAATATTTGATGAAAATTTCTACATCTATGAAAAAATAAGAATGAAAAATAAAGGTAATTGAGACTTACCCACAACTCCTCCTCCTAACCAATGGCATAAAGAACCAGCAACTGATAATCTAGAATCCCACTTAGGATAGGTGAGAATCTAGAGATAGGGGTTAGGGTTGAGAACCTATTGAATGAGCATCAAAATGTGGTTTTTTCTTTTAAGTAAACTAAAAAAATTAATTAATTAAATTTAAAATTCAAACAAACACCCTAGAAAGGAAATAGGTACCTGATAACCTTTTATCAGGTACCTACTAGCCACCATGTACCAACAATAGGTACATTGAGTGGTTGGTGGATCTCACAGGGGAACCTTATCCTATTACACTACCACTAGGTACCTGGTTATAGACCATCGAGTACCCGGTTCCCTCTTTCTTCAAAAAATAGATCCTAAAACTTGATCTACTTTCCTAAACCTAACATTTTGGGCCTTCTGAAACCACTCTAACACTTAAAACACACCTAAATACACATGTTTGGTCCATTAATAGGCTCAAATTACCTCACCTAAGAACTAAAGATGTTACAACCTCCCCACCATACAATAACTCATCCTTGAGTTGTCCTAAATCATGACACTAACCAACCACTATTGAAACTTGGGCATCCCAATCACTATACTCTTGAAACACTGAGATGATTCCAAACACACCAGTATCTTCCTAATTACCCTAATTAATAAAATAAAATAGATTAATATTATCCATGGTTACTCCCCACTATTAGTATCACCTACCTTATCTCACCACACTCAAGATAACTGAAACTTTTATGGAACCATACCTGAGCATCAGCCTAAATTCACATGTACCAACCATCATAAAAAGTCATTACACATTGTACCTAATGCTCACACCTCAACCAACACCTAATAATTCCATTATAAACAAACACACACACACCATTCACTGATATACATCACACAAAACCAAGAATCAACATGCTCATGACATACTATTGACTACCAACAACTATCCATCCTACTTATAATAAATCAAATCGATCATGTAAAATTGAACCAAATCATAAATCCCTGATTAATTTCCATCCTATAGAATCATACTCAATTTCAAACACTACCCTCATTGATAGGTAACATATCCACTACCATAAACAACACATGTAAACAAATCCTAGAAACTACTTCCCCACACTACTCTCGATTCTACTTCAAACATTGATTTTGACCTGATTCTTATCCTCATGTTTACTATGATATAATTTATAAAAACCTATCATGATGACCCATTTAAATACAACACTGACACACTTTAGTGGTCTATCACAATGATCTCAAATATACTCTATATACCCACACTAGAAACATCTCACTAATGATACACTCCATAATGGAAATGTAAATCCTCTACCCTGACTACCCTTCTAAACCACATCATGATAACAATTTCATCTACTTAGATCTCAAGTAACTATCTCACTTGACACCACCATCCAAATCAGTATACCACCATTGGTCATGTTTAACCTCACTACCATCACTTGGTTCACTGCCTCCAAAAAATGAGGTCAACCTGAATATATTTACCAACTCTCTAATAGTGTGCCGAAGTCCATCCTAAAACCATTAAACCTTAGAGATATCATCTCACACTAATTTTGGAATAAATAAAAATAAGTTTTTGAACCTCACAGTAAATTCCATGACCAAAATATCTCATTTCACTTGATTCATGAACTCATAGGCTCAATTTTTCCTCTATGTATCAAGAAAGAAGTGCTCAAAGAACCTTGCCACAAAATACTTCCAAGTCACCCCCTTATTCCTACCAACCCATAACCATACATGTCACTAATGGTTTTAAATTCTTTATAGAATATATGTATTCATATTAACCCTTTTACCTAATGTAATCTCTATTAGATCAAAAATATCCTGGACTGACTCAATCCAATACTCGACTTCATGGGATCCACCCTCTCCCTAGAAAAATTAAGGATATTGAGATTAGAACACCTTCATTAGATATTCCATGTATGGATAAGTTACTTGATCAATGCTCTATATAAACTACACTAGGCTCACCCTGATTTGATCATAAAACCACTATCCTAGCTCATCTAGCTTTTATGGATGGCCTGTTTTCCTTAAAAACTCTACTTGTGGCTCAGGATCATATCCACCCTCAAGTAACCCATCTAATGCATGAATTGGTTGAAACATATCACCACAATCATGATGATATAATGGAGTTTGGCAAGGTGTAATATTTTTAAGATCCAAATACCATGCTTAATATAGATATAAAAATCTAGATATCATAAATAGGGAAATCTATAACAGGAAGTGCATCCCACTGTCCCATACACTTCCCTACTAGAACCCAAGTCCTATATCATCCTACCTCATGACCCCACATACACATTATAGGTTTATTTACCACACACACCACACACATAGAGGATCCACTTACTCAATAACATTGGGAATAACATAACCTATTCTAGCTGAGGAGAATTCCACCAAGAAGCTATATAAGAAAACACCATATAGGTTGTTCGTGACAATTTAAACAACCAAATCCCTTTATACATCCATAATGAAAATCATAATCAGGAACACACATGTTATATGATCCATGTATTCCTATAATGATGCATTAATACTATTTTTTTCCTCTTAAGGACAAGATTTTGAAATTGAAATCGATAACATCAAATATCGATTTATTCAAAATCAAAAAACCAAATCATAATATTTGAAACCAAAATAGTAATCAATGTTCTCCTAGAAACTTATAATTTAACCTATAATTATTTTGTAAAAAAAAACATGGAATTCTACCCAAGTCCCAACACATTCCTAAACCTCTATCTTCCACATAAAAAATAACAAACAAAACCCATTTGATATGATTTTATATTAACCTACTATGATACCACTTTTTAAAATTCTTGACCTGGATAGATTGAAGGAAACCCAATACAAAGACCCAATGAACTTGGGTTCACCTTATTGTATACCATATGCTATTAACTAGCTATGAGGGTATAAGAAATAATAGTAGTGAGGATATACCCTCTGTAATAAAAGACAACAAACAATACATAATCAAGATAAATAATGTCCAAAATGATATTAAAACCATAGTGAAACTGATAACATACCATATACTATACACAAAGTACATATTAAATTTCATAACAGTCACACAAGACATAACTTGATTTCCCATAAGAAGTTACATACAAACATGTTTAAAAATAGTAAAATATAACCCCTATCTTAGTCATGAGGATCCACTTGGTCCAGCTCCAACCATCAAAATCTATACCATGTTTCCACAACACTAAAAACTACTAGAATCAAGTTTTATAGTCTTTTCCCCTATCTGTGTCATGAGAAATAATGTTTTCACACATCCTAGAGGGCCCGTGCATGATGTTGTTGGAGTTGGTTACCTAGAAACAAATAATTTGTACTTTGGATTACATGTATATTCATAGTATTGAATATTAATAAATATATTATCACATATTGATTTTTATATTACATTATATTAATTTGATAATGTTTTAGGTTAATTATTACATTAAATGGACATAACAGTTTCTTGTTATGATGAGAACATTGAAGTGATATGATGATGTTATTAAAATCTTATCCTACGATCTGGATAACATTATATGATGTGATATATAGTATGTTTATTTTCACACTTGGTAATCTCCAAGATAGGATATTATGAGGACTAACCCACCTATAATAATTCCACATGTTTATGTTCCTTTGGATATTACTATTTGAGAATGCATTTAATGATCCTTAGAATTTAAGATTATTATTAGTGAATATCATGAATCATGTAATTTTATGTATTGACCAAAACCATTATGACATATGTTCATGGAAAGTAGGGTATATTGGGTGAATAAAAAATGATATGTTATTAACAAATAAGTCAAAAATATATTTATTCCTTCCATTTTTATAGAATTTGATATCTCAATACCTTTGATTCAAATAAAACTATTAAACTAAAATTTCATGTCCACGGTGATTGATGGGTTTATTTCTAGAAGTTAGAGAAAGATATATCAAGAATATGGGTTAATGAAACAAGTATGAAAAATGCTTGATTTGTGATATCATGACAAAGGAATTATATTACATAGTGAGTATTCATATGTGATTATTATTATTGTGGCATTAAATTATTTATCTATGGGTGACTTTAAATGTTGTTAGATATTCATATTAGAATTTATGCAATCACACCTAATCACATTAAGAAAGATACCTAGAGGGTCACACACTTAGTGTATCCATCGATTTTAGTTAAATTCTACTAGAGTTTAATATTCAAAATAAATGTTATTCTCTAAATTGAGGAATAATATTTATTCATGTTTTATTGATAAAAAATATCCAGTCACCATATTTATATGTGTGTTTAATATTAAATAAATATTTATTCACAAAACCATCAAATTGAATATTTATTTAACTCTTATTTTATTCACAAGATAATAAATAATATCTATTATTAAATAAATATTTATTTAGTTATGTGGATATTAAATAAATATTCATTCGTAAGACCATGAAGATAATATTTATTCATTCAATGAATAATATTTATTTATTATTCAAGGTTCGGTAAACATTGAGGAATGTGGATGGGCCAAGTTAAGTTCCCTATAATAGAAATGATATAATCATAATTATCATTTAAATAAATAATGAATTATTTATTTAATTAAAATGATATTTATTTTTACAAGTCGATGCGTGCCATTATATATTATTATTATTATTTTAATGGGAAAATGTTAGGTTAATTATTTGATTAAGGGCCTTTGTGAAATTATCCATATTAAACCTTAGCTCAATATATTCCCACTCAAATAATTTCAGAGACAACAATGTTATGAAAAACACATACTATCCCTATATAATTCTCTCCATGAAGAACATATCTAAGGTTCATCTCAAGACTAAGAGAATTACCCCACTCCATTCCTCCCTCTCAAGAATGAGAGAATAAGATAGATGACCCTTAAGATCAAAGGATTACGTTGTGATCAAAATGAATAATGAAAAATGTTTTGATCATCCACACTAGAACCTAGTGTTCCATAAAAATAATTTTGAGATCATGGATCATGTGTGGATCACTATTAGAGGGATTTTATTTTGGATCCTCTTAGCATGTTGATGGTACAACCCCAAAAAGGGGGTTTGAATGATCAAAATATTCATAAAATAAGGAATCTTAAGACTGAGGTAGTTATTATTATTAAATTAATTATAAATTTAATGTGAAAGATACTCTATTATTGGTTATAGGATTATTTTTATATTTATTTGGGTATATTCATTAGGCATGTCAATTATTCTTTATGTTCTTGCAGATTATTCATTGAATATAACAAAAACTAAGTTATGAATGGGCTCGACCGGTGCTTCCACTACACCAAAAGATTTTAGTTGTGAGTATGAACTCATTATACCTTCACTAATGGAATCACTATATAATATTAATATGTATATGAGTGTATGAAAAGTAAAAAGTATGATAACTAAATCAACCATCACAACCCGATCCACCCATGCTTGACCTACTTGTGCTAAAGTGGAATGATTAACCCACGATCTGTCATACTAGAAGAGCCATCATCCTTCAAAACCTATTTGTATCACATAATTATGAACTAAAAAAAATCTAGAAACCATTTTGAACCATTCAAAATGCCCCCAAATAATGTTCTTGTATCATGTGATAAGTTTCATGGTCATCCAACCCCTTTAACCAACCGTTGAATCAACACCTCAATGAAACCCAATGAATGATGAATGCCTATCATTCACCAATATCAACCCATTGACCCCAACATATCCCAGATACCATTGGAAAAACTAATGTTGTTCCAACATATCCCAATATTTCATATGTTTTGATGCTTATAAAATCCCCATTTGTTTTACTAATAAACTCTTCTTAATTTTTTTTAGGAAATTATTATTATTTTTAAGTAATATTTCATTTTAGAATATTTTGTTTAAATTTGTTTTTTTCAATTTAGAAGAAATTTTGTAAGGAAAATATCATATGAGCAAATAAATTATCATACAAGGTGATAATTTATTATATGAGTTGTTATTTTTCATACACTATTAGAAAATTTTATTTTTGTCAAAGGAAATCATCTTATGAAAAAATATACATCATTAAACCATATTTTATATTCTATATAAAGTAATTTATCTTATAAAAGGCTTACATATGAGGATTATCATATGATTATGAATAATGTATTACGATCCATGATTTTGACAAAGTCATTTTTCATATAAAGATCAAATTATCATACAAAATTTTGTTTTTTTCCTACAAGATCATAAATTTAGAATGATGATATTTGATGAAGGAAGATATCATACAAAGTGAAGCATTATTATACATAAATAAAAATCATTGTACAAGGGTAATAATTATCTTACAAAATAGTGTTTCTAGATTATTTATCCTATGATGATAGGAATATATTATAAAAGGATGAAATATCATACGCAATAGATTATCTTAAAAAGTAAAATATTTATTTCAAAGTAAAAATATTCTTTGAAGTTTAAATATAGAAATTTTTATAATTCTTACAATGTTTTAAAGATATAAATGACCTATAAGGATGATAATACCCTTCAAATCTATATTCATTTGAAGTAAGTATTTTAAGAGTAATTATTCACTCTTTTGAAGAATTTGTTACCATTACGGGAACTCAAGCGAAGTCCATGCCTACTTTTTTTTATAAAAAATTGTGATGGATTGATAAAGAAATATGAATAAAATAATACATATATTTCTAAGAATGTGTATAGTTCCATTGAAGACTGGGATTATAACCTACAATAATATCTACTATTTCTATTTTCAAAATCAAAGGTCACATACAAGAACAGAGCATGCCTTTTTTAGATTATTCCATATGCTCTTTAATATTGGAGTATATATGGAATTTTGAATTAAAAAATAAACAATATAAAAAGAAATAACACTTAATAAATATAGTATTGTTTGAGTAATGAAAATGATACTATAATTTCATGTACATATAAACTATTATTTTTTTCATGTAAGAAGAAAAACTTGCTACAACTATTATTTGAAGATAATATCAATTATAGTAGATAGATATTCCATAGATAATCATTGAGGTCTTATTATTTTCTGGAAGAACCTCTTTTCTTTCTTTAGTTGATCTTTAAGTAGTGAGCTAAATTCATATCTCTATTCTATAACTTTATCTTATGTAAAGTGAACACTCCTTTTTTAGAGTATGTAAAGGTCATGGATAAGTCTTGTAAAAATGTAGAAACTATTAAAACCTCTTGGTACATTTTTTTAACAAGTTTCCTTTTCTTTCACTCAAATTTCAAGGTCCCTGGGAAAATAACCTATATAGTCCCTACTTAATTAGGGTTAAAATTTTAAGAATTCAATTCACCCCACTCTTGAGTCATTGCGTAAGTCCCTACTTATTAATAATTAGTATTAGAGGTTGAGAATATTGATTATGAACTCTAAAACATTGAATTCAAAAATATGATTTACAAATGGTTGTAATATATGAAAATAAAGAGGGAATGCCTATGGTCAGGGATCCCTATTTCAATGGAGAGAAATATGGGTCCTAAAAGGCTCAAATGATTATCTATTTGAAAAATATTAGTTTAAAGGTTTATTTGAAAGCTTTGAATCTCTATAATATTCCTAAAATATATCTAGAAAAAAGGGATGCCACCACTTAATCCTAATATGACATAAATTCTAAGGTTATGAATTATATTATATGCATATTAGTTGTAAATGAATTCAATAGAGTTTTTCAATGTTCTACAAGACATGAAATGCGTAAAATTATATCAGTAGTTTATGAAGGTAATAATAATTTAAGGAAACTCATGTACACCACTAGTAAGATAAATATTGATATATTTAGAATGGTTAATGGTGAGAGAATCACTCAAATGAATGGAAGACTAACTGAAATAATAAAAAATGTAGTGGCCTTAGGAAATACTATTCCAAAACCTGATCAACCTCTCAATGTTATTATAGTTATTCTATCCAAATAGAGTGTAATTTTATCTTCCATTAAACTATACACTACTGTAAAAGATTTTAAAATAAAAGATATTATTGTCACACTCATGATGTAAAAAGTTGATATAGAATTTGAGGTAGGAGAGTATAAGATAATAAAAAGTGAGAATACTATTTTAAAGGCATTTACTTCAAAATATGAGAATAAAAATAAAGAGGTATCATTTTCATGCTCTTAATATGAAGGGACTTTAAGAAATTTAGAGTCAAGTGATGAGATTTCTCAATTTTCTTATAAGTTTAATAAGTTCTAAAAAAAGAGAATATGATTAAATAAATCCTTTAAATAGTAAAAAGATTTATATAGAAATACCATATAAATAAGATGTTATGTGTATAATAAGATTGGGCACATCAAGCATGATTTCCCCAGCTTAAGGAGAAGAAAAGGTATATAAATAAGTATAAAAAGAAATTGGAATATAAGAAGGAGAATAAAGCTATGGAGGATATATGGAGTACCTAAAAGGAATCCAATAAAGACACTAGTTATGACTCTAAAGATGAATTATCTAATAATAAGGTAAATATGTGCTTCATGGAAAAAACTGAGGAGATACATTCTATTTATTTTTATTTTTCTGAATATGAATTTAAAAATTACACTTATAAAAAATTATATGAGTACTTATCTATATTAAAATACCAATTTGAGTCCTTGAAGAAAAATAATAAGACTTATAATAAATCTAATGATTCTACTTTCAATGAGAGGAAGTTTTAAATGAATAGATTTCTAAACTAAAATTTAAACTAGACGAGTCTTCTTCTAATTGTACTATCCATGACAAAGAAATAAAAGAATTAATGTTTGAAGTTAAAATTATAAATGTTGTTTCTAGTGTTTTTAATAATGGATAGAATAATACAAATTAAATAATTTATAAGAAAAAAATATATAAAGAAAAATATGTAATCTGAAGTAAATGGGAAAACCAAATATGTATAAAAAATATTTTTACCTAGTTATAAAAATAGAAATATTTCTAAGATTACTTTCTTTCACTATGGAACAAATGATCATTTTTAAAATGAGTATTGAAAAAAATATCCTCAGATATGTGGGATAAATAAGGCATTATTTATGTAAATTTATTTAATTATAATTCTGAAAATTCTAGAAATTATAATAAGATTTAGGTTCCCAAATATTTTATAGCTAAAACTGCTAGACCAAAGAACATTTACATTCCAAAAAATTTTCTTTCTTAATTTGTTTATATAGAGAACAAGTAAAAAAATGATAAATTTTTTATAGAAAACAACTATTCAATACACATGAGTGGAGAATTTTCCAATTTCCACTCATTATCTAAAATCGATAGAGGACATGTCACATTGATGTCAATACCAAAGGAAAAATTGTTGGCATTGGATTTTTTGGAGATCCCCATTCAATACTTATCAAAAAAGTACTTTATATTAAAGTCTTAAATAAGAAACTGATAAGTATTTCTGAAATTTGTGATGATGGATATTCTATTGATTTTGTTAATAATTCTTGTTCAATTTTTAAGAACAAGTTACTTAAATTCAATGCACCAAGAATTAAAAAAATTTACACTCTAAATATTCATTCTTTATGTAAAAAATTTGAAAAATTTGAATATTAAAATTGATGAATCTTGGATATAGGAGGCTTGGTTATTATAAAATTTATTCATTGAAGAAATTTTATATGAATTTTTTTTTTATTTATCCCAACTCAAATTGGATAAAAATAATTTATGTGATGTATATCAAATGGGAAATCAATAAAAATCACCCTTTTAAAATAATTAAAGTATTTGTTTTATCCATAACACTTATGTAACGTCCCTCGATCCAAAATTTTCTCATATGGCCAAAAAGGGTTGGTTATAAGACCTCAATTGCACCTCCTCGTATGCCAAAGGCTGCCAACAAGCAGTAGGGGTGTGAAATGTATAGTGGGGAGACTATAACCTCTGGTTTGAAGTGTCATAAAAGTAGAAAATAAGCTATATAAACAAAAGAAATCAAAGTATAGACATATTAGAGGACAATAATAAGATCCAACTAAAAAATACAATAAATAATAAAGAAATAATGTAATGAAATGATGGAATGTAACTAATTGTCATGTTAGAAAAAATACAAGTAAAAGACTAGCAGACTCAAATAAAGACTCAAAAGTTCCTATTCCCAAACCCCATGTCGGTCCCATCTCCAAACTCTATCCCATCCAACAAGTAAGTAATCAAAAATAAGGAAAATTTCCCTTATCCAAACCATCATCCATGTAATCTGCTCGGGTATCAAATGGAAGCCTGAATAGGGTGTGAATATAATTCAGTAGGTGAACACCACCATGTCTAAACTAATGAGTCTAATATGAAGTGTATGCAATAAAGTAATAAATAGTGTATTATTCAGTTCAAAAATTAATAAAATACAATAACAACATGCTTCAGTCCCGTGTCAGAATATCTCTGAGCATGTCTTGTAACCTTTCCAACCACAACCATATAACCATGGTAAATTAACCTACTTCAGCACCATGGTGAAATATCTTAGAGAATATATTATGACTGTTTCAACCACCACCATATAACCATGATAAATCACAACAATCCGGGTAAAATCCCTATAAGTATTACACCATCTAGGTCAAAGCCCTATAAGCATTATAACATGGGACTAAGCAGAGACTGCTCTCTATAAGCATTACAACATGGTACTAGGCCGAGCCCATTCAATATCATCATTACAACATATAATTGTGTAAGTTATATGGCCGATATTGATATATAATCATTTCAGGATAGAGCAAAAGTCCTTTCATACAACATAGATATCATAATATCCCATAAAAAATCTCAATGATTAATTATGTGAATTACCATTTATCTTTCATATACCAATTTTAATTAAATCACAATGGATTAACAGTCATAATAATAATAAATAATTCAAAAATTAGGGATTCTATATCAATAAATCACATAAGGTCTCATGTCATGCTAAACACACTTTAAAACATTAGCCAATTCACTCATATTCAGGGTTCGATCACCCCCTGGTTAGCCATAGGATAGGTCATAAGACAATTGAAATCAAATTACTTTAAGGAATAATCAAATTCATTATTAATTTATTTGGAACACATTACATTGGTGCAGTCACAATATTTCATAAACTTGGAAATTATCGAACCATAGGTTAAATATTTAGACCCCTTACCTTAACCGACGAAGAATTAAAAACTTCCAAAAGAAAACATCCATGAGGAAGAAGGTGTAAATGATCACCAAGAGAGTCCTAGATTATAATTGATCAAGATCAAAACCAACAACATACATAATCAAAGTATTTCACCAAAATTGTTGGAAGAATAAGGGATAGAAGGGAAAAACCTAACTGAAAAGACTTACTAGGGATTGATCACATAAACGGGATGTCTAGAAGGGAGGTTGGAACTCCAAATTATCCTATAAGATACCCTAAGGTAAATAGGAGAAGGATGAGATAGAATAGAATAAAAATTCAACCAGACATTTTAAAATAACAGGTCGGGGAATTACACGGTGTGTAATGTAGTTACATGTCATATAAATTTTTTAATGGGATAGGATGAAATCCTATCACCTCAGATTTATTTTATTAAAACACCTAACCATTACATGATGTGTAATCCATTTTCATGGAATATAAATGTTCTACAGATGGATTTTTATCCCATTTTATCTTTAAACAACCCAAAACCCCTTAAATATTCTCAACTAACCAAGAACCCAGGAAAAAATTAACACATTTATACCCTAAATCGATTAATTCAAACAAGAATAAATCTATGGAATTTAAGCTATTTCCCCACAAAAAGATCTCCATGTGGATCCTCTATAGTTTTTATTAAGTTTCCTCACAACCCAAGATCACATTTATTCAAACTATATAAATCCATGATAAAAACACCAATGAAAGAAAAGTTAACAAAAAACTCAGAGAGGGACGTACCTAGAAAAATATGGGATCTTACAACTCGATCTTATTCACATGGATCTATTTGGACCTTCCAGAACTGCCAACCTATCTAGTAAATCCTTTTTTTATATTTTAGTTGATGATTTTTCAAGATTTACTTAGGCTTATTTATTAAGAATTAAAAGTTAATCTTAGTATATTTTTATTTATTTTTAAAAATTTTCAAAATGAAAAGGCTATAAAACTATTTCCTTGAGAAATGATCATGGGGGATATATTGAGGATCATGAATTTAATTCATTTTTCTAAAAAACATAGCATTAAAAATACCTTATTTTTTTCTAGAACACCTCAATAGAATGGTTGGATACTTTTAAGTTTTTGGATACTTAAGTTTTCTGATACTTTTAAGTTTTTGGATACTTTTAAGTTTTTGGATAGTTTTGGAATTAAACCAAAGACTGTATACTTTTAATTTTTTTGATGAAAAGTGTATATATTGAACACTAAGGATAATCTTGGTATGTTCAATCCAAAGGATGATGATGGAATCTTACAAGGTTATTCTACTACTTCTAAATTCTATAGATTTTCAGTAAAAAGTCAAGGATTGTTAAAGAATATAATCATGAAATTTTTTCTGAAATTGATCCTTTTGATCATAAGAAAAATTAAGTTATTGACTTGATTGATTCAATGGATAATTTCTAACATGAATATATTTTTTAAAATATAAAACATTTAAGAATCTTTGCGATGTTTTGTTTTAACAATGTTTTTTTATTTGTTGACAACTAATATTTTGTAAAAGATTGTTTTTGTAAAATAGGTGAAAGATGTTGAATGTTATAACCCAAATATAAAGGGGTAGAAAAGTTTTGTTTTTGAGAAAGCTATTTTCCAGACACAAAGGACCAAACAGAGCAGGACCAGATGTAGAGTATCGAACTAAGTAGCATCGGTCTTAGAAGTTTTTAGAAAGTTGAAGCTATTGATTAGACACATAATTGATATTAGATCCATCAACATGAAGTTAAAAATATATCATACATAATTTTTGTTAGAAATAAGTTGCTGAGTTAAAAATTCAAAATGTTATTGAAGAGGTTGAATGAAGATAGTGATGTACAGAGTTAGAAAGCTCTTAAACTTTCTAACCATAATACATATGATTATTTGATGGTTTGTAATTTTGAAATATCATAAGTTGTCTATAATATAGGACTTATAAATAAAATGGGTATAATAGGTTTATCCAATCATTTTGAGTTTTGGTTAGAAATAAAGAAGGTGATGAATGTAATGGAAGTCATAATACTTGCCTATAAAAGTCATACGATGATTTTTCAATCTTGAAGTTCTCATAGATCATGAAAACTATCATGATAAAATATTATGAATAAATGGAGGAATATTAAATATTATATCAGTTACTAGAATCAAGAAAAATGTTGCATGATATCCAGAAGTACCGTGCATAGAAGTTTTTAGAAATCTAAATGAGTTATAGATGACAAGGTTTGAAGAATTTAAAAGTTGTATAACTGAGTTTCCATGGTAATGAGGATATCATAATTATTAGGATTCTATGTTAATTAGAATTACATCATAATGATCTGAGGATGTTCTATTGTAATGAGATGAGTAAGTTGCATCATAATGAGTTGAGGAAGTTCTATCATAATGAACTGAGGAAGTTCCATCATAATGAATGAGTTATAGATGATGAGTTTTGAAGAACTTAAAAGTTATAGAGTAAAGTTTCTATCATAATGAGGATTCTATCATTATTATTATTACATCGTTATGATAATTCTATCATAATCAGCCAAGGAATTTCCATCATAACGAGATGAGGAAGTTGCATCGTAATGAGCTAAGTAATTTTCATCGTAACGAGCTGATGAAGTTCTATAATACTAGAGAAAATATAAGAAGTATGAGAAGATTGATTACAAAGAATAATAAAAAAAATTTCAAAATATTTTTGAAGATTTTAAGTGGTAAAAATTGAAATTCAAATTATATAGATCTTAGAGTTTTTGAATTTGAGTAAGCATGAATAGTTTTTTAGTTTCTCACCTTTTCCATTCTAGGATGTCTATAAATATAAGAATGGTACAATTGTACTTTGAAACCCTTTAATGTGATTGGAAAAGGTAGAGTGATGTATAATTCATGTCAAATTTATATTTCCAAATAGATACCTCATTAAAAGTCAGGTTATCTAAAATTTTTGTTTACTAGATTGAGGAAGATCAGACTGAGAATTTGATCAGAGTTTGAGTAATGCAGATTGAAAATGGGTTCATCGTTCTGAATCCATAAGACTGAATCCATTTTACTGAGGCCATTGGACCCAAACCCATTAGAATGAGAGAATCAAACCTAGCCACATCAGACTAAGGATCTGGACAGAGCATTTGTATAGCAGTTTGAAAAAAGCCTTTATTCTTTTATTTTGTCTCAATTATTTGTAAGAAAATTTTTTTAACTAATGGGAGTCATTATAATCATTCCTACCAGGATATAGAAGGTTTCTAATGGGATTTGGAACAAGTTTTATTCACTTCCTCATAATAGTGAATTTACATAGACCCATGGGAGTGGCTATGACATGGATATAAGTTCTCACACTGAGGCTGATCCCTATAAATACTACGTTATTTACTTTATTTTCAAAAATTTTATACACAAGTGTTTACTAAAAGATGATAAGATAATGTAATTTAACATGTTACAGAGGTTAAGTTTATAAAATTTATGAAACTTATAAAAAGTGAACAAATGATTCAACCCCCCTTCTCTGTTGTGATTCAATACTTTGGAACTTCAATTGGTATAATAAGAAATGGTTTCTTGTTGAATCCTTATCATGGATGATATACATTCTTTCAACAATAAAAGAATTACTACATTTTATAGAAAAATTATTATGTATAGAAAAATTGTATGATTCCTTTTCTCCTATCTCCTAGCCTAGAAGTTATCAATACTGCTACAATTGGGTTTCCACCTATTGAAAAATATGCCCTGATGAATTTTTCTGATAAGAGAAATATCGAAGTTGATGGAAAAGGTAGGAATTATATTCTTATGTCACTGTCATAAAATGTTTATATGAAGGTAATGAGTCTCAAAACTTCAAAGAATATATGGGATAAGCTATGAATTATTTTCTAAGGGAATATAAAAGTGAAGGAAGAAAAGATACAAATATGGCATAGTAAGTTGGAAGACAAAAGAATGAGAGATAAAGAGGATATTGAAGAATATTTCACTAGTATAAATGATTTTTTTTGAAACATTATAGGAGTTTTAGAAGTTCTAGAATATTCTATAATAGTGAATAAACTTATGAGAAACTTTCCAGATAGTTTTGAATCTAAAATTTCTTCTTTAGAAGATAAGGATGATTTATATCTTGATGAATTGCATCACTTTATTTTTGCTTATGAAATGAGGAAAGCTCCATTGCTCAAAAATAATATGAAATATAAAATGGATTTTGAAGTTATGAGAAAAATTAATAATCAAGATATTGAATATATAAATCCCTATTTTTATAAAGATAAAGAGGATGATGAGTTGAATGATAAAATCATGTCTCTTATCTCTAATAAATATAGTAGAGGAAGATTAAAGTATGGAGGAAAAATACCTATCAATTTTTTTTGAGTGTGGTGGAATTATACACCTTGTAATGAATTTCCCTAAGAAAAAATTTGGCGAGTATCAAGATGATTTTGATGAAACACCTCAATGGAAGAAGTGGAAATTTTTTATAAAGAATAAAAGTCATCTAATAAACACAAGAATAAGTTTACTAAAAAAAATATGTATGTTAAGTAAGAAAGTTTAATTAGAATCAATTGAAAACAATTCTTCAGAAGATGAAAGTTTAGAAAAATTTAAAACCTTCATTGAAAAAGTTGAGAAAACAAAATATTCCTTAGATAGTGAAGAAGGTGGTGATGAATCATATAGAAAGTATAAACTTAGAACAACAATTGTTTCTTGTCTTGAAAAAAATAGAAGTATCACGAAATAAGTCAGAGTAATGAATAAATAATGTGAATAAGTTATTTAAGGAAGAAAAAATGTCATCAATAAGGAGGTAGAATACATTCAAAATATCCTAAGTTTCAAATTAAGAGTTGATTAATAGTAAAAGTTGGTTGAAGATATTGGTAAGAAATTGGTATCTAAGGAATAAGAAGTCAATAAGTTTCAATCCAAACTTCTTGAGCTTGAATGTACCTTGAGTAAGATGAATTAAAACTTTAGAAAATATTCATAAGTAAAATATGAGACTTCTAAAGTTACTAAGAAATCTCAAATCAAGAATCAGGTGAATTCTTCACCCTCCAAAAATAATGTTTCATCTTATTTTTCTAACATTTCAGGTGATAAGAAATTTTTTGTAAAAGTTTGGGTATAGAAATTATATGATAAATCTATCACATCTACAGAAGTTTAAAACTAACTTATAATGAAATATGGTTTATAACCAGAGTATTTTAGAGCAAGAAGAAGTTATCAACATCAACAAAGTTTTCACAGAGAAAGATCACACTTCAATAGAAAATGAAGATTTGATGGTTTCTATTGGAGTTATGGAATCTATGGGAATATGTATTATAATTTTTGGTATAACTTATCAATTTATGTAATAATGTTCTAATAGAGTGTAATAAATAATGAAAGTAGAATGAGTAACTTTCTTAAAAAACAGGAAGTTAAAAAAATATCAAGATGTTATAAACTTTTCAAAAAAAAAAATCAATTTGAATGTCTTGAAGAATTTTGTAGAAGATGTTATCAAGATGGTCATCATGACAAAATATTTATGATACTTCTTCTGGAATAAGTTTTTTATGGGAGAAAATAAAAATAATATGGAAATAATAAAGTTTAAGAAATATTTTTTGTTGTTGAGACTGCCTTGAAAGAAAGTAAAAAGAAAAACCCATGGATACTTGATAGTGGTTGTTCTTCCCACAGGATAGGTTATTTAAAAATCTTAATTTTTTTTTGAAAATTATGATGGAGGAGATATTACCTTTGGGAATAATAGTTCCTTAAAAATTAGAGGAATCAGAACGGCTGAGATTGAAGCAGAAAAGAAGAAACGTAAGGAAGTTTTTTTTATTGATGGGATAAAACCTAACTTACTTCATGTAAGTCAAAATTTTTATGATGGAAAAGAATTGACCTTCAGAAAATGTTTTTCTATTATCAAAAGTGTGAAAGATGGAAAATTTATTACAAAAGGAGAAAAAACTAGTAAAAATATCTTCTAAATAAGAGAATTTAACAACTCTTGTTACTTAAGTGATGAAAATGATAATAAGTTTTGGAACCAAATACTTGGCCAACTAGGAAAGAAAAAAAAAATAAACAAACTATCTAAAGTAGATGCTATATTAAATTTTCTATAATTGAAAAGAGGAGAGGAATACGTTTGTGTTACTTGTCCAAAAGGGAAGATGACTAATAAAATCCATAAGAAAGTTGAGATTCATTATACCAGTCCTATTGAACTTATTCATTCTGATTTATGTTTTCCAATGATACATAAATTAATAAAAATAAATTTATATGTTATCACTTTTATTGATGATTTAAATTGTATGATAAACATCATGTTTATGAAACACAAGTAAGAGGCTATGGAAATGTTCAGGTTATTTAGAAAACAAGTTGAGAAATAAATTGGGGTTTATATAAAGAAGTTGAGAAAAAATAATGGTACCAAATTCACAAGCAATAATTTTAAAACTTATTTGAGAAATCATGGTATCAAATATCAATATATTTCTCCCTACACTACAAAATAAAATTGAGTATCATAAAGAAATAATAGAAGTTTGGTGGGAATAGGAAGAGGTATGTTAGTAGAATAAAAACTTTCAAAGTTATACTTGAGAGAAGCTATTAGTACTACTGTACATATTCAGAATAGATGTCTGTTGAGACCAGAATCCAACATGAATTCTTATGAAATTTGGTATAACAAAAAACCTACATTGAATTACTTTAAAGTTTTTTGAAGTCCATGTTTACTTAAAATAAAAAGGCTAGATCCGGGAAATTTTGATGAGAAAATTTAGGATGAAAATTTTATGGGTTATTCACCCAATGGAATAAGTTAAAAATATTGGAACAAATTTTTACAAAATTTTGTGAACTCATATGATGTGAAAGTTATTGAGAATCCAACTTATTTAATTTTTTTTTGGGAATCTTGAGAAAGAAATACTAAAAGTTTCCAATAAAAACGAAAGTGAGTAAAGTAATGTGCATGAAGATTCATATGAATCTTGTGATGAGGAAAGTGAAGTAGGAAGATGAAATTTTAAATTTCCTACTTGATAAAAACATATTGAGACAAAAAATATTATTGAGAATCATAAGGTACCAATTTAGACCAGAGGAAAATTGAGATTAAAAAATCAAACTTCACTCATCTCAAAAGTTTAATGAGAATCAGTTTCAGAATCTATTAAACACAAAAAATTGGTGAATTATATGAATTAAGAGTTGAATCTAATTAAGAAAAATGAAACATGGGAACTTTTTCCACATCCAAAAGATAAGATGTTACCAGAACAAAATGGGTTTACAAAAACAAGTTGAATGAATATGGGTAAGTTTCAATAAACAAAGTAAGGATTGTTTGTAAAGGCTATGAACTAGTGGAAGGTGTGGATTTGGATAAAACATTTACCCCCATTACAGGGTTAGAAACTATTAGAATGTTTCTAGTAGTGGTTGGTCACCAGAATTACAAAGTATATTATATGGTTATAAGTTCATCATTTCTTAATGTAGAAATTTAAGAATAAGTTTATATTGAACAAACTTATGGGTTTCTACTTGAAGAGGATGAAAAAAGTTTATAGATTTAATAAAGATTTGTATGGGATAAAACAATCTCCACATTCACCAAAAAGAATTTCAGAAGCTGATAGGATGTCTAATTTACCTTATAACCTCAATGCCTGATATTGTTTATGTAATGAATTTGTGTTCTAGGTATCGAAGTAATATGAAATAATCACATATGTTAGAAGCAAAGATAATTATAAGATATGTTATAGGAACAAATTTACATGGGTTGTTATATAAAATAAATTATGAGATGAAGTTTCATGGTTATACTAATACCTATTGGGATTGATATTTTAATGATATAAAATCAACCTTAAGAGGAACATTTTTCTTAGATGAATGTTGTGCAAGTTGGAATAGTAATAAAAAGAGTGCATTAGCTTTGAACACAAATAAATAAGAATATATTGCAGCTAATCAAGCTTGTATTTAGATGTTGTGGATGAAATTTAAGCTAGAATATTTGAAAGTAAAAGTTTCTAAACCATTGAAGATACTTTGTGATAAATAGAGTGAAATTTATCTTCCTAAAAATCTTTTCCAACATTCAAGATCAAAACACATTGATATAATGTTTCAATTTATAAAATATAATGTTACTGATAGAGATTTTTTTCTAGAATATATCTCCATGAAGTATCAAATTTCTGATATCTTCACAAATTAAATTCAAAAAGAAAGTTTTGTTGAGTTGAGGCTTCAACTTAATGATTAGCATCCTCCAATGAATTACTAAGTCTCATAAGAAAGTCCCCCACCATGCTTTGTATTATTTTGAAAAAGGGGGATAGGAAGTAACAACTTTTTTACTTTGTAAGAAGTTTTTACTTATCTTTATTTTATGAATTTGAAGCTATGGTTATCAGATAATGGGGGAGATAACAATAAAGTGGGAGAAAAAAATTCAGAAAAGATGAAAGTGAAGGGGAGTTTATCTTAACATGTCTGCCGAATTTTCTTTTCATCTAGGGATGGAAGTTCTTCAAAAAAATTACTTTATTCAATAGTGGGGTTCTAGGACACTCTCTTTTTAAGAAGTATTTGTTTTGGTAAAAGTCAAAAAACATGAGTTATTTACAAAAGGTGAGTTGTAAAAGTTGTTAATGAAAGTTATAAAACAAACCCAATGGGGGAGATTAAAGAACGTTTGTGATGTGTTGTTTTAATAAAGTTTTTATATTTTTTGACAGCTATTATTTTATAAAATAATGTTTAAAAAAATAGGTGAATTGTTGAATGTGCGACCCCAAACAAAAAGGGAGAGAAAAGTTTTTTTTGAGAAATTTGTTTTTCGGACGTAGAGGATCAGATTGAGTAGCACCAGACACAGAGTATCAGACTAATAAACACTAGTAAAAGAAGTTTTTAAAAAGTTAAATTTGTTTTTTAGAAACAAAATTGGTCTCAGATCCATTGGCATGAAGTTCAAGATCTTTAAGGCACATTTTTTAAGAAATAAGTCTCTGATTTAGAAATTCAGAATGGTGCTGAAGAGGTTGAGTGAAGGCAATAATGTTAGGGGTTAGAAAGTTCTTAAACTTTCTATCCTCAAGTCATATAATTATTTATTGGGTTTTTAATTTTTAAATATCATAAGTTTTCTATAACACTTTTGATGCAAACCTTATAAAGAAAAGGGGGATAATAGGTCCATCCAATCATATTAAGTTTTGGTTGGAAAGAAAGAAGGTGATAAAAGTAAGGGAAGTTATAATACTTTCGTATGCAATGTAGATGATTCTTTGGGAATCTTGAAGTTCTCATAAATCATGAAAACTATCATGATAAAATATCTTGAAAAAATGGATAAATCTTAAGGATTTTATCGGTTCTATGAACCAATAAAAAGTTTTAATCAGATCCAGAAGTACCAGGAACAGAAGTTTTCAGAAGTCTAAATGAGTTATAGCTGATGAGTTTTGAATTATTTCAAAGTTACAAAGTGGACTTTCTATCATAGTGAGAACTAAATCATTATGATGATTCCATATTAATAATAATTCCATCATAATGAGCTGAGGATGTTCCATAATAATGAGTTGATAAAGTTTCATTGTAATGAGATGAGGAAGTTCCATCATAATGATCTGAGGAGGTTCCATCACACTGAATGAGTTATAGTTAATTAGGTTTAAAGAATTTCAAAGTTGCATAGTGGAGTTTCCATCATAATGATAATTCCATCGTTATGAGGATTCCATGGTAATGATAATTCCATTGTAATGAGATGAGGAAGTTCCTTCATAATTAGATAAGGAATTTGTATCATAATGAGTTGAGGAAGTTCTATTGTAATTAGTTGAGAAATTTCCATCATACTGAAGAAAAGTTTGGAAGTTAGAGAATACTGATTATAGAGAAGACTCAAGAATATTCTAGGGTATTTATGAATATTTTAAGTTTTCAAACTTGAAATTTAAATATGCATAGATTTCAGAGTTTTTGAATTTGAGTAAGTGGTAAAAGTTTTTCAGTTTCCCACCTTTTCTATTCCAGGATGTCTTTACATAGAAGAATAATATATTCGTATTTTTCAACCCTTTCATGGGAGTAGAAAAGGTAGAGCGTTGTAGAATTTGTGTCAAAGTTATCTTTCTAGATTGGGACCTCATTAGAAAGTCAAACATCTGAAAGTTTTTTTTACCAGATTAAGGAACACTAGATTGAGAATTTGAGAAGATTTTGAGTAATGTAGATTGAAAATGGGTTCATCATATTGATTCCATCGAATATAATTCATCAGACTAAATCCATTAGACCCAAACCCATTGGATAGAGAGAAATGTACCTAACCACATCAGACTGAGGATCTAGATAAAGCATTTGTGGGGTAGTTTGAAAAAATTATTTATTATTTTATTTTGGATAATTTTTTTGTAAGAAATTTTTTTAAATTGATGGTAGTCAATATAACCATTCGTATTGGGAGATAGAAGGGTTCTAATGGTAGTTGGAACAAGTTTTATTCACTTTCTCACAATAGTAAATTTTCATAGACCCATGGGAGTGGCTATAGAAAGGATGTAGGTTCTCACACTGAGGAAAACCCTTGTAAATCTGGTATGATTTAATTTATTTCCTTCATTTTCATGCATGATTATTTATTAAAAGATGATAGGTAATAAACTTTAACATGTTGTAGGGGTTAAGTTTCTAAAATTATTGAAACTTTTAATAAGTGAAAAAATGATTCAACCCACCCCCCCCTTATCAGGTGTTATTCAATCCTTTGTAACTTCAAGTATGATGAATTGGTACATGATCACGAACAATATAGTCCTAAGAGGGAAGAAACCAATGAACCTAAAAGTGTGCTTCCTAGATAGCCTATATCCTTTAAAAACCATCCTATAGAAATAATTATAGGAAACCTAAAAGAAAAGAGTTTGACAAAGAAAAAGTATATGAGATATTTATGTGTTTTATACCTATTTGTCCCAACTAGAACCTAAAATCTTAGAAGAAGAGTTAGGTGATGAGATTTGTTTGGTTGATATGAAAGAAGAATTAAACCAGTTCAAAAGGAACAAAGTATAAGAATTAATTGATAGAACCTATGATTATCCTGTTATTAGAACTAAGTTAGTATTTATAAATAAATAGAATGATCAAGGTTTATAACTAATAATAAGCCTATATTAGTCTCCAAAGGTTATAATCAATAAGAAATAATAGTTTTTGAAGAAACCTTTTCCCCATTTTCCAGGTTAAAAGTAATTCAAATTCTTTAAACCTATAAATCATATATGGATTTTAAATTATATCTAATAGATTTTAAATCAACCTTTATAAATGGATTTTTAATGGAGGAAGTATATATTGAAAAACATATAGGTTTTGAATAATTTTATTTTCAAAATTATATTTTTAAACTTACCAAATCTTTATACGGCCACAAACAAGCACCTAGAACTTAGTATGGATGACTATGTTCATTTATTTTACCAAATCATCTTATTATAGGTTTTTAAGACCCCAATTTATTTAAGAAAAATTATTCAAAAATTATTTTAATTATGAAAATATATAATGATGATTTTATTTCTGGTTCCACAAATAAAAAAATTTATATTGTTTTTATAAAACTCATGCAAAAAGAATTTTAAATGAGCATGATGGGTGAGTTAATTTTTTCCTTGGATTTCAGATTTACCAAAAAGGATTTTAGGAATGTTTTAAAGAAAAGTAAATACATACATGATTTATTAAAAATGTTTTGAATCAAAATCAATAGGAATTATTCAGCTCTTATAAATTCCAATATTAATCTTAACTTGGATGAAGTAGGAAAACCAGTTGAAAATATGTTTTATAGAGGAATAATTGGGAGATTGTTTTATCTAACTGAAAGTAGACTTGATACTATGTTTTTAGTTTTTTAATGTGAATTTTTTCAAGAAAATCCAAAGTAATATCATTTAACTATTACTAGAATAATTTTAAGGTATTTAAAATGAATAATTTATTTATCTTTCTTTTTTCCAAAAAATTGTGATTTTGATTTAACTTCATATTCCAATGCTAGTTTTTGTGTATATAGACTAGATAGAAAATGTACTTCAGGAACCTATCATTTTTTATAAAAATATCTAGTTTCTTATTCAAGTAAAAAACAATATTCAGTTGCATTATCAACTATGGAAGCTAAGTACATTTTCTCTGGTAGTTGTTGTGCTCAAGTTTTATGGATGAAACACACCTTAATGAACTTTAGATTTAATTTTATTCATGTATAATTAAAATGTACTAACCTTAGTGCTATTATAAATTTAAAAAATCTATTAAATCATTAAAGGACCAACCATATTGATTTGAGACATTATTTATTAAGAGATCATTCTAAAAATGGTGTTATTTATCTTGATTTTATTTGTTCTGAAAATCAATTAGCAGATATATTTACCAAAACATTATCTACTGATCAATTTGATTTTATTAAAGGTAAATTAGGTTTATTTTATTTTAAATTATTTCATTTCAATTTTAGTTTCAATGATATTATTTATTATTTATTTATTTAATATCTTATAAGATGTTTTCATTTCCAAATTTATGTTTAAAGTTCTTGTTTTACCTATCGAGTAATAAAGTGACACGTGACATGTGACCCTATCCTATTTTATATTTTTTAATTATTTATTTTATCATTTCACCATTCTAATATGAATCTATGTATTCTATATAAAATAATAAATTTCTTGAAAAATTTGAACGTTCACAAACCTTTTAACTTATTCTCTCCCAAATAAAAACCCTTATTTCCCTAAAAAAATCATTCAAAACTAAAACCACTTGTTTCTTATTTGGAATGGGAAATTATATAAGTGTTTAAAAGAGTACATCCAAAATTTAAAAGAGGCCAAAAGTTTTGTCCAAATTTATACATAGAAAAGCTATCATTTTTTCCTGGCTAGACCACATAGATTTGTTACTGAAAAAGGTTTTGAACTTACAAGGATAAGAGTTTTATGTTTGAAGAAAGGAGAACTAAGTTATTTTATGATAATGAAATTAAAGTGTTATATGAAAATGTTGAGGTCATATTTGAATATGATGAAGATTTTATTACATCGAAAGTCAATGGTAATAGATTTTCAATAACATCTCTGGAGTTTGTTGATATTCTGCACTACCCATGTGAAGGACTCTTTGAGTTCAGTTCATATCTAATTAGTGTAGATGATGTGTGACCTACTAAGATAATGAGATCTCCTTTTAGATCTCCCATTGTAGAGATAATGTCTATTAAGTATTTATAAGTTAAAATAAATATTATGGTTAATTTTATCGAAATTAAGATCATTTAGGGAAATGGAGAGTTTGAGAAAGTTCTACAACCTGATATTCATCTTCTCTATACATTGTTGGTTGAGAAGAAAGTCAACCTATAAAGGAACATATTGAGATATATGTACTTTTAATGGAAAAAGTCCAATATTTTCTATCCTTATAGGATAATTATTACCTTTCTATTTGAGAAAACTAGAATAGATCTCATTAAAGTTATTAAAACTAAGTTCCATGGACTGAAAACTCTTAGGGATAGGATACTTAATAAAATTAGCTATTTTAAAGAAACTCATTAAGGATTTTTTTCCCATTGGGATTTAAGAAGTAGAAAAAACCACTACTATGGTTAAGGGGGAGAATCCTATTATTTCTCCTACTATTATTCAATGTGAATTGTAGTAATCAATGAATGATGATCCTCTAGATGTGAGAATAAGAGTATGAATAATTTCATATAAATAAATCACTTATTATACTATTTCTCAAGTTAAAATTGAGGAGAAAACTATTTTTGATGTAATATATTCCAAGGAAGTTGAGGTTGGAAAATAAAGTGAAGTCTTTGTTGTTTAAGATAATAATAAAGAACCTACTGTTGAGGTTGTTTCACCTCAAGAAACTATCAATGAGAATTATGTTGATGAAATGGAGATGTAATGGAACTAAAATAAATTATCCCTTAGTGTTTCTATTAGAATATTGATATATGTGGAAGTTAATGAGTCAAATAGTCTTTCTTTCCATGGTGATGTTTATTCAATTATTCACTATCCCAATTTAGAGGAAGTTTATTATCTTGAGGAATTACCACTTAATCACTCTCCTCGGGTTATAAAAGTTGAAAAAATAGGAAGTATTAACATATTTGAACATGTTTATTCAGAAGAAGAAGAAGATTCTAAATAACCTTTCTTGGTTATGATGGAATAATAATAGAACCTCCAAAGAAATCTACTTCTCTTATTTTTTATATAATAATTATAGATCCTGTTCTGGAAGTGTCTAAATGCTCCAAGTCTAATAAATACATGGATAATTTTGATGAAATAATTATTTATGAGTTTAATTCTATGGAATCAGATATTGATGGTATAGAGATCTATATGGTAGATCTAATAAATAATTCCATTTCAAATTTAGATTTTAATGAGTTGAAAGAAATGTCACAAGCTCAAAAAGATATGACGAGAAATATTCCAATCATTTAATCAGACATATCTACTTTAGTTGTAGAATAAATAATGTCTATAAAAAATGAAATTTATTATCTGAATAAGGTTATAATCTATTAGTTTGATTTTATGAAGAATACTCCATCAGTTTCCACATGATCCTCTTTTAAAAATAAATCTAGTGTTACTTTTGATCAAATAAAAAATTTATCCTCATATTTTACGGTGTTATATGGGAGAGTTAAAAAACTGAAATGTGATATGGTATCTTTGGACACCATTAAATACTTTATAAAACATATCACCTCTAACCCTCCAACTTACAAAATCTTATTCTTAGAGAGTATGAGAAGGAATTTATAAGAAAATGGGTGAGTTAGTTGATTTTATTGAATATTGTTTTTCCTATTTAATGATAACTACCGTTAAAACAAATAATCTATCTAGGAATATTTTCTCCTTAATTTAACAATGGGAATATTCTTTAGATACAAATATACCATCCATGAAAGACTCTATGTAGAAAATATTGGAAGAAGTTAAATAATTTTCTTCATCTGATTTTGAAGCTAATTAGTCTGATAAGGTAGTTAAACCAAGTGAGAAGTTTGAAAATCCTACTCATGTTGAGATATTTGATGACCCATGCAAGAAAGTTATCTCTCAATCGTTAATTTCAAATAATGACCGTCAAGTTCTTAAGAATTTAGTTCATCTATTGGCATTTACCTGAAGAGGAATTCAAGTGTTGAATGATATATTTAATGATAGAAACAGAGTTTCTAAGGACAATCTATTTAATCTTTTAGAAGAATTTAGAGATCAGATTGATAAAGGAAAATTTTCAATTTTGGATTTATGTCAGGATACTCTTGTATCTTAGTTAGAAATGCGTGTCAATGAATTATTTCAGATTATAGTAAGGATACACCTAGTGGATAATTGTACTATTTATTTTTCAGATATTAGTGAAAGGATTCATATTCTATTTCCTCATCTTGCTTCCATTCAAAGGGATAATGCTACAATGAAAGCAACAATTTAGAATGAAGCATCTACCTATGCTCTTAAAATTCAATTATACTAGATTCACCTTTCCTTTATCTATATATGATACTTATGATAATGAAATATCCATGAAGATAAATGATGATATTATGTGTATGATTAGGAAACCTACTTTCTACACTACTAGTATCGGTTTAGACGAGACACAAATTTTCTTGTCTATCCCTAGCCTTGGGAACTTTCATCGTGCCTATACCTCTTCAAAACCTAACCCTAAGCAAAAAATAATGATATATTTTTCTTTTGTTTTATGTTTTAGATATATTTCATTGTGACACTATACTTCTATTATTTATATTAATTAAATTCAATTATTTGTATTTTTTCCTTTTTCCCTTATATTTATATTTAATTGAAAAATTATTTTTTCCATATTTATCCAAGGAAATGCCAAATTATATTCGATTTAGTAATCTTTATTCATATGGTTTCTAATTTACTATTCTATATTGAATGTTTCATATCACTATTTTTTTTACTTTTTGATTTCAAAAAAGGGGAAGAAGAGAGTCAACATAAAATTTTTAAGTTTTACACTTTATTATGTAAAATAAAAGCTTAAAAGATTTTATATATTTTCTATGATGTAATTTGTAATATTTTCTATTTAATTTATAAAGGATTTTGTGATCATAAAAAATGAGATTATTGTACATACTAATTTTATTCCAACATATCACAATATTTTATACGTTTTGATGATCACACAATCCCCATTTATTTTACTAATAAACTCTTATCAATTGTTTTTAGGTAATTATTATTTTTCTTGAGTAATATTTCATTTCAGAATATTTTGGTTAAATTTTTGTTTTTAAATTAAGAAGAAATTTTCAAATAAAAATATCATATAATATGATAAATTATTGTACAATGTGATAAATTATCATACAAGCTGTCAATTGTCACAAGCTACCTATGAATATTCTTTTTTTAAAGGAAATAATTTTATGAACAGATAAACATCTTAATGATATATTTTATATTCCAAAAAAAGTAAATTAACCTATAAAATTATTGCATATTATAATTGTCATATGAGGGAAAAGAATGTATTATGATTCATGTTTTTGACAAATTCGTTTATCATATAAAGATAAAATTATTATATGAAGAACCATTTTTTCTTATGAGATCAAAAATTCAAAATATTAATATTCAAAAAATAAAAATATCATAAGAAGTGTAGAATTATCATATATAAATAAAAAAATTGAATGATGATAGAAATTATCTTATGAAACAATATTTCTAGTTTATTTATCCTAAGATGATAGGATTTTCTTACGAAAGGTTGAAATATCATACCCAACATATTATCTTATAAAGTTAAAGATTTTTTCGAAGTAAAAATATTCTTTGAAGCTTCAATTAAGGAATTTCACTAATTATTACAAAGTTTTAAAGATATAAATGAACTATAAGTAAGATAATACCATTCAAATTTTTAGTTAGTTGGAGTAAGAATTTTAAGATTTTTTATTCACTCTTGAGAAATTTATACCATTACAGGAGCTAGAGAGAAGTACACACCAACTTTTCTTTTTGTCAGAAATTGTGATTTATGGATAAGGAAAGAAAAATTAAATAATATTTCTTTTCATGATAATGTGTATTATTTCATTCAAGATTATACTTACAGTCAACATAGATATCTATGATTAATATTTTCAGAATCAAATGTCATATGTGAAAAAATATCCTATCTTTTTAGATTATTCTATCTAGTATTGACAGTTAGAGTATATTTGGAGTTTCAAATTCAAAAATCCATAATAAAAAAGAAACAATACTTAATAATCATATTACTTTCTTAAGAAATAAAATTATACTCTTCTTTCCTATACATACAAGTTATTCTTTATTACTAGTGAAAAATAAATACTTTACGATACTATTCTTTGAAGATCATATCAAATGAAATAGAGATATCTTATAAAGATGATCATTGAGGTCTTATTATTTTCTGGATGATCCTGTCATATTTTTTTAGTTGTATATTGAAACTATGATATGAATATGTATACATATTCTACAAAATTTATTATCAGTAAGGTGAACACTCCTTATTCTAAGTGTGTGAAAGATGTGGATAGGTATTATAAATATAGAGAAACCTATAATAGCTCTTGTTACCTTTTTATTACAAGTTATAGTTGATTTAACTTAGCTATAAATGTCCCTTGGAAAAGAACCTGTATAGTGAAATTCTCTAAACTTGTAAAGAGATAATTGTTAGAGTGTACAAGGGGATTTTTACACCCTGAACCACTATAAATACTATATATTCCATTCATTTTTTTAATTTCTACTATTTATCTAATAAAAGAGTAAATAATAGTTCATGGGATAATTTTAATTGGGGTTAAAATTTCAAGAATTCAATTCACCCCCTTTTGATTTATTAAATAACTCCCTTCAGGTAAACACATATAAAATGAGAATACCACTCCCAACCAGTGATCTTAATCACCCCAAGATTTTGTGGTCACCTATGGTGTATCCCTCCTCTGAAATGATGGTCAAAACTATCACCCCTAAGACACTTAATATATAGAGGATACCCCTAATAATCAATGGTAAAACCTCATCATGTCACCTCTCTTGGGTGCACATGACCCCAACGAACTTAACCCCACCTTGAGTGGAAATAAATAACAACCTATAACCATATAACATCTAATGAATCTCCATTTCCTAACCAATGGTAGTGGTTATCACTACCCATTTCATAACAATGAGCCTATATTACCCCATGGACACACGAGCCACATCCCTCACATTCCAAATGAAACATTTGACGAAAATAACTACGCAAACCAAAACTTTAGAACCCATGGAATCTTTATAAGAAAGATTCAAATCCAAAAAATACTTTCACAGCCATCCCAAATCCCATAAGGGAAACTTCCAGTTCAACCACTAATTCAATGAACACACATCACAACCCATCAATAGGGATCAATCCATAACCACAAACAAGACTCCTTATGGAATGAGTTGACCAATAATAATCTTGATCAAAAAAAGGTATGTCAGTTCCACTTGATGTATCCCACATTTAGAAAGTGGGAGAGTCATGTGACACCTAAAAATAACCCAAATAGGATTATTAAAAGTAAATATCTACTACTTGAAAATCATGTTATAGACACAGATAAAAATCATGACTATAAATGAAATGATTTTTACTATATCTCATAGCCATGTTAATACTTTTCATAACCCCTATTATGGTGGAAATATGTGACCTAATATATCCATGGGAATTGACAGCTGACATATAAATTACAACCACATGCATCTATAACTTACCCATATTTTCAAAATATAGTGTTTCTATTTTGAACTAGAAAAATTGGAAAATCATCAAAACACAATAACCAATTAAAAAAACATTAAAAAATACATAATAAAATGTAATATAATTATCACAACCATAAATAAATTTGATATAAAAAATGATGCGTAATATTAATATGACCAAAACCCTCCATACAACCACCGCCACCCTCCTCATAAAAATATCATACATAAACACAAACATCATCATCACTATGTCTCACACCACCACTATCATCATCATCATGGGAATATTCATCACCATACACACTTAAATCAGCAACAGGAGTAGAGGAACTCTCATAAATAGAGAACATAATCATCAAACAAGACTCCTTATGCGATGAGTTGACCTACAATACTCTTGGTCAAAAAAATGTATGTCAGTTCCACCTGATGTCTCTCACATTTGGAAAGTAGGAGATTCATGTGTCACCTAAAAATAACCTAAACATGATTATGAGAAGGAAACATCCACTACTTAAAAATCACTTTATATCCCTTAATAGAAACCATGACTATAAATAAAAGGATTATTACTATATCTTATATCCATGTTCATCCATATCATAACCCCTATTATAGTGGAAATTGGGGTCCTACTATATCCATGGTCATCAAAAAATGAAATATGAATTATAACCACAGGATTTACCTGTGGCTATAACTTACCCATATTTTCAAAAAATAGCATTTTTATTTTGAACTAGAAAAACTGAAAAATCATTAAAACAAAATGGCTAATACAAAAAGAAACATAAAAAAATTCATAATAAAATTTAATATAATCATCATAACCATAAATAAATTTGATATAAAAAATGATTCAAAATATCAATATGACTAGAACCCTCCATACAACTACCACCACCCACCTCATTAAAATCTCATACAAAAACCCCAAAATCATCATCACTATCTCTCACAACACCATTGTCTTCATCATCCTGGGAATATTCATAATCATCAACACCTAAATCAGTAGTAGGAGAAGAGGAACCCTCATAAATAGATCACATCATCATCAAACATGCATCAATTGTTGAAACATTCTCCAATAGATTTAAAGAAGAAATAGTAGAAATGGATTACATGATATATTCATTTATCATCTCATGGAACTGATATTCTTATTTCAATTTTTGTTTTTATTATTTTATTACATCATTAATCTTTTACTTTGTAACTATATAAAAACCACTTATCAAAAAAACATTTTTTGAAGACCAATATTTAGATGGTAGAATCTTTTTCCTAGGTCGACATCACACCCCACCTTAAGGATCATCTTCTGATACTTGATGAAAATAATCCTTTGGGACCAAATTACCTAGTTATTTTTCTAAAAATGCCTCAATTTTTTTTGAGTAATATATTACATTAATTAAAATGATAAAATAATTCAAATAAATAAATTTAATCAAAATAAGATAAATTAAAATATATATATGATTGTTTCTTAGGTTTCACAATTTATTGTATTTACATATTTATTTTTTCTATTTGTAAAGAGAAAGGTGGAGTGTAGAAATTGACTACTAATTTTCAATTCATTTTTCTATGAAAATAAATAAATAAAAAGAATCATATAATTCAACTTGATAAACCAAAAAACTTATTTTTATATATCAATTACTATGTAATATCAAACATAAATTTTATTCATCTAAAATACAATGTTAGAACTAGTTACAAAAAAAACAGACAATAATATATACCACAAAATAAATCCAATTCTTAAATAAATTTGAAATTAAAATCCAATAATAGTATCATTTATCTATAAACTACACTATAAAAAAACATAAACCTATCATAAGAATATGTGGATATATGCTTTAATGATTAAATAATAGAGAAATATGTAGTTGAGTATGCGTGTTGTGTTTTTTAGTTTTATATCAAGTAATTTTTTTTGGGAATAGTTGTTTTAGGTTATCCTAGTTTGATTTAATTTGATTTGGGTTAGGTTAATGAGGTTTTGATTGAGTAAGGATATGTTGAGTTAGATCAGGTTAACTTGGTTTTGATCTATGTGGTTCCTTTTCAGTTTTACTTAATACAATTTTATGTTCTTAGTTTTAATTTGATTAAGTTAAGTTTACTTCAATTCAATTTAGTTTGAGTTAGTTTTATTTGATTTCCATTAGTTAGGTATGATTTAATTATGTCATGTTTATTTTTTTTGGTTTAATTTAGTTTTGTTTATTTGGGATTAGATTCATTTATTTTTATTTAGTTATATTTGGTTAGATATTCATTTAAATTTGATTTATTTTTCTCTACCTTGGTATGATTCTATTTTTATTATTTCAGTTAGGCCTAGTTATATTCAATTTATTTTAAGTTAATTCAATTTTATTTGTTTTAGTGTGTTTTTTTATATTTTATATTTTTTTGGATCAAGTTTAGACTAGTAGAGTTAGGTTTTTTATATTAAAATTTATTTTCATTAGTTTAATTTAGTTTCTTTATCATCTAATCGATTTGTGTCAATTTATTTCATGCTGGATTGATTCAAGTCCAGTTGGTTCATTTTCATCAGATTTGAGTCATTTCTATTTAGTTTGATTAAATTTGGTGTGACTATTATTTCAGTTATGTTTTAGTTATATTGGTTCATGACACTTGTATATGTTTTTGTGCCTTTATGAATTATTTTTTTTGTTTTATTTTGGTTTAGTTATAGTTGATTTAGGGCTAGTCTGTTTTTATCTATCCAGTTTGGATTGATTCAACATATGATAATTTTTCTTAATTTTTTTAGTTGGCTTTGAATTTTTTTATTTTATTATGTTTAATTTAATTAAATTTAGTTTTCCTTAGATGGATTAATTTTTTTTCAATTTGGGTTAGGTTTTTTGGGCCTATTTGGTTTGATTCATTATAGTTCAATTCTATTTTAGTCAATTTTGTTCAGTTTATTTTAATTTAGTTTGGTTTCTTTTGGGTCAAATTAGTTCAATTTAGTTTAATTTGGTTTCTTATTTGATTCCCTTTGGATTGGTTATTTTAGGGTTTTTATCTTACTTAGGTTATTTTTATTTTATTTAATTTTGGTTTAGTTCATTGTAATTCGAATTGGTTATATTAAATTAGGTTAGAATCATGAATGTTTAGTTTCATTTGATTTGGTTCTGGTGGATTCATTTCGGTTTTAAATCATTTTTTTCAATATAGTTCAGATCATTTCCATTAAACTGGTGTTGGTTTGGTTATATTATGTATGGGATGTGTCAGTTTGAGTCTATTTTGTTTGATTTTTATGCCTTTAGTTCAAATAAATTTGTAATTTTTTTATTTTTTTTATCAATTTGATTTTGTTGAATTTCAATTTGTTCCTTTCAAATTAGTTTGGTCTCATTTGGTTTGGTCCAGTTCAGTTAGTTGTTATTGGGTGTAGTTCAGGTTTGGTTTGATTGAGTTGATTAACTTAATTACTCTTACAAAAATTATTTAGTGGGAGTTGAATAATGAAGGTGTTATAAGGGGATTTTAAATTAATTATATCCATTGGTTATATGGGATTCTAGATCAATGATACCATGCTTTTAATACAAAATACTTACTTTAAAAAATAAGAATAAATGGGGAAGAATGGAGGTGAATAAAGTTGGAAATATGTGAGGCCTTTAATATATAATGAGTGAGAGGAAAATAAAAATAAAATGATATTTTTTTTGTTTTTTTCATTTTAATTTAATTTGGTTAAGTTCAGTTCAATTCAGTTTAGTTTGGGATAGTTTTATTCGATTTCTATTATTTAGGTGCCATTTAATTATGTTCATTATATTTTTTTGGATTAATTTTTTTTTGGTTTAAGACCCTATTTAAATATTTAATAGAATATAGTCTTGTGGAACTTTGTTCGAGGAGCCTCGGTTCTCGTGTTTGTTATGATGGCATGGTCTGTTTGAATTTTGAAATTGGAAGTTTGAATTTTCTGTGGTGGTGTTTGGTTGTCTGGTGGATTAGTCTGTAAGGTTACCGGTAACCCATAAACTGGCTTGGGGAAAATGAAAAAAAATGATTTGTAGTAAGTATAGGTTTCATGTTATTATATTTTCAATTTTGAATGTTCATAGTCGTAGATGTTATAAGTTTGGAAGTTTGTAGGCGTGAAAGTTTATAAGAGTATAGGTAGGATTGTTGGTTTAAATGCTTACAATTTATAATTTATTTATCTTATATATTTTTAACTTATTTGGTAAATTATTTTATGAGTTTATATGTTTGTATTTTTTCTTTTTTATTGATTATAAGTTATATAAGAATACAATTTTTGGGGTTGTTGGTTTGTATGTTTTTTTTCATGGTAGCATGTTTTAATGTTGAAGGTAGATGTTTTGAAGCTTTTTTGATTTTTAGGTTGAAGGACTGAATGTTTTTATATTTAGTTGACATACAAGACAAATAAAAAGATACAAAAGTTTTTTAATAAAACTATTTCTCAATGTTGTATATTAAACTACTATCATTCTAATACGAATAAAAATATTGTCAATAAAATTGATGATTGTTAATGATAAATTTTTTTTATGAACAAACAATTTTTTTTGTGGTCAATAGCCATGTAAAACTAAAATACCATTCTAATTCAATGCTCATCATAGGAAACAAAATAGGCATGATTAACTAATAACTGTAAAGGATACATAACCTGAAAAAGGTCTAAAATCATGAAAGCTAAAATATCATGTTATTTGTTCTTTTTTTGTTCTTTATGTATTTGTTTATTCTTTGTGCATATATATGTTCTTTATGTATATTTTTATATATTTATTATTTATGTATTTTCTAATATCTTTTTTTGGTATTTTTTTATTCCTATTTATTACTATGTGTTTCATTGTTTTTTATTTGTTCTTTTTTTACATATCATTTATTCGTTTTCTTGTTTTTGGCCCACAGATGCTTGTTTTTAAAGACTTTGATATCTTTAAAAACTTATTAATTATTCATTATAATCATATCACATGTTAAATTTATGTACTATTTCTTTTAATTTTTAAGAAATAATTCACATACCATTTTCATATGATTTCATGTCAATTCAAGGCGGTTTCTTAGGTTTTGACCTCTACCACATGTTTTAGAGTTTTAAAACACTAATTTTTTTAGTAATTCTAAATCAACTACAACTTATATTGACACATAATTAGTTCTTACATTTTATAAATCAATCTACTATCATTTTCCTATTACTTTATGGAAATCTGAGGTCATTTTCTTGGTTTTGGCCCCCTAGCACACAATTTTAAAGACTTTGATATCTTTAAATACCGATGATTTAATAATTTTGAGAACACCACATGTAATATTGATGAGTCATTTGTTTATAACTTTAACAAATAATTAAAAGACAATTCCGTAAGATTTACCATCAATCTGAGGTTATTTTCTAGGTTTTTACTGATACACGTACATTTTATAGTTTTAAATTACTAAAAAATCATTTTAGGTTATCCTGAGAAAAAAACGACTTGAATGGATGTTTCATCAGTTAATACATTTTAAAAATAAATATAATGTCATTTTACTGTGATTACATGACAATATAAGTCCATTTTATTGATTTTGGTCCCCTAATGCATGTTTTTAAAGGCTTTAATTTCTTTTAAAAATTATTTATTTAGTCATTCGGAGAATAATGAACATCAGATTGATGCATTGTCTATTTAGAAATGTCCAAATAATTTAAAGACCATTTTCATATTATTTCACATCAATTTGAGGTTTTTTAGGTTTTGATCACTACATACAAGTTTTAGAGTTTTGAAACCCTAAAAAGTGTTTTCGTTCATCTGAGAAAAATATAACTTGGATTGATGTGACATCTATTCCTAATTTTCAAAAACCAATCTATGATAATTTTCATATGATTTCATGGTAATATGAGATTATTTTCTTAGTTTTTCCCCCATGATACACAATTTTAAAGACTTTTATATTTTTAAAATCTACTGATATAGTCATTCAGAGCACACCTTACATCAGATTGGTACACCATCTATTTAAAAATATTAAAAATAATTTTGAGACCATTGTTATGTGATTTCACATTAATTAAAGGTCATGACTAGGTTTTTTATTCTACATGCATATTTTAGAGTTTTAAAACATAAAAAGTGTTTTTTTAATAATCTCATGAAAATTTCAAGTCAGATTATTATGGAATCAATTCTTATATTTCATAAATCAATATATGATAATTTTATTATGTTTTTATGGAAATACATGGTCATTTTATTGGTTTTGTCCCCCCAAAAAATGTTTCTAAAGAATTTGATATCTTTAAAAACTACTTATTTAGTTATTACAAGAATAACACATATCACATTGATGGACCATCTATTTGGAAATGTCAAAAATAATTCAAATCTCATTGTACTATTATTTCATTTCTATTCAAGGTCATTTTATAGGTTTTAATTTCTATACACATGTTTCATAACATTAAAACACTAAAAAAGCATTTTCAATCATCCAGAGTAAACCAAAACTCAAATTGATATGGCATATGTTCTTATATTTAAAAAATAAATCTAGAGTTTTCTATAATTCCATAGTAATCTAAGGAAATTTTCTTGGTTTTGGACCCATGATTCATGTTTTTAAAGACTTTGATATCTTTAAAAACTGCTCATTTGATTATTATGAGCACACCACACATCAAATTGGAATTTCATACATTTTTAAATTTCAAAAACATATTAAAGACCTTTCTAATGTAATTTCACATCAATTTGATGTCATTTACTTGGTTTTAACTACTACACATATGTTTTAGATTTTTAAAACACTAAAAAGTGTTTTAGACCATTATAAGAAAACCACATCTCAAATTGACGTGTAATCAATTTCTACATTTTAAAAGTAAATATATGGTTATTTTCCTTTGATTTATTGTAAATATGAAGTTATTTACTTGGTTTTTGTCCCTTGATGCATATTTTTAAAGACTTTGATGTCTTTAAAAATTGATTATTTAGTCATTTGGAGCACATTGCACATTAGTTTTAAATATTTCTATTTCATCACCCTGAAAAAAGTCATTTAAAAATATGGTTATAAGTAATTTATTCATAAAATTACCACTCCCATTATTTAAAACTAAAAATATTTTTCAAAATGACTACATTTAATCTATTAATGACAAAAAATAAAATCAAACCTTGTCAAATAAAAACTAAACTAATCAAGTTAGTTGAAATTAAATCAATCCAATCCTAATAATAGTTTCTAAAATATCACAAGTGTTTATCTAGTTAAGGATACTTTGAAAAAAGTACAAAAAATTACTAGTAAGTCTCTACTAACCACATATAACAAACTTATTAAAACCAATTTCATAAATTATAATTATAAAAAAACAAGTTGATCATAAAATTTTATAAGTTTTTTTGAATAAGTTCTTTTAAATGGAACCTAAATTCTATAATAAAACACTTAAATTATTGGTAGAACCATTTTTTAATAAGGAATTTAAAAATATACTACTAGAAAACACTTATTGAAAACAATTATTATCACTTAACCAATTTTTTTTAAAAATGGGAATAAAAGACTTATTAAATTAGAGGGAGGGGAATTTGAGGGGAATCCCAAGAACACTTTCATATGTGACAATTTATATATATAGTTTTTTAATAATTGTTGTTAAATAGAACATTTTAAAGAAAATGGAGGGATGAGACCACATATTATTGCTTCTATATATAACCCACCACTATTTCAGGTTTAAAATCTACTTTGACAATTCAAGTATTTGAGTTATCATATAGAACATATAGTTTAATGCCAATGGGGGAAGTGAAAACGTCAAGTTTATCCCCACTATCATAGAATATATGTCTTGGAATAAATTTAGCAATGACATCAAATTTAGGTTTTAGAGTATCATTAACATAAAACAATTGTTTCACCATTAATTCTAAAATGCATGGCTCATCGATATTTAAGAAGAAATTCATCCCAATAAATCTAAATCACAATCATCAATAAATGTTCCATGTCACATCATTGAATTAAACCACTTTAATTTCATTATAGATATTTGACCATGGGAGTAATAATTCAATATAAGTATTCTATCAACATGTCCATAATAAGAAATATTTTCATATTGAGTCCATCTATTTGATGTATTTTAATAATAGTATATCATTTTAGTCAACATAATACCATCATGTTGTGTTCTCATGTTCACTTCTTGTCTAGTTATAACAAATTTATAACCATTGATCACCAATGATTGGCATCCATGGACCGAATTATTGGGACCAAAATTCAATGATATTATTTCTTAATATATAACATAAATGGGTAAACTAAATACCTAAAATATACATGAATATTAGAATTAAATAAATATTCATTATTTATTTTATAAAATTAATTTTTGTACCTTATATTTCAACCAAGAAGGAAAATATTTTCCCTAAAAAGTCTCTTTCCTTCTCAAAGTTAACAAAGGATTAATTCTAATTCTAATATATTTATGTTCCATATATAAAAATATTGTAAAATTTTAAGATATATATACAATCATATAGGATGAGATAATAATAAATGTTCAAATTACTTGGTGCAATCATCGAAAAAATCACAATTAAATAAGACCATGCGATGTCCCAACTCAAGCTCTTCAAGGATCAATGTATCCAATTTATATGATTTGGTAATTTCATCTATTAAGGGAAGTGATGAAAAATTGGGATAATTTTATCACATTTATCTTCATCATTTCTCATTGGCTGGTTATATCCCATTCTCAAATCATCCAAATACATAGAACAAAAATACATACTTTTTTTAATCCAAATAACCTTTCAAAATCAAACCTTTAGGATGATTCATATTCTTAATACATGACTTAATTTTTTATATATTTCTTTTGGTTGGATACATACAAATGAAAAGATATGGGTCCCCCAAGAAGTATTTTATTTATAAGATGCATAGTTACATGTAGCATGAATGTGAGAAGATATTGAGAATTGCTTCTCTCTAACTTATATAAAATTAATGGAACCCTTTCCTAAATTTTTTAAAGAAAATATTTGAAAAATATTTAGCACAAAGATCTCTATAAAAATGGAACAATTTAATCATTATAACCCTTATATTATTGGATATTAAATAAAAAATTTCTATTAGAATCAATTCATGAAGAAAGATGTGACAGTCAGGAGTTTTTAGAGATTTCAATTTCACCTCTCTTCTATTAACCTATTTTGATATGTTTCTTGAATGACCATCAAGAACCTTGAAAATATATAGTACTTACAAAATTTCTCTCTCTCTAAATTTTCCATCTCATTAGAAGCACATGGAAATTTCTAGTTATTTTTACTAATACCGTCAAGATGCAGTTTTGGTATGATACATCAACACACCAAGTCATGTTGATATCATAAATAATATTTTCCACCCACTTGAAAATTAGAAGGTTTGGAATAAAAAAATCCCATATATTTCTCTTAATGTTAATTATGTCTAAAAAATGTCATAACGAATTGTTTGACCAATTAGGAAAATAAAATAGGATGCTTTTCTTTCTCTAATTATAATTAGATTTAGTGGAAACAATATTCCTCTTTCTCAATTTCATCTGAACTTACATGAATAAAAAACTTACTTCTTTAAATTAATTAATAACATGGTTATAGACATACAATATGATGGATTCTTGGTCTCAAAGGTATAGCCAAACATTAATGATTTTTCCTGTATGGATGATCCATTAGCAAGAATCATTGACGTACTATAAAACTAAAACTATGATGATATTTAAGCCTTCTGAATCATGTATTCTTCATAAAAAAATGATAGGATATTTTACCCTTCATTCTCCAGATATATATCATTGTGTAATCAGTAAAATCATCTATATTCCACATAAGAACATTACTCATATGAAATATGTCTTTCAAAGAAGCATCATATATTCACACACCCACATTCCAAAACTTCTTCAACTCTTTTATTAATGGTTTCAAGTACACAACTGTATTATTTATACGATCATAAGTTTTATATATGAGTATACTTAAGAAAGTAATTGGTTTTTTCATACACATACATGGATTAATTCTATATATGTGAATGGAAATTGACCACATGCTGTGTGAAGTGAACATATGAATAAATAAATTAAAACCATCACATGATAGAACCGACCTAACATTAAGCACCTCAAATGAAAAATTAGTATATCAGGCATCAAATTTATGCTATGATAATCCATCCACAAGAGTTAACAACTCATAATTACCCTTAATTCCCTCAATATCATCCCATCATATATTTGTTGACATTTCACCATACATGAAAAGATTTTAGAGCCTATGAATCAACGATAATTATAACATTACTTTTCATGGAACACAAGATGGTTTTCTATATAAATTTGGATTCCATTGAGATGTACCATGTTCTTTATAATCATTTAGTTTTTCATCTTTCTCCCAAAATAATTTGCAATCTTTTGAGAAATCTGGAATTTTATTAGTTAAAAATCCAAGATGATCAATTAACTTCCATGCCATATAATTATTTGAGGGAATATCTGCATCTTTAGATAGTAATTAATTCCAAAAAATAAGAAGGTAATTGATTCTAGTTTTAGAAATTCCATAGATGGTTTTACAATGAAACATTCACATTAAAAATTCTAGATTTATCATTTTACTACATGGATGATATACATGAGCCCCTGCATCATCCATTAATTTTTTAACTCTCTCAACATCATCATTTTCATTTTTCACATCATGTGTACTCACATGATTGTATTATTGAATTTATATACTTCATTTATCATGATGAATAATAAATTTATATTAATAAAATATCAAATTCTCCATTCCACTCTGTTCATTTCAATTATGAATAGTTTAGATTACTTTTTCTCTCCATTGTGATACCAAAAATAATTTTTTTTTGAAAAACAACTATTATTATATGATATCTAACTTATTACAAACTTAACTAAGGAATTTAAACACAATTATAATAAGGGTATCATATAATAACTACATTTGAAGAAATTTTAAATTAAAAATCTTAAAAAAATCGAACTTATTTTGAAACTCAGTTGAGATTTAATTAGTATCATACATTTTACTTTTATCCATTATATTAAAAAAAGTTTTTATTAAAATAAAAATTGTATACTATAATTATAAAATTCATTTCAGCCATGAATCCTTTCAATATATATTATTCCAATAAAAATAATTCTATAACTAAATACATTTGTTTTTATCATAAAAAAAATTTATTAAAGAAGAAATTTTTTACACACAACATGAAAAGTCACGTCTTTGTTGCATATGTTATTATCAAGGAAAACATTAGTATGCCCAATTATGGCATAATTAAATATCACATATCTATGTAAAGTATCCAATAAGATAATCTAGATATATATTTTATGATGAAATCCAACAAATCATACTAGTATCTAACCAATTACCAATATCACTAATGAACATACCATTTTTCATATCATTCCACACTCATAAAATTAAGCATTAAAGTAAATTCATATCAAAATCCATTTACTAATATCATAGATGAAACAGTCATTTATCATGGAAATACCATTTGTTACATTTCTAATTTCCTCTCTTATATCTTTTATTGAATAACCCATTCTCCTTGAAAATTACTCCATTTATCACATTATTAATCTTTCCATTAGTTATATCCCAAAACAAGTAAATCATATATCCCATTATGGTATCAAAAGTAAACCAATCATTAATTTCACAATAAATATTTAAATATGTTCATTAATATAATTGATATTCTAGATCACTCTTATATATTTTAATACATTATCATTTACTCAGAATTAATATGTTCATTTATATAATTGACATTCTAGATCACTCTTATATACTTCAATACATCATCATTTTCTCATACATCCATTTTTAATGAAATCACAATAAAAAATAAATTTATAGATTGATATTAATATTTTTTTATTAAAATCAACAACTAATTATTCATCATGGAACTATTGCATAATTTTTTAAGTAAAAGAAAATAAAAACAACCACTAATCCCAATTAATTTCATTCTTATAAAATCTAATAAATTTTTGAGAAAACATAAAATAATTGTACATTATATAGGATAATTTAATAAATAATAATTAAAAATATTTTATTTAATATCTTTTAACATTATATTGAGAAATTATAGATAAAAAATCAAATTCGTGGAGATAAAAAAACTGAAAAGTTAAATTGAAGAAGATTGAGAAATAAAATTATTTTGAGGTCAACTTAGTCAACTTAAAATCATATAATATTGATCTATGTAGGGATAAATCACCAACCAAGGTTTAGTCGATTCAAGCTGAAATGTGGAGTTTTATCAGATGAATGTCTATAAACTAGTTGATTGAAGAATAAATACATGTCTGAAATATTGGTTAGGGTTAAATTCAATGTAGCAAAATATTGATGTGACTTCAAATAATTCCTAGAGGGAATATCATGTGTGAAATCGGGGACCATGGAACACACATGTGAATATGGGTCAGGAGGGTAGTGAGAAATAAAGGAAGCGTGTCACATGAATTGAGGTGGGGTGGGGGGAATAAGGTCACAAATCAGAGTGATTCATTCCACTATTGTAGATATAGTGAAGTGAAGTCTAGAGGTGAAACACAAGATCCTTTAGGGTAGTGCTTCTTAATTAATCTCTACAATCCCTGATTCACTATTAAACTCCCATGGCATAATCCCATTATACAACTAATTTCTATGGTATCTCACTATACCATTGAGTTATCCTAGAACCTAACCATGCCCTTTATGCCTCTATACGAGCCATGATGGTTCTCTACACCTTTCTATCAGATGGGAACTTCCCATTAGAGTGGTCCTATTTTTAAAATTATGTTAAACCTATTTCTACAGGCTATAAACCCATGTAAATAAGAAAACCTTATGCCTGGGCATCTACTCTCATGGCTATAGGATACCGTCGAAAGGGGTTATAGCCACAATCATAAAATATCATAACTATAAGTGTTTCATAAAGGAATTATAGCCACATATTTAAAATATCATGGATATAAATGCCCATATGGCCAAGGTCAAATTTTTATGATGGATATATCTTATTTATAAACACATAAATTTTAGCTTGTGTCTATAAGACTATGTCTATAGGTGTAATTTATAGTAGTGATCAGAAACAATAATGAAGAGTAGAGTCTAATGAATGACGTTAATAGAAATCAACACCTATTAGAATTTGTAACATTAATAATGTTATTTATTTATAATAGTTATTAATAAATATTATCAATTTCATGTAATTTTATTTATCATTTTTGAAAAAAAATGTGATAAATAAATCAATCAAGTTAATAAAAAACTGATTAAGTTTCATGTTCACTATAAATTGACTCATTAAAAACTTATTAGGTAAATTCAATGGAGAAAAAAAAATAAGGGGAAAACTATAACACTATCAACCCCCATCATAAAATCATAATATATATTAAAGTCTTTATATATACATTTTTAAATGATTTTTTTCAAAATTTCCAATTAAGAATAGAATTGTGAATAAATCTATAAAATTATCAAATAATCTAATTTTCTCGATATAAATCTAACTGTTATTTTGAACCTCATAAATAAAAAAATAAATTTGGTTAGTATAATGTGTTTATAATTTTATTATTCTTCATCCATTTAACTCAAATAATATATTTTTATCTTAATAACTTATCCAACAACAAGTATATGGGGCCTCCAGGGAACAACAAGTTCAAAAAGTAGATCCGTAGGACTATCAAAATTTGTTTCAAAATTAAGGGGGTTACAGTTCCAAATTGAGCCCTACTTATTCATTGGGGGTCAAAATTATAAATAAAACACTATGTGTTACCTAGGTTGTCACAGTTCCACCTCTAACTTGTGTCTCTATGATACATGGACTATATATGAAGTACCTCTTGTTATATTGAAACAAATTCATTTAGGGTATTTATGTATCCACTATTAATGCACCCTTGATGGAAACATTTCATGCTAAGAACTTAGTCATCTTGATGACAAAGAACATAGTGTGGGAAGCTTAAATTAACCATAGTTTAATTCAAAATCAAAGGTTATTCCCTAGACCCACCTTTTGTATTTGTTACATTTTCATTATTTTTCTTACTTATATGTTTCACCTTATCTCATTTGATTAAGAAATGATGCCAAATGATGAAAATTATGTTGGATTTAGTGTTATTGAACTGACTACTATGTAATTTATGATTTTCTATATTCATTTTTTTGAATATGAATAAACTTATTATAACATCATGACCATCCTTAAGCATTAAATAATATGTGATAATGTACCAAGTGTAATTATTTCACTGAAAAGTCATAACAGTTCCATGATATGATGAGAACCAAGAATTTTCATGAGAAATTTATTTAACATAAATTCTATAGCGAGATGATATCATTTGATTAGACACAAATGATATATGATATCACGGGTAGAGAATCATAGGACTTTGAGACACTTACTCATAGTGTACTCCCTTGGTAATTTCTAATGGAAGAGATTATGAGAAAAAACACGCTAGTAGAAAATCAAAATTTAATTGTGTCATTTGATATTGTTATTTGTAGATTCATGTATTGATCCTTGGACTTTAATATTATTATAAATATATAGAACCAGTCATATAGTTTGATATATTGATGAAAACCATGAAAATATATGTTCATGAATAAGTAGGATACATTGGGTATTCCTAGAGTGATATTGCATTAATGAATAATGTGAGAAAGGGTTTATTCCTTTTGTTCTTAAATGGAAGTTGATATCTAAAGCTCTTTGAATGGGAATGGAACAACCTAAATAAATCCATATCCATGGTGTTATATGTGTAGGTTCAATTCTGAAAATTCAAAGAAAGATTTATCAAGCACATAGGTTGATGAAACTAACATCAAATTTTATTGATTAGAGATATCATGATAAAGGGATTATATTACATAACTAGAATTCATATGAGGTTTCATTTCATTGAAACATTTACCTTTTCTTTATGGGTTCATTGGCATGTTTCTAGATACTAACCTTGTACTTTAGGAATTCTTACAAATGTTTCTGATAAAGGGGCCTAGAGGGTCACACACTAAGTGTATCAAGAATATTAGTTAAATTCTATTTTAATTTAACAAGTTAGAATAAATACTATTCACACTTTGTGGTTTAATAATTATCCAGGATTGGATGATCACTAATATTTAGTCATGAGTTATTAATAAAAATACACATGTGAGTTAAATAATAATAAATATTTATTTTAATGATTTATTGAATATAATATTTACTATAGTTATCAGCCAATAATACAATACTATTTATTTCTTAAATAAATAGCCACAATAGTGGAAAAAAACCTTTAATGTTGGTTTTTACCTTTAAATGTTGGATTATAACCAATGTTAATACATACTATATTGAAAGTTGAACTTTCCACATCTATTTTCACAAAACAACTTTTAAATAACTTCCATAAGGGGAATTATAGAGGACTTTTAACATCATTGTTTTTATAAAATTAACATAGAAAGACTGTAAGGATGGATTTTGACATCGATTTTATAAAAAAATGACACGTAAATCTCTCTTTAGAAGCTTTTGATGCCAGGTTTTTAAAAATTAAACATTGAAAGCACACTAATATCCAAAGGGATTTTAACATTGGTTTTATAAAAAACCAATGTGGAAATATATCCTTTAAATATTTCAATGTTAGTTCTTAGTAAAAATCAGCATAAAAATCTTACCAAGGGGATTTCAATTTTGTTTTTTTTAAAAAATGATGTTGAAAGATTATTTTTTTAAAAAATATTGAAAATTATATAATTACTCACCTACAAGCTCAAAGAAGAAAAAAAATAGAAAACATACAATAGATACACCAAAAAATTAACAGAACTCATTAAGAAATTTTACAACAGTTTTTACAAATATACAGCTAAATGAAAATAAATATCAAAATTAGTCAAACTTAGAAAATATTTTACAAATAAATTTTGAAGGTGTTTCAAGTCATTGGATATATAATAAGTAAAATAATTAAAATCCCACAAAATAATGTGTTACAAATTTAAAAATTAGCACATTTGTTTAAATTTCAAGTGTTATAATGATAATAACCTTTTCAAAATATATTATTGTTCTAATTTTGATCATCTCATAAATGAATTGTAAACCGTAATATCCAAATTCAATATTTCATTATTGATGTGAAATTATGTATATGAAAAAATTTTAAAAATCAAAACTTTTTATATGTAAGAAAAACCAAGTATTGACTGATATATAAGTTATTAAAACAAAATTTCACAAAATAAATTTTTTCTGGTTCCACTATTGGATAACAAGACTTATTAAACCCAATCCAAAAAATATTTTAATTTCATATATTAATTATCAAAACTGATGTAAATTGAAAAAATTAATATTAGAGAACTAAAAGTATAGAATAAATCTTTCTTCTTTAATATTTTGCTCAATCTTTTTCAAACACCACCCAATAAAGAGCATAACCAATATGCTTTACATTCTTTTGGGGAAAATAAAAATAACATACAATGTCCATTGAGAAATAAAATATTAATCATTAATAATAGTATAATTAATAGTTGTTCATAATTATATATTTTTATTACCTATTAAGGAATGGAAAAATACAGCATGTGATGTCTATGTTTTTGAATCTTTCAAAAATATATTCAATTTTGGTTTCTTTTTTCAAATAGTTAACTTCTATTGCACCCTCGAGTGATCAGAGGAGAAACCATAGTGAATCTTTATCCTTCATAGATCTCATTGGAGGAGAACCAAAAATAATCCCTAGTTCCGAACCCCAATCCTTCAATGATTTCATTGTAGGCCGAGTGGATTTGGCCGATTCGAAGACCTCAAAATGCATTGATCTGAAGAAATACTGTCATCGATGTCTTTTAGCTATTTCTTTCTCAAAATAAGAGGTGCAATTTATCTCCTAAGAATTTGTTTTTTATTATTTGTAAAATTTAGAAAACAAAGACCCTTGATCCATAACTACCATTAATAATAAAATAAATATTATTCCCCCACAGCCCGTGCCTACTGAACATTTATCTATTTCCTCTTATTAAAATGACTCATAAGTCTCTAATAGTGAGGATGAAAATGAAAATGACCCTAATTTTAGGGATACTTCACAAATTGAAGATAAATTTAATTTTTCAGAAGATCTTGACTCTTGTATGGAAGATAATGATACGACTTCCTTCGGCCGATACAAAAATGGTGATATGTTTGTTGATACTTACCTCAAAATAAGGAAAAGGATGTCTATCAAAGTAGTGGAGAAGTTTAAGAAATATCCAAACTTCAAATTCAAATTCATTCCATGTAAATGAATCATTTTTGTGATGAAACTAGTTCCTGTTTGAATTGAGTCATTTTTTCTACCTTTTAGTGCTTATCCTATTGAGTGCGGTTCCATATCAATGAAGATTTGACTCCAGCTATCTTTATCTTCATATTCTAAGGAGGGAAATTTCTATATGTATTAGTATTGATGAATTTAAGGCTTTTCTTGGTTGGCCAGCTTCAGTACAGACATCCTGGGCTGCAAAATTTTCTGGCATGCACTCATTTGTTTTCAGTTTATCAAACTCATGGATTCCTTCTGGAAGTTCCTGGAAAATTGTTGGGGGAGTCTTGAACTTCTAGAATGATTCCAATACTATTCTTCTTCCTCTGAGAATGGGTTTTTTTCTCAAATACTGCTCATTCAAATTATTTTGTCACTTTTGGTAGGGTCTTGTTGTATGCAACACATTATTTTGGTCTGCTTATCTTAGAATCTTCATGTATACCCCCATCAATACCATGTTTGTGTAAGATCTTTACACCTCACACTTATAATGCAACTTTTGTTTTTAAATAAATTTCTTTGGGGGCATGAACTGGGTGACTGGTTCATGCAACCTCTTTTCTAAAAAAAATTAAGTTAATATAAAATATGTTTACTTAATGAAAATAAATTAATAATTAAAATTTACTCACATGGAAAACAACAAAAACACAGATACAATGAGATGATAATCCTTTATAACATCCATGATGTTGGTTTTAAAAATATTTAATGCGTAATATCTTCTGTATATATCAGTTCTCCTCAAAAAAGTATAATAATTATACAATATAGGAAAACATGTGATTACTTTGTTACCTAATTAGCTTCCTACGGAATATCTTAAGGTAGTGGAATCTAAAATTTTCCTTTCCTCTACAATGATTCCTTCAATATTAGATACTCCTATTAAGGTAAGTGTAATAAAATATTATAATTAATTTTAAATTTAATGAAAAAATGAGAATCAAATCATACCTCATATATCAACTGATGGAAATGATTAGTTGGCTAAATTAAAAAATGGACAATACTCTATCCAACTATGGACACCTCCTTAGTAATTAATGAAACTAGTGCATTTAGATCAATAATATCATGTAATTATACTCTTAACTAACCCAACTACATAAGATGATGATGTACATAATCCCCCATATGGTGTAAAATTTCATATGCTATAATACATACATGGGGATACCCTACAAGAAACTCACAGTATGTGGTTGTGTGTGAATTAGGAGGTGGCATATCAGAGTAGGTAGGCTGGATAGGCTGTGCTGGATGCACTGGCTCATCTGTCTCATCACTTTTGTAATAATTGTTGATACAAATGATTTAATACTATCCTCTATTTAATCATTTAAATGTAATGTCTTAGCCTTTAATAAATCTATTTATTCCAGATATTCTTCCCATATCAATGTTGCACTAGGGTCACAACCATTTTTTTAAATCTAATACCCTCCTTATACCCTCTGATGTAGCTAGGGTATTCTGGATTTCCTAAAGCAGTTGTAAGAGTATCCATCCTACCCTCAGGGATAAAGGTCCCTTGTGTCATTTTCTCTTTAAGATCATCTTGAAGTAATATTTTCAAATGTAATATTACATAGATAAATTTACTAAATAATAATATTGATGAAAAGTAAAAATTAATTACTTATAATTTTATCAGCTAACTCTTTTACTGGATCAGTAATATACATTATTTTTTTTTAAATTCTTTCCCTTTTCTTTTTTTCATGAAAAGTGGGAGGAGATAGAGGGTTGAGTAAAACCTCTTCAGAGCCACTACTTGACTTGGATCTTAATTCACTATGTTTTTCTGCAATCATTTGTTCCTCTAATAAAGTATACCATCCTCATGAAAATTTATAAGGGTATAAATTGTGAGAATTTATCTGTTGGTGAGTTTTATTGGAAGTCTATTACATAATAAAAGATAAATAAGTTATAAAGTAATGAAAATTAATTAAACAAATAAATTTTACAAAGAAAAAAATACCATAAAAGCTTCCTCCTTCCGACTAGAGACAAACATATTCCATGTCTCTATATCTATAAACTCATACATAAGTCATGGATTTATCCTTTTTAATCCCAAAAATATTAGTTGAAGTTAACTTTGTCTTAAAATCTCTCCATCTTGTTTTTCTAAAGGATATACACTTTTTTTAATTCCCTTTGTCTCTTGAAAGATAAATGTCATCTATAATTAAATAAATAAAATATTAATAAATGTATAAAATTTAAACCATTGGAAAATAATAAATAAGTTTAGAAATTTTTCCATTAGGGAATCCCATAAAAGTTCTTTTTCTGACTGGTCAATGCTTCTCCAATTAGGATATAAAACACTAATATTACAATGACTCTATATATCTAGGTAAGTCCTAAACTATGTGGTATTTGGGCTAGTTTGGAATTGGTTCTCATAAAATTTAATTATCACCATTTTATCTCTACATATGAGTTCAAATTTTGGTAAACATGTAATCACATTATTACCATCTTCTGTACCATCCTCTTTTCCTGAATGGCCCAAAGGCCTTCATTTTTATTGATTTTTGATAACCCCCCTTTCAAGGGATGAGGGGGAACCCTTACAAGGCCCATAGGCTCAGAGATTACATAGACCGTAGGTTTAGGAGATTAGATGACCTAAAAGTCTTAGGGAATTCAACCAGACTATCAAAAAGGAACTGCCCCTCCCCAGTATCTGCATCATGATAGTAACTCTCCACCTTCACATAGCCGTTTGGCTAGGCTTCCCATGAAAGAACATTCTGATCCCGATGGCATAACAATACCCTCTCATTCTGAAAAATCCATTTGGCTCTGCTCTGGTGAGTGAATCTGCTCTGAATCCTCTTCTGGGGATGCTCCTTTTTTGTAGTCTGTTGTTTCCCTCAGAATTTGGGGATAACCTCCTTGATTAAAGGTTCAAGAATTCCAATCAGTTTCTAACGGGTTTTTTCGTAGAACTAGAAACATCCAATGATTACATATCCATTTGAACCTACTTTCCAAAGGTAGGCGCTCATTAGTTGTGGACTGATGGGGCTTAGGAATTTGCATTGGTCGAGAGGATGGGAGGTCAGACTCATCACACCTTTTTGAGGGGAATTATTGTCTACTATGGGACTCTCTTTATAGATTTAAGTTATGTTCGTGAATCCTTATTACATTACCAAGTATAAAATGAGCTTTCCTTTAGATCTGACAATCAATTATTGATATGTAGGAAATTTAGAGAATCTTTTATATGTATTAGAGGTTCCTCATCGATATAGAATCATCTGTATTTGTTAGATATTCTTGGTCAATGGTATCCTTTGACACATTTATATAGAAATCTCTTGGTCATTATGATGACCATGCTGGTTTTAAAGCCACTCAGTGGGGCAGTTGAAGTTTATTGTCATTCAGAAGGACATGGATTATTTCAGAGTTGGGATCGAACCCGCAGATGAGCTACCTACGTATCCTTTGTTTAGAAAAGGAATCAGAACCCACGTAGTTCGAGTAAGGGAGTATGATGTTTATGATCTATGGATCAAAGAAGGATGTCATAATTACTTTTACACTCTAAGCTCACGTGAGTCATGCTCGGTGTGACAAACAAGAGGTATTGGTAAAAATTAGACAATTGTGCCATGAAATATGTAATCATAAGAAATAATGTGGGACTTATGTATGTATGACTGTCCAGATAAATGAAGATTAGGATTTACTTCAGGGAATAAATCCAGGAACAGGGTCCATAAAGGTATATGTGCTTCATGGAGATTTTAATACTCTAACTTGGGGATTACTCATGAAAAGGATGCCTAAATTAGGAGAGGACTTATGATTGAGTTTTACTCCTGAGAAGGAATCCCGGATCAAAGGTAAATTAGGACTGGTTAAGAGAAATTAATACTGGGGCTTACTCCTCAGAAGGAGGCCCAAGTTAAGAGACTTGAAAAATTAAGGGACTTGGGGCTTACTCTTGAAGAGGATGCCCATATTTGAGACTGGGGATTACTCCTGAAAAGGAGGCCCAGGTTAAGAGAATTATGGTTGTGGCTTACTCCTGAGGAGGATGCCCAAATTAATGAGGACTTGGGTCTTACTCCTAAGGAGGATGCCCAAATTAGGGTACTGGGGCTTACTCCTGAAAAGGATGCCCATATTTGGAAATTATGACTGGGTCTTACTCCTGAAAAGGATGACCATATTTGTAAATTATGACTGGGGCTTACTCCTAAAAAGGATGCACAGATTTGGAAATTATGACTGGGGTTTACTTCTGAAAAGGATGCCCATATTTGGAAATTATGACTGGGGCTTACTCTTGAAAAGGATGCCCATATTTGGAAATTATGACTGGGGATTACTCCTGAAAAGGATGCCCATATTTGGAAATTATGACTGGGGCTTACTCTTGAAAAGGATGCCCAGGTTAATGAGTTCTCTCATCTTAAAGGATGAGGTTGAATGAATAAAATCTCAATCTTTAGTGACATAATGATGTGTAAATTACCAGGTTTTGAGAGATATTCCATAGAATTTCTTTCAGATAAGAAAGTCAAATCAATAAATTATGCCATAAATGGATTTGAAGAGTGTCTTGAAGACTGAATCTTGAATATGATAGGTGTAATGGCTTAAGAGGGGTGAAATGGGCAAGAAGGGCACCCAAAAAGGCAGGGGCACGCAAGTCCTAACAGGTGCGCAATTACTGCGTGGGCGTGCAAGTCCTGGTCGCGCAGGTATACCTGCGTGACACATGGTTACTTGCGCGACGATTAACCAAAAGGTAAATACTTGAGAGAATCTTGGTTAAAGCCTTTAGAATCATCTTGAGGTTCTTCCAGAAGAGTGGTGCGCAAGTTCTATTGAAGGAGTTAGGCGGCACACAAGTGTGGCCATTTCCCTTAAGGGATGGCCACTCAGGCACGCAAGTGCTGATGAGTTTCAACACTTAGGCCTTCCTCCCCCTCTTTAGATCTTCTGTTCTAGCTAATAAATTAGCTTAGAAGTGTTTCAGAATCTTTTAAAAGGGACTAGGGCGCCGGGAGATCAAATCTGAGTTTCTGAAAAAATTCCTCCTTTAAATGGGGGCCCCACAGGGTCTATTTATAGGCTGGAGAAGACCCCAGGTGGTTATCACTTAGGGCGCGCACGTAACTTGCACGACCATTAGGCGCCGCGCAAGTGGACTTGCGTGACAGTGATGGAACTTGTGCGACCTATGGGCAATGTTCTCCTTGTTCATCCCTTTGTCAATTTTTGATGTTTATCCAAAGGATGAATTACTTTGGACTTAAGGTATTTTCCTTTCCATTATTTTAGACAATGTGACGAAAAGGAGCGTCAACAAAAGTCCCCCCTCAGAGTTGGATCCGAAATAAATGAGGATTTGACTATGAGGAAATCGAGAATCAAAAGGAAATTAGGGCGCGCAAGGTAGGGAACGCAAATGAGCTTTACTTAAGCCAATGGGACTAGTAAGAATAGTTTGATTTTTACTAGGATTAATGTAAAAAAAACTAAAAACTTTGAACCTTTTAATTTCTCAATATTACCTAAATCATACCAAATGTATGTTTAGTGAGCTGGAACTTGACTTTTATTCAGAGTTCCTTTGTCTTTTGTGCTCAGTTTAAAGTCATGCACGTCAGACATAAAGAGGCTAATGTTTAAGGTCGAAATAGATTTGACCAAAATGGATTATAATTGACTCAATTCCTTGAAAATTTATCTGAAAACATATTACCATACTCAATTATGAGGGAAAAAATGTAAACTATGAGTTAAGAAAATTTGAATCTGAGGAATGATATGAAAAAGAGCTAAAAGGCATTAGAAGAAGTAGTTCCCAAGAATGAAGTTACCATTATTTAACAAACCTGTTAGGGGGTTGAATTATGTAGGGACACTTAAGGGAATTGGCTGCACAGTCAAATAAATAGTATCTTTTGGCTAACAAGTCTGTTATGTAGACTGTTTATGCAAGGCCGCCTATGGGAACGTGCTGCATAGTTAGGCAAAAGAACTCTTAGAAATTTACTTTCCTAGTGCTAAAAGCTAGTGAAAGTTTATGGAGATTCAAATTTTCCAAATTATAGAGTTTACTGTATGGAAAGAGGTACTTTAATATGGAGAAGATATTTCCAAACAAGATTATCGAAGAACTGGATGGATATCACTCCTACGAAGGTCTGACCCAAATGTAGGGAAGGAGAATATAAACCATAGACTTGAATACTTTCAGATCATAAAAAAGGATATGGGCAAATATGTTAATGATGGATATTTTTTGTGGATCCCTACATACTTTCATTTAAGACCAATAAGCAAAAAAGAGGCTTTCTTCCAAAGAATGAAGTTACCAGTATTTAAAAAACCCGTTAGGGGGTTGAATTATGCAAGGCCACCTAAGGGCATTAGTTGCATAGTCAAATAATAGTATCTTTTGGCTGACAAGTCTGTTATGTAGACTGTTTATGCTAGGCTGCCTAAGGGCACGTGCTGCATAGTCAGGCAAAAGAACTCTCAGAATTTTGACATTTTTGTGACTAGAAGTCATGAAAAGGGTTATAAAGATCTGAAAATATTTAAGGTTAGGATTATGAAACATAAAAATGGGTATTGTCCAATGTATACAAAGATACATAGATCAATGCTAACCATAATCATGTTGTGGCTGGGTCCTGAATTGAAATGTTGGACTTCACTACATATCCCATAAGGATGGGAATCAAGCCACACGTAGTTCTTAAACTATAGTTTAAAGTCATGTGGGAAAAAAGTATTAGAGATCTTAGTTTAAGGTCATAGAGCTCAAACCATTATAATAAATACACAATGTGTGTTTTCATGGGGACTTTTCAGCCAGGGGACTGAAAGTGGAATTTGGGGTTAGGCCCAAAGATTTGGGGCTGGATTCGAGGGACACTCGAACGTTCCTATATATCCCATAATTATGGGAATCAATCCCATGTAGTTCTAGAATTACCCTCTATATAGATTTGGTTCGTACAAGTGAAGGGTGAAAGGGACTTTAGTACAATGATGGTTTAACCCAAGATAAAAGGTTTGGGCATTGCCATGTATGCACGTAGTATTCAAAATGAAACATGATTGAAAAATCAATGTAAATAATGGTTCCCTCTCAGGTGAGGGTATCAAAGAATATTTTAGTTTATTGTCATACTGGAAAAAAGTGTTGTATAGTTTAACATCGTATAACAGGGACGAAAGTGAACCAATTTAAAGATATTGATTCTAGGGGCGGTTTCACGAATCCACATCTTATGAGATGGAGGTGAATCGATGTGAAGAGATTGGTTTTGGGCTTGAACCTTGGGAGGTTGCCTACGTACCCATCCTGGAAGGCAAGGATCAAAGTCCGCATAGTTCAATTAAAGAATGAATTAATGATCAAGTTGTTCTTGGGGACAACAACCTAAAATGTGGTGTTTGGACTTACACATGGTTAGTAGACTAGAGAGAGTGTTATTGTTGAGGTTTTCTCTAAGATCACGTGAGTCATACTCGGTGTGAGAAACAAGAGGTAACAACAACCTTAACGATGCACAGTTTAATGTCATGTAGGACATATAAAGGGACTATGCAGTTTAAAGTCTTGCAGTTAGGACTATTGGTGCTGCACAGTTTAGTGTTATGTAAAAGGGACAAAGTACAGTTTAATGTCATGTAGGATGTATCAAGGACTTTCTTTACAGTTTAGCGTCATGTAGTTAGGACGATGGAGACAATATAGTTTAACGTCATGTTGGACGAAAGGGGGACTATGCAGTTTAATGACATGCAGTAAGGACAAAAGATTACACCATTTAACATCATGTTGGACATATTAGGGACTTTTTTTCATAGTTTAACGTCATATAGCAAGGAAGATGAAGGGGGACGATACAATTTAGCGTCATGTTGGACGTAAGTGCGAATAGTTTAAGGTCGTATGCATGGACCATTGGTTATGCAGTTTAACATCTTTCTGGACGTAAGGGACTTTTATATAGTTTAACGTCATATAGCAAGGATGATGAAGGGGGACACAGTTTAACGTCATGCTGGACGTAAGTGAAAATAGTTTAGGGTCATATGCATGGACAATTGATGATTCAGTTTAACTTCTTACTGGACGGTGATGCAGTTTCAGGTCATACCGGACCACCAATGATGCAGTTTAATGTATTGCTAGACGTATGGGACTTCTGTACAGTTTAGCGTCATGTAGTTAGGACATCACAGTTTAACGTCGTGTGGGACGAATTAGGGAACTTTTTTCATTATTTAACATCATGTTGGATGTATGTGTAAATAGTTTAGGGTCATATGCATGGACCGTTGGTTATGCAATTTAATGTCTTGCTGGACGGTGACGTAGTTTAAGGTCATACAGGACCTATAATGATGCATTTTTTGTTTATACAAAATACTTCTTCAAAAATCTGGCATTGGTTGGAGTAGTGATGAGTTCTCCATCCATCGAGATTAATGAATAAGCTCCATTGGAGTAGAACCTATGCATTGAGTAAGGTCCTTCCCATTTTGGATCAAGCTTGGGAGGTTTCTTTCCTGGTATCATTAGAGTTCTGAGAACTAATACCAATTCTCCCTGAGTGAACGAACGAAGGTGAATTTTTTTGTTAAAAGCTCATGCTATTCGATTCTGAAAGACTTCCAAGTGGTGCAAAGTGCACAATATTTTCTCATCTAACCGTTCCAATTCATTCAATCGCTTTTGAGATTTTTCATCTGTAGATGATTGATCACAAATAGAAACTCTGAGTGAGGGTAGTTGAACTTCAATTGGAAAGACTGCTTCTGTTCCATATACCAATGAATATGGAGTTGACCGCGTTGCAGTGCGGGTGGTAGTCCGATAAGCCCATAAAGCATTAAAGAGTTTATCAGGCCATGATTTCTTATCTTTATCCACTATATTTTGCAGTATATTTGAAAGAGTCTTGTTGAAGGCTTCTATCTGGCCATTGGCCACTACATGATACTGAGATGAATGGTTGAATTTGATATTGTATTCTTGATATAACTTCTTCACCTCGGACGAACAGAAGTTGGTGCCATTGTCCGTCAATATGGTATGAGGGACACTAAATCTGGTAATGATGTTAGACTTGATGAAGCTAACAACGCATTTAGAACTGACTTCCTTGAGAGGTATTGCCTCTGCCCATTTGGAAAATAAGTCAGTAGCAGTAAGAATGTACTTAAACTACTTAGTCGTAGCTGAAGGGTACGGTCCCACCACATCCATTCCCCATGTGGAAAATGACCATGAGTATTTAGATGTATGAAGCAACTCTGGAGGTTGATGAATGAAGTTGGCATGTACTTGGCATGAATGACACTTCTTTGTGAAATCAACACAATCTTGTATCATTGAAGGCCAAAAGTATCCAAGCCTTCGAATCTGATCAGACAGTCTATGTCCAGACTGGTGGGCACCACAGACTCCTGCATGCACTTCTTTCATGACATCCATTGTCTCTTCACCATCAATGCATCTGAAGAGAACTCCATCAAAACTACATTTGTAGAGAATTTTCTCTAGGTGATCCGGGCTATCATAAAGAGTAAAATAGACCACACATCACCAGATTTGTTCTTTCTCGGCTCTATCAGGTGGAAGTGTTCCATTTTGAAGGTATTCCCTGATAGGTGACATCCATCCTGTAGTATGACCATATGGTTCAGGAATGGGACTAATTTCATTAATTTCCTCTGTTCTGATTCGAACATAAGGTGAAATTGCACGACGGTGGGCAATACTGATGGTTGTCTCGTCCCGATTTGGATCTGCCAGAGCTGTGGCTATATTAGCCAGTGCATCAGCTTGAGCATTTTTTGATCTTAGGACATAAGAAAATGTCATTTCCGAAGGGAATTCCGCCATTAACTCTCTGACGTAATCATACAAAAGGATTAGTTCTTCTTTTCTGATGGCATAATCCCCATTGACTTGTTTCATTACTAGTTCTAAATCACCTTTCACCTTTAAGTGATTCACTTGTGCTTGAAGCACTAATTCCAAGCCTACGACGAGAGGTTGGTATTCTGCTTCATTATTGGTACCACCTTCCCACAATAAGAAGGAATAAGGTAACACTTCCTTTTCTGGAGAAATGAGAACAATTCCTAAGCCAACTTTGTTGAATTTAGGATTTTCCATTTTACTCCCTGTTGGACTTCTGGAAGCACCATCAAAATACATTTCCCATGCTTGAGGACTTTATTGAATAGAGAAGACTTACTCATCAGGGATTTCAATATCTGAAGATGTGTCTTCCACTGAAGGGTGTTCAGCCAGGAAATCAGCCAGATCTTGGCCCTTTATCTCCTTTTGAGACACATACTGAATGTCAAATTGCTGCAAAATAACTGCCCACCTTGCCAGAGGTCCTGTAAGCATTGGACGAATAAGGATGAATTTGAGTGGGTTATTGCGAGATACCAATTGGACCTCGTGATGTTGCAGGTAGTGTCTCAACTTCTGAACTGCAAAGATTAATGCCAGGCAGCACTTCTCAGTACTTGAATACCGGGTTTCTGCTTCAAGCATAGTTCGACTGAGATAGTAGAGGCTGTTCTCATTCCCAGCATCATTCTTTTGAGTAAGAAAGGCACCCAATGATCACTCTAGAGCTGTCACGTAGAGGATAAATGGTCTTTCTTCAACAGGTGGCATGAGTACCGATGGACTTAAGAGGTATTTTTTTGATAATATCGAATGCTTCTTGACATTCTTTAGTCCACTAGTAAGTGACTCCCTTCTTCATCAATTTGGTGAAGGGTAAACTTTTTCCTGCCAAATTGGTTATGAAACGCTGAATATAGGATAAGTGTCCTTGAAGTCCTCTTAATTCTTTCAAATTTTGAGGAGGTGACATACCAAGGATTTACTTGGTCTTCTCAAGATCGATTTCAATACCATTATGGCGTACAAAAAAGCCGAGAAATTTTCCTGAGGTTACCCTAAAAACACATTTTAAGGGATTCATCTTCAAATTATGTTGTCGAAGCTTTCAGAATATGACTTCCAAATCATCCAAGTGATTAGAACGTTGTTTGGATTTTACCACCAAATCGTCTACATAGCATTCAACAAACTTCCCTAAGAAGGGTTTGAAGATACGATGCATGGCACGCTGATATGTTTCACTTGCATTCTTTAAGCCAAAGGGCATTACCCTGTAGAAAAACACACCCTGAGGGGCTCAGAAGGCTATGTATTCCTCGTCTTCTAGGGCCATTCGGATCTGATTATATCCGGAATATCCATACATGAAGGAAAGTGCTTCATAGCCAGCTGTTGCATCAATTAAAAGTTCTATAATCGGAACTGGGAAATCATCCTTAGGAAAATTCCGATTAAGATCTCTAAAATCGATGCAAACTCTAATTTGTCGGTTCTTCTTCTTTATAGAGAAAATATTATCCAACCACTTGGGATACTGAACTTCTCTGAGGAAGTTAGCTTTGATAAGCTTATCCACTCTAGCTTCAATTTTGGAAGCATAAGTTGGGTGTGTTCTTCTCGCGGCTTGCTTAAATCCTCGATGTTCTTCTGGTAAACCCAAACGATGATTAGCAACATCAGGATCAAGACCGGGCATTTCTGTATAGTTCCAAGAAAATGTATCGCTATTTCTCTTTAGAAAAGAAATATACATCTCTTGCTCTTCAAGAGTCATAACCGCACTGATTAAAGTGGGGCGTGGATCTTCTTTTGTAACCAGATTTATTTCTCTGAGTTCATCCACAGTGGTAGAGATACCCTCTTCAAATGCTGGAGGAGAATCTCTGAGATCTTCCTATTCTTTTTCATCATGTTTTATTTCTTCCATTTCTACTTGCATAGTAGATGATAAAGCAAAATTTTCATAATCAGAAGAGATGTCAAAATTTTCATATCTCAAAGAAGAATCTTCTATTTCCGCCCCGATTGATGATGAAGGGTCTTATTTTGGTAATAAAGAGGAGATGATGGATTGAGAATCGACATCATTGTTCACCTCCGATGTTGCTATAAATTCTTCTGGCCTAATTGGAAATGTATAGACTTGTTGGATTTCAGCAGATGAAATGAAGACGTCACCATCTGTGCTTTCATCACTGCTTGGTGGGTTACCAATTTCTCCCATGTTGTCTGGATCGATTGCCATAATTGACATTATGGATCTTTCCATAAGAGTATTTTGATTTGGGTCTATCTTGTCAATTTGACTGATAGGAAACACATAATCTGTACTCACATGTGTAAATGGATTTACTGGAATTTTCTCCAAACCATACGGAGCATTAACTTTGGTAATCTCCTTTGTTGTGGATTTCTCCCTTCCCTTTATGTGATAGAATTCTGCCTCAATGTATTGAGACTCACATGTCTTGAACGAGACCTTATCACCATACAATATCCCAACTTGACCATCGAAACAATATTTAAGACATTGATGGTATGATGAAGGGATAACCGCATGTTGATGTAGCCAGGGTCTTCCAAGCAAGATGTTGAAAGCTGAGTCTTGATCAACAACCATGAAATCCGAATTAGATACAAGATCTCCAAACTGAGTTCTGAGTGTAACTTCGACCACTGGTTCTTGTTCATTTTTATCATATCCTTGTAACATCATGGTAGAAGGAGATAAATCATATTCTGTGAGGCCCAATCGACGAAGTTTACGAATGGGCATGCGTTTGACTCCTGAACCATTGTCAATGAAAGCTCTTCGTACGTCTACGCCATTGACCTTTCCAGATAAGTACAAAGGTCTAATATTCACATGCACAACATCATCTTCATATTCATCAGTAAAAGATATTATTGCATGTCATTCTGCAGGATTATTCTCTATGTGATAGACTTCAGCTACAACAATTTCAGTTTCAAACTCTTGAGGACTCGACAAAGCCTCGATGAGTGCTTCCCGAAGATCTTTTCACAGATTCAGAGCATCCAGAGTTGATAACATGGTTGGTACTTGGGCCAAGTGTTTCAATACATCATACTTTTGATCTAGAGGTCTTCATTTCCCAACAGGAATATGTGGTTTAGCAGGTACCTTAGAAGCAGATGCTTTGGAAGTTGATGCATCTTGTATTGGGATAGGAGTTGGAAATATTCGTGGTTTTGGAAGATTAGACCGATTAGATCCATTTACTTGCCGAGAGGAAGAAGATGAAACCTTCAACCGGTCTTCCAAAATAACTGTGCCAAGACTGAATTTTCTATTGGTGGAAGAACTTTCTTGTTCTTGTTGAGCTCGCTGAAGGGCTCTACCACGAGTTTCTGCCGCGTACACAATTCTAGTAGGGGTAGAATTGGAATAGTGACTTCTGAAAGACCCATGTATTCCCCTGTATCCTAAGCCTCTTGAACTTCCTCTAATTTCCCTATTTGATACAGGGAATTCAGGCTCATCGAAATCGAAACTACATCTGGCTTATGGATCCGTTAATTGAATCATATTAACAGAACCGAAGATTAATTCTTCGTCTGATGAAGACTCTGTCTGATTAGCCTGTTTAGGCTGTGCCATTTGGTGGGGAGGTGCCCGTGGCTTTGAAGTAGATGGCATGAAGTGTGCCAGAGTCAAAGACAACTTAGGCTTTGACACATACTCATCTTCTTCTGATTCTTTTTCTTTCTTTGAATCATAACATTTATTTGAGTACTTTCCCTCTAACGAAGAGGGTTTTGCCGCAACATTCATGGAAGAAGACACAATAGGTTTCTTTAATTCTGTTTGCAAAATAGCATGAGTTCGGTTGATTGTCTTTCTGACCATCCAATCATCATAATTATATGAATTCTTGCTTCTGAATTCTTGCCATTCGCCTTCCTCCTCTGGAACTGTAGCAGTAACACATGATACCTGAGCTGAAGAACCTTTCAGTTTGATTTGTATCGAGTCGACCATATTTTTCAAGAGGTCTTTGAAGACAAAACACTCCTGGATGGGATGCCCCAACATTTGATGAAAAGGGAAATAATTGCGACAGTCTTCATCTCCTTCCTTGTTTGGCCTCTTGGGAATTGGCAATTGAACCAAATTATTTTCCAGAGCCGAAATTAAGTAACCATGAACTTTTTCATTTTGAAAAGAGTATGTTTTGCTCTTCAGATCCTCAAATTTTTTTCATCTTTGATCTCTTTGATCATCTGGATGAAACGGCCTTTGTTGTTGGTTCTCAGAAGGTGGAGCCCTTCGAGAAGATGAAGGGTTTGAAGTAGAAACAGGTACATGTGCTTGTTTAAGAATAACTATAGCAGTTTCTGCTTTACCCATCCTCCTTCCTGGAGATGATGGAATTACACGAGATTTGGCCTTAGCCGGTATAAGAGAATCTTCAATCTGCTGAGCGATTGAAGTAAGGTCTCAAAACCCTCCTGTGTATTTCACAGGGATCAACGGTGCGCGTAACTCGTCATGAAAATTTGCCACACATATTGGAAATAGTTCATCTTGAGGGAGTTCTAGGCTCAGGAAATATGTTAACCCCTTCCAGTGAGCAATGAAATCAGAGACTATTTCATTCTCCCTTTGCTTATAGTTTGTAAGATAAAAAACTGTTGTCTTTGGCAAAGTTGAGATGAACTGAAGAAGGAATTGTTGATGGAGATCTTCCCATCCAGTAATTGACCGGGATTGCAAGCTTGTATACCAGACAAAGGCTGGTCCTTGCAAGGTCCATACGAAGCATCTGAGTTTTACTACTTCTTGCTGCTCTGGAGTTCCCATCATAGGATCACAACAAGACATGTAATGCATCAAATGCTGCTCAGGGTCGCCTGATCCATTGAAAATAGGGAATACAGGGTTTCCAAAACTGGATGGAGGAGAGATTGAATCTACCCATTCAGGGTAAGCTTTCTTTTCCATTTGAACCTGCGCAGGTTTCCCTTCCATAGTTTCTAACCGAGCTGTTAATGACTCAATAGTAGTTATTAAATTTTGAGAAACATCCGGTTGAACTTGGACTTGGGTAGGTGCAATGACTGGAGCCTGGACAGATGTGGTGGTTGGTGCTGCAACTAATGGTAGCACTGCCAACTGTTGTTGCACTTGACCCGTAAGATTAGACCTGTGAGGGTGTACTGATAGAGGAGGATATTCTTGATCCATCTCAGTAGCTGCAACAAATTCCCTTGGCTGACTGACTCCAGCGCGCTTAAGAAGAAGACTACCCTGAAGTAGTTCTGCATTCAACCTCCTTAATTCCTTCATTTCTTCCTCCTGTTATGCAAACCTTTGCTCTAGTGAGAGAGATTGGCCTTCTCCAGAGGAATGATATGTAACCTGATTCTTTCTCCTCCCTTTGTTGGATCCTTTTCGGAGAGGGGGAAGTGGGTTACTTGAAGGATTACCTTGGTTCTGAGTAACCCTTTGATTTCGGGTACACACACCTTCTTCATTTGTGTCGGTGCGTACATCTTCTTGAGCAAGAACCTCTTCATATGAGTCCCCTGAGTGAGCCTCATCTGGTGGATCAAAAACAACGACATTGATGACATTGATTGATGCATAACGCATCACATCCCTTCTATCAGCATTTATGTGATATTGTCTTCTTCCATGTCTTTGATGAGACATTGCCTTTTGTTGATTCGATCCCTAAGGAACTTCTTGATGAACCCTAATTTGGAGGGAATCTCCTGATAATTTGGCTCTTCGTTCCTCTTAAGGCTTCTTCCCCAATCGAGAAAAGACCTAATTTCTCTAAGGAGGGGTTTGATGATTTGAAAAAGTCCCCAGTCTGGTGGACTGGGGCTGTTCCTGCTATTCCCCCTCAACTCCTTGAATCTTATTTGTTGATTCTGAGGGTTGGTTTAAAAGAGTCCCCAGTCTGGCAAGCTGGGGTGGCTCTTGACATGCTATGTCTGAGACTTTCTTAAAATATCTCATGATCTTGCGGACCTTGGTCCAAAAATTAGCTGGATGCATCAATCGACATCCACTTTTATCACCCGGTTCAAAAGACCGTTGGATGATTTCTGACACTTCTGTCACTTGGTGATGTGCTTGCTCCAAACGAGAGGCCTATTCAATATTCTCGTTTTCTTGATGCAGAAGTAATTCAAAAACTTGTTCTCTGTATTATTGATTTTGAGAGCAACTAGTTGAAGCCTGTTCTTGGGAAAGCTTTTGATTACAAACAAATCCTGGTATTTGTGGCCGGCCATGGGCAATAACATTGCATGAGACCATTTTCGGCAGGCTTTGCTGACTGGAGAGTACCGTGAAATGCAGTGATCCATGAACACCCCATCCTCTGACATGAATACTAGATGGGTCATTGGCAATTAACTAGTGCAACTTTCTTAGTGCGCCAAGGCATGAACGCTGAAGGGCTCTCTGCTGCTTTTTAGCCTTCAGATATTGAGAGACTAATAGAGATGCCAAATCAATCTGACGTTGTAACCCTTATATTATCTTAATATTATTTTCATATTCATCATAAGATAATACTTTCTTTTTCGAATGACAAAGTGTTTTCCATATGTTGAGACGAATATCATGAATTCCATCTTCCTTCAACATTTATGGAATGTCATACTGAGAGTCAGCCAAAGGCCAAAACATGACTAGCACTTCACCTTTCGCCAGTTGTTTTCTCATGTTCATCATTTACTCTTTATCATTTGATGAAGATTATTCTACCTGTTTTCACCAGATATGGTGCTTCCTTGTTGCTTCATTGGATTTAATAGGATTGGTAGAGAAATCATTGATCAAACTAGAAGATGCATGACTTAGGGGTGGTTCACAGAATGACCTACACCCTGGGATATATTCTGATTGAGAAAGTATTTCACCTGCCAGCGATGAAACATCAGACATGACTGGTTTCGCATTTGAAAGTTCCTCAAGATAAGAGGGATTTTTGGCACTACATTGTCCACTAGAACATTTGCCAGGCAATGTGAATCACTACTACGGAGAGGACTTTCGCAACGAAATTTATAATCATGGGGAGGACCACCATAATGGGTTACAACAAAAGATGCGATCTCTTGATCCTTGGTCTTCTGGCCACACAGAGGGTTATTGTAGCTCTCATCTGAAGATGAAACTTCGAGATCGACCAAATTGTCATGAAGCAAGCCTTCATGAGGAAGTTTCTATTGAAGACATTTAGAATTAATGTTCCCACTATTAATAAATGAGGGAGTAGAATCTTGAATTCCAACAGATAATTGTATGAGGGATTCAAGAACTCCAGCATCGAGAAAGGCCTTGTTACAGATTGGCTCTTGATCTTTTGACTGTGCTAGGCGAGTCTTTTTCTTAGACGTCTTCTTACTCACTTTGGAAACCACTTGTTGATGAAAGTGGCTGCTCTGAGCAGGTGTATGTGCCTGATCAGGAAATATATCCAAGTTAGGCTGATGATCTCCACTCAAATCAAGTGTATGTGCCTTACTTGGTTGTCCGTATGATATGGGGGAGTATTCCCCACAACCCTCTTGGACTGGAATAGATGTGTGTGTCTGTTCCAGAGTGAACTGTTGATGTGTCACTCCACTGGTAGGGATATATTTATGTGTCTTTCCCTAAGATGATGCTGAAGCTGTTATAATATCCTGGCAGGCATCCAGGATATGAGCAGGAATTTTCTTCTGCTCTTTCACCATTGATAGAATATGCTTGGTGACTTCAGCTGCCGGAACGGGGATATACGTCCATTTTGTGCTTGGAGTAGGTGCGAGTGCCTGCTCCTATCCTCCTTTTCCTATCGGTGAATCCTGACAGTACTCAAGTGTGGGGGCATAGAGTTGAGTCTGCCTCTTGTTTGTCACCGAAGCTTTCCGCTGACTTCTCCGAATGCTACCAAGCGAGACTGTTGGTAGGCTTGATTAATACTAGCAGGTGTATGTGCCTGTTGATTGCACTTTGCCGAACGTGGTTAAAGAGATTCATCATATGTAGTCAGATGAGCCTGCTAACTAACTGATAACGTATAAACAGGTGTATGTTCCTGTCTATAATACTCCGTAGGAATTGCCTGATGGGATTGGCGTGCTGCTGCCAGACGAGTCTGCAGGACAACGGAATTAAAATGGGCAGGTGTGTGTGGCCACTCATTGCTTGCCACTAAGTTAGGTTGGTGTAATTCTCCGGAGATGGAAGAGATGAGAACCTACTCACTGTTAACCGAATTTCGCCTCAGGCGATTCTTCTTTCCTGGTCAGGTTCGAGGAACCTGAGCCGAACGCCTGGAGTCAACACCCTCATCATGTTGAGGGCGCACTGCCGCACGAGTCTGGTGGCGATTATTGATGGGAGCCCTCTGGAAGGACTCATGATTCCTTTAATTAAGTTCTTGAGGGACCTGCTCATTCACCTCCTCAGAATAAGGGAGCAAATGGTGATTGCATTCTGGGGATAACGACCCAAAACAGTTGGAGACGGTAGTCAGCACCTCCTGCTTCTTGATCACTGGTCGTCATTGTTCGGACAACCGGTGTGAGTTGTTCACTTGGAGGGCTTGTCAGGAAACCTCCAGAGTTGGGATGGTACCATGTTGAAGGTACTCCTTAACTAGCGCATTTGATACCCAGCGTTGGAGACACTGAGTAGGTGATATTGTCCTTAGAGCGGACGACGATCCAGCAGGAGTAGCAGCAGTGGCATTCACAGCAGCGGTATTCATAGGTGTGAACTTGAGAGCATCCATTTATTAGAATGTAGAAAATCTTGGAAAAAGAGTGCCTGTTTGATATAACAGACTTAATCAAGATAAATTTAGCCACTACATCTTTTAGATGAGCACATATTTCAATGATTTTTTTGTTGGCCCTCTCATTGAGTTTTAAATAGGGGCCTAACAAATAGGTAAAACATCATTTCAACTTGGTTAAGGATTCACGTTGGGTTCACCATTTTTTGTTTCCCTCGGAATTTGGGGATGACCTCCTTGATTGAAGGTTCAAACATTCCAATCAGTTTATAACGGGTTTGTTCGTAGAACCGGAAACATCCAATGATTCCATATCCATTTGAACCTACTTTCCAAAGGTAGGCGCTCATTAGTTGTGGACTGATGAGGCTTAGGAATTTGCATTGTTTGAGAGGATGGGAGGTCGGACTCATCACACCTTTTTTAGGGGAATTATTGTCTACTCCGGGACTCTCTTTATAGATTTAAGTTATGTTCGTGAATCCTTATTACATTACCAAGTATAAAATGAGATTTCCTTTAGATCTGACAATCAATGATTGATATGTAGGAAATTTAGAGAATCTTTTATATGTATTTGAGCTTCTTCATCGATATAGAATCATCTATATTTGTTAGAGATTCTTGGTCAATGGTATCCTTAGACACATTTATATAGAAATCTCTTGGTCATTATGATGACCATGCTGGTTTTAAATCCACTCAGTGGGGCACTTGAAGTTTATTATTATTCAGAAGGACATGGATTATTTCAGAGTTGGGATCGAACTCGCAGATGGGATACCTACGTATCCTTTGTTTAGAAAAGGAATCAGAACCCACGTAGTTCGAGTAAGGGAGTATGATGTTTATGATTTATGGCTCAAAGAAGGATGTCATAATTACTTTTACACTCTAAGCTCACGTGATTCATGCTCGATGTGAGAAACAAGAGGTATTGGTAAAAATCATACAATTGTGCCATGAAAGATGAAATCATAAGAAATAATGTGGGACTTATGTATGTATGACTCCCTAGATAAATGAAGATTAGGATTTACTTTAGGGAAGAAATCCAGGAACAGGGTCCATAAAGGTATATGTGCTTCATGGATATTTGAATACTCTAACTTGGGGCTTACTCATGAAAAGGAGGCCTAAATTAGGAGAGGAATTATGATTGGGTTTTACTCCTAAGAAGGAATCCCAGATCAAAGGTAAATTAGGACTGGTTAAGAGAAATTAAGACTGGGGATTACTCCTGAGAAGGAGGCCCAGGTTAAGGGACTTGAAAAATTAAGGGACTTGGGGCTTACTCCTGAAGAGGATGCCCATATTTGAGACTGGGTCTTACTCCTGAAAATGAGGCCCAGGTTAAGAGATTATGGTTGGGCTTACTCTTGAAGAGGATGCCCAAATTAATGAGGACTTGGGGCTTACTCCTAAGGAGGATGCCCAAATTAGGGGACTGGGGCTTACTCCGGAAAAGGATGCCCATATTTGGAAATTATGACTGGGGCCTACTCCTTAAAAGGATACCCATATTTGAAAATTATTAATGGGGCTTACTCCTAAAAAGGATGCCCAGATTTGGAAATTATGACTGGGGCTTACTCCTAAAAAGGATGCCCATATTTGGAAATTATGACTGGGGCTTACTCCTAAAAAGGATTCCAATATTTGGAAAATATGACTGGGGATTACTCCTGAAAAGGATGCCCATATTTGGAAATTATGATGGGAGCTTACTCCTGAAAAGGATGCCCATATTTGGAAATAATGACTGGGGCTTACTCCTGAAAAGGATGACCAGGTTAATGAGTTCTCTCATCTTAATGGATGAGGTTGAATGAATGAAATCTCAATCTTTAGTGACATAAAGATGTGTAAATCACTAGGTTTTGAGAGATATTCCACAGAATTGATTTTAGATAAGAAATTCAAATCAATAAATTATGCCATAAATGGATTCGAAGAGTGTCTTGAAGACTGAATCTTGAATAGGAGAGGTAGAATGGCTTAAGAGGGGTGAATTGGGCAAGAAGGGCACCCAAAAAGGTAGGGGTGCACAAGTCCTGGCAGGCGCGCAAGTACTGCGTGGGTGTGCAAGTCCTGGTCACGCAGGTATACCTGTGCGACACATGGGTACTTGTGCGACGATTAACCAGTAGGGAAATACTTGAGAGACTCTTGGTTAAAGACTTTAGAATCATCTTGAGGTTCTTTAAGAAGAGTGGCATGCAAGTTCAATTGAAGGAGTTTGGTGGCGCGCAAGTGTGGCCATTTCCCTTAAGGGCTGGCCACTCAGGCGCGCAAGTGTTGATGAGTTTCAACACTTAGGCCTTCCTGACCCTCTTTAGATCTTCCGTTCTAGGTAATAAATTACCATAGAAGTGATTCGGAAGCTTTGAAAAGGGACTAGGGCGCCGGGAGCTCAAATCTGACTTTCTGTAAAAATTCCTCCTTTAAATGGGGGGCCCACAATGTCTATTTATAGGATGGAGAAGACCCCGGGTGGTTATCATTTAGGGCGCGCAAGTAACTTGAACGACCATTAGGCGTCGCGCAAGTGGACTTGCGCGGCAGTGATGGAACTTGCGCGACCTATGGACAATGTTCTCCTTATTCATCCCTTTGTCGATTTTTGATGTTTCTTCAAAGGATGAATTACTTTGGACTTAAGGTATTTCCCTTTCCATTCTTTTAGAAAAATGTGACAAAAAGGAGCGTAAACATCTATCTGGGGCAACTGCATGTGGCCCAAAAACCTTGAGATGGCCCAAAATCCTTAAAGGTTGCCCGAAATCCCTACTGACCCGAAGGCCTGGGTGGCCTGAAAGCCTTAAAGACTCCAAGCCTAAACCAGTGGCCCAAGGTGAATAGTTTCAGCTACTTCAGTACCAAACAGTACCTGCTACAGTAACTGCTATAGTGCATTCTACAGTCCCCTCACAGTGTACAGTTCTGTTATAGTTCTCGTACAATGTACAGTTCTACTACAGTACCAGACAGTGTAAAGTCTGCTGCAGTGCCGCACAATGTACAATACTGCTACAGTACTGCTACAACCCTAGAAATATGCCTCCACCTGGTTTTGAATCTGGGTCTTGTGGATGCACTTAAGGATACCTCACCAACTGGGCTGAGGCTATGTGTTTGTACCATCCTCTTTAGAGAAGAAGAAGAGGAAAAAATAATTTTAGGAAATGTAAGTTTAGTTTCATTAAATAATTTAATTACTATATATATATTTAAATAAAAAATGTACATACCATGATCCCCTAACCTCAGTGTTTGTCATTTTGAAATATTTATGCTATGTCAAAAAAAGTATGTGTACCTGTATTTGAATATAATTAAACAACTGTAATAAAAAAAATTCGATTGTTTATAATAGATAAAAAAAATTTATAAATGAAAAAATGAAAAAAAAACTATTTCAACCAAAATAATATTGTATTGATAAAATATATATATAAAAACAATTATAAATATAACAAGTTACAACAAGAACAATTACAATAACAAACAATTCATATTCATAAAAAAATTATAACATTTAAAAAAATTTAATAGAAAAAAATATAATTAATATCAAAATGCATACAAACAAATGATTAGATGAATGAAATTAATAAATAAAAAATAATTAGTTTATCTTAAAAAACATACAAAATTTTGATGTAAATAGATCTCAAATGTTGTTGAACTCACTTGAAGGTAGTGGAAATAGAGTGAACACTACAATATTGAAGAGTAACATATGAGAACATTTAAAAATTTATAATTTAAACATGCATAATTTTTTAAGAAAAAATTCATATCTTAAAAAAAATTTAAAAATGAAAAACAGGTTACAATAAAAAATAATCATCAAAAGTCATTATAAAGACAAAAAAAATTATAAAAGAGAAAAAATTAAAGAGAAAAAAATAACTCACAAAATTTAGATGTCAATAATAAAAAATTGATTATAAATATCTACCTGAATAATTAGGAGAGTAATTTAGTTTTTTCCCTTATCCCTTCAATATTATCATTTCATAAAATGTGGACTATGTATGTATTATAGTCTTTGTTATCATTTGAAAATTATGTAATAAAAAAATAAACCTCAAATAAATCAATAACATCATTATCATCCTCGTTACTCAAATGAATTATTTTCCCTTGAAAAATGATGGACCATTGATCATTAGATGAATAAATAACATAAAACATTTTATTTTCATGTTTCTCTATGTTAAATGGTTTATCTTTTGTACTAAATCTTTTCAAATAAATGATTGTAAATCCATAATCATCATATTTCACACCATTTTTACTATCAACCCAGTTACAATGCAACACTATTACTAAAAATTTAGTATAATCAATTTTCTATATATCCTCAAGAACTCCAAAATATGTTGTTGATTCATAAATTGGGTTTTTATCTTTTTCAATTGAAAAATGCAGTGCTTCATCGATGATCATTACCCAACTATTTTGAACTATACTCTTCTCATCCTAATTTTTTGTAGAAAATGCATAACCATTAATATCAAAAATAAACCAGGTGATCATATTAAGAGACAATCACTATAAATAATAGTAGATTAGCGGTGGTTTTTAGATGGGGTTATACACAACCCCCTCAAAATTCATTTTAGAGGGGGTTATGCATAACTCCCTTCAAATTATTTAGAATTATTTTTTAGTATTTGGTTTGATTTTAGAGGCGATTATGTCAAAACTCCTGATAATTTTATAATTATTGGTGTTATATATTTGGTTGGATTTTAGAGGAGCTATATATATATAATATTCATTTGGATATATATATATATATATATATATATATATATATATATTTGACTTTTTAAAAGGAAATAGTGGAGGTTCACAACCCCTATAATTTAAGATATTAGAGGGGTTCATGAACTACCGTTAATCCCTTTGATTAGAGGGGGATTTGAACCATGTATAATTTAAAAAATAAGACGGGGTTTTGAACCCCCTCTAATTCAAGAAATTTTATGGGGGTCATGGACTGCCGCTAGTCCCCTTTAATGTCTTTAAATTAAAGGGGGTTGTGAACCCCCACTATTTTAAAAAAATATTATATATATATATATAATTAAAACACTATATATAAATGTATTTAAATAAATTATATGACCATATTATATAATCTATTTAAAGGATTGTATTTAATTGAATTTATATGTATACATAAATATAATTGTATAATTTTATGTACATTAATATATATTTATTTGTATAAATTTTATTTCATATGATATTAATTATATATAATATAAAATCATAAAAATATTATATAAATAAATAAATATATATAAATATAATTTATTTTAAAAAATATAACATATAAGAACCCGTGCTTGTAGTTTTTTTATAATTTATGATTTAATAATAATAAATTTATTTTTATATAATTTTTTTATGCTTATATATTATATATAATTAATATTATATGATATAAAATTTATACAAATAAATATATATTAATGTACACAATATTATAAAATTATATTTATTGAAATTCATATATATTAATGTACACAATACTATACAATTATATTCATTGAAATACATATATATTAATGCGCATAATAATAAATATATGTATTGAAATACATTATATAAATATTTTTATAAATTATATTTCATATAATATTAAATATATATGTTGGACTCCTCATGTATTAATCATGTTTTAATGATCACAAATCCTATTAATTCTATAAACCTTGTTAATCCCATGTAATCTATCTCACATTAAATGTACAATTATGTAGTAAAGTTATACAAAGATCTTAAGTTCTATACATTCAGTTTGATTACTATACACTATCTTTGATTTACTTTATAATGATAAATGATTAAGTCTAATCCATTTTATGAATATCACTGCTTAAGTCTGAATATAGATGTTTGGCGAAGTCCGAGACACTGTGAGTCTGCCACCGGTTATGTTTTTCTGGTAAAGGACCCAGACACCGTGAACCATACACCGTGAACTAGACACCATGAACCAGACACCATAACCAGACATCGTGACCATGAGACACAGTGACCATGAGACACCATGACAATGAGACACTGTGACCAGACATCGTGACCAATCTAGACACCGTTTCAAGGAGACCGGTTCATAGAGACACTGTTTACAGACAAACTGTGACACCATTTCTTAATCTGTTTTGTCATTTTTCAATTTAATATCTAATGGTCATATTTAAATATTTTAAATGCACCGACATAATTAATGTTTTATTTTAGACATGTCACCTGACAGTACGAGGTATGAGGTGTAGAATTCATGCAACCTGTCGGCTCCAACACATGCACTCCAAGATAAAAGTATAGTGCGGCCCAGAAACAACGTGTGAATGAAAGTGGAATAATGCTAAGAAAGTGTGTGAGCACAACAACGAAGAAAACACTTAGAGAATTTTTGAAGATATAATTGTCACATACAACTCGACACTACTGAAGAACACATGAAGCATACTCAAATATTAGAATGGATGGCATCTTCACCATAAAGAACATCCGCCAAAGCTGACTTGCGATACTCTGTTTTCCATAAAAGGACTTGATTTTTGTATCTACTTCATCCTATAAGTCCAAAGATACTTAGACAACCACTCAGAGAACTTCTAAACTTTATCTCATCATTTCTACTCTGTTGTGTATCATTTTATTATCTTTCGAGCAGTGTGTGTAGCAGTATAACAACACACTCTATCTCCTACATTAAACTGAAGGATATGAGACATCCTTTCCCAAACATCTTTTTAAACTTGTGTATACCCACATATAATTGTGGAAGAGGTCCCTGTGTGGCATGGTAGTTTGTACCCACATAGAACTGTGGAAGAGGTCGTGTGACCTGGATAGTCCTGTGTACTATTGTGAACCCTAATCCCGGGTGTCAATGAAGTTTATTTATATAAACTTCCTGGTGTTAGGTGATCACCAAGTGGAGTGGATTAAGTCTTGTCTTGAGACTAAACCAATTGTTTTATACCCGCTGTGCCATTTAGATTTAGTTTTCTATGTTTTACTGTTTAATTCAGAATTCACTAAATTCACTTTGATAGTTAATCTTGGAAAGAAGTTATAATTGTCTTGCCTTATTAGAATAGCTTCAAAAGTAATATTTATAACAAATATTAACATTACTGATAATTAATCAATCTTCTTAGAAATTATTTGAACAGTCAAACTTTCATAACAGTATAACCTTGATTAACTAGGCTGTATTTAAATCTATGGGTGAAACCTTTCAAGAATACTTTTTGAACAGAAATTTTTATAGGCACTCAAGTCACCCCCCTCTTAAGTGATCTACTCTGACCTACAATATATAATATAAATATTTTTATAAATTGTATTATATACATATTTCATATAATTTTAATTATATATTAATTATATATAATATTATATAATTTATACAAATAAATATATATTAATGTACATAATAAAAAATATATTTATTGAAATACATTATATAAATATATTTTTAAATACATTATATAGATATTTTAAATAAATACTTATATATATTATATAAATAAACATGTATATAATATAAAAATATGTACTTAAGTATATAAATAATTTACATAATTATATTTATAAATATATAGATATATGTGGATAGACATAACAATAATAGAATTATAAAATATATTTTCTCAAATGTATGTAAATTCAAATATAAAATATATAGTTTATATAAATATATAAATTGAATATAATATAAATACATAATATAAAAATGTATATATTAATTTATATAAATATATATGTAGGTTATATATTTATATGTATTTGAATGTTTATTCAAATAATATTTATTTGAATTACATTACTAATATATATAAATATAATAATGTTTTAATTAAATGTTCAAAGTCATTTTCCATAGTGGTAGGAGGAATTGGAAGTTTAAACTGGAGGTCAAGGGATCAAAATTTGATGGGGGAAATTTTTACAAGACAATGAAATGAATGGGGTGCTCACGTGACATGGTAATGACAGGCGGGGAAGGGGTGCAGGAAACGGAAGGGGGTGGTCCCTGCCACTTTAATGGGATATGGGGAGGCTAAAGGGGAACTTGATGGGTGGGTGACATGGGAAAGGGAGGTGAAATGGAGGTAGGTGACACAGGTAGGGTAGGGGAACTGGAGGGGAACTTCATTAGAGTGGTTCCATATATTTAAAAAACCAAATAAATAATACGGATTATTCAGAGGGGGTTAAAACTCCCTCTAAATTAGAGGCAGTTTTGAGAACTACCCCTAATATGTGATATATAACTCAACTAGAATTGTTTATAAACCTCCTTTAATTTCATAAATAAATTAGCGGGCGTTAAACCCCCTCTAAATTGAGATTTAATGCTGAAATTAGAGGGGGTTTTAACTCCCTATAATATAACCGCTGCTAAATTAGCGATCACTTTACCAGCAGTTACTCAAAACAACCTCTAACAATAGTAGGTGGGCACATTATTGGTGGTTCCTTATAACCACCACTAATGTTTTTATATGGGGTTATAACCCCTTCTAAACTAAAAAATAACCCCCTCTAATCAGGTCATTTTTTTGCAATGTTTCTAATATATATAAATTCTTGTTGACTTTCTCTTTAAACCATGAAACAAATGTATTTTTAGGATCAATCATCAAACAATATTCATTTGTTTTTGAATATCATACCTTTAATCTATAAATATGTGATGATATATATATAGTTTCACCTCATCCGTGTTGTTAAAAATGTATAAATATTCCTACATAACTTCATCACATGGAATGAACTTTTCCTTTAAGCCACTAATATCTCTACCTTCACTATCAACTATCAAATTTCGAGATATAGGGAGACCAATATGTTCCACTTCATACAAATGATCAATAAAAAAATTAATCAACTATTCCAATACATATTTTTGAACAATAGAGGCCTATGATATTTAAGGATTTTAACATATCTATTCATAATTTTCACATATCTTTCGAAATGATAAATCCTACATAAATAAAAATACCCACATATTATTATCTTACATAAAAAATGAATCACCAGAAGAACCACTATATCAAAAAATGTTGGTGTGAAATACATTTCTAGTTGACAAATTATGAACAAAAATTTATTCTCCAACACATCTAAAAAATTTGGATCAATAAATTTTCTACAAATGGATTTGAAAAAATAACATAGCTAGATGATAGTATTTATAATAGTTGTCAACAATATACCATACAATACGACCAATAACATTTGTTACATCAATAAATTAAAGTAATTTGATTTCATATCTATTAATTTAAAATCATTCAATGATACCAAATTATTTACATTTGAAGAATACCCACCGATTACTTTAACACCATGCAGACACTAAAAAAAATTCATCTTCTCAATATTTATTAATGTTCGACATGATGGAGGTAAATATGTTCTATTTCCTTTCATAATGGGAGTTAACTCCAGAAATATTTCCACGGATATCAAGATAAATCTAGAATGCAATCCATATTTTTTATTTCCTTTTATTTATATCAAATTTTCAATCAAATAATAAAATATTTTTTCTCAACATTCATAACATCAATGATATATTTTTTTGCTAAAAATATCCAATAAGTTAGTTTGAATAAGATAGATTGTTTCTTCTAGATATTTTTTGATGATTAGAACTTTATTTCCAGAATTGAAATAAAGATTTTTCACCTTATCATAATATTATTCAGTTGATAATGGTTGTGAGGCTTGATTATATTCTTATAAACCATTAAATTATTTTTTTAATCTATGATAAAGATGATCAATTCACAAAAATATTCAATATCCCATGTAAACTTTCTTTCTTCCATTTTTCAGTTGATAATATAAATTCTCTTCTTTACAAATTATACATACTTTATATCCCTTAACACTGTATCTAGATAAGTTTCCATATGTAGGAAAGTTGTTTATAGTGAACATTATTATAGAGCACAAAATAAAACATCCTTCTTATATGCATCAAAAATTATAACACTTATCTCCCATAAAAGTTCCAAATAATTAATCAATTATGAAAGATATAAATAAATATCATTTCCTAGATGTTTTGGTATAGAAATCATAAAGATCATTAAAACATATTTTTTCTTCACACATATCTATGGGAACAAGTTGTAAACTATAAATAAAATTGGATTTGAACTATACTGGCTACTAAGGATATGATATGGATTCATTCCATTTGTGCACAGTCTCATTATGATATTTCTAGCTTCACTTAAAAAATTAAGATTTTTTTATCAAATCTATGCCACCGTGGTGAATCAGTAGGGTGACATGAGTTTCTATTAGATATGTGCTCATCTATATGCCATATTAACCTTTTTTCATCATTTTAATTTGAAAATATAATCTTCAAATGATTAATTATTATAAGGTACCAAATTTCTTTAGTAGGAGGTTTAATGTTGGTACCTAACAATGAATTAAAGTTTAATTTTTCATCCATCTTATATCATGATGTCCCACATTTAGGACATTTTGAGAAAAATTCATATTAATTACTATACAAAAACAATCATTGGGGAAAGAATTTATCTTTTTATACCCAAATTACATTGGGAATAATATTTTCTTTTCATCATAATTGGAATATGGAAGCCCATTTCCTTCTGGAAGTAACTATTTTAAAATTCCAAGAAATTCATAGAAACTTTTTTCACTCCACCCATTTATTTATTTCATGTTAACTAATCCTAGAACTATTAATAACACTGTAAATTTAGTGAAACCTAATAATAGTGGTTTATCAGAATATCCATACAATAATTCCACATTATTTTGATGGTTTTAATCCCTATATCATGAATTAATTCTTCAATATGATCCTCTACCTAATACTAAATATTTTCTTCAACATTAGTTGTTGAATTTTTTGTTATTTCACCATTCCATATCCAATGTGTAATTTTGGTTCAAACATTAAAAGATGAGATGATACATGATTTCTCTGGAATTTTAATTTCTTTTATTCAAACACTTCATGCATGGATAGAAAATCACATCTTTGTTTTGAATATTTCTTTAGAAAATTACAAGAAATTATCAACTCCTTTTCTATATTCAGTAGTGGTTATTCATAAATTTCTAAAATTATGATCCATTAATTACTTGAGATCACTATATAAAGGGTGAATATAATAGAACATATAAAAATTAAAAAATATATAGAAATGGATAAATTAAAAAAACAATATAATTAAAACAATCAATTATTGATAATTATTTGATCATAAAGAAAAATTATACATAATGATCAAAATATATCATTGAAAAATTTAAATACAAGTGATTAAGGATATATAAAAATAGATAATTCAAACATGCCTGAATTTTCAAAAAATAAATTATGTATTAAAAACAATTTAAAAATAAAAATAAATTACAATAAAAAATAATAAAAATTAATTATATTGATAATAAAAATTTATAAAAGAAAAAAATTATAGGAAAATAAATGATTTCAATGAAAAAAATATAATAATAAAACATTTATAAATACAAACAATTATAAATATAAATAGTTAAAAGAAAAAAATTCCTGTGACAATCAATTTATAATTATAAAAATATTTAACATTAAAAAAATTTAATGTTTTTTATAATTGATATTAAATTAAATAAAAACAATTGAATGGATGAATAAAATTTATAACTAAAAACTAATTAATATATCTTCAAAAATAAAAAAAATTATAATATTTTGAGGTCGATAATGAAAAACAAATCCTAAATTCTGATAAACTCAATTTAAGTCAGTGGAAAAAGGGTGAATACTACAAAATTAAAGAAAAAGGTGTGTAAAAATGAAATAGAAAGAAAACCAATAAGAAACTTAAACCATGATTTTGGGTTGAATGGAATAGATCAAGTGTCATGAAATAAGGATGAAGGATGAATATTGAGGAGAAAAAACCTGAAAAGTAGATGAAAATCAACTTTAAGAGATGATTAACCATCATCAAGGGGCATCAGGTGCCATCGTTAGCTGAGAGAAAGGGTTTTTAGTGAAAAAATGAGGGTTTATAGGTGTTGATATATTTTTAAAGAACTTTTAATATTTATCTTATTGAATAATGATGTTAAAGAGTTTTTAATGAATTTTAACATTATTTTTTATAAAAACAACGTTAAAAGTAAAACATAAGACCTTCTAACTTTTTTTTTAATTTGATGTTAAAATTTCCCCTATCACTTTTAACATCAGATTCTAAAAAATGACATTAAAACCCTAGTGTTTAAGCCTATATTTATACTAGTTCCATTTTTCGAGGTTTAGTAAATAACAAGGAGGATATAAATACTATGTTTAATGGTCTGGAAAGAAATGATATATTAAATATCATTTAAATAAATATTAATTTATTTAATAAATGATATTTATTTATTCATAGTTATTATTCATACCAAGTAAATAATAATATTATTTATACTATTATTAGACATGTGGGTTGCTATGGATAAGGGCCTATGTGGAATTACCAACCCTAGTTTAGCTCTATAAATACCTGTTTATATCACATTCCAGGGTTTGCTTCTTGTTGTGCACAATAAACCTAGAGAGAAGTTTTTCAAGCTCTAAAGAGAATCCTCTAAAGAAAGTGCTCAAGAATAAGAGAACGAATCCTCCTCTAACCTCTCAATCAATTGATATATCCTTAAGGATACTTTATCCATGAATATATTCTTTCCATGATCAATGATGAATGATACAAATGATCATAATTGACCGTGGTAGCACCCGATAATTCTATGATGATGTTCTGAGAGTTTGGATCATGTGTGGATCATCGCTAGAGGGATTTTACAGTTGGATCCTAAAACATAATGATGAAATGATGTTATAATTCAACCAAATCATTAATTAATAAATAATTACATGATAATGTAATTATAAATTTGTTTAAAAAACAATTATAAATTATATATGATGTTCCCATCTTCTAGTTCCAATGTTTATAAGTCAATTAATCTTAGATTTAATTCCATTGGTCTTGATGTTCTTCATCATTTACATCTCAAATTATTTATCAATTAGAACAAAAAGATAAGTTGGTCATGCCCAATAGGTGCTTCTTTTGTGACCATAACCTTCAAGTGGTATTAGAGTGGTCCCATAATTAATTTATAATTATTTATTAATTGTTAATGGTTCATATAAGTTTTTTAACAGTTTTATTTATGCATTATCTATTCTTTAATTCCAAATGTCAAGTTCTTCTTTTCTTCTTCTTTATTATCACTCATATAACTAATAAAATTTTAAATTTACATAGAGAACATTTGAAGACTCCATTAGTGGATGCCTAGGGTTTTATATGGGTAACATAAGAGTACATGTTGAGTATCATAAAGGTACACATTTTATACATATGTTTAATGCACCAAGATGAATCATGTTAAAAGTGGGTCATCATGTATTAACTATATATGGAATGCATTTAATTCACATCATGTTTTGACCAAGGTTGGCTAGAATATAGTCTGACTAGAATACACACCATGTAAAATGCTTACACATCCTATAGTCCACATGTTTTCTTGGTGGAAAACATGGGGTTCCAAGTCAAGTCATGTATTTACTACATGAAATAGGGACCAGAAAAATGTGTAAATTTGAGGCCATATGATGTGTAGCTTACATACATGCCATATAACTCATACACATTTTCAACTGATAAACATTCCCAGCCTATATAAGTGTGTAACATACATGGGAAGAAGAGTTTACATGATGTGTATCTCCAATAGATGTTGTGTAACCTATTATACCTCATTTAATTAATTTAACACACAGATAAAAATTAATGATATAATTAAATCGATTTACATGTGTTTCATGTGTCATTTATTTGAATGTACATTCCATGGGGTAGGATTATTAATTATATATTAAATTAATTTACATGTTAAATTATTAACTACAATCTATGTATGGTCTTGACTTGTAGTGCACTTAATGTGTGTTAATAAAATTAAATTCCATGTAATTTACATATGATTGTGAATAATTTATTAAAAAATCCACACCTTTTAATTATAGACAACAAAATATATGTTGGATTCCATATGAAAACATAGTATAAGGTCTATACTAAGTAGTTTGTATGGGCACATGTTTTTATCTCCAAGAAAATTTGTGAACTTTATTAATTTTAAATAAATTCAATTAATTTAATTTATTTAAAATTATAGATAATGGAAATTTTAGGATAGTTTGGATGGAATTAAAAAAAAGGATAAATTTGATGTATTTATCTTAATTAAATAACAAATTGAAGTAATTGTTAGCTAGATTGAAAATGTATACTCATTTCTTATGTACGTGTGATCACGAGCTTAGACAATACCTATATATGTCATTGGTTTCCTTTTAATTTATTATTATTAAATTAAATTGATGGCTTGTGATTAATCCCCTCATCTAATTATGTAAGGTCCTATGTGCTCATGATTTGTTTTATGTAAACCCCTAGGCCAATCCTTTTGTTCCCCTCACCTATGCGTGAGTAAAGATTATATAATGGATGGATCTCCCATGAGAGTGGAGGTGGTTCAATTTTGGAGTTGAGGTGAAATTAATCTAGGAGGTTCATATGATTATAGGTGAAATGTTTTATCTCAAACCTGTGTGGGTCCAAGGATATTTTCCCTTAGAGTCACAATTGGTTTATCATCCACTAGATAAGCTAACTATTAGATAAATCTCACGATCATACTAATTTATTTATTTATTTCTATTATTTTCATCTTTAGTTATTTATTCAAATAGATGGTATCAACATTAAATAAATTAATTAATAAAGCATGCAATACAAAATTAAATAATTATATTTTTTGTAAATTTATCAAGAAATGGTTAATCACTTATATAAATCCTCTTAATATTAATAATCATGCAATAAAGATAAAATAGTAAATTTATGAATAAACACAAAACCCCTAAAATCAATATATTAAGTTATTATATCCTTCCACTACTTGAGTTAAATTCAAACCAATAATTCAAAGTGCTCAAATAGTACAATTCAAGGTACTTTCAATTATCGGATAATTTTATCTTGAGTTTTGGGTCTACTCAATTTAGTTTACATCAAATGTTTGTTTCTTAAGAAAGTTTTGGTGTAACTAAGGGCCTAGAGTTGAATAAATTATTTTCTAGTATTTTAGGATTGGGGATTCCACTCAACAGAACAAATAGTTCTGAGTTAATGAAGTTGGAAATTTACACCAATCTAAAACCCTTCAAATAACTTCCTAGGCCCAAGTCTGTTTTATGAGTAGGGGAATTTGCATCCTTTCCAGTAGCCATTTTTTTTAAATTTTCTAAAAAACGATTTAAGGGTAACTAGTAACCATACAAACAAAATGTCCAAATTCAAACAAAAACCACAACGCGGTATCTGAAACTTCCAGAATAAAATTCAGATTTTCAAATTTGAAACTTCAGCCAAAATCATGACGAAACAAAACCCACATGCCACACGTCAGCCTCGTTTCACACCCCTAACATTTCACGTCACCATAATCCCATCAGAGTAGGCTGCCGGTGAACCACTACTGCCGACCTCTTCTCCGACCACCATCACCTACACACCATCGCCACTGTCTCGCAGATACTCCCTCACCATGACTGTCGTAAATACTGGTCCACCATCACCGTCATCATCATCGATCAACTCCACACCAGAACGTCGAATCACCTTAACAACATCAAGTCATCGTCCCCCATCATCAGACCACATACCAGCGCCGGTGGAAGGAAGCCGATGTGAGAGAAGAGGAGCGAGCTCGATAGAGTTTTCCGGGAGAGAACGAGGCCATTCCTTTCCACTAGAATATCCAAGAGATAGGATATTTTAAAACCAATGTAAAATGATATTGGGTTCAGAAAAAATAGTGGGATATTAATAATTTTAAAATTTATTTATCTATTTCATAATCTAGATAACATAATTAAATTTTTTCTTAATTATAATAGAAATGGTATGCTACATGACTTTGACCATATCATTCCGATCCTTAATAGTGAAGTATAACATTTTCATTGGATTTAATATCTAAGAATGATATAATCACCTATGTGTTATACTATGCCATGAATGAAAATTATATATGCTATAAAACCCACTTCCAATTTCACCTTCCAAAGATTAAAATGAGGAAGAAGTATCTCTCTACCTAAAACACATGGACGATTCCATGAATTTACAATGTTTCATTCTATCCTATATATCTAGTGAGATTTTAAAGCAACATGACAATATAGATGTGTATAGAATCATGTTTTTTCCTTCATGATCTTTATCAAGAGAAGCTGAGATAAGAGAGATAATAAATATCTAATGCACTGTTTTTATGAAATATTAGAGAGTCGAAACCAGCTAGGCCAAATGTGATCAAGATGATTGACTACATAGAGGACTTAGAAATCACAGGCTATAAGATCCTTGATGAGATTCATATAGATATCCTTCTATAGTGGAGTACAACTATATAGTGGATTATTATGAAACCAAAAAAGTTTTTTGGATATGAAGTTTATTTAATATCTTGACGTGGTACCAAGTAGTAAAAACCCTATCACATTATATTTTGATAATACTATATCGGTGGATCTTACAAAGGATCCAAGGTTACACCAACAGACAAAGCATATACTCCTAAAGTATCACCTCTCGAGGATTGTTTCTTAGAGGGGTGAATTTATAATGTGAATATTTTCCACAAAATAGAACATGTTGTACCCCTTAACTGAAGCCACATCTCAATATAAGCATGAGTATCATGTGAGATGTAATAGATTGAAGGTTATCAGCTATTGGATCTAGTTAAAGTAAGAGACTTCATGAGTTAGTTCCCTATAACCAACTTCTATATACTTTATGATTACATATATTCATTTTTATGAATATTAATAAACTTTTTATCACATCATGATCATCATTCTACATGACATATTATGTGATAATGTCCTAATACTAACTATCACACTAAAAGGTCATAACATATCTCCACTATGATGAGAAACTAGAAGTTATAAAATAGTATTCTTGAACATTTGTTCTATATATGGATGATATCAGTTGACCTAAAACAAATGATACAAGCTATCATGGGTGGAGACATAGAATTTTGGGGCACTTTCCCATTATGTACACCCTTGGTCATTTTTAGTGCATACGATTTTAAGAACAAGATATATTAGTAGAAAATCTAAATTTAATTATTCCATTGATGTTTCTATCTGTGTACGTGTGTATTGATCCTTGTAAATTAATATTATTATTAATGGACATGACTTGTTTATTAATTTTATGTAGTGATGAAAACTGTTATGACATATGTTCGCGGTGAAGTAGGGTACGTTGGGTATTCCACAAGTGATATTATATTAATGAATAACATGAGAAAGGATTTTTCCATTCTATTATTAAAAAAATTTGATATCTTAGAACCTTTTATAGGAATAAAGCATCTTAAATAAATCTATAGATATTATGTTCTATGGATAGTTTCAATTTTAGAATGTGAAAGATAGAGTTATCAAGCACATGGATGATGACACCGACATGAAACCTATTGGATTAGAGATATCATGATAAAGGGATTATATTACGCTATGAGAATTCATATGAGGTTATATATTATTAAAACAGTTAACTCATTCTCTATGGGTGCCTTGATATGTTTCCAGATTCTAACCTTGGACTTTAGGAATTTTCTCTAACGCCATTGAGAATGTGGTCTAGAGGGCCACACACTTAGTGTATCCCAAATCTTAGTTAAATTATATTCTAATTTAACAAGTTAGAATAAATATTATTCCATATTTGTGGTTTAATAATTATTTAGTATTGGTTGATTGCCAAGATTTATCCATGATTTATTTTAATAAATACATATATGAGCTAAATAAAATTAAATATTTATTTTCAAGATTTATTGAATATTATATTTATTATATTTATCAGTGAATAATGTAGTAATATTTATTTATTAAATAAGCAGTCATTATCCAAGGTTCAGTAAATAACAAGGAAGATAGATGGACCAATTTTAATGGTCTAACTAGAAATGAAATATTAAATATCATTTAAATTAATATTAATTTATTTTAAATTTTTTTTATTTATTTGTAGGTATTGCACATGTTAAGTAAATAATAAAATTATTTATATTATTATTAGAAATGGGGTTCAATATGGAATAATGGATTTGAAAAGGGACTATTTTAAATTACCAACCCTTTCCTAGCTCTCTAAATACCGAGTTATATCACATTCCTAGGTTAGCCACTTATTGTAAACAACAAACCTAAAGAGAATTCTCTCAATCCCTAGAGAGTATAATTTAAAAAATGATTCCCAAGAACAAGAGCATCAATCCTCCTCTAACTTATCAAGCCTTTGAGAGATCCTTAATAATTCTTTATCCATACAAATATTCTTTCTAATATCAACAAAAATTGGTACAAGCAACCAAAATATGCCGCACTAGAACCTAATGATTATATAGAGACATTATGATATTTTAGAGAATATTTAGATCATACCTAGTTAGAATATACCATTTAATCATATGATGCAATGATGATATTATGAAATTAGTCAACCAAATCATCAACAGAGAAAGAATTACAAGAAAAGTAATTCTTAATCTATCTATAAATTAATTAAAAATTATATGTGATGATCCTGGATTCAAGTTCCAACATTTAAAAGTCAATTAATATTTGATTTAATTATATCATTCATGTTGTTCCTAATCATGTATATATTGTATTATTCATTGATTATGACAAAAATAAAATTTTTCCATTCCCAATAGGAACTTCTGTTGCTCTTGTAACCTTTAAACTAATCTTAGTTGATCTGTTTGACTTTGTTAAATTCAACTCAATTGATAGACTTGATTTGAATTAGTAATATGGTGCCCACTTTTAAATTAGTATGTTTTTATACCTCTTAATAATTTATGATCAAATCATGCATGCCCATAAACTATTAGAAAATTATTCTAAAGTTATATTATTTTATCTACGGTTTTGAAAACTATGGACATAGGTGACCTACAGTCACAAATCATTTAAATCGGGATCATAAGTCAAACCAACCGTCGCAATTTTTTGGAAATTGTGACCATAAGTGGCTATGGTTAAAATATAGTCCCGTTTTTTAAAAACCATGATATTAGGATGGATGTATGGTCATTATTTTCCAAAACTATGGCCATAAATCAATATATAGTCATAGTTTTGGAAAACAGTGACTGTAAATAATTTTTTAATGCGTTTATGATATTAAAAATGATATTAAAATTATCATATTTAAAAATTATTTTAACACACACAGCCACATGTACAGAAATACGGCTTGGTTTAGTGGTTTGTATATGTAATAAGATGAAGGTTTTGGTTTTTAAACCCAACATATATATTTTTAATTATTATTAAATACCTATGGACACCATTCTAAAATCATGGTAATAGATTTAAAATCATGATCATAGGAACCTATATACATTACTTGAAAAACATGACTATAGGTGTTATCCTATAACCATTGTTTTAAAACCATGACTCTAGGGCACCTAGGGTCATATTTTGATGAAAATAATGATGATAGACTTACCATAACAACTCCTACAACCATAGTTTCCAAAACCAAAAATGGTAGGAAAATGTCACAGTTTTGGAGGCTATTTCCATGATTTTAAACCATTAAAATGGATGATATTTTAGTAATTATTAATGAAATATAATTCATCCTATAACCTTTGATATAACACCACTTTAATTTCACTATATAGGTTGTATTATCCTTATAAAAAGTAATAATAATATCATTGTTCATAGTTAATCCATAAATATTTTTAATATGATAAATAATAAACCTTAAGAAAACACATTTTTGACTCACCACAAGAATCACAATGAACTAAACATTATTAGTGGAATCCAAAAAAATGGCTTGTTTCATAGAAATCTAGGAAAAGGAAAATACACTATACATGAATGAATAACTAATTTGAGATCTAGATTTACATGGATTAAACAAATATACATCATCAGCATAACCAACCAATTTTTTGTACTTATTAAATAAAATAATATCCAATAAATGTAATTTAATACATTACTCTTTTCTTTTTTAGAGTTCATCAAATTTTAGGGGCATTTTTCTCTTTTCTAAATTGAATGTTAAATGATCACATTAATAATGTAAAATGTATTTGACTAGAAAAACAATCACATTATTTATCTCAATAGTGTGTTTAATTTAGGGTGTAAACATTTCATCATTTCAGGAACATGATTTTTCAAACTAATTTGTTTTAGATTGTTTTAATTAAATATTTTATTTTAATTAAATTTTATGATTATCAAATATTATGGCAGTGTGAAACTACTAAATTTAACTTTATGAATTATTATTATTGACATTGATATATATGTAATATTATTTTAATTATTATATATATACTTATGTTATTATGAATATAGAGGGGTTATTAGTCATTTTTCCCAGAGATCTATCCACATACATTTTTTTATGAAAGTGGGGGAGGAATTCCCATATATTCCTCCCAAAAGTAACGTACTAGTCTAAATATTATACCATCATATCTGAAGCGACATACCATAAACCTATGGTTCATTCTTGATCATTATTGGTTGGAACTAGTGCCAAGGGGATAAAATGTATGAAATGAGAATGATTTACCCATGATAAAAAATACTAAATAAATAAAAATGACTCCAACTGAAAATCCTATATGACACAACTATAAATTTTACTTGTCTCATGACATTAAAACATATTTATAAGTATATGAAAAAATAAAACATGTCATAACTCATAAAATTATAATTCATCCATACATTGAACATTATTATTTCCATCTAGTCCATCAAGTGTTGTTGGTTTAGGGTTATGTTATAATGTGTAATATATATTAACGAAAATAATTTGTCATTCATTTATGATTATTACAAAGAACATGAGAGATGATATGATAAAAAATCCCTTGAATATTTGTATTATCAGGTTTCCCTAAATTATGATCATCATATTAGGTAGTGATGGTGTGTTGATATCAGTATGACTGGGATCACTTTTATAAAGATACAACTGACCACTCATGGAATATTAGTTGGTTAGATTGTATCCATATTGGCGCACTTTGATTACACCACATAGAATGTCATATATATTTCATTAGTGTTACTTAAGTGAACATTGGATATGGATGCTTTAACTTGAGGTTTTAAAATAGTTTTCCTACTCTTAAAGTTTCATAATTTAATACCAGTATAATATAATTTGAGAATTTACATTAATATAAGGTATTTAGGAATCATATTAATCAAGAAGAGGGATTTTATTAACCAAGATAGGATGTTTCCAACCATGTGATAGGTTATGACATCATGGTACTCAATTGAGTTTTGAGTAAGTAAATGCATGTTCATACTCAGATAATTACATGTGATTTAATTATATAAGATTTAATTTTTTTATGAATTGAGAAAAGAGATAATTTATATGGGATTGGAATAATCCAAGTCTCATGCTTAATCTCAATGTTATGGACAAATGAATTTTTTTAATGGACATGTGGTGAATTAAATCACCCCAAACACCATTGTAATCGGGGTAGATATAGTGTGTTTCTAGATACCACTCTTAGTTTATGATTGTAAATGAGATACATTATCATTACCAAATTTATAAAGGGCCCTTATGGTGTACATAACATAATATTAATTGGTATTTTTTTAACTATAATATGATTAATCCATGTGTAATGTTTTCTATGTTTTTTATAAACATAAAAAATATTTGTGTTATACACATTTGAGATATATAATTAAATAATAGTAATTTAATAAAATAATTATTGTGGTATTATAATATAAATAATGAGTTATTTAAATTATTAATACATAAACATGAGGAAATGGAAAATCCTAAATGAGTTTCGGGCTTGGGTTGGTGTAATGGGCTTTTAAGGCCCATTACATGAGAAAAATTCATTGTTCTTCACAAAGTGTCCATTTAATCACTTACTTTAATATTTTTAACACTTTTAGAGGCTCACTAATGCACCTACCAAGGTGGTTTGGGATTTAAGACACTTTTGATGGCCCATTAACTCTCCATGTGACCTTTAAAGGCTATTTATTACTTATCCTTAGGTTTTATATGAGATTAGATTCTAGGGAGGCTATCAAATTCCCATATTTATATAAATATAAATTATGATGGGTGCAATATTTATGCCATTTAGAAAAATTAAATGCGGTTATTAATATTATATAGTTTTCTTCATTTGATAAATAATTCTCTAGTTTTCCTCATTCGAAATAGTTATCTAGTTTTATTCATTTTAGAGTTTATCTAGTATATTTATCTTTTTTATTATATCTTTTTTATTTTGAGAAGTGAATAAAATATCTTCGATAAAAAAGGATCCCTTCAAGGTGTTGGTGATTAGAATTATCAATGGATATCGAAGAATCAATTCATGTTTGATATAAGCATTCTAAACCATTTTAAAAATGTATTATTATTTTATTATTTTATTATTTTATTATCTTGTTTTTCATTTACATATTATAATCTTGGATAGGTTTTATTATTACTTCCACTGAATACTAATTATCAATTTCATTATTTTAATCTTTCAGTGGTATTAGAGCTACACTTGATAAACAAAAAATGAAAAATATAATTATTATAATATTTTATAGTCTTAGGATATATTAAAAATATATAAATATTCATTTAAGCCTAATATGGAACATTGATGGAATGTTTGATTTTTTGGTCACTTCTCTTAATGATAATTATGGGTTGTGGGTTTCTAATTAACCCTTATTTAAAATATCACTTGCCCTATGCTCTAGTCCATTGAACCCCTTATTCTAATTATATTTTTATTTCATTTTCTTGATAAACCCTATTTTTAATTGGGTTAAGGGTGAATCCTTACATAAACCTATAACCCCAAATTAGATGCCTTGAAATCCTTGAGGCACAAAGGCCTTGAGAAGTGTCCCAAAGACTCCAATCTATAACAACCTATCCTTCATTCCTGTCAATCACCCATGCCAGATCAGTCACCTAGAAATATCATCTACAACCTTCTATTTCAACCTTATAAAGAAGTGTAAGAGAAATTCGTCTTGAATTATGATCTGATATATATTCACTGCTATCAATGACCATTTTTCACTCTGATGACCATATTGAAATTCATATAATGTTAATAGTGAGATTCAATATAAAATAATTTGTTAAATATCCAAGTTTCAAATTCCTTATAATAAAAAACACATCCTTTAGTACCTTGATAGATCAAATATACGGGTCATTATTAGCCAAACATCAATGATTTATCTTATGTTAGGTGAAAGGGATAACATTTATCCTAATGTGAATGTTGGGTAATACTAGACTAGGTAACCCAATCATATTGTCACCCAGAGGAATAATTTTGGATATATTTATGAAATTAATTTGGAAAGATATAATTCACTAAAACATCCAAGAGTTGTATTAGTTAAAATTAATAAGGGTTGTTTTAATAAATATATAAACCTTAAGAAATAAACTTATCTAAATTAATAAATATAGAAATATAGCTCTTGGTCCACTAAATATATAATATCTATGCTTATTATTTTTGTAGGATAATATTCAATAAAATAACATATTGAATAATACACTACCATTTTTATGTTATTTTCATAGATCTATTTTCATGATTACACAAACCATGATAGTATATATCTATTATAAAAATTTATATTAACCATAATTATAGGCTCTTTATCAAATAATATTGTTACAATTTTAGGGAAACCCTTACAATAGATGTCTATTGCTACTAAAAATATGGGATATATTGATTCCCCTATACCCATGGTTTGATCTAACAATGTGTATAGAGCGTTGAAAGATAACCTATGATGGGTTTTTGGGGTTCCTAATATGAAAATAATAGTAAAAACAAGAAATATTTATAACTGATTTAACTTTGCTGATATCAACATGAAATTAATAATGAAGAAAAGTGTACCTATATAACTGATGTAGTGGCCTCCATATGAATGGAGTTTCTTAGTGAAGGTCTAAGGTGTAGTAAAAATAGGATTCATGTCTCCATGGGTAATCAACCACTCTTTGAATCTTGGTTTATAACCATATATTTTTCATATATTGAGAGGGGTTACAACACCTTCACAATACATTATGAACGATTCTATGAGAAGGAAAAGAGATTCAAATATACTTTCAAGAAAATAATGATAATTTTCCTCTAAAAGTAGGATGGATCACATCCCATTATATACCTAATCTCAAGGATTAATATTGAATAAAATGTGTCTTGCAAATAAAAAATATTAGGTGACTAAATTACTTCTAATTAGAGGAATATATTGAACCTATTCAATAGAAAAAATCTATATAATTAATCCATTCATAATGGATTAGTAACTAAAAGAAACTGTGTGGGAATGAGGTTCCAGATTAATGCACCCAACTTACATTTTGTTGGGTGCAATGTAATCTCAGGCTTAGGATTAAGTATATATCAGCACCAACATAACCTTAAGTTATATATATTATATATATACATATTTAGTGCATAACCAATAATAACCCGCTTTCATTAAAACCAATAGGAAATCTATGTGAAACTCTACAAATATTTCTGGATTTATTTATACTTTTTTGGATTCAGTTTCATCAAAATATATTTATTTTGGAACAAACTATCTATTAAAAATTTAATCATTTTCCAAAGTCATGAATTTTTGATATTTTGGGCTGTAATAGTGTTGGAAACAAAGATGAAATACCTATTTTAGAAATATAAGCAAAGAGAAACCTTTAGAAAAGAATCAGAGTTACTCAAGCTACTGAGGGGTCATTTTTTATCTCTATCAAACATACTCATATCCCTATTCAAATATTTACACCATAAGATATATTATATACATCATATGTACACCTATATAATACCTTTTCCATGATTTTGAGTGACTACTAGACATGGAACATGTCAATATAGTATAGCATAACTCACCTTTTATTTATTATCTAAAATAAACTGATCAAATTAATGAATAAATTAAAAATAATTCATGTAATAGACAAGTAACCCAAATATACCTCATCTAAGTAGTTGAAAACAAAATATATGACTCAACCAAGCTTGGACATGAATTTCCTCAATCTAATTAAATCATGGGCCATATGTATTTGCTGATCATATAAGCAGATAAATCTTATCATGGTTGCACTCCAATCTATAACATGATCAAAAATATGCCTGACAAAAACTTGATTAGAAAATTCACTTTTTAATTGCATAATAAAGGTATCAAAGTATGAAGGTTATCATTCTAGGTATCTCCTCAACTTCAGGTAAGAAAGTTTTTTATAAGCATACACCCCTAAGTATATGTAATGACCCATAAATCTATCAATGAAATTTCCCTTCTTATAGTTATATTATATAGTATAAAACACATAAAAATCAAATATATAACACAATAAAAACTTTATAAATTAACAACGAATGAAATAAGAGGTATTTATAAAAATTAAGGAACCTATAATAATGGAATAGTAACTTGACTATTAGAATAGTAATGTTACCTTTAGGAATAGTAAAATGACCAATAAAATAGTAACATAACCTATGAAAGTATAAATAAAATTTAGGCATCTTATAAATGAAAATTTGATATATTTATATTAAAGAATAATTAAATAATTTTTTTAAAAATGAAACATTAAGTGTTTTTATTTTTTGTGAAACCTACATGTTTATTTACAATTTTATAATTAATATAATTATTTAATAGAAAATTTATTTTCATAAAGTAGATTCATAAATTCATAATTTATTGTCATATGATTATAAGATAATTTTATTAGACCTTAACTAATTTTTCAAAGTGTTATAAAATCAGTTATAATATTAAAACCAGTATTTCTCGAGTAAATGATGATTTTAATTAAAAATTAAATTTATTAAATTTAGAAAATTATTTTCATAAAATTTAGTCCATTTTTTAAATCTACATGTCAAAAAATGGTTGAGTTTAATTTTTGGTATATTTCTAAAAAGTTTAATTTTTGGTGAATAGTGAAATATAGTAATTTACAGTATAAGATAAATACTTGAATTATTGAGTCATGAATGATGTATGTATGATTTAATCTCATAATATTAAACTATAATTAATTATTTACTACATTTAGTGATAATATTTGATGTTCCAAGGATTGAACAACAACTGAGAGGGGGGGGGGGGTGAATCTGTTGTTAACTTTTTATAAGTTTCAAAAATTATAGAAACTTAACCCCTACAACCTGTTAAGATTTATATCCTTATCAAAATTTAATAAATAATCATTCATGAAAAGTTAGGAAAGAAATAAAATCACACATGATTTATAAGGTTCAGCCTCAATGTGAGAACCTACGTCCTTACCGTAGCCACTCTCGTGGGTCAATGCAAATCCACTATTATGAAGAAGTGAATAAAATTATACCAACACCCATTAGAAACCTTCAATATCCTGATAAGAAAGATTATACTGGATACCATCGGTTTACAATTTTTTCTTATAAAACAATTGATCCAAACAAAATAATAAATACTTTTTTGAATATGCTATACAAAATTCTTAGTCTGTATCCTCAGTTCGATTTGGCTGATTCCTATCTTCTCAATATGGTAATGATGGTTTTGATTTTTCTCTTCTCAAAAACTCAATAAAAATCTTCTTCAATCAGGTGGGAACTTTTCTCTCTGAATTCTATAGTTCTCCTCATTTTTCACGTATATAAAAGTTTCAAATGAATGAATGATCTGAGCAAGTATTTATAGGAAACTCAAAAACCAAATGTGGGAAACATTAAATCTTTCCCGCTTCCTTGAATTTCAAAACACAGAAAATGTATCACATTTAAAATTTCAACTTTTACTTCGTCAAACCCTCTTAAATTTCTCAAATATTTATGTAAAATTGAAATTCAAGTTTGACATCTTAAACTTTTCATATATTTCTCAGTACGATGATGCTAGATCTTAGGTTTGATTTTTTGAGTATGATAAAGATGGATATTGGTTATGATTTTTGAGTATGATAAAGATGGATCTTGGTTCCTATTTTATCAGAATGTTGGTTCTAATTTCCTTAGAATCTTGGTTCTGATTTTCTTAGAAAATTGTTTCCAATTTTCTTAGAATCTTGGTTCTGATTTTTCTCAGAAAATTGGTTCTAATTTTCTCAAAATCTTGGTCCCAATTTTTCTCAGAAAACTGGTTCCAATTTTATTGGAATGTTGGTTTAGATTTTTCTCAGAAAAATGGTTCCTATTTTCTCAGAAAAATAGTTCCTATTTTCTCAGAATCTTGGTTCTAATTTTTCTCAGAAAATTGGTTCTGATTTTCTCAGAATCTTGGTTCTTATTTTTTTTCTTCAGAAAACTGGTTTGAATTTTCTCATAATATTAGTTCCTATTTTTCTGAAAAAACTCGTTCATATTTTCTCAGAATTTTGTTTTCGATTTTTTCTGAAAGCTCATTCTGATTTGCTCAGAATCTTGGTTCTAATATTCCTAGAAACTTGGTTCTAATTTTTATAACAATGATGCTGGATCCAATTTTTAGAACAATAAATATAGATAAGATTTTTTGAATCTTTTTATTGATTCTGATTTCTTCAAACCTCTCCACCATTTCTTCAAACCTCTCCACCATTTCTTCAAACACTTTTTTCATGAATGTTTTCATGATTTGTGAGAACTTCTTGATCATAAAAGCATCGTATGATTTACTATAGAAAGTTTTAAAAACTTTCTAACTTATTACTTCTCAATATTCATCAAAATCCACTTTCAAAACTCTTCAGTAAGAAAAGTAATTATTCATTCAAAAACATCTTTCACACTCAACAACTTCTTTATTTATTTGATTACAATAATGAAAAACTTTCATAAACCAAAAAATTCATCTTCCTGAATATCAAAAACATTATTGAAAAAAAATTTAGTTTTCAACAAATAAAAAACTTGGTTAAAAAAACACACCATAAAGGTTCTTCAATATACCCCTTTGGATTTGTTGAAAACCCTTTTTAACAAATTTTCCAACTCTTAGAATTTTTTCACAACCTAATTTTTGAAAACAACTCAAGTTTTTTGACTTTTATAAAAACATATCCTTTCTAAAAAAAGTGTCTTGACACCACACTTATAGATAAATTAATGTTTTGAAGTAATTTCATCCCTTGGTGGTAAGTAAATTTTATGGCTATGAAAACAAAACTCCCCCTCACTCACTTTTCATTTTATCACTATCTTATCTTTTCCTTTCTCACTTTTCTTTTTCTCTCACTTTTATTCTTCTCTCCCACATTATATGATAAACACATCTTCAGATTTATAAAATAAAGATAAGTAAAAATCTTTTTAAATCTATTACTTTCTCTCCATCTTTATTAATATAATCCAAAGCAAGGTGGGGGTACTTCCTAATGAGATTTAGGAAGACATGTGGGAGGGTGAACATGGAGTTACAACCTCAATTAAACAAACCCTTCATTCGACGTTGATTTTGTAAATATATCATCATTCTGATACTTTGTTGAAATATATTCCAGCAAAACATCTCCAAGACCAACTTCATCTTTTATAAAGTGAAACTTCATATCAATTTGTTTTGATCTTGAATGTTGGACATGATTCTTAGAAAGATAAATTACACTCTAATTATCACAAAGTATATTCAATGGTTTAGAAACTTTTACCTTTAGATCCTTTAGCTAAACCTTCACCCACAAAATTTGAGTACAAACCTGAGTTGCTGTAATATATTCAGATTCAGATGTGCTTAAATTTATTGAACTTTGTTTCTTACTATTCCAAATCACACAACATTCTCCCAAGAAAATTTTTTCTCCTAAGGTTTAATTTCTATAATTCCAATCTACGGCCCAATCAGTGTCATTATAACCAAGAAACTTCATCTCACTATTTCTTTTTTTATAACAACCCATGTGAATTTTTTCCTTTTACATATCTCAAAATTCTCTTTTTAGCCAACATATTTGATTATTTCTGATTAATTTGATACTTGGAACATAAAGTCACAACATAAACAATATCAGGCCTTGAATCTGTATGGTAAAGAAGACTTCCTATCAGCTTCTGAAAGTCTTTTTGATTCACACTTATTCCAGTTTCATCTTTACTTAACTTTGTGCTCACTGAAATAGAAGTTGAAACTTCTTTAGATTTAGCCATCCCAAACTTCTTTTACAATTCCCTAGAATAATTTTCTTGAGATAAGAAAATATATTTTTCTTTTTTTTGGAATTTTAAGCTAAGTAATAAAGTTAATTCTCCCAACATTGAAAATTTAAATTTTTTCTTAATTTCTTTAGAAAACTCTTCAAAAACATTTTATTCATCCCTGGAAAAAAATTATATCATCCACACACATAATTACAATTAAAGTTATGAAGTCAAAATCTTTCACATACAAGTTTATATAAACTTTTCATTTAGAAAAGTTCATCATTCTCAAACAAATTTCAAGCATTGAATACCAAGAATGTGGAGCTTGTTTCATCCCATACAAAGCTTTCTTCATTTTTAAAACTTTGTTTTCATCCTCATCAAGTAGAAACCCATAAGGTTTATCAATGCAAACTTTTTCCTCAATATCACCATTTAAGAAAGATGACTTTACATAAATATGTTAAACAATGTAATTCCGATGAGTATCCACTACAAGAAACATTCAAATTGTTTCTAGGATTGTAATGGGAGTGATGGTTTCATCAAAATCCACACCTTCCACTATATCCTTTAAAAAAAGTCTTGATTTGTTTCTTGAAACTTATCCATGCTCATTAAATTTTTTTCAATATACCCAATTGGTTCTAATAACATTTTTATTTATTGGACTTAGAAAAAGTCCTCATGTTTCATTTTCCTTAATATGATATAACTCTTAATTCATATATTCCACCCATTGTTTATGTTGAATAGCCTCTGAAACGGATTCTAGTTCAACTTTTGAGATAAGTGATGTATGATTTTATAATCTATACTTCAATTTAGTATAAAATAGAGCCTTCTAATTCCTAACAATGCTATTGGATTCAACATGTTTTCATAAGGTTGGAAATTTCAAAATTTCTTTCCCAATTGTAATTTCCACATCGCATGATTCTTCTAAATCTTGACAAGAATGTTTTGAGTTACTTTCATTATTTTTGGAAATATCCAAATTATCCTCCACATCATTCTCCACAATATTTGTTAAGGAACTTTGATTTTCAATTACCTTCACATTATATGAGTCCACTAACTTTTTTAAATGTTTTTTCCAACATTTCTAACTTCTCTCATTTGGTGAATAACCCATGAAAGTTCTTTCCTCAGCTTTCTCATAAAACTTTCCCAAATATGGATTTTTGACCTTGAGAATAAATGAATTTCCAAAAAAATTTAAGTAATTCAATGAATGTTTTTTGTTATACCATTTTTTATAAGGATTCATGTTGGTTTTTGGTCTCAAAAAGTATCTATTATAAACATGTACAACAATACTAACAGTTTCTCACCAGAAGAATTTTTAATGTTTGTATTCTGCTAATATAATTATTCTCATTTCCACCAAGATTATATTCTTTCTTTCTACTAATCCATTTTATTTTGTAGTATAGGGAGAACTATACTAATGTTTGATACCATGTTTTCTCAGATAATCTTCAAAATCATTATTTGTGAATTCAATACCATTATCTATTCTCAACTTCTTGATGGAAACCCCCAATTCTTTCTCAACATCTTTTCTGAAGAACTTGAACATTTAAATAGCATATAACTCTTGATTCATGAACATGATGTTTTTAATCTGAGTGAAATCATCAATAAAAGTGATAAATTATAAGTATTCTTTTTTGATTGATGTCTCATTGGTCCACATAAATCCAATTGAATAATATCAACTGGTCTGATATATTGAATATCAACTCTTTTATGACATTTTTAGTCATGTTTCCTTTATAGAAAGTAATAAAAAAATATTTATATCTTATTTTAAATTCTAAATAATTCCGAACATCCTTAAATATAGAAAGTTTATTCATGTATTTCTGCCCAAGGTGGATAAGTATTTAGTGCCACAACTTCTTTTCATCATCAACACTCAAGTAACACGAGTTATTGAATTATGCTATTTGAAAGAGATTCCCCTGGTTCTTTCTCCTTTTATAATGAATTTTCTATATTTTATACATTTTATGATACAAGAATCAATTATGAAGATTAATTCTTTTTTACATCATCACAATGTTGATTTATACTAATTAAGTTATGCTTTATCCCATTGACAAGTAAAAATTCCTTAGATTTCAATTTCTCTGCTTCAATCTCTGCCATTCTGATTCCTATAATTTTTAAGAAACTATCATTTACAAAAGTAACTACTCTTATATCATGATTTTCAACATGTTTCAAGATTTTTATATCACCAGTCATATGTGAATAACAAACACTATCAAGTATCCATAGTTTTTTCCTCTTACTTACTTTTAAAGCTGTATCAATAAGAAAAGATCCTTCCTTAACCTTTTTTCTTTTCTATCATATGAAAATTGTTCTAGAAGGAGTGTCATAAATCTTCCAGCATGATAACCAGACTGATCAAATATTCCACAAACTTCTCCCAAACATTAAAATTGATTCTTTGTTGGATTGTTTCCAATAACTTGAAAATTCACCTTTTTAACTTCCTATAAGCTAGTAAAGTTACTCATTATTCTTTTACTATTTCTTCTATTTTTCTAAAAACTTATTCCGTGTATAGATAAGTTATGAAAAAAATTATAAGCTATGTGCCCATATATTCCATTGAACCAAAAATAACCATCAAATATTGATTTTCTATTTGAGAAAGATCTTTCTCTATAGGAACTTTTTTAAGGTTGGTAACTTATTTCAGCTCTAACTTATTCAGGATGTGGTCCATCTTTTCTTTTGATTGAGTTATATTAATTTGTAGAATTGATAGGTTTCTCAATTAATTTATCCACCCAGTATTTCCAAATATTTTTTTGGAACCTGAAATTTTAAAAGAATCAGATGAAACATTATTTTTTGTAAGATAAGATTTCACCTGATTCTTGTATTGATCCTTTTCAACAACTTTATAAATATCAACTTTTACTTTTAAAGCCTTGTTGAAGTTTTCATTAGTCTTCATCAAGGTTCTTTTGAACTCAAGATGTTTTTATTTTAACTTGTTAACCTCCTCTTCCTTAGCCTCCAGCTTCTTGATAATATTTTTAATCATTTTTATCTATTTAGTAATTCTATGTTTGTAACTTAAAATCTCATGAATGTATTCATCCTCCTGCTTGATGGCATATTTTCTTCCATCAGAAAATTATTCATGATCTTTCTTCATTACTCTAATTTCTTTCTTGAGAGTTTTGTTTTGCTCAATACATGCAATAAGTTCAGTTTTGAGATCAAAATATCTATAAGATTCTTCACCACCTCTTCACTATATTAGGAATCTTTAGTTTTCTAAACTTTTGCAATAAAGGTTCTAAAATTTTCTAAACTTTCATCTTTAGATGTTTTTTTTTCATTTGAGTATGATTTAACTTTCTTACTCACATTAATTATTTTGTTTCCTGTAAACTTCTTCTTGTATCTGTTGGAATACTTTTCTTCTTTATAATTTTTTTCTACTTCTTTCATCGAGGGTTTTCATTGGAATCATCTCGATATTATCCAACTTTATTCTTAGGGAAATTTATAGAAAAGTGTCTGATTCCACCACACTCAAAACATTTGAGATAAATTTTACCTTCATACTTTACTCTTCATCTTCAATAGTTCTTGGATATAAGATACATGATTTTTTCATTCATCTCATCATCCTCTTTATCTTCAGACTCACAAGGATCTGCTTCTTAAATATCTTGGATTTTAATCTTTCTCATAACTTCAAAATCCATTTTGTCTTTTACCTTTTTTTAAACATGATTTCATTCCTCATTTAATAAGAAATAATAAAGTTATGCAATTCATTAAGAGATAAATCATCCTTATCTTCTAAAGAAAATATTTTAGAATCAAACATGTCTGGAAAGTTTCTCATAAGTTTCTTCGCAATTATAGAATCTTCTAGGACAACTATAAATCTTATGATGTTGCAAACAAATTAATTTACTCCAGTGAAGTATTTATAAATTGTTTCTTCATCCCTCATTCTGATGTCTTCATAATTACTATACCATATTTGTAGATTTGTTTCCTTGAATTTAGTATTCCCTTCAAAAACACTTTCCAAATTGTTCCATATACTTTTTGAAGTTTTAAGACCCATCACCTCCTGATAAAAATTTTACGATAAAGACATAAGGATTTCATTTCTATCCTTTCCATGAACTTATATATTTCTCTTATCAGTAAATGTAATAGGATCATATTTCTCAATAGGTGGAAAAACCATAGTATATTAGCATCAAAAACTTCTAGGAAAAGAGATAGGAGATAGGGAATCATCCTATTTTTCCATCCATAATAATTTTTTTCCATAGAATGTAGGAATTACTCTATTATTGATAGGGTTGATATTATCCATGATAAGTATTCAAAAAGTTAACCTTCTCTCTAATACCAATTGAAGTTCCAAGGATTGAATAATAACTGATAAGGTGGGGGGGGGGGGTTGAATTAGTTGTTTAGTTTCAAAACATTTTTGAAACTTAACCCCTGCAACCTATTAAGATTTATATATATATAAACCTTTAGTAAATACAGATGCATGAAAAGGCATGAAAGAAAGAATAGCACACAATATTTAAAAGGTTTGGGCCCAGTGTGAGAACATACTTCCTTTCCATAGCCACTCCCATGGATCTATAGAAATCCACTATTATGAAGAAGTGAATAATACTTGTGCCAACTCTCGTTAGACACCTTTTATATCCTGATAGGAAAGATTATATCAACTCCCATTAGTTTACAATGTTTTATTATAAAAAGATTAATCCAAACACAAGAATAAAGTTTTTTTTATTCTCCTCCACAAAATGATCAGTCTAAATCCTCATTCCAATTTGGATTAGTATGATATTCTCAGTACGGTAATGATGGTTCTGATTTTTCTGTGCTCAAAAACTCAATAAAAATATTCTTTAATTAGGTGGGAACTTTTCACTTTCAATTTTAAAGTGCTCCAACTTTTTCACTTATATAAAAGTTGAAAATAAATGAATGATCTAAGAAATTATTTATAGGAAACTCAAAAACCAAAGGCAGGAAACTTGAAATCTTTCCCACTTTCTTAAATCTCAAAACAAAGAAAATCTCTCACATTTAAAATTCAAAATTTGACTTCATCAAACCTCCTTAAATTTATATTAGATTTATGAAAAACTAAAATTCAATTTGACTTCTTCAACTCTTCATATATTTCTCAGTATGACAATGATATATCTTGCGTCTGATTTTTTGAGTATGATAAAGATGAATCTTGGTTTTGATTTTTTGATTATGATAAAGCTGTATCTTGGTTCCATTTTTCTCAGAATTTTGGTTCTGATTTCCTTAGAATCTTAGGTCTAATTTTCTAATAAAATTGGTTCTAATTTACTAAAAAACTTTGTTCCTATTTTACTCATAAAACTGGTTCCAATTTTCAAAAAATCTTGGTTATGATTTTGATCAGAAAACTGGATCTGATTTTCTCAGAATCTTGGTTCTGATTTTCATAGAAAACCAGTTCTGATTTTCTCAGAAAACTAGTTCTGATTTAATTAGAATCTTGGTTCTGATTTTTCTTAAAAAACCAGTTTTGATTTTATTGGAATATTGGTTTTAATTTTATTAGAAAACTTGTTTTAATTTTCTCATAAAACTGGTTCCGATTTTCTCAGAATCTTGATTTTGATTTTCTCATGTTCTTGGTTCTGATTTTTCTCAGAAAACTTGTTCTGATTTTCCCATAATCTTGGTTCTGATTTGCTCAGAAAACAGGTTCTGATTTACTCAGAGTCTTGGTTTTCATTTTCTCATAAAATTGGTTTTAATTTTCAAAATAATGAAGATGGATCTGATTTTTAGAACAATAAAGGTGGATCCGATTTTCTGAATCTTTTTAGTGACTCCAATTTCTTCAAAACTCTACATCATTTCTTCAAAATATTTTCGCATGAAAGTTTTCTTGATTTGTGAGAAATTCTTGATCATCAAAGAATCATATGATTTAATTTAGAAAGTTTGAGAAACCTTTTAACTTATAACTTCTCAATCTTCATTACCATACTCTTTTAGAACTCTTTAACAACAAAAGGAATTCTTTATTCAATAACTTCTTTCAAACTAAGCAACTTTTTTTTCTCTAATTATGGAAATGAAAAACTTTCAACAACCAATAACTTCATCTTCTTGAATATCAAAAATACTATTCAACAAAAATTTTAGTTGTCAACAAATAAAAAACATTTTTAAAACAAAACACTATAAAGGTTCTTCAATTTTCAGCACTATTTATATTCTTGAACCAAATTAATGAATACAATAATAAAAAATTCCCCATCCTCCACTATAAATACCATCCCTCACCACCCCTTCTCTTCACACCTCTAAAGACTTGAAGCTTATAAAAATTCTTCCTAATCATATCCCAAGACTCTCCTTCCATGTCCAAGATCCTTTGGTCTCAACAAAATATCAATCCCTATTTCCCTAAGAAGTTTCTCAAGGAGAGGAAGTTCAAGAGGTAAAATCCTCTTTTGTGTTCTTTTAATTTATTTTCTATTTATTTTATTTTCTTATCCTCTCACCACCTCTCTATCCCAAAGTGGTATGATAACTCTATTATATTTTATATACTCAAATTTTATTATGTTATTGACATATCCACCATGAATTCTCTCCTCTTCCTCTTCTGTTCTAGAAATGAAAACATCATTTGTGAGGTGTCGATTAACCACCTCATGGTACCTCTCCTGGGTACACATGAACCCAACGAAATTAAACCCACCTTGAGTTGAAATAAATAACAACCTATAACCATAGAACATCTAATGAATCTCTGTTTCCCAACCAATGGTAGTGGTTATCGCTACCCATTTCATAACAATGAGCCTACATTACCCCATGGACACACGAGCCACATCCATCACATTCCAAATGATACATTTGAAGAAAATAACTACGCACACCAACACTTTACAACCCATGGAATCTTTCTAAGAAAGATTAAAATCCAAAAAATACTTGCACAAACCATCCCAACTCCCATAAGGGAAACTTCATGTTCGACCACTAATTCAATGAAAAAACATCACAACCCATTAATATGGCTCAATCCATAACCACAAACAAGACTCCTTATGGAATGAGTTGACCTATAATAATCTTGATCAAAAAAAGGTATGTTAGTTCCACTTGATGTCTCCCACATTTAGAAAGTGGGAGAGTCACGTGACACCTAAAAATAACCCAAATAGGATTATTAAAAGTAAATATCCACTACATGAAAATCATTTTATAGACACAGATAGAAACCATGACTATAAATAAAATGATTTTTACTATATCTCATAGCCATGTTAATCCTTTTCAAAGCCCCTATTATGGTGGAAATATGAGACCTAATATATCCATGGGAATTGACAACTGACATATAAATTATAACCACATGCATCTATAACTTACCCATATTTTCAAAAAATAGTGTTTCTATTTTGAACTATAAAAATTGGAAAATCATAAAAACACAATAACTAATTAAAAAAACATTAACAAATACATAATAAAATGTAATATAATTATCATAACCATAAATAAATTTGATATAAAAAATGATGCGTAATATTAATATGATCAAAACCCTCTATACAACCACCACCACCCTCCTCATCAAAATATCATACATAAAAATAAACATCATCATCACTATGTCTCACACCACCACTATCATCATCATCATGGTAATATTCATCATCATACATACTTAAATCAGCAGCAGGAGTAGAGGAACCCTCTTAAATAGAGAACATCATCATCAAACAAGAGTTTTTATGCGATGAGTTGACCTACAATACTCTTGATCAAAAAAAGGTATGTCAGTTCCACCTAATGTATCTCACATTTGGAAAGTAGAAGATTCATGTGTCACCTAAAAATAACCTAAACAGGATTATGAGAAGGAAACATCCACTACTTAAAAATCAGTTTATATCCATTGATAGAAACCATGACTATAACTAAAATGATTACTATTATATCTTATAGCCATGTTCAGCCATATCATAACCCCTATTATAGTGGAAATTGGGGTCCTACTATATCCATGGTCATCAAAAAATGACATATAAATTATAACCATAGGCTTTACCTGTGGCTATAACTTACCCATATTTTCAAAAAATAGCATTTTTATTTTGAACAGGAAAAACTGAAAAAAAATTAAAACACAATGGCTAATAGAAAAAATAACATAATAAAATTCATAATAAAATGTAATATAATCATCATAACCATAAATAAATTTTATATAAAAAATGATTCACAATATCAATATGATTAGAACCCTCCATACAACCACCACCACCCTCCTCATCAAAATCTCATACAAAAACACCAAAATCATCATCATTATCTCTCACAACACCACTGTCTTCATCATCAGGGGAATCTTCATAATCATCAACACCTAAATCAATAGCAGGAGAAGAGGAAACCTCATAAATAGATCACATCATCATCAAACATGCATCAATCGTTGAAACATTCTCTAGTAGATTTAAAGAAGAAATGGTATAAATGGATTGCATGATAAATTCATTTATCATCTCATGGAACTGATATTCTTATTTCAATTTTTGTGTTGCTTATTTTATTACATCATTAATATTTTACTTTGTAACTATATCAAAACCACTTATCAAAGAAAAATCTTTTGAAGACCAATATTTAGATGCTAGAATCTTTTTCCTAGGTTGACATCACACCCTACCTTAAAGACCATCTTCTGATACTTGATGAAAATAATCCTTTGGGACTAAATTACCTAGTTATTTTTCTACCAATGCCTCACAAACATTTTACTGAGTAATATATTACATTAATTAAAATGATAAAATAATTCAAATAAATAAATTTAATCAAAATAATAGAAATTAATATATATATATGATTGTTTCTTAAGTTTCACAATTTATTGTATTTATGTATTTATTTTTTCTATTTGCAAAGAGAAAGGTGGAGTGTGGAAATTGACCAATAATATTCAATTCATTTTTCTATGAAAATAAAGAAATAAAAAGAATCATATAATTCAACTTGATAAACCAAAAAAACTTATTTGTATATCTAAATTACTATGTAATATCAAACATAAATTTTATTCATCTAAAATAAAATGTTAGAACTAGTTACCCAAAAAACACAGACAATAATATATACCACAAAATAAATCCAATTCTCAAATAAATTTGAAATCAAAATCCAATCATAGTATCGTTTAGCTATAAACTACACTATAAAAAAACATAAACCTATCAGAAGAATATTTAGATATATGCTTTAATGATTAAATAATAGAGAAATATGTAGTTGGGTATGTGTGTTGTGTTTTTTAGTGTTATATCAAGTAATTTTTGTTTGGTAATAGTTGTTTTAGGTTATCCTAGTTTGATTTAATTTGATTTGGGTTAGGTCAATGAGGTTTTTATTGAGTAAGGATATGTTGAGTTAGATCAGGTTAACTTGGTTTTGATCTATGTGGTTCCTTTTCAGTTTTACTTGATACAATTTTATTTTCTTAGTTTTAATTCGATTAAGTTAAGTTTGATTCAATTCAATTTAGTTTGGGTTATTTTTATTTGATTTCCATTAGTTAGGTATGATTTCATTATGTCATGTTTAATTTTTTGGTTTAATTTAGTTTTTTTTATTTGGGATCAGATTAATTTATTTTGATTTAGTTATATTTGGTTAGGTATTCATTTCAATTTGATTTATTTTTCTCTACCTTGGTATGATTCTATTTTTATTATTTCAGTTAGGTCTGGTTTTATTAAATTTATTTTAATTTAATTCAATTTTATTTGTTTTAGTGTTTTTTTTATATTATATATTTTTTTTGGATCAAGTTTAGACTAGTAGAGTTAGGTTTGTTATATTAAAATTTCTTTTCTTTAGTTTAATTTAGTTTCTTTATCATCTAATATATTTGTGCCAATTTATTTCATGCTGGATTGATTCAAGTCAAGTTGGTTCATTTTCATCAGATTTGAGTCATTTATATTTAGTTTGATTAAATTTTGTTTGACTATTATTTTAGTTATGTTTTAGTAATGTTGGTTCATGACACTTCTATCTGTTTTTTTGCCTTTATGAATTATTTTTTTAGTTTTATTTTGGTTCAGTTTTAGTTGATTTAGGGCTAGTTTAGTTTTATCTATCCAGTTTTGATTGATTCAACATATGATATATTTTTTTAATTTTTTAGTTGGCTTTGAAATTTTTTATTTTATTAGGTTTACTTTAATTCAATTTAGTTTTCCTTAGATGGATTAAATTTATTTTTTTTCAATTTGGGTTGGGTTTTTTGGGCCTATTTGGTTTGATTCATTATTTTTGAATTCTATTTTAGTCAATTTTGTTTAGTTTATTTTAATTTGGTTTGGTTTCTTTTGAGTCAAATTAGTTCAAATTAGTTTAATTTGGTTTTTTTATTTGATTCCATTTGGATTGGTTATTTTAGGGTTTTTATCTTACTTAGGTTATATTTATTTTATTTAATTTTGGTTTAGTTCATTGTAATTTGAATTGGTTATATTAAATTAGGTTAGTTTCATGAATGTTTATTTTCATTTGATTTGGTTCTGGTGGATTCATTTCGGTTTTAAATCATTTTTTTTCAATATAGCTCAGTTCATTTTTATTAAACAGGTGTTGGTTTGGTTAAATTATTAATGGGATATGTCGGTTTGAGTCTATTTGGTTTGATTTTTATGCCTTTAGTTCAAATCAATTTGTAATGTTTTTATTTTTTTATCCATTTTATTTGGTTGAACTTCAATTTGTTCCTTTCAAATTAGTTTGGTCTCATTTGGTTTGGTCCAGTTTAGTTAGTTGTTATTGGGTGTAGTTTGGGATAGGCTTGAATGAGATGATTAAATTAATTACTCTTGTAAGAATGATTTAGTGGGAGTTGAATAATTAAGGTGTTATAAGGGGATTTTAAATTAATTATATCCATTGGTTACATGGGATTCTAGATCAATGATACCATGTTTTTAGTACAAAATTCTTACTTAAAAAATTAGAATATATGGGGAAGAATGGAGGTGAATAACTTGGAAATATGTGAGGCCTTTATATACAATGAGATAGAGTAAAATAAAAATAAAAATGGTAGTTTTTTTTGTTTTGTTCTTTTTAATTTAATTTGGTTAAGTTCTGTTCAATTCAGTTCAGTTTGGGCTAGTTTTATTCGATTTCTATTATTTAGGTACCATTTCGTTATGTTCATTATATTTTTTTGGATTAATTTTTTTTGGTTTAGAACTCTATTTAAATATTTAATAGCATATATTCTTGTGGGTATAATGGTTAAATGTTTTCATGTTTATAGATTTTAAGGATCTATGTTATAGCCTGTAAGTTAAAATGTTTAATATTAGCATTATTTAGGTTTTTTAGGTTTAAAGGTTTCTTGATGGAGGATCATTGCTTGAATATTTATAGGTTTAATGTTATTATATTTTCAATTTTGAATGTTCATAGTTGTAGATTTTATAAGTTTGGAAGTTTGTAGGCCTGAAAGTTTATAATAGCATATGTAGGGTTGTTGGTTTAAATGCTTTTAATTTATAATTTATTTATTTTATATGTTTTTAACTTATTTGTTAAATTATTTTATAAGTTTGTATGTTTATAGTTTTTCTTGTTTATTGATTATAAGTTATATAAGAATACAGTTTTTTGGGTTGTAGGTTTGTATGTTTTTTTCATGGTAGTATGTTTTAATGTGGAAGGTGAATGTTTTGAATCTTTTTTGATTTTTAGGTTGAAGGACTGATGTTTTTTATATTTAGTTGACATACAAGACAAATAAAAAGTTACAAAAATATTTTTACTAAAACTATTTCTCAATTTTTTATATTAAACTACTATCATTATAATACGAATAAAAATATGTTCAATAAAATTGATGATTGTTAATGATAATTTTTTTTATGAACAGACAGTTTTTTTTGTGTTCAATAGCCATGTAAAACGGAAATACCATTCTAATTCAATGCTCATCATAGGAAACAAAATAGGCATGATTAACTGATAACTATAAAGGATACATAACCTGAAAAAGGTCTAAAATCATGAAAGCTAAAATATCATGTTATTTGTTCTTTTTTTTCTTTATGTATTTGTTTTTTATTTGTCCATATATCTGTTCTTTATGTATATTTTTATATATTTATTTTTTATTTATTTTATAATATCTTTTTTTTGTTATTTTTTTATTCCTATTTATTACTATGTGTTTCAATGTTTTTTTATTTGTTCTTTTTTTACAAAACATTTATTCGTTTTCTTGGTTTTGGCCCACAGATGGTTGTTTTTTAAAGACTTTGATATCTTTAAAAACTTCTTAATAAGTCATTATAATCATATCACATGTTAAATTGATGTAATATTTCTTTTAATTTTTTAGAAATAATTCACATACCATTTTCATATGATTTCATGTCAATTCAAGGTGGTTTCCTAGGTTTTGACCTCCACCACATATTTTAGAGTTTTAAAACACTAAAAAATTGTTTTTAGTAATTTTAAAGAAAATACAAATTATATTGACACATAATTAGTTCTTACATTTTAAAAATCAATCTATGGTCATTTTCCTATTACTTTATGGAAATCCGAGGTCGTTTTCTTGGTTTTGGCCCCCTAACGCACATTTTTAAAGACTTTGATATCTTTAAATACCAATGATTTAATAATTTTGAGAACACCACATGTAATATTGATGAGTCATTTGTTTATAACTTTCACAAATAATTAAAAGACAATTCCGTAAGATTTACCATCAATCTGAGGTTATTTTCTAGGTTTTTACTGATACACGTACATTTTATAGTTTTAAAACAATAAAAAATCATTTTAGGTTATCCTGAGAAAAAAATGACTTGAATTGATGTGGCATCAGTTAATACATTTTAAAAATAAATATAATTTCATTTTACTATGATTACATGACAATATAAGTCCATTATATTTATTTTGGTCCCCTAATGCATGTTTTTAAAGGCTTTAATTTCTTTTAAAAATTATTTATTTAGTCATTCTGAGAATAATGCACATCAAATTGATGCATTGTCTATTTAGAAATGTCCAAATAATTTAAAGACCCTTTTCATATTATTTCACATAAATTTGAGGGTTTTTTAGGTTTTGATCACTACACACATGTTTTAGAGTTTTGAAACCCTAAAAAGTGTTTTCGGTCATCTGTGAAAAATATAACTTGGATTGATGTGACATCTATTCCTAATTTTCAAAAACCAATCTATGATAATTTTCATATGATTTCATGGTAATATGGGATTATTTTCTTAGTTTTCCCCCATGATACACATTTTTAAAGACTTTTATATTTTTAAAACCTGCTGATATAGTCATTCAGAGCACACCATATATCAGATTGGTACACCATCAATTTAAAAATATTAAAAATAATTTTGAGACTATTGTTATGTGATTTCCCATTAATTAAAGGTCATGACTAGGTTTTTTATTATACATGCATATTTTATAGTTTTAAAACATAAAAAATGTTTGTTTGATCATCTCAAGAAAATTTCAAGTCAGATTATTATGGCATCAATTCTTATATTTCATAAATCAATATATGATAATTTTATTATGATTTTATATAAATCCATGATTATTTTCTTGGTTACCCCCCCAAATGTTTCTAAAGAATTTGATAGGTTTAAAAACTACTTATTTAGTTATTCCAAGAATAAAATAGATCACATAGATGGACCATCTATTTGGAAATTTCAAAAATAATTCAAATCTCATTGTCCTATTATTTCATTTCAATTCAAGGTCATTTTATAGGGTTTAATTTCTATACACATGTTTTATAACTTTAAAACACTAAAAAATCATTTTCAATCATCCAGAGTAAACCACAACTCAAATTGATGTGGCATATGTTCTTATATTTAAAAAATAAATCTAGAGTTTTCTATAATTCCTTAGTAATCTAAGGACATTTTCTTGGTTTTGGACCCATGATGCATGTTTTTAATGATTTTGATATCTTTAAAAACTGCTTATTTTCTTATTATGAGCATTCCACACATCAAATTGGAATTTCATACATTTTTAAATTTTAAAAACATATTAAAGACCTTTCTAATATAATTTCACATCAATTTGAGGCTGTTTATTTGGTTTTAGCTATTACACAAATGTTTTAGATTTTTAAAACACTAAAAAGTGTTTTAGATCATTATAAGAAAACCACATCTCAAATTGATGTGTCATCAATTTCTACATTTTAAAAATAAATATATGGTTATTTTCCTTTGATTTCATGGAAATATGAAGTTATTTTCTTGGGTTTTGTCCCTTGATACATATTTTTAAAGACTTTTATGTCTTTAAAAATTGATTTTTTAGTCATTTGGAGCACATTTCACATTAGTTTTAAATATTTCTATATCATCACCATGAAAAAAGTCATTTAAAAACATTGTTATAATTAATTTATTCATAAAATTACCACTCCCATTATTTAAAACTAAAACTATTTTTTAAAATGAATACATTTAATCTATTAATGACTAAAAATAAAATCAGACCATGTCAAATAAAAACTAATCAAGTTAGATGAAATTAAATCAATCCAATCCTAATAATAGTTTCTAAAATATCACAAGTGTTTATCTAGTTAAGGATAATTTTAAAAAAGTACAAAAAATTATGAGGAAGTCTCTACTCACCACATATAACAAACTTATTAAAACTTATTTCATCAATTATAATTATAAAAAACATGCTGATCATAAAATTTTATAAGTTTTTTCTGAATAAGTGCTTTTAAATGGAACCTAAATTTCATAATAAAACATTTAAATAATTGGTAGAACCATTTTTTAATAAGGAATTTAGAAATATACTACTTGAAAACACTTATTGAAAACAATTATTAGCACTTTCCAATTTTTACAAAAAATGGGAATAAAAGCCTTATTAAATTATAGGGAGGAACATTTGAGGGGAATCCCAAGAACACTTTCATATTTAAAAATTTATATATATTGTTTTTTTAATAATTGTTGGGAAATAAAATATTTTAAAGAAAATGGACAGATGAGACCACATATTATTGCTTCTATATATAACCCACCACTATTGCAGGTTTAAAATCTACTTTGACAATTCAAGTATTTGAGTTATCACATAGAAAATATTGGTTAATGTCAATTGGAGAAGTGACAACGTCAATTTTATCCCCACTATCATAGAATATATGTCTTGGAATAAATTTAGTAATGACATCAAATTTAGGTTTTAGAGGATCATTAACATAGAACACTTGTTTCACCATTAATGCTAAAATGCATGGATCATCGATATTTAAGAAAAAACTCATCCCAATAAATCTAAATCACAGTCATCAATAAATGTTCCATGTCACATCATTTAATTAAACCACTTGCATTTCATTATAGATATTTGACCATGGGAGTAATAATTTAATATAATTATTATATCAACATGTCCATAATAAGAAATATTTTCATATTGAGTCTATCTATTTGATGTATTGTAATAATAGTATAACATTTTAGTTAACATAATACCATCATGTTGTTTTCTCATGTTCACTTCTTGTCTAGTTATAACAAATTTATAACCATTGATCACCAATGATTTGCATCCATAGACTGAATTATTGGGACCAAAATTCAATGATCTTGTTTCTTGATATATAACATAAATGGGTAAACTCAATACCTAAAATATACATGAATATTAGAATTAAATAAATATTCATTATTTATTTTATAAAATTAATTGTTGCACCTTATATTTCAACCAAGAAGGAAATTTTTTTCCATAAAAAGTCTCTTTCCTTCTCAAAGTTAACAAAGGATTAATTCTAATTCTAATTTATTTATGTTCCATACATAAAAATATTGTAAAATTTTAAGATATATATACAATCATATAGGATGAGATAATAATACATGTTCAAATTACTTGGCGCAATCATCGAAAAAATCACAATTAAATAAGACCATGCGATGTCCCAACTCAAGCTCTTCAAGGATCAATGTATCCAATTTATATGATTAAGTAATTTCATCTATTTAGGGAAGTGATGAAAAATTGGGATAATTTTCTCACATTTCTCATCATCATTTCTGATTGGCTGGTTACATCTCATTCTCAAATCATCCAAAGACATAGAACAAAAATACATACATTCTTAATCCATAACCTTTCAAAATGAAACCTTTAGGATGATTCATATTCTTGATACAAGACTTAATTTTTGATATATTTATTTTGGTTGGATACATACAAATGAAAATATATGGGTCCCCCAATAAGTATTTGATTTATAAGATGCATAGTTACATGTATCATGAATGTGAGAAAATATTGATAATTTTTTCTCCCTTACTTATATAAAATTAATGGCGGTCCTTCCTACATTTTTTTCAAGAAAATATTTGAAAAACATTTTGCACAAAGATAGCTATAAAAATGGAACAATTGAATCATTTAAACCCTTATATTATTGGATAGTAAATAAAAAATTTCTATTAGAATCAATTCACGAAGAAAGATGTGACAGTCAGGAGTTTTCAGAGATTTCAATTTCACCTCTCTTCTAATAACCTATTTTGATATGTTTCTTGAATGGCCATCAAGAACCTTGAAAATATATATTACTTTAAAATTTATCTCTCTCTAAATTTTTCATCTCATAAGAAGCACATAAAATTTTCTAGTTATTTTTACTAATACCCTCAAGATGCAGTTTTGGTATGATACATCAACACACCAAGTCATGTTGAGATCATAAATAATATTTTCCACCCACTTGAAAATTAGAAGGTTTGGAATAAATATTTCCCATATATTTCTCTAAATGTTAATTATGTATAAATAATTTCATAACAAATTGGTTGACCATTGAGGAAAATAAAATAGGATGCTTTTCTTTCTCTAATTATAATTGGATTTAGTAGAAACACTATTCCTCTTTCTCAATTTCATCTGACCTTCCATGAATAAAAAACTGACTTCTTGAAACTAATTAATAACATGGTTATAGACATACAATATACTGGATTCTTGGTCTTAAAGGTATAATCAAACATTAATGATTTTTCCTGTACGGATGATCCATTAAAAATAATCATTGACGTACTATAAAACTAAAACTATGATGATATTTAAGCCTTCTAAATCATATATTCTTCATAAAAAATGATAGGATATTTTACCCTTTATTCTCGAGATATATATCATTGTTTAATTAGTAAAATAATCTATATTCTACATAATAATATTACTCATATGAAATATTTCTTTCAAAGAAGCATCATATATTCACACACCCACATTCCAAAACTTCTTCAACTCTTTTATTAAAGGTTTCAAGTACACAACTATATTATTTATAAGATCATAAGATTTATATATGAGTATACTTAATAAAGTAATTGGTTTTTTCATATACATAACTAGAGGAATGTTATATATGTGAATGGAAATTTACCACATGCAGTGTGAAGTGAACATATGACTAAATAAATTAAAACCATCACATGATAGAACCGACCTCACATTAAGCACCTCAAATGAAAAATTAGTATATCAAGAATCAAATTTATGTTATGATAATCCATACACAAGACATAATATCTAATAATTACCCTTAATTCCATCAACATCATCCCATCATATATTTGTTGACATTTCACCAGACATGAAAAGATTTTAGAGCCTATGAATCAACGATAATTAGAACATTACTTTTCATGGAACACAAGATGGTGTTCTATATACATTTGGATTCCATTGAGATGTACCATGTTATTTATAATAATTTAGTTTTGCAGCTTTCCCCCAAAATAAGCTTCAATCTTTTGAGAAATATTGAATCTTATTAGTTAACAATCCAAGATGATCAATTAACTTCCACACCATATAATTATTTGAGGGAATATCTGCATCTTCAGTTAGTAATTAATTCCAAAAAAATAAGAAGGTAATTGATTATAGTTTTAGAAATTCAATACATGGTTTTCCCATGAAACATTCACATTAAAAAATCTAGATTTATCATTTTACTACATGGCTGATATACATGATCCCCTGCATCATCTATTAATTTTTTAACTCTATCAACATCATAATTTTCATTTGTAACATCATGTATACTCACATGATTGTATTATTGAGTTTATATACTTCATTTATCATGATGAATAATAAATTTAAATTAATCAAATATCAAATTCTCCATTCGACATTTGTTCATTTCAATTATGAATAGTTTAGATTACTTTTTCTCTCCATTGTGATACCAAAGATAATATTTTTTTGAAAACCAACTAGTATTATATGGTATCTAACTTCTTACAAACTTAACTAAGGAATTTAAACACAATTATAATATGGGTATCATATAATAACTACATTTGAAGAATTTTTAAATTCAAAATCTTAAAAAAATCCAACTGATTTTGAAACTCAGTTGAGATTTAATTAGTATCATATATTTAACTTTTATCCATTATATTAAAAAAAGTTTTTATTAAAATAAAAATTGTATACTATAATTATTAAATTCATTTTAGACATGAATCCTTTCAATATATATTAATACAATAAAATAATTCTATAACTAAATACATTTGTTTTTATCATAGAAAAAATTTATTAAAGAAGAAATTTTTTCCACACAAACAAGAAAAGTCACGTCTTTTTTGCATATGTTATTATCAAAGAAAACATTAGTATGCCCAAGTATGACATAATTAAAAATCACATATCTATGGAAAGTATCCAATAAGATAATCTAGATATATATTTTAAGATGAAATCCAAAAAATCATACTAGTATCTAGCCAATTACCAATATCACTAATGAACATACGATTTTTCATATCATTCCACACTCATAAAATTAAGCATTAAAGTAAATTAATATCAAAATACATTTTCTAATATCATAGATGAAACAATCATTTATCATAGAAACACCATTTGTTACATTTCTAATTTCCTCTCTTATATCCTTTATTGAATACCCCATTCTCCTTATAAATTACTCCATTTATCACATTATTAATATTTCCATTAGTTATATCCCAAAAAAAGTAAATCATATATCCCATTATGTCATCAAAAGTAAACCAATCATTAATTTCACAATAAATATTTCAATATGTTCATTAATATAATTGATATTCTAGATCACTCTTATATATTTTAATACATTATCATTTGATCAGAATTAATATGTTCATTTATATAATTGAAATTCTAGATCACTCTTATATATTTCAATAAATCATCATTTACTTATACATCCCTTTTTAATTAAATCACAATACAAAATAAATTTATATATTGATATTAACATTTTTTTATTAAAATAAAAAACTAATTATTCATCATGGAACCATTGAATAATTTTTTAAGTAAAAGAAAATGAAAACCACCACCAATACCAATTAATTTCATTCTTCTAAAATCTAATAAATTTTAGAGAAACCATAAAATAATTGTACATTATATAAGATAATTCAATCAATAATAATAAAAAAAATAATGTATTTAATATCTTTTAACATTATATTGATAAATTATTGATAAAAAATAAAATTTGTGGAGATCAAAAAATCTAAAAAATTAAATTGGAGAAGATTGAGGAATAAAAATAGTTTGAGGTCACCTGAGTCAACTTAAAATCATATAATATAGATCTATGTAGTGATAAATCACCAACCAAGGTTAATCCAACACAAGATGAAATGTGGAGTCTTATCAGATGATTGTCTATAAACTAGTCGATTGAAGAATAAATACATGTCTGAAATATTGGTTAGGGTTAAATTCAATGTGGCAAATTATTGATGAGACTTCAAAGAATTCCTATAGGGAATATAATTTGCGAAATTGGGGACCATGGAACACACATGTGAATATGGGTCAATAGGGTAGTGAGAAATAAAGGAAGTGTGTTACATGAATTGGGGTGGGGTGGGGGGAATAAGGTCACAAATCAGAGTGATTCATTCCACTATTGTAGATATAGTTAAGTGAAGTCTAGAGGTCAAACACAAGCTCCTTTAGGGTACTACTTCTTAATTAATCTCCACACTCCATGATTCACTATTAAATTCCCATGGCATAATCCCATCCTACAACTAATTTCTATGGTATCTCACTATACCATTGAGTTATCCTAGAACCTCTCCATGCCCTTTATGCCTCTATATGAGCCACGATGATTCTCTACACCTTTCTATCATATGGGAACTTCCCATTAGAGTGGACCTATTTTTAAAATTATGTTAAACCTATTTCTACAGGCTATAAACCCATGTAAATAAGAGAAAATTATTCATGGGCATATACTCTCATGGCTATAGGCTACCGTAGAATGGGATTATAGCCACAATCATAAAATATCATAACTATAAGTGTTTCGTAAATGAATTATAGCCACATATTTCAAATATCATGGATATAACAGGCCATATGGCCATGGTCACATTTTTTATGATGGATATATCTTATTTATAAACACATAAATTTTAGCTTGTGTCTATAAGACTATGACTATAGGTGTAATTTCTAGCAGTGATCAGAAACAATAATGAAGAGTAGAGGCTAATGAATGATGTTAATAGAAATCAATACCTATTAGAACTTATAACATTGATAATGTCATTTATTTATAATAGTTATTAATAAATGTTATCAATTTCATGTAATTTAATTTATCATTTTTTAAAAAAATGTGATAAATAAATCAATCAATTAAATAAAAAACTGATTAAGTTTCATGTTCACTATAAATTGACTCATTAAAAAATTATTAGGAAAATTTAATGGAGAAAAAACAAATATGGGGAAAAAGATAACACTATCAACCCCCATCATAAAATCATAATATATATTAAAGTCTTTATATCTAAATTTTATAAATTATTTTTTCTAAAGGTGAAATTGAGAATATAATTGTGAATAAATCTATAAAATTATCAAATAATCAAATTTTCTCGATATAAATCTAACTGTTATTTTGAACCCCATAAATAAAAAAATAACATTGGTGAGTTTAATGTGTTTATAATTTTATTATTCTTCATCCATTTCACTCAAATAATCTAGTTCTATATTAATAACTTATCCAACAACATGTACATGGGGCCTCCAGGGAACAACGAGTTCAAAAAGTAGATCCATAGGACTATCAAAATTTGTTTCAAAATTAAGGTGGTTACAGTTATAAATAGAGCCCCACTTACTCTTTGGGGGTCATAATTATAACTAAAACACCACATGTTACCTAGGTAGTCACAGTTCCACCTCTGACTTGTGTCTCTATGATACATGGACTATATATTAAGTACCACTTGTCATATTGAAGCAAATTAATTTAGGGTATTTATGTATCCACTATTAATTCACCCTTGATGGAAACATTTAATGCTAAGAACTTAGTCATCTTGATGACAAAGAACATAGTGTGGGAAGCTTAAATTAACCATAGTTTAATTCAAAATCATTATTTATTCCCTAGACCCATCTTTTTTCATTGTTACATTTTCATTATTTTTCTTACTTATATGTTTCACCTTATCTCATTTGATTAAGAAATGATGCCAAATGATGCAAAATATGTTGGATTTAGTGTTATAGAACCGACTACTATATAATTGATTATTTCTTATATTCATTTTTTTGAATATTAATAAACTTATTATAACATCATGACCTTCCTTATGCATGAAATAGTATGTGATAATGTACCAAGTGTAATTATTTCACTGAAAGTTCATAACAGTTCCCCGCTATGATGAGAACCAAGAAGTGCCATGAAAAATTTCTTTAACACAAATTATATAGCCGGATGATATTATTTTATTAGACACAAATGATATATTATATAATGGGTAGAGAATCATAGGACTTTGAGACACTTACTCATATTGTACGCCCTTGGTAATTTCTAATGGAAGAGATTATGAGAAAAAACACGCTAGTAGAAAATCCAAATTTAATTGTGTCATTTGATATTGTTATTTGTAGATGCATGTATTGATCCTTGGACTTTAATATTATTATCAATATATAAAACCAGTCATATAGTTTGATATATTGATGAAAACCATCAAAATATATGTTCATGAAGAAGTAGGATACATTGGGTATTCTTAGAGTGATATTGCATTAATGAATAATGTGAGAAAGGGTTTCTACCTTTTGTTCTTAAATGGAAGTTGATATCTAAATATCTTTGAATGGGAATAGAAGAACCTAAATAAATCCATATCCATGGTGTTATATGTGTAGGTTCAATTCTAAAAAATCAAAGAAAGATTTATCAAGCACATAGGTTGATGAAATTAACATGCAAATTTCTTGATTAGAGATATCATGATAAAAGGATTATATTACATAACGATAATTCATACGAGGTTTCATTTCATTAAAACATTTACCTTTTCTTTATGGGTTCATTGGCATGTTTCTAGATACTAACCTTGTACTTTAGGAATTCTTCCAAATGTTTCTGAGAAAGGGGCCTAGAATGTCACACATTAAGTGTATCAAGAATCTTAGTTAAATTCTATTTGAATTTAACAAGTTAGAATAAATACTATTCTCACTTTGTGGTTTAATAATTATCCAGGATTGGTTGATCACTATGATTTAGTCATGAGTTATTAATAAAAATACACATGTGAGTTAAATAATAATAAATATTTATTTTCACGATTTATTGAATATAATATTTATTATAGTTATCATCCAATAATGCAATAATATTTATTTATTAAATAAGTATCTACAATAGTGGAAAAACACCTTTAATGTTGGTTTTTTTACCTTTAAATGTTGGATTATAACCAATGTTAATACATGCGATGTTGAAATTTGAACTTTCCACATTTATTTTCACAAACCAACATTTAAATAACTTCCACAAGGGGAATTATAGAGGACTTTTAACACCAGTTTTTTTTATAAAATTGACAAGGAAAGACTATCAGGATGGATTTTGACGTCGATTTTATAAAAAAATGACACGTAAATCTCTCTTGGGAAGCTTTTGATGCCATATTTTTAAAAATTAAACATTGAATGTACACTAATACCCAAAGGGCTTTTAACATTGGTTTTATAAAAAACCAATGTGGAAATCTAAACATAAAATATTTTGACGTTAGTTATTTGTAAAAATCAGCATAAAAATCTTACCAAGGAGATTTCAATGTTGTTTTTTTAAAAAACTGATGTTGAAAGATGATTTTTTAATAAAATATTGAAAATTATATAATTCTGCACCTAAAATATCAAAGAAGAACCAAAAATAGTAAACATATAATAGATACAACAAAAAATTAACAGAACTCATTGAGAAATTTTACAACAGTTTTTAAAAATATACAGCTAAACGAAAATAAATATCAAAATTAGTCAAACTTAGAAAATATTTTGAAAATAAATTTTGAAGGTGTTTTAGGTCATTGAATATATTATAAGAAACATAATTAAAATCTCACAAAATAAAGTGTTGTGAATTTAAAAATTAACACATTTGTTTAAATTTCAAGTGTTATAATGATACTAACCTTTTCAAAATATAATATTGTTCTGGTTTTGATCATGTCATAAATGAATTGTAAAACATAATATCCAAATTCAATATTTCCTTGTTGATGTGAAAGTATGTATATGAAACAATTTTAAAAATAAAAACTTTTGATATGTAAGAAAAACCAAGTATTGACTGATATATAAGTTATTAACCTAAAAATTCACAAAATAAATTTTTTATGGTTCCAGTATTGGATAAAAATCCATATTAAACCCAATAAAAAACATATTGTAATTTCATATATTAATTATCAACACTGATGTAAATTGAAAAAATTAAAATTAGAGAACTAAAAGCATAGAATAAAACTTACTTCTTTAATATTTTGCTAAATATTTTTCGAACACCACCCAATAAAGATCATAACCAATATGCTTTACATTATTTTGGGGAAAATAAAAATAACAACCAATTTCAATTAAGAAATAAAATATTCGTCATTAATAATAGTATAATTAATAGTTGTTCATAATTATATATATTTATTACCTATTAAGGAATGGAAAAATATAGCATGTGATGTCTGTGTTTTTGAATCTTTCAGAAATATATTCAATTTTTGTATCTTTTTTCAAATAGTTCACTTCTATTGCACCCTCGAGTGATCAGAGGAGAAACCCCAATGAATCTCTCTCCTTCATAGATCTCGTTGCAGGAGAAATTAAAAGAATCCCTAGTTCCGAACCCCAATCCTTTGAAGATTTCATTGTAGGCCGAGTGGCTTTGGCCTGTTAGAAGACCTCAAAATGCATTGATCTGAAGAAATACTGACATCAATGTCTTTTAGATATTTCTTCCTCAAAAGAAGAGGTGAAATTTCTCTCCAAATATCTTTGTTTTTTATTGGTTGTAAAATTTAGAAACAAAAGACTCTTGATCCATAGCTACCATTAAGAATAAAATAAATTTTATTCCCCCTCAGCCCGTTCCTACTGAACATTTATCTACTTCCTCTTATTAAAATATCTCATAAGTCTCTACTAGTGAGGATGAAAATGAAAATGACCCTAATTTTAGGGATACTTCACAAATTGAAGATAAATTTAATTTTTCAGAAGATCTTGACTCTTGTATGGAAGATAATGATACTACCTCTTTCGGCCGATACAAAAAATGGTGATATGTTTGTTGATACTTACTTCAAAATCAGAAAAAGGATGTTTATCAAAGTAGTGGGGGAGTTTAAAAAATACCCAAGCTTCAACTTTAAAGTTATTCCATGTAAATTACTCATTTCTGTGATGAAACTAGTTCCTGTTTGAATTGAGTCATTTTTCTACCTTTCAGTACTTATCTTATTGAGTGTGGTTCTATCTCAATGAAGATTTGACTCTAGATGACTTTATCTTTATCTACAAAGGAGGGAAATTTCTAGGTGTATTAGTATTTATGAATTTAAGGATTTTCTTGGTCGACCAGATTCAGTACAAACATCCTGGGCTGCAAACTTTTCTGGAATGCACTCATTTCTTCCTCTGAGGATTAGTTTTTTCTCAAATACTGCTCATTCCAATTATTTTGTAACTTTTGGTAGGGTCTTGTTGTATGCAATACATGATTTTGGTCTGCTTATCTAAGAATCTTCATGTGTACCCCCATTCAATACAATGTTAGTGTAATCTCTTTACACCTCAAACTTATAATGCAACTTTTTTTTAATAAATTTCTTTAGGGGAATGAACTGGGTGACCAGTTCATTCCACCTCTTTTCTAAAAAAAATTTAGTCAATATAAAATATGCTTACTTAATGAAAATAAATTAATAATTAAAATTTACTCACATGGAAAACAACTGAAACACAGATACAATGAGCTGATAAGCCTTTATAACAACCATGATGTTGGTTTTAAAAATATTTAATGCCTAATATCTTCTATATATATCAGTACTCCTAAAAAAGTATAATAATTATACAATATAGGAAAACATGTTATTACTTTGTTACCTAATTATCTTCCTAAGGAATATCTTAAGGTAGTGGAATCTGAAATTTTCCTTTCCTCTACAATGATTCCTTCAATATTAGATACTTCTATTAAGGTAAGTGTAATAAAATATTATAATTAATTTTAAATTTAATGAAAAAATGGGAATAAACTCATACCTCATATATCAAATGATGGAAATGATTAGTTATCTAAAGTAAAAAATGGACAATACTCTATCCAACTATGGAGACCTCCTTAGTAAGTAATGAAACTAGTGCATTTAGATCAGTAATATCATGTAATTTCACTCTTAACTAACCCAACTACATAAGAGGACGATGTACATAATCCCCCAGATTATGTAAAATTTCATATTCTATAATACATACATGGGGATACCCAACAAGAAACTCACAGTACGTGGTTGGGTGTGAATGAGGAGGTGGCATATCAGAGTAGGTAGGCTGGACAGGATGTGCTGGCTGCACTGGCTCATCTGTCTCATCACTTTTGCAAGAATAGTTGATACAAATGATTTAATACTATCCTCTATTTAATCATTTAAATGTAATGTCTTAGCCTTTAATGAATCTATTTATTCCTGATACTCTTACCACATCAATGTTGCACTAGGGGCACAACCATTTTTTTAAATCTAATACCCTCCTTATACCCCCTGATGTAGCTAGGGTATTCTGGATTTTCTAAAGCAACTGTAAGAATATCCTTCCTACCCTCAGGGATAAAGGTCCCTTGTGTCATTTTCTCTTTAAAGTCATCTTGAAGTAATATTTTCAAATGTAATATTAGTTAGGTAAATTTACTAAATAATAATATTGATGAAAAGTAAAAATTAATTACTTATAATTTTATCTGCTAACTCCTTTACTGGATCAGTAATATATATTAATTTTTTTTGACATTCTTTCCCTTTTCTTTTTTTTTCATGAAACATGGGAGGAGATAGAGGGTTGAGTGAAACCTCTTCAGAGTCACTACTTGACTTGGATCTTAATTCACTAAGTTTTTCTGCAATCATTTGTTCCTCTAATAAAGTATACTATCCTCATGACAATGTATAAGGGTATAAATTGTGAGAATTTATCTCTTGGTGAGTTTTATTAGAAGTTTATTACATAATAAAAGATAAATAAGTTATAAAGTAATGAAAATTAATTAGAAAAATAAATTTTACAAAGAAAAAAATATTATAAAAGCTTCCTCCTGCCGACTAGAGACAAATATATTCCATGTCTCTATATCTATAAACTCATACCTAAGGCATGGATTTATCCTTTTTAATCCCAAAAATATTAGTTGAATTTAACTTTGTCTTAAAATCTCTCCATCTTGTTTTTGTAAAGGATATACACTTTTTTTTTCAATTCCCTTTATCTCTTGAAAGATAAATGTCACCTATAATTAAATAAATAAAATATTAAGAAATGTATAACATTTAGACCGTTGGAAAATAATAAATAAGTTTATAAATTTTACCATTAGGGAATCCCATAAAAGATCCTTTTCTTACTGGTCAATGCTTCTCCAATTAGGGTATAAAATACTTATCTTACAATGACTTTGTATATCTAGATAAGTCCTAAACTATGTGGTATTTGGGCTAGTTTGTAATTGGTTCTCATAAAATTTAATTATCACCATTTTATCTCCACATATGAGTGAAAGTTTTGGTAAACATGTAATCCCATGATTACCATCTTTTGTACCATCGTCTTTGCCCGAATGGCCCTAAGGCCTTCACTTTTACTGATTTTTGATAACCCCCCTTTCAAGGGATAAGGGAGAAACCTTACAAGGCCAGTAGGCTCAGAGATTACATTGACCGTATTCTTAGGAGATTACATGACCCGAAGGTCTTAGGGAATTCAACCAGACTATCAATAAGGAACTGCCCGTCCCCAGCATCTGCATCATGATAGTAGCTCTCCACCTTCACATAGCCATTTGGATAGGCTTCTCGTGCAAGCACATATTGATCCCGATGTAATAACCATACCCTCTCATTCTAAAATATCCATTTGGCTATACTCTGGTGAGTTCACCGGCTCTGAATCCTCTTCTGGGGCTGCTCCTTTTTTGTAGTCTGTCTGGGGAAACTGTATGTGGCTCGAAGGCCTTGAGGTGGCCTAAAAGCCTTAAAGGTTTCCCAAAATCTCTACTGACCCGAAGTCATGGGTGAACCTAAATCCTTAAGGACTCCAAGACCAAACTAGTGGCCCAAGGTGAATAGTTTCAGTTGCTACAGTACCGAATAGTACCTACTACTGCCCCCACACAGTGTACAGTTCTGTTACAGTACCTGTACAATGTACAGTCTCTTCTACAGTACCACACAGTGTACAGTCTACTGCACTATCACACAATGTACAATACTGCTACAACCCTGGAAATATGCCTCTATATGGTATTGAATCTGGTTCTTGTGGATGCACTTAAGGATACCTCACCAACTGGGTGGAGGCTCATGTGCTTGTACCATCCTCTTTGGAGAAGAATAAGTGAAACAAATAATTTTAGGAAATGTAAGTTTAGTTTCATTAAATAATTTAATTACTATATATATATTTAAATGAAAAATGAATATAACACGATCCCCTTACCTCATTGTTTGTCATTTTGAAATATTTATGCTATGTCAACAAAAGTATGTGTACCTATATTTGAATAAAATTAAACAAATCTAATAAATAAAAATTCGATTGTTTATAATAAATAAAAAACAATTTAGAAATGAAAAAATGAAGAAAAAAACTATTTCAACCAAAAAAATATTGTATTGATAAAAAATATATAAATATAAACAATTATAAATATAAAAAGTTACAACAAGAAAAATTACAGTCACAAAAAATTCCTATTCATAAAAAAACTATAACATTTAAAAAAAATTAATAGAAAAAAATATAATTAATATAAAAATGCATACAAACAAATGATTTAATGAATGAAATTAATAAATAAAACATAATTAATTTGTCTTAAAAAAAACTTAAAAAATTTGGATGTAAATAGATACCAAATGCTGTTGAACTCACTTTAAGGAAGTGGAAATAGAGTGAACACTACATGATTGAAGAGTAACATATGAGAACATATAAAAATTTATAATTTAAACATGCATATATTTTTAAGAAAAAATTAATATCTTAAAAAAAAATTAAAAATGAAAACAGGTTACAATAAAAAATAATAATCAAAATCCATTATAAAGACAAAAAAAATTATAAATGAGAAAAAATTGAAGAGAAAAAAATAACTTACAAAATTTAGAGGTCAATAATAAAAAATAGATTATAAATATCTACCTGAATATTTAGGAGAGTAATTTAGTTTTTTCCCATATCCCTTCAGTACTATCATTTCATAAAATGTGGACTATGTATGTATTATAGTCTTTGTTATCATCTGAAAATCATGTAACAAACAAATAAACCTCAAATAAATCAATAACATCATCATCATCCTCATTACTCAAATGAATTATTTTCCCTTGAAAAATGATATACCACTGATCATTAGAAGGATAAATAACATAAAATATTTTCTCTTCATGTTTCTCCATGATAAATGGTTTATCTTTGGTAATAAATCTTTTTAAATCAATGATTGTAAATACATAATCATCGCATTTCACACCATTTTTACTATCAACCCAGTTACAATTAAACGCTATTACTAAAAATTTAGTACAATCAATTTTCTATATATCCTCAAGAACTCCAAAATCTGTCGTTGATTCATAAATTGGGTTTTTATAATTTTCACTTGAAAAATGCAGTGCTTCATCGATGATCATTACCCCACTATTTTGAACTATACTCTTATCATCCTAATTTTTTGTATAAAATTCATAACCATTTATATCAAAAATATACCATGTGATCATATTAAGAGACAATCACTATAAAAAATAGTATATTAGCAATGGTTTATAGATGGGGTTATACACAACCCCCTCAAAATTCATTTTAGAGGGGGTTATGCACAACTCCCTCCAAATTATTTAGCATTATTTTTTAGTATTTGGTTTGATTTTAGAGGCAGTTATGTCAAAACTGCTTCTAATTTTATAATTAGTGGTGTAATATATTTGGTTGGATTTTAGAGGAGCTATATATATATAATATTCATTTGGATATATATTTGATTTTTTAAAAGGAAATAGCGGAGGTTCACAACCCCCTCTAATTTAAGATTTTAGAGGGGTTCATGAACTACTATTAATCCCTTTGATTAGAGGGGGTTTTGAACCCCGTATAATTTAAAAAATCAGAGGTGGTTTTGAACTCCCTCTAATTAAAGACATTTTATGGGGGTCATGGACTGCCGCTAGTCCCCTTTAATGTCTTTAAATTAGAGGGGGTTGTGAATCCACACAATTTTAAAAAAATATAATATATATATATATATATAATTAAAACACTATATATAAATTTATTTAAATACATTATATGACCATATTATATAAAATATTTAAAGGATTTTATTTAATTGTATTTATATATATGCATAAATATAATTTTATGATTTTATGTACATTAATATATATTTATTTCTATAAATTGTATTTCATATGATATTAATTATATATAATATAAAAGCATAAAAATATTATATAAATATAATTTATTTAAAAAATATAACATATAAAAACCCATGCTTGTAGTTTTTTATAATTTATGATATAATAATAATAAATTTATTTTTAAATAATATGTTTATGCTTTTATATAATATAAAATTAATATTATATGATATAAAATTTATACAAATGAATCTATAATAATGTACACAATATAATAAAATTATATTTATTGAAATTCATATATATTACTGTACACAATACTATAAAATTATATTCATTGAAATACATATATATTAATGCGCATAATAATAAATATATGTATTGAAATACATTATATAAATATTTTTATAAATTCTATTTCATATAATATTAAATATATATGTTGGACTCTTCATGTATTAATCATGTTTTAATGATCAAAAATCCTATTAAGTATATAAACCTTGTTAATCCTGTGTAATCTATCTCACATTAAATGTACAATTGTTTAGTAAAGTTATACAAAGATTTTAATTTCTATACATTCAGTTTGATTAATATACAATATCTTTGATTTACATTATAATGATAAACAATTAAGTCTAATACATTTTATTAATATCAATTCTTAATTCTGAATACAGATGTTTGGCTAAGTCCGAGACACGTGAGTCTGCCACCGGTTATGTTTTTTTGGCAAAGGACCCAGACACCGTGAACCAGACACCGTGAACCAGACACCGTGAACCAGACACCATAACTATACACCATGACCATGAGACACAGTGACCATGAGACACCATGACTATGAGACACTGTGACCAGACACCGTGACCAATCCAGACACCGTTTCAAGGAGACACCAGTTCATAGAGACACCATTTATAGAAAAACTGTGACACCATTTCATAATCTGTTTTGTCATTTTTTAATTTAATATCTAACGGTCATATTTAAATATTTTAAATGCACTGAAATAATTAACGTTTCTTTGTAGACATTTCACCTGACAGTATGAGGTGCGAGGTGTAGAATACATGCAACCTGTCGGCTCTAACACATGCACTCCATGATAAAAGAGTAGTGCGGCCCAGAAACAATGTGTGCATGAAAATGGAATAATGTGAAGCAAGTGTGTGAGCACAACAACGAAGAAAAAACTTATAGAATTTTTGAAGAGATAATTGTCACATACAACTCGACACTACTGAAGAACACATGAAGCATACTCGAATCTTATAATGGACGACATCTTCACCACGAAGAACATCCGCCAAAGCTGACTTGAGATACTCTGTTTTCCATCTGAGGACTTGATTTCTGCATATGCTTCATCCTAGAAGTCTAGAGTTGCATAGAAAACCACTCAGAGCACTTCTAAACTTTTTCTCATCATTTCTACTTTGTTGTGTATCATTTTATTAGCTTTCGAGCAGTGTGTGTATCTGTATAACAATACACTCTGTCTCCTAAATTAAACTGAAGGATACAAGACATCCTTTCCCAAACATCATTTTACACTTGTTAATACCCACATATAAGTGTGGAAGAGGTTCCTATGTGGCATGGTAGTTTATAACCACATAGAACCGTGGAAGAGGTCGTGTGACCTGGACAGTCCTGTGTACTATTGTGAACCCCAATCTAGGGTGTGGATAAAGTTTATTTATATAAACTGCTTGGTGTTAGGTGATAACCAAGTGGAGTGGATTGGGTCTCGGCTTGAGACTGAACCACCTTTTTTATATCCGCTGTTCCTTTTAGATTTAGTTTTCTATGTTTTACTATTTAATTCAGAATTCAAAAAATTCACTTTGATAGTTAATCTTGGAAAGAAGTTATAATTGTATTGCCTTATTAGAATAGATTCAAAAGTAATATTAATAAAAAATATTAATATTACTGAGAATTAATCAATATTCTTAGAAGTTATTTGAACAGTCAAACTTTCATAATAGTATAACCTTGATTAACTAGGATTTATTTAAATCTATGGGTGAAACCTTTCAAGAATAGTTTTGAACAGAAATTTTTATAGACACTCAATTCACCCCCCTCTTGAGTGATCTACTCTGACAAACAATATATAATATAAATATTTGTATAATTTGTATTATATATATATATATTTCATATAATTTTAATTATATATTAATAATATATAATATTATATACTTTATACAAATAAATATATATTAATGTACATAATAATAAATATATTTATTGAAATACATTATATAAATATATTTTTAAATAAATTATATAAATATTTGAAATAAATACTTATATATATTATATAAATAAACATGTACATAATATAAAAATATGTATTTAAGTATATAAATAATTTACACAATTATATTTATAAATATATAGATATATGTGTATAGACATAACAATAATAGAATTATAAAATATATTTGCTCAAATGTTTGTAAATGCACATATAAAATATATAGTTTATATAAATATATAAATTGAATATAATATAAATATATCATAATATAAATACATAATCTAAAAATGTAAATATTAATTTATATAAATATATATGTAGGTAATATATTTATATGTATTTAAATTTTTATTCAAACAATATTTATTTGAATTACCTTACTAATATATATAAATATAATAATGTTTTAATTAAATGTTCAAAGTCATTTTCCATAGTCGTAGGAGGCACTGGAAGTTTAAACTGGAAGTTAAGGGATCAAAATGTGATGAGGAAAATTTTTACAAGCCAATGAAATGAAGGGGGTGCTCGCGTGACATGGTAATGACAGGCAAGGAAGGGGTGCAGGAAATGGAAGGGGGTGGTCCCTGCCACTTTAATGGGATATGGGGAGGCTAGAGGGGAACTTGTTGGGTGGGTGAAATGGTAAAGGGAGGTGAAATGGAGGTAGGTGACACAGGTAGGGGAGGGGAACGGGATGGGTACTACATGATAGTGGTTCCATATATTTAAAAAACCAAATAAATAATTGTGCTTATTTAGAGGGGGTTAAAACTCCCTCTAAATTAGAGGCAGTTTTGAGAACTACCCCTAATATGGGATGTATAACTCAACTAGAATCGGTTCTAAACCTGCTCTAATTTCATAAATAAATTAGCGGGCGTTAAACCCCGTCTAAATTGAGATTTAATGCTGAAATTAGAGGGGGTTTTAACTCCCTATAATATAACCGCCACTAAATTAGCGATCACTTTACCAGCAGTTATTCAAAATAACCTCTAATAATAGTAGGTGGGCACATTAGTGGTGGTTCCTTATAACCACCACTAATATTTTTATAGGGGGTTATAACCCCTTCTAAACTAAAAAATAACCCCCCTCTAATCAGGTCATTTTTTTCAATGTTTCTAATATAGATAAATTCTTGTTGACTATCTCTTTAAACCATGAAACCAATGTATTTTTAGGATCAATCATCAACCAGTTTTCATTTGTTTTTGAATATAATACCTTTAATCTAGAAATATGTGATGATATATATAGTTTCACCTCATCCATGTTGTTCAAAATGTATAAATATTTCTACATAACTTCATCACATGGAATGAAATTTTCCTTTAATCCACTAATATCTCTACCTTCACTATCAAATATCAAATTTCGAGATATAGGGAGACCAATATGTTCCAATTCATACAAATGATCAGTACAAAAATTAATCAACTATTCCAATACATATTTTTGAACAATAGATGCCTCTTATCTATAAGGATTTTAACATATCTATTCATAATTTTCACATATCTTTCAAAATGATACATCCCACATAAATAAAAATTCCCACATATTCTTATCTTATATAAAAAATGAATCACCAGAAGAACCACTATATCAAAAAATGTTGGTGGGAAATACATTTCTAGTTGAAAAATTATGAACACAACTTCATTCTCCAACACATCTAAAAAAATTTGGATCGATAAATTTTCTACAAATGGATTTGAAAAAATAACATAGGCAGATGATGGTATTTATGATAAGTGTCAACAATATACCGTACAATGCTACCGGTAGCAGTTGTTACATCAATACATTAAATTAATTTGATTTCATATCTATTAATTTAAAATCTTTTAATGATACCAAATTATTTACATTGGAAGAATACCCACCGAGTACGTTAATACCATGCAGACACTAAAAAAAATTCATCTTGTCACTCTTTATTAATGTGTGGCATGATGGAGGTAAATATGTTCTATTTCCTTTCATAGTGGGAGTTAACTCCAAACATATTTCCATGGATATCAAGTTAAATCGAGAATTCAATCAATATTTTTTATTTCCTTTTATTTATATCAATGTTTCAATCAAACAATCAAATATTTTTTTCTCAACATGAATAACATCAATGTTATAATTTTTTTGCTAAAAATATCCAATAAGTTAGTTTGAATAAGATAGATTGTTTCTTCTAGATATTTTTTGATGATTAGAACTTACTTTATTTCCAAAAATTGAAATCAATATTTTTCACCTTATCATAATATTCTTTAGTTGATAATGGTTCTGAGGCTTGATTATATTCCTATAAACCATTAAATTATTTTATTAATCTATGATAAAGTTGATCAATTCACAAAAATCTTTAATATCCCATGTAAACTTTCTTTCTTACATTTTTCAATTGATAATATAAATTCAATTCTTTAAAAATTATACATACTTTATGTCCCTTAACACTGTATCCATATAAGTTTCCATATGTAGGAAAGTTGTTTATAGTGAACATTATCATAGAGCACAAAATAAAACATCCTTCTTATATGCATCAAAAATTACAACACTTATCTCCCATAAAAGTTCCAAATAATTAATCAATTACAAAAGATATACATAAATATCATTTCCTATATGTTTTGTTCTAGAAATCATAAAGATCATCAAAAAATATTTTTTCTTCACACATATCTATGGGGACAAGTTGTAAACTCTAAATAAAATTGGATTTGAACTATGATGGATTCTGAGGATTTGATATGGATTCATTCCATTTGTGCACAGTATCATTATGATATTTCTAGCTTCACTAAAAAAATCAAGAATTTTGTATCAAATCTATGCCACCGTGGTGAATCAGTAGGGTGACATGAGTTTCTATATTCAATATTAACCTTTTTTCATCATTTTAATTTAAAAATAGAATCTTTAAATGATTAATTATTAAAAGGTATTAAATTTATTTAGTATGAGGTTTAATTTTGGAACCTAAAAATGAATCAGAGTTTAATTTTTCATCCATCTTATATCATGATTTCCCACATTTTATACATTTTGAGAAGAATTAATATTAATTAATATACAAAAACAATAATTTGGGGAATGAATTTATGTTTTTATACCCAAATTATGTTGGGAATAAAATTTTCTTTTCATCATAATTGGAATATGGAAGCCTATTTCCTTCTGGAAGTATCTATTTTAAAAGTTCATGAAATTCAGAGAAACTTTTATCACTCCACCCATTTATTTATTTCATGTTAACTAATCTTAGAACTTTTGATAACACTGTAAATTTAGTGAAACCTAATAATAGTGGTTTATCATAATATCCATACAATAATTCCATATTTTTTTGATGGTTTTAATCCCTATATCATGAATTAATTCTTCAATATGATCCTCTACCTGATGCTAAATATTTTCATCAAAATTAATTGTTAATTTTTTTATTATTTCACCAATCCAGATCCAATGTGTATAATTTTGGTTCAAAAATTAAAAGATGAGATGATACTTTATTTATATGGAATTTGAATTTCTATTATTCAAATACTTCATGCATGGATATAAAATCACATCTTTTTTTTGAGTATTTCTTTTGAAAATTAAAAGAAATTATAAACTCCTTTTCCATATTCAGGAGTGGTTCTTCATAAATTTCAAAAATTATGATCCATTAATTACTTGAGATCACTATATAAAGGGTGAACATATTAGAGCATATAAAAATTAAAAAATATATAGAAAGAGATAAATTAAAAAAACAATATAATTAAAACAATCAATTATTGATAATTATTTTATCATAAAAAACAATTATACATAATGATCAAAACATATCATTGAAAAATTTAAATACAAGTGATTAAGGATATATAAAAATAGATAATTTAAACATGAATTAATTTTCAAATAAGAATTTATGTATTAAAAACAATTTAAAAATAAAAAAAATTACAATAAAAAAATAAAAAAAATTAATTATATTGATAATAAAAATTTATAAAGGAAAATAATTATAGGAAAATAAATGATTTCAATGAAAAAATATAATGATAAAACATTTATAAATACAAAAAATTATAAATATAAATATTTAAAAGAAAAAAATTCCTATGAAAATCAATTTATAATTATAAAAATATTTATCATTAAAAAAATTTATCTTTTTTTATAATTGATATTAAATTAAATAAAAACAATTGAATGGATGAATCAAATTTACAAAGAACAAATAATTAATATATCTTCAAAAATAAAAAGAATTATAATATTTGGAGGACGATAATGAAAAATAGATCCTAAATTCTGATAAACTCAATTTAAGTCGGTAGAATCATGGTGAATGCTACAAAATTGAAGAAAAAGGTGTGTAAAAATGAAATAAAAAAAACCAATAATAAAATTAAACCAAGATTTTGGGTTGATTGTAATGGATCAAGTGTCATGAAATAAGGATTAAGGATGAATATTGAGGAGAAAAAATATGAAAATTAGATAAAAATCAACTGCAAGAGATGATTAACCATCACCGAGGGGCATGAGGTTCCATCGTTAGCTGAGAGAAAGGGTTTTGAGTGAAAAAATGAGGGTTTCTAGGTGTCGATATATTTTTTAAAGAAATTTTAATATTGATATTCTTGAAGAATTATGTTAAAGAGTTTTTAATGAATTTTAACATTATTTTTTATAAAAACAATGTTAAAAGTAAAACATAAGACCTTTTAACTTTTTTTAATTAGATGTTAAAAGTTTCCCCTATCAATTTTAACATCAGATTCTAAAAAATGACATTAAAACCCTAGTGTTTAAGCATATATTTATACTAGTTCTATTATTCAAGGTTTAGTAAATAACATGGAGGATAGAAATACTATGTTTAATGGTCTGTCAAGAAATAATATATTAAATATCATTAAAATAAATATCAATTTATTTAATAATTGATATTTATTTATTCATAGGTATTATTCATACCAAGTAACTAATAATATTATTTATACTATTATTAGACATGTGGTTTGCTATGGATAAGGGCCTATGTGGAATTACCGACCCTAGTTTAGCTCTATAAATACCTGTTTATATCACATTACAGGGTTTGCTGCTTGTTGTGCATAATAAACCTAGAGACAAGTTTTTCAAGCTCTAGAGAGAATCCTCTAAATAAAGTGCTCAATAATAAGAGAACAAATCATCCTCTAACCTCTCAATACTTTGATACATCCTTAAAGATCCTTTATCCATGAATATATTCTTTCCATGATCAATGATGAATGATACAAATGATCAAAATCGACTGTGCTAGCACCCGATAATTCTATGATGATGTTCTGTGAGTTCGGATCTTGTGTGGATCATCGCTATAGGGATTTTACCCTTGGATCCTAAAACATAATGATGAAATTATTTTATAATTCAACCAAATCATCAATTAATAAATAATTTCATGATAATGTAATTATAAATCTGTTTAAAAAACAGTTATAAATTATATATGATGTTCCTGCCTTCTAGTTCTAGTGTTTATAAGTCAATTCATCTTAGATTTAATTCCATTGGTCAGTATGTTCTTACTAATGTACATCTCGAATTATTCATCGATTAGAGAAAAAATATAAGTTGGTCATGCCCAATAGGTGCTTCTTTTGTGACCCTAACCTTCAAGTGGTATCAGACTGGTCACATAATTAATTTATAATTATTTATTAATCGTTAATGGTTCATATGAGTTTTTTTAATAGTTTTATTTATGTATTATATATTCTTTACTTCTAAATGTCAAGTTATTATTTTTTTCCTTCTTTATTATCACTCATATAACTAATAAAATTTTAATTTTACATAGAGAACATTGGAATATTCCATTAGTGGATGCCTTGGGTTATAGATGGGTAACATAAGAGTACATAGTGAGTATCCTAAAGGTACACATTTTATACCTATGTTTAATGCACCAAGATGAATCATTTTAAAAGTGGGTCATCATGTATTAACTATATATGGAATGCATTTAATTCACATCATGTTTTGACCAAGGTAGGCTGGCATACGGTTTGACTAGACTACACACCATGTAAACTGCTTACACATCCTATAGTCCACATGTTTTCTGGTGGAAAACATGGGGTTCCAAGTCATGTTATGTATTTAATATATGAAATAGGGACTAAAAAACTATGTAACTTTGAGGCCATATGATGTGTAGCTTTCATACATTCCATATAACTCATACACATTTGCAACTGATAAACATTACCAGCCTCTAGAAGTGTGTAACATATATGGGAAGAAGAGTTTACAAGATGTGTATCTCCAATAGATGTTTTGTAACCTGTTATACCTCATTTAATTAATTTAACACACAGATAAAAATTAATTATATAATTAAATCAATTTACATGTGTTTCATGTGTCATTTATTTGAATGTACATTCCAAGGGGTATGATTATTAATTATATATTAAATTAGTTTACATGTTAAATTATGAACTAAATGCTATGTAAGGTCTTGAATTGTAGTGCACTCAATGTGTGTTAATAAAATTAAATTCCATGTCATTTACATATGATTGTGAATCATTTATTAAAAAATTCACACCTTGTAATTATAGACTGCAAAATATATTTTGGATTTTATATGAATACATAGTATAGGGTCTATACTGAGTAGTTTGTATGGGAACATGTTTTTATCTCCAAGTACATTTGTGAAATTTATTAATTTTAAATAAAATTAATTAATTTAATTTATTTAAAATTATAAATATTGGAAATTTTAGGATAGATTGGATAGAATTAATAAAATAAACAATTGGATAAATTTGATGCATTTATCTTAATTAAATAACAAATTGAAGTAATTTTTAGAGATATTGAAAATGTATACTCATTTCTTGTGTTTGTGTGATCACGAGCTTAAACAATACCTATATATGTCATTGGTTTCCTTTTAATTTATTGTTATTAAATTAAATTGATGGCTTGTGATTAATCCCCTCATCTAATTATTTAAGGGCCTATGTGCTCATGATTTATTTTATGTAAACCCCCTAAGAAAATCCTTTGGTTCCCCTCACCTATGCGTGAGTAAAGATTATATAATCGATGGATATCTTAGGAGAGTGGAGGTGGTTCAATTTTGGAGTTGAGGTGGAACTAATCTAGGAGGTTCATATGATCATCGATGAATTTTTTTAGCTCAAACTAGTGTGGGTCCAAGGATATTTTCCCTTAGAGTCACAATTGGTTTACCATCCACTAGATAAACTAACTATCAGATAAATCGCATGATTATACCAATTTATTTATTTATTTATATTATTTTCATCTTTAGTTATTTATTCAAATATATGGTATCAACATTAAATAAATTAATTAATAAATCATGATATAAAAAATTAAATAATTATATTTTTTTGTGATTTTATCAAGAACTGGTTAATCACTTATGTAAATCCTCTTAATATTAATAATCATGCAATAAAGATAAAATAGTAAATTTATTCATAAACACAAAACCCCTCAAATCAATATATTAAGTTAGTATATCCCTCCACTACTAGATTTAAAATCAAACCAATAATTCAAAGTGCTCAAATAGTAAAATTCGAGCTACTTTCAATTATCGGATAATTTTATCTTGAGTTTTGGGTCTACTCAATTTAGTTTACATCAAATGTTTACTGATAAAGAAAGTTTTGGTGTAACTGAGAGCCTAGAGTTGAAGAAATTAATTTCTAGTATTTTAGGATTGGGGTTTCCACTCAACAGAACAAATAGTTGTGAGTTAATGTAGTTGGAAAGTTACACCTATCTAAAATCCTGTAAATAACTCCCTAAGACCAAGTCTGTTTTATGAGTAAGGGAATTTCAAACTTTTCCACTAGAATATCCATGATATATGATATTTTAAAACCAATGGAAAATGATATTGGGTTCTGAAAAAATATTGGGATATAAATAATTTTAAAATTTATTTATCTATTTCATAATCTAGATATCGTACTAAAATTTTCTCTTTATTATTATAGAAATGGTATGCTACATGACTTTGAACATATCATTATGATCCTTACTAGTGAAGTATAACCTTATCATTGGATTTAATATCTAATAATGATATAATCACCTTGGTGTTATACTATTCCATGAATGAAAATTATATATGATAGAAACCCCACTTCCCATGTCACTTTCCAAAGATTAAAATGAGGAAGAAGTATCTATCTACCTAAAACACATGGATGATTCCATGAATTTCCAATGTTTCATTCTATCCTCTATATCTAGTGAGATTTTAAAGCAACATGAGGATATAGATGTGTATAGAATCATGTTTTTTCCTTCATGATATTTATCAAGAGAAGCTGAGATAAGAGATATATGAAATATCTAATGCACTTTTTTCATGAAATATTAGGGATTCGAAACCAACTAGGCCAAATGTGATCAAGATTATTGACTACATAGAGAACTTAGAAATCTTAGTCTTTAAGATCCTTGATGAGATGCATATAGATATCCTTCTATAGTGGAGTCCAAGTATATAATGGATTATGATGAAACCAAAGAAGTTTTTTGGATATGCAATTTATTTAATATCTTGATGTGGTACCTAGTAGTAAAGACCCTATCACATTATATTTTGATAATTCTATATCGGTGGATCTTACAAAGGACCAAGGTTACATCAACAGAGAAATCATATAATCCTAAAGTATCACCTCTTGAGGATTGTTTCTTAGAGGGGTGAAGTTATAATGAGAATTTTTCCGCCAAAATAGAACATGGTGTACCCCTTACTTAAAGCCCCATATCAATATAAGCACGAGTATCATGTGAGATCTAATAGATTGAAGGTTGTTAGCTATTGGATCTAGTGAAAGTAAGAGACTTTAGGAGTTAGTTCTCTATAACCAACTTCTATATACTTTATGATTACATATATTAATTTTTATGAATATTAATAAACTTTTTATCACATCATGATCATCATTCTACATGACATATTATGTGATAGTGTCCTAATAGTAACTACCACACTAAAAGTTCATAACTTTTATCCACTATGATGGGAAACTAGAAGTTCTACAATAGTATTCTTGAACATATGTTCTATATCTGGATGATATCAGTTGACCTAAAACAAATGATACAAGCTATCATGGGTGGAGACTCACAGAATTTTGAGGCACTTTACCATTATGTACACCCTTGGTAATTTTCAGTGAATAAGATTTTAAGAACAAGATATATTAGTAGAATATCTAAATTTAATTATGCCATTGATGTTCCTATATGTGGACATGTGTATTGATCCTTGGAAATTAATATTATTATTAATGGACATCATTAGTTTTTTTAATTTTATGTACTCATGAAAACTGTGATGACATATGTTCGTGGTGAAGTAGGATACATTGGGTATTCCACAAGTGATATTGCATTAATGAATAACCTGAGAAAGGATTTTTCCGTTCTATTATTAAAAAATGTTGATATCTTAGAACCTTTTCTAGGAATGGATCATATTAAATAAATCTATAGATATTATGTTCTATGGATAGGTTCAATTTTAGAATGTGAAAGATAGAGTTATCCAACACATAGAATGATGACACCAACATGAAACCTATTGTGTTAGAGATATCATGCTAAAGGGATTATATTACACTATAAGAATTCATATGCGGTTGTATATTATTACAAAAATTAACTCATTCTCTATGGGCACCTTGATATATTTCTAGATTCTAACCTTGGACTTTAGGAATTTTCTCTAACGCCATTGAGAAAGTGGCTTAGAGGGACACACACTAAGTATATCCCGAATCTTAGTTAAATTATATTCGAATTTAACAAGTTAGAATAAATATTATTCCCTATTTGTGGTTGTTTCCTCTGGAAATGGTGATGACCTCATTTATTTAAGGTTCAAACATTCCAAGCGGTTTCTAACAGGTTTGTTAGTAGAACCGGAAATGTCCAATGATTCTATATCCATTTGGACCTACTTTCAAAAGGTAGGTGTTCATTAGTTGTAGACCGATGAGGCTTAATAATTTTTATTAGTTGAGAGGATGGGAGGTCATACTCATCACACCTTTTTGAGGAGAATTATTTTCTACTCTGGGAATCTATTTATAGATTTAAGTTACGTTCGTGAATCCTTATTAAGTTACCAACTATGAAAATGAGCTTTCCTTTAGATCTAACAATCAATGATTAGTATGTAGGAAATTTAGAGAATCTTTTATATGTATTTGAGGTTCTTCATCGATAGAGAATCATCTATATTTGTTTAGAGATTCTTAGTCAATAGAATCATTCAACACATTATATAGAAATCTCCTGGTCATTATAATAACTATACTGGTTTTAAAGACACTTAGTTGGGCACTTGAAGTTTATTGTCATTCAGAAGAACATAGATTATTTCAAATTTGGGATCATACCCGCAGATGGGCTACCTACGTATCCTTTGTTTTAGAAAAGGAATTAGAAACCACGTGGTTCGAGTAAGGGAGTATGAGGTTTATGCATGATCGATGGATCAAAGAAAGATGTTATAAATACTTTTACACTCTAAGGTCACATGAGTCATGCTCTTTGTGAGAAACAAGAGGTATTGGTAAAATCAAACAATTGTGCCATGAAAGATGCAATCATAAGAAATAATGTGGGGATTATGTATGTATGACTACCCAGATAGATGAAGATTAGGATTTACTTCAGGGAAGAAACCTAGGAACAGGGTCCATAAAGGTATATGTTCTTTATAAATATTTGGATACTTAACTTAGGACTTAATCATGACAAGGATGCCCAAATTAGATGGGACTTATGACTGGGGATTATTCCTGAGAAGGAATCCCAAGTTAAGAGAAATTATGACTGGGTCTTATTCCTGAAAAGGAGGCCCATATTGGGAACATGGGGCTTACTCTTGAGGAAGATTCCCATATTAGAGAAATTAAGACTAGGGCTTACTCCTGAGAAGGAGGCCCGGTGAATAGGGAACTTGGGGCTTACTCCTAAGGAGGATGCCCAGATTTGGGAAATTATGATTGGGGCTTACTCCTAAGGAAGATGCCCATATTTGGGAATTTTAGACTGGGGTTTACTCCTGAGAAGGAGGCCCAGGATAAAGATCCTCTCATCTTTAAAGGATGAGGTTGAATGAATGAAATCTCTCATCTTAGTGATATAAAGATATGTAAATCACTATGTTTTGAGAGATATTACATAGAATTCCTTTTAGATAAGTAATCCAATCAAGGAAACATGCCATAAATGGATTTGAAGAGTGTCTTGATGACTAAATCTTGAATAGGATTGGTGGATTTGAATAAAAGAGGTGAAATAGGCAGGAGGGGAACCCAAAAAAAAGTAGGCGCGCAAGTCCTGCGTGGGCGCGTAGGTCCTGGTCGCACATGTATACCTGCGCAACACATAGGTACCTATGCGATGGTCAATATAAAGGATAATACTTGGGTGAGGCTTGACTCAAGCCCTTAGTATTATCCCTAGGGGCTTCCAAAATAGTGGCGCGCATGTTCTCGTGAAGAGACAAGGCGGCGTGCAGGTGTGCCCATTTCCCTTAAGGGTTAAACACCTAGGCGCGCAGGTGTTGATGAATTTCAATACTTTGGCCATGTTTCCCCTGTTTAGATCTTCCATTCTAGGTATAAAATTACCTTAGAAGTGTTTGAAAGACTTCCAGTAGAGACTAGGGCACCGGGAGCTCGAATATGAGTTTTGGAATTTTTCCATCATGAAATGGGGGGCCCACCGGGGGTATTTATAGGCTACTGAAGACCCCGACCGAGAATCAAAGAGGGCGCGCAAGTCACATGTGTGACCACTATGTGGCAAGCAAGTATACCTGTGCAACCATGAGGAAACTTGTGCGACCCAAGTGGGAAGAAATCATTTTTCATGCCTTTGTCTATTTTTGATGTGTCTTTAAAGGATGAATCACTTTGGGCTAAGGTACTCCCCTTTTTCAGTCGTTTAGAATTTTTTATGGAAAGGAGAATCAACAAAAGTCCCCCCTTAGAGTCGGATCTGAAAGAAAATGAGGACGTGACTCTGAGGTAAAGAAGAAAACCAAGGAACATTCGGCGCGCAAGTTACTCAGTTTTCCACGGATTCCTTTTGTGTCGTGCTTCTGTAGAGGTATTTGGACTCGCGCGGTGATACCTATGCGCCAAAACTTGCGTGACACAATTATACTTGCACGCTAATTTGGGATTTTCACGCCTTAATGACTTAGCCATTTTTTCACTTTTCTACAAAAATTTTATGAAAAATTAAATTACTTAAGAGTTAATTATTTAACCTTTTTGCAGATTCAATGTCTCTTAGAAGAATCGGAACTACTGATGAATTGACTAGAAAATGAATTGATGACCTAATGAATGTTATTGTCCATGATTATTATACTTTCTGCGACTGTACTCTCCCATATTTGGCTATGTATTTGAAGAAGTATCATCATAACTTTCCAGAGAGCACCTACTAGCCTCTGTATGGCCATGGTCATCTGCAAGGAGTCAACGTTCCATATGCAAATAATTATCTGCCTGAGATGCAACTGCACCGATACTCCTCTATTTTGGTTATGTTGTGCATTAAGAGCAACAACAATGGTGTGAAATTTCAAATTTTTCTTACATGACATTTCCTTGTAGATATGAAAATGGAAAACCCATGGGCTGAAATGTTTTCCATTTCCAGTTGGTAGAGAGAAGACTATCATGGTATTAGAACCATATCTGAAAAGAGTACTCTCTCCAAATGGTTCTTTACTTCCAATGATCCATTCTCAAATCCATGTATCCATCTTGCAAGTCTCTTGGACAGAAACAAATTCACTATTTGATCAGCAGAAAAGTTTCTCAAACCGCACTCAAGAACATCCTTTTACAATTGTTCCAAGAAGAGCTGGTATCACTGCATCTCTTATTGTATCCAGTTGAATGAATGAATTCTAGGAGGTTGTTTATGAAGCTCATGATGCCATAAATCAAATGAAGAGTTATGTTGAAAGCCTTTTGTAATTCCTGAAAAAGAGAAAAGACTCCAGTCTGTGGATGTCCTTATAACTCTTGTGCATCAATGAAAAACACTTTGACCTTTAATCATTTATTCCTGCATGCTTTCTTTTGCTACCTGCTTTAAATTTTTACATAATACAATGGGCCTAGTAAGCATAGTTTTACTTTCGCTAAGATTATTATAAATAACCCTAAAAACTTTGAATCTTTTAATTGCTCAATATTACCTAAATCATACGAAATGTATGTTTAGTGAGATGGAACTTGAATTTTGTTTAGTGGTCCCTTGTCTTTTATGGGAAGTTTAATGTCATGCACGTCAGACATAAAAAGACTAATGTTTAAGGTTGAAATAGCTTTGACCGACTAGATTAAAATTGACTCAATTCATTGAAAATTTATCTGAAAACATATTACCACACTCAAGTATGAGGGAAAATATGTAAACTATGACTTAAGAAATTTTGAATATGAGGATGAAATGAAAAAGGGATAAAAGGAATTAGAAGAAGTAGTTCCCAAGAATGAAGTTACCACTATTTAACAAACCTGTTAGGGGGTTGAATTATGCAGGGCCACTTAAGGGAATTGGATGCATAGTCAAATAATAACATCTTTTGGCTGAAAAGTCCGTTTTGTAGACTACTTATGCAAGGCCACCTAAGGGCGCGTGCTTCATAGTCACGAAAAATAACTCTCTGACATTTACTTTTCTACTGCTAAAAATCCAATGGAAGTTTATGGAGATTCAAAATTTCCAAAGCATAGAGTTTGGTGTATGGAGAGAGGTACTTGAATATGGAGAAGATATTTACAAACAATATTATATAAGAACTGGATGAATGTCACTCCTACGAAGTTCTAACCCAAACGTAGGGAAAGGAAATATAACCCATAGGCTTGAATACTTTCAGATCATGAAAAATAACATGGGACAAATATGTTAATGAAGGCTATTTTTTGAGGATCCCTACATATTGTCATTAAGACAACTAAGGAAAAAAGAGGTTTTCTTCCCAAGAATGAAGTTACCATTATTTAACAAACCTGTTAGGGGGTTGAATTATGTAGACCCACCTAAGGGAATTGGCTACATAGTCAAATAATAGCATCCTTTGGCTGACATGTCCGTTATGCAAACTACTTATGCAAGGCCGCCCAAGGGCACGTGCTACATAGTCAGGAAAAAGAACTCTTAGAAATTGGACATTTTGTGATCAGAAGTCAAGAAAAGGGTTATGGATATCTGGAAGTATTTATGGTTAGGAGTATGACACATGAAAATGGGTATTATTCAATGAATGAAAGAGATACATAGACCAATGCTAACCATAATCATGTTGTGGCTGGGTCCTGAATTGAGATGCTGGACTTCACTACGTATCCCATAAGGATGAGAATCAATCCATGCATAGTTCTTGAAATATAGTTTAACGTCATGTGGGACGAAAATATGGGAGATCTTAGTTTAGGGTCATAGAGCTCGGACCATTATACGTAATACACAATGTGTGTTTTATAAACCTGATGTGAATGAAGACTAGGGTTTTCATAACACATTCATGTTTTCACAGGGGGACTTTTCAGCCAAAGGACTGAAAGTGAAATTTGGGGTTAGGCCCAAAGACTTGGGTCTGGATTCGAGGGATTCTCTAAAGTTCCTACGTATCCCATAAGGATGGGAATCAATCCGCATGTAGTTCTTGAAATACCCTTTGTACAGATTTGGTTCGTACAAGTGAAGGGTGAAAATGGGACTTTAGTGCAATGATGGTTTGTCCCAAGATAAAAGGTTTGGGCATTTCCATGTATGCACATAGTCTTGTAATATAAAATTATTGGAGATCAATGTAAATAATGATTCCCTCTCAGGTGAGGGTATTAAATAATGTTGTAGTTTATTGTCGTACATGAAAAAAGTGCTGTACATTTTAATGTCATATATCAAGGACAAAGTTAAACCAATATGAAGATATTGATTTTGGGGGTGGCTTCATGAATCAAAATCATATGAGATGAGGTGAACCGATGTGAATAGATTGGTTTTGGGCTTGAACCTTGGGAGGTTGCCTGCGTACCCATCCTAGAAGGTAAGGATCAAAGTCTTCGTAGTTCGATTAAAGAATGAATTGGAAATCAAGTTGTTTTTTAGGACAACGACCTAAAAAATGGTGTTGGGACTTACGCATGGTTAGCGGCACAGAGAGGGTGTTATGGTTGAAGTTTACTCTAATCTCACGCGAGTCATACTCGATGTGAGAAACAAAAGGTAGAAAAAACCTTAACAATGCATAGTTTAATGTCATGTAGGACATATGAAGGGACAATATAGTTTAAAGTCTTTTAGTGAGGACTATTGGTGCTGCACAGTTTAATGTCATGTTGTAGGGACAAAATATAGTTTAACATCATGTAGAATGTATTAAGGGACTTTGTTCAGTTTTATGTCATGTGGTATGAATGAGCAGCATAGTTTAACATCATGTAGGACAAATATAGGGACACAGTTTAATGTCATATTGGATGTGAACACAATTTGGCATCATGTTTGACAATAAGGGTGTTGTACAGTTTAGCGTCCTGTAGCTAAGACGATGGGGACAATACAGTTTAACGTCATGTTGGATGAAAGGGGGACTGTGCAGTTTAATGTCTTGCAGCAAGGACTATTGGTGCTACACAGTTTATTATCATGTAGTAGGGAAAAAATACAGTTTAACATCATATAGGATGTATTAGGAACTTTTTCATAGTTTATCATCATGTTGGAAGAAAAGGGAGAATAGTTTAAGGTCATATGCATGGACCGATGGTGGTGCAGTTTAACGTCTTGCTGGACATAAGTGACTATGCAGTTTAAAGTCTTGCATCAAGGACAACACAATTTAACATCATGTTGTACAAGAGAAATGTAAATAGTTTAAGGTCATATGCATGGACCGTTGGTGATGTATTTTGTGTTTATACAAAATACTTCTTTAGAAATCTTCCATTGGTTGGAGTAGTGATGAGTTATCCATCCATTGAAATTAAAGAATAATCTCCATTGGAGTAGACCTTATGTATTGAGTAAGGTCCTTCCCATTTTGGTTCAAGCTTGGGAGGTTTCTTTCTTAGTATCATTGGAGTTCTGAGAACCAATACCAATTCTCCCTGAATGAATGAACAAAGATGAACTTTTTTGTTGAATGCTTGTGCTATTCGATTATAATAGACTTCCAAGTGGTGAAGGGTGCACTATATTTTCTCATCTAATCATTCCAATTCATCCAATCACTTCTGAGATTGTTCATCTGTAGATGACTGATCACAAATGGCTACTCTGATCGAGGGTAATTTAACTTCAATGGGAAAGACTGCTTCCGTTCCATATACCAATGAATATGGAGTTGATCACGTTTTAGTGCGGGTGGTTGTCTGATAAGCCCATAAAGCATCAAAGAGTTTTTCAATACATGATTTCTTACCTTTATCCACCATATTTTGCAGTATGTTTGAAAGAGTCTTGTTGAAGGCTTCTATCTGGCCATTGGCCACTGCATGATACCGAGATGAATGATTGTATTTGATGTTGTATTCTTGATATAACTTCCTTACCTCGGATGAACTGAAGTTGGTGACATTGTCCGTCAATATAGTATGAGGGACACCAAATCTAGTAATGATGTTAGACTTGATGAAGCTAACAATGCTTTTAGAACTAACTTCCTTGAGAGGTATTTCCTCTTCCCATTTGGAAAAGATGTCAGTAGCAGTAAGAATATACTTAAACTGCTTGGCTGTAGTTGAAGGGTAGGGTCCCACCACATCCATTTCCCATGTGGAAAATGGCCACGAGTATTTAGCTGTATGAAGAAACTCTGGGGGCTGATGAATGAAGTTGGAATGTACTTGGAAAGAATGAAACTTCTTTGTGAAATCAACACAATCTTGTATCATTGAAGGCCAAAAGTATCCAAGCCTTCAAATTTGATCAGATAGTCTATGTCCAGACCGATGGGCACCACAGACTCCTGCATGTACTTCTTTCATGACTACCATTGTCTCTTCACCATAAATACATCTGAAGAGAACTCCATCAAAACCACGCTTGTAGAGAATTTTCTCTATGTGATCTGGGCTATCAAAAAGAGTGAAATTGACCACATGTCTCCAGACTTGTTCTTTCCTGGCTCTATCAGGCAGAAGTGTTCCATTTTGAAGGTATTCCTTGATAGGTGTCATCCATCCTGTAGTATGACCATATGGTTCAGAGATGGGACTAATTTCATTGATTTCCTCTGTTCTGATTTGCACTAATGAGAGCGATTGGCTTTCTCCAGAGGAAGGGTATGTAACCCGATTCTTTCCTTTCCACTTTTTTGATGCCTTTCAGAGAGGGGGTAGTTAGTTATTTGAAGGAACACCCAGATTCTTGGTAAGTCTTTTATTTAGTGTACACACACCTTCTTCATTTGTGTCCACGCGTACAACTTATTAAGCAAGAATCTCTTCATTTGATCCCTCTAAATGAGCCTCATCTGGTGGATCAGTGACAACGGAATTGATGACATTAATTGATGCAAAATGCATTGCATCCCTTTTATCATTATTTCTGCGATATTGTCTTCTTCCATGTCACTGATGAGACATTGCCTTTTGTCGATTTGATCCTTTAGGAACTTCTTGACGAACCATAATTTGGAGGGAATCTCCTGATAATTTGTCTCTTCGTTCCTCTTGGGTCTTCTTCCCTAATCGAGAGAAGACTGCCTTTCTCTGAGGAAGAGATTGATGATTTGAAAAAGTCCCTAGTCCAGTGGACTGGGGTTGTTCCTATTGTTCCTCCTCAACTCCTCGAATCCTATTTGTTGATTCCAAGGGTTGGGCCAAAAGAGTCCCCAGTCTGGAAAGTTGGGGTGGTTCTTGACATGATATATCTGAGACTTTCTTAAAAGATCTATCGATCTTGCGGAATTTAGTCCGGAAATTGGTAGGATGCATCAACCTCATCTACTTTTATCACCCGGCTCAAAAGAATGCTGGATGATTTTTGACACTTCTGTCACTTGATGATGTGCACACTCTAAACGAGAAGACTGTTCAATATTCTTATTTTCTTGATGCATGAGTAATTAATTAACTTGTTCTCTGTATGCTTGGTTTTGAGAAAAACTATTTGAGGCCTGTTCTTGAGCGAGCCTTTGATTACAAACAAATCCAATTGGCTGTGGCCGACCATGGGCAATAACATTACATGAAACCATTTTCGGCGGGCTTTGCTGACTAGAGAGTACAGTGAAATGCAGTGCTCTTTGAACACCCCATCCCCTGATATAAATATCATATGGGGAATTGGGAATTAACTGGCGTAATCTTCTTAGTGTGCCAAGGCATGAATGCTAAAGGCCTCTTTGCTGCTTTTCAGCCTTTGGATATCGAGACACTGAGAGAGATGAAAACTCAATTTGGCATTGTAAACCTTCTTTTATCTTGAAATGATTTTAATATTCATCATAAGATAATATTTTCTTTTTTCAACTGACAACGGGTTTTCCATATGTTGTGATGAATATCATGAATTCCATCTTCCATCAACATCTCTGGAATTTCATACTGAGAGTCATCCAGAGGCCAAAACATGACTGGTACTTCACCTTTCACCATCTTTTTTCTCATATTAAACACTTCTTATTTATCATTTGATGAAGATTATTCTACCTGATTAGACCAGAGCTGGTTCTTCCTTGTGGCTTCATTGGATTCAACCATATTGGTAGAGAATTCACTGATCAAACTAGAAGATGAATGAACCAGGGGTGGTTCAGAGAATGACCTACACCCTGGGCTATCTTCTGATTGAGAAATTATTTCACATGCTAGTGATAAATCATCAGACATGACTGGCCTAACATTTGCAAGTGCCTCAAGATAAGAGGGCTTTCTTGTCACTACATTTTCCATTGGAGCTTTTTTCAGGCAATGTGAATTACTACCGTAGAGAGGACTTTCGAGCTAAATTCATCATCATGGGGAGGACCACCATGGTGGGTTACAACAAAAGATGAAACATTTTGATCCTTGGTCTTCTGGCCACACAGAGGGTTCTTGTGAATCTCATCTGAAGATGATACTTCGAGATCGACCGAATTTTCAGGAATTAAGCCTTCATGAGGAAGTGTCTGATGAAGACCTTCAGAATTAATGTTCCCACTAAAAATGAGGGAGTAAAATATTGAATTCTAACAGATAACTGTCTGAGGGATTTAAGAACTCCAGCATCGAGCAAGGCCTTATTAAAAATTGGCTCTTGATTTCTTGACTGTGCTGGGCGGGTCTTCTTCTTAGAAGCATTCTTACTCACTTTAGGAATCACTTGTTGACGAAAGTGGTTATTATAGGCAGGTGTATGTGCCTGATCAGAATAAATGTTCAGGTTAGGCTGATTATCTCCACTCAAATTAGGTGTATATGCCTAACTTGGTTATCTGTATGATATGGGGGAGTATACCCCACAAACCTCTTGGATTGGAAAAGAGGTGTGTGTCTATTTTGGAGTGAACTATTGGTGTGTCACTCTACTAGTAGGGATAGATATATGTTTCTTTCCCTGAGATGCTGCTGAAGCTGTTATAATATCCTGAAAGGCATCCAGAATATGAGTAGAGATTTTCTTCTTCTCTTTGACCATTGACAGAATATGCTTGGTGACTTCATCTGCCAGAATGGGGATATACATCCATTCTATGCTTGAAGTAGGTGTGTATTCCTGCTCCTATCCTCCTTTTCCTATCAGTGAATTCTAACAGTACTCATGTGTGGGGGCAGAGAGTTGAGTCCGCCTCCTACTTGTCATTGGGGATTTCCAATTCACTTCTCCGGGTGCTACCAAACGAGACTGTTGGTTGGATTGATCAATACTAGCAGGTGTATGTGTCTACTGATTGCACTTCGCCGAACGTGGTTGATGAACTTCCCTCAATACTAATAGGCGAGGCTGCTGGAAGGATTGATGAGTATAATCAGGTGTATGTTCCTGTTTACCAGTTTTCAACACATTAGGTTCGCGGGATTTATTATATGTAGTCAGATGATCCTGCTGACTAGCTGATGATTTATAAATAGGTGTATGTTCCTGTTTATAGTACTCTGTCAGAATTTCCTGGTGGGATTGGTGTGCTGCTGCCAGACGAGTCTGCTGGAAAACAGAATTAAAACGGACGAGTGTGTGTGCCCGCTCGTTGCTTACCACCAAGTAAGGTTGGTGGACTTTTCCAGAGATGGTAGAGATAAGAACCTGCTCACTGTTAACCGGATTTCTCCTCTGGCAGTTAGCCTTGCCTTCTCGGGTTTGAGGAACCTGAGCTGAATGCCTTGAGACGATACCCTCATAATGTTGAGGGCGCACTGCCACACGAGTCTGGCGGTGATTGTTGATGGGAGCCCTCGGGAAGGACTCCTATTTCCTTGAATTAAGGCCTTTAGTGGCCTTCTCATTCACCTCCATAGAATATGGGAGGGACTGGTGATTGCGTTCTGGGGATAATGACCCGAAACGGTTGGAGATGGTGGTTGGAACTACCTGCTTCTTGATCATTGGTCGTTGTTGTCCAGACAACCAGGGTGAATTATTGACTTGGAGGGCTTGTCGAGAGGCCTCCAGAGTCGGAATAGTACCATTTTGATGGTTTTCCTTGACCAGCGTATTTGATACCCAGCGTTGAAGACACTGAGTAGGTGATGTCATCCTCAGAGTGGACAATGATCCAGCAGGAGTAGTAGTAGAGGCATTCACAGTAGAGATATTCACAGGTGTGAACTTAAGAGAAGCAATTTCTGTAATGTAGATGATCTTAGAAAAGAGTGCATGTTTGATATAACAAACGTAATCAAGATAAGTTCGGCCACTATATCTTTTGGATGAGCACATATGCTGTTGATGGTTTTATTGGCCCTCTCATTGAGTTTAAATAGGGGCCTAATAAATAAATAAAACATCACTTTAACTTGGTTAAGGATTCACGCCAGGTTCACCATTTTTTGTTTCCTCTAGAAATGGGGATAACCTCATTGATTTAAGTTTCAAACATTCCAAGCGGTTTCTAATGGGTTTTTTCATAGAACTGGAAACATCCAATGATTCTATATCCATTTGGACCTACTTTCCAAAGGTAAGTTCTCATTAGTTGTAGACCGATGAGGCTTAAGAATTTGCATTGGTCGAGAGGATGGTAGGTCGGACTCATTACACCTTTTTAGGAGAATTATTGTCTACTCTGGGACTCTATTTATAGATTTAAGTTATGTTCGTGAATCCTTATTAAGTTACAAAGTATGAAAATGAGCTTTAATTTAGATCTGACAATCAATGATTAGTATGTAGGATATTTAGAGAATGTTTTATATGTATTCGAGGTTCTTCATCGATAGAGAATCATCTATATTTGTTTAGAGATTCTTATTCAATGGTATCATTCGACACATTATATATAAATATATTGGTCATTATGATAACCACACTGGTTTTAAATCCACTCATTGGGGCACTTGAAGTTTATTGTCATTCAGAAGGACACAGATTATTTCAGAGTTGGGATCATACCCGCAGATGGGATACCTACGTATCCTTTGTTTTAGAAAAGGAATCAGAACCCAAGTGGTTCGAGTAAGGGAGTATGAGGTTTATGCATGATCGATGGCTCAAATAAATATGTCATAATTAATTTTACACTCTAAGCTCACGTGAGTCATGCTCGGTGTGAGAAACAAGAGGTATTGGTAAAACCAGACAATTGTGCCATGAAAGATGCAATCATAATAAATAATGTGAGGCTTATGTATGTATGACTACACAAATATATGAATATTAGGATTTAATTCAGGGAAGAAACCTAGGAATAGGGTCCATAAAGGTATATGTGCTTTATGGAGATTTGGATACTTAACTTAGGACTTAATCCTGAGAAGGATGCCCAAATTAGAGGGGACTTATGACTGGGGATTATTCTAGAGAAGGAAGCCCAGGTTAAGAGAAATTATGAATGGGGCTTATTCCTGAAAAGGAGGCCCATATTGGGAACTTGGGGCTTACTCTTGAGGAGGATGCCCATATTAGAGAAATTAAGAATGGGGCTTACTCTTGAGAAGGAGGCCCAGTGAATAGGGAACTTGGGGCTTACTCCTAATGAGGATGCCCAGATTTGGGAAATTATGATTGGGGATTACTCCTAAGGAGGATGCCCACATTTGGGAAATTTAGACTGGGGTTTAATCTTGAGAAGGAGGCCCAGGTTAAATATCCTCTCATCTTTAAAGGATGAGGTTGAATGAATGAAATCTCTCATCTTAGTGATATAAAGATATGTAAATCACTATGTTTTGAGAGATATTCCACAGAATTCCTTTCAGATAAGGAATCCAATCAAGGAAACATTCCATAAATGGCTTTGAAGAGTGTCTTGAAAAATATATTTTGAATAGGAGAGGTGGATTTGAATAAAAGAGGTGAAATAGGTAGGAGGGGCACCCAAAAAGAAGTAGGCGCGCAGGTCCTGCGTGGGGGCGCAGGTCCTGGTCAGGTAGGTATACCTGCGCGACACATAGGTACCAGCGCGACGATCAACCTAAAGGATAATACTTGGGCGAGGATTGACTCAAGACTTTAGTATTATCCCTAGGGGCTTCCAAAATAGTGGCGCACTAGTTCTGGTGAAGAGACAAGGCGGCACGCAGGTGTGCCAATTTCCCTTAAGGGTTAAACACCTAGGCGCGCAGGTGTTGATGAATTTAAACACATAGGACATGTTTCCCCTGTTTAGATATTCCATTCTAGGTGATAAATTACCTTAGAAGTATTCGGAAGACTTCTAGAAGAGGCTAAGGTTTCGGGAGCTCGAATATGAGTTTTGAAATTTTTCCGTCGTAAAATGGAAGGCCCACCGGGGGTATTTATAGGCTGCTGAAGACCCCGAGCGAGAATCAAAGATGGAGAACAAGTCACCTGCGTGACCACTATGCAGTGCACAAGTATACCTACATGACCATGAGGAAACTTGCGCGACCCAACTGGGAAGAAATCCTTTTTCATGCCTTTGTCGATTTTTGATGTTTTTTTCAAAGGATGAATCACTTTGGGCTAAGGTACTCCCCTTTTTCAGTCGTTTAGACTCTGTGACAGAAAGGACCATCAACAGTGGTTTAATAATTATTTAGGATTGGTTGATTGCCAAGATTTATGCATCAGTTATTTGAATAAATAAATATATGAGCTAAATAATATTAAATATTTATTTTAGAGATTTATTGAATATGATATTTATTATATTTATCAGTGAATAATGTAGTAATATTTATTTATTAAATAACCAGTAATTATCCAAGGTTCAGTAAATAACAAGGAGGAAAGATGGGCCAATTTTAATGGTCTAACTAGAAATGAAATATTAAATACCATTTAAATAAATATTAATTTATTTAAAAAATAAAATTTATTTATTTGTAGGTATTACACATGTTAAGTAAATAATAAAATTATTTATATTATTATTATAAATGGGGTTCAATATGGAATAATGGATTGGAAAAGGGACTATTTGAAATTACAAACCCTTTCCTAGATCTCTAAATACCCAGTTATATCACATTCCTGTGTTAACCACTTATTGTACACAACAAACCTAAAGAGAATTATCTCAATCCCTAGAGAGAATAATTTAAAAAATGATCTGAAGAACAAGAGAACCAATCCTCCTCTAACTTATCAAGCCTTTAAGAGATCCTTAAAAATCCTTCATCCATACAAATATTCTTTCTAAGATCAACAACAATTGGTACAAGAAACCAGAATATTCCACGCTAGCACCTAATGATTATATAGAGACGTTTTGATATTTTAGAGAATATTTAGATCATAGCTAGTTAGAATATAACCTTTAATAATATGATGCAATGGTGATATTATGAAATCAGTCAACCAAATCATCAACAGAGAAATAATTATAAGAAAAGGTATTTCTTAATCTATCTATAAATTAATTAAAATTTATATGTGATAACCCTGCCTTCTAGTTCCAAAATTTACAAGTCAATTAATATTTGATTTAATTATATTATTCATGTTGTTCCTAATCATGTATATATTGTATTATTCATTGATTATGACAAAAATAAAAATTTTCCATTCCCAATAGGAACTTTTGTTACTCTTATAACCTTTAAACTGATCTTATTTGATCTGTTTTACTTTGTTAAATTCAACTCAATTGATAGACTTGATTTGAATTAGTAATATGGTGTCCACTTTTAAATTAGTATGTTTTTAAACCTATTAATAATTTATGATCAAATCATGCATGCCCATACACTATTAGAAAATTATTCAAAAGTTATATTATTTTAGCTACGGTTTTGAAAACTATGGACATAGGTGACCTACAGTCACAAATCATTTAAATCGGGATCATAAGTCAAACCTACCATCACAATTTTTGGAAATTGTGACCATAAGTGGTTATGGTTAAAATATAGTCTCATTTTTTAAAAACCATGATATTAGGATACATGTATGGTTACTATTTTCCATAAATATGGCCATAAATCAATATATAGTCATTGTTTTGGAAAACAATGACTGCCAATAATTTTTTAATGCATTTATGATATTAAAAATGATATTTAAATTCTCATATTTAAAAATTATTTTAACACACACACATGTACAAAAATACGGCTTGGTTTAGTGGTTTGTCTATGTAATAAGATGAAGGTTTTGGGTTTGAAACCCAACATATATATTGTTAATTATTATTAAATACCTATGGACACCATTTGAAAATCATGGGAATAGATTTAAAATCATGATCATAGGAACCTATGTATATTACTTGAAAAACATGACTATAGGTGTTATCCTATAGCCATTGTTTTAAAACCATGACCCTAGGGAACCTAGGGTCATATTTTGATCAAAATAATGATGATAGACTTACCATAACAACTCCTACAACCACAGTTTCCAAAACCAAAAATGGTAGGAAAATGTCATAGTTTTGGAGGATATTTCCATGCTTTTAAACCATGAAAATGGACGATATTTTAGTAATTATTAATAAAATATAATTCATCCTATCACCTTTGATATAACACCACTTTAATTTCACTATATAGGTTGTATTATCCTTATAAAAAGTAATAATAATATCATTGTTCATAGTCAATCCATAAATATTTTTAATATGATAAATAATAAACCACAAGAAAACACATTTTTGACTCACCAAATGAATTACAATGAACTAAACACTATTAAAGGAAGCCAAAAAAATGACATATTTCATAGAAATCTAGGAAATGTAAAATACACTATACATGAATGAATAACTAATTTGAGATCTAGATTTACATGGATTAAACAAATATACATTATCAGCATAACCAACCAATTTTTTGTACTTATTAAATAAAATAATATCCAATAAATGTAATTTAAAGACATTACTCTTTTCTTTTTTGGAGTTCATCAAATTTTAGGGGTATTTTTCTCTTTTCTACATTGAAGGTTAAATGATCCCATTAATAAAGTAAAAGGTATTTGACTAGAAAAACAATCATGTTATTGATCTCAGTGGTGTGTTTAATTTAGGGTGTAAACTTTTCATCATTTCAGAAACATGATTTTTCAAACTAATTTGTTTTAGTTTGTTTTAATTAAATATTTTATTTTAATTAAATTTTATGATTTTAAAATATTATGGTAGTGTGAAACTACTAAATTGAACTTTATGAATTATTATTATTGACATTGATATATATGTAATATTATTTTAATTATTATATATATACTTATGTTATTATGAATATATAGGGGTTATTAGTCATTTTTCCTAGTGATGTATCCACATACATTTTTTATGAAAGTGGGGGAGGCATTCCCATATATTCATCCCAAAAGTAACATGCTAGTCTAAATACTAGACCATCTTACCTGAATCGACATACCGTAAACCTAAGGTTCATTATCGATCATTATAGGTTGGAACTAGTGCCAAGGGGATAAAATGTATGAAATGAGAATGATTTAACCTTGATAAAAAATACGAAATAAATAAAAATGACTCCAACTGAAAATCCTACATGACACAACTATAAATTTTACTTGTCTCATGACTTTAAAACATCTTTATAAGTATATTAAAAAATGAAACATGTCATAACTCATAAAATTATAATTCATCCATACATTGAACATTATTATTTCCATCAAGTCCATCAAGAATTTTTGTTTTAGGGTTATGTTATAATGTGTAATATATATTAATGAAAATACAATGTCATTTATTTATGCTTATTACAATGAACATGAGAGATCATATGATAAAAAATCGCTTGAATATATTTATTATCAGGTTTACCTAAATTATGATCATAATATTAGGTAGTGATGGTGTGTTGATATCAGTATGAGAGGGATCAATTATATAAAGATACAACTGATCACTCATGGAATATTAGTTCGTGAGATTATATCCATATTGGCACACTTTGATTACACCACATATAATGTCATATATATTTCATTAGTGTTACTTAAGTGAACATTTGATATGGATCCTTTAACTTGAGGTTTTAAAATAGTTTTCCTACTTGTAAAGTTTCATAATTTAATACCAGTCTAATATAATTTGAGAATTTATATTAATATAAGTTATTTAGGAATCATATTAATCAAGAAGAGGGATTTGATTAACCAAGATAGGATGTGTCCAACCATGTGTTAGGTTATGACATCATGGTACTCAATTGAGTTTTGAGTAAGTAAGTGCATGTTCATACTCAGATAATTACATGTGATTTAATTATATAATATTTATTTTTTTTGGGAATTGAGAAAAGAGACAATTTATATGGGATTGAAATAATCCAAGTCTCATGCTTAATATCAATGTTAAGGACAAATGAAATTTTTTAATGTACATGTGGTGAATTAAATCACTCTAAACACTATTGTAATCTGGGTAGATATAGTGTGTTTCTAGATAACAATCTTAGTTATGATTGTAAATGAGATTCATTATCATTTCTAACTTCATAAAGGGCCCTTATGGTGTACATAACATAATATTAATTGGGATTTTTTAACTATAATATGATTAATCCATGTGTAATTTTTTCTATGTTTTTTATAAACATAATTTTTTTTTGTTATACACATTTGAGATATATAATTAAATAATAGTAATTTAATAAAATAATTATTGTGGTATTATAGTATAAATAATGAGTTATTTATATTATTAATACATAAACATGAGTAAATGGAAAATCCTAAATGATTTTTGGGCTTGGGCTTGGAGTAATGGGCTTCTAAGGCCCATTACATGAGAAAACTTCATTGTTCTTCACAAAGAGTCCATTTAATCACTTAATTTAATATTTTTAACACTTTTAGAGGCTCACTAATGCACCTCCCAAGGTGGTTTGGGATTTAAGACACTTTTTATGGCCTATTAATTCTCCATGTGACCTTTAAAGGCTATTTATTACTTCTCATTAGGTTTTCTATGAGATTAGATTCTAGAGAGTCTATCAAATTCCCATATTTCTATAAATATAAAATATGAGGGGTGTAATATTTATGCCATTTAGAAAAATTAAATTTGGTTATTAATATTATATAGTTTTCTTCATTTGAGAAATAATTCTCTATTTTTCCTCATTCGAAAGAGTTACCTAGTTTTATTAATTTTAGAGTTTATCTAGTATATTTATCTTTTTTTATTATATATTTTTTATGTTGAGAAGTGAATAAAATCACATGGATAAAAAGGATCCCTTCAAGGTGTTAGTGATTATCATTATCAGTGGATACCAAAAAATCAATTCAAGTTTGATCTAAGCATTCTAAAGCATTTTAAAAATGTATTATTATTTTATGATTTTATTATTTTATTATTGTGTCTTCCATTTACATATTATAATCTTGGATATGTTTTAGTATTACTTCCATTGAATACTAATTGTAAATTTCATTATTTTAATCTTTCAGTGGTATTAGATCTACACTCGATAAACAAAAAATGAAAAATATAATTATTATAATATTGTATAGTCTTATGATATATTAAAAATATATAAATATTCATTTAAGCCTAATATGGAACATTGATGGATTGTTTGATTTTTTGGTCACTTATCTTAAGGGTAATTATGTGTTGAGGGTTTTTGATTAACCACTATTTAAAATATCACTTGCCATATGATATATTCCATTGAACCCCTTCTTCTAATTATATTTTTATTTAATTTTCTTGATAAACCCTATTTTTAATTGGGTTAAGGGTGAAACCTTACATAAACCAATAACCCCAAATTATATGCCTTGAAATCCTTGAGGCACAAAGGCCTTGAGAAGTTTTCCAAAGACTCCAATCTGTAACAAGCTATCCTTCCTTCCTGTCAATCACCCATCCCAGATCAGTCACCTAGAAATATCATCTACAACCTTCTATTTCAACCCTATAAATAAGTGTAAGAGGAATTCGTGTTGAATTATGATTTGATATCTATTTACTACTATCAATGACCATTTTTCACTCTGATGACCATATTGTAATTCATAGAATGTTAATAGTGAGATTCAATATAAAATAACGTGTTAAATATATAAGTTTCAAATTACTTCTAATAAGAAACACATCCTTTAGTACCTTGATAGATAAAATATACGGGTCATTATTAGCCAAACATAAATGATTTATCTTATGTTAGGTGAAAGGGATAACATTTATCCTAATGTGAATGTTGGGTAATACTAGACTAGGTAACCCAATCGTATTGTCACCTAGAGGAATAATTTTGGATATATTTATGAAATTAATTAGGACATATATCATTCACTAAACAATCCAAGAGTTTTATTAGTTAAAATTAATAAGGTTTGTTTTAATAAATATATAAATTTTAAGAAATTAACTTATCTAAATTAATAAATATTGAAATATAGCTCTTTTTCCAATAAATATATAATATCGATGCTTATTATTTTAGTAGGATAATATTCAATAAAATAACATATTGAATAATACACTACCATTTTTAGGTTATTTTCATAGATCTATTTTCATGATTACACAAACCATGATAGTAGATATCTGTTACAACAATTTATATTAACCATAATTATAGGCTCTTTAGGAAATAATATTGTTACAATTTTGGGGAAACCCTTACAGATGTCTATTGCTACTAAAAACATGGGATATATTGATTCCCCTATACCCATGGTTTGATCTAACAATGTGTATAGAGTGTTGAAATATAACCTATGATGGGTTTTTGGGGTTCCTAATATGAACATAATAGTTAAAACAAGCCTATATTTATAACTGATTTGACTTTACTGATATCAACATGAAATTAATAATTAATACAAGTGTACCTATATAAATGATGTAGTGGCCTCCATATGAATGGAGTTTTCTTAGTGAAGGTCTAAGGTGTAGTAAAAATAGGATCATGTCTCCATGGGTAATCAACCACTCTTTGAATCTTGGTTCACAACCATATATTTTTCATATATTGAGAGGGGTTCCAGCACCTTCACAATACATGATGAACGATTCTATGAGAAGGAAAAGAGATTCAAATATACTTTCAAGAAAATAATGATAATTTTCCTTTAAAAAAAGGATGGATCACATCCCATTATATACCTAACCTTGAGGCTTAATATTTACTGAAATGTGCCTTGAATATACAACATATCAGGTGCCTAAATTACTTTTAATTATCGGAATATATTGAACCTATTCAATAGAAAAAATCTATATAATTAATCCATTCATAATGGATTAGTAACTAAAAGAAACTGTGTGGGAGGGAGGTTCTAGATTAATGCACCCAACTTATATTTTGTTGGGTGCAATGTAATCTTAGGCTTAGGCTTATGTATATATTAGCACCAACATAAGCTTAAGTTATATGTATTATATATATACATATTTAGTGCATAACCAATAATACCCCTCTTTCATTAAAAACCATAAGGAATCTATGTGAAACTCTACAAATATTTCTGGATTTATCCATACTATTTTGGATTCAGTTTCATAAAACTCTCTTTATTTTGGAAAAAACTATCTATTAAAAATTTAATCATTTTCCAAAGTCATGAATTTTTGTTATTGTGGGTGGTAACAGTGTTGGAAACAAATATGAAATACCTATTTCGGAAATATAAGAAAAGAGCAGCCTTTAGAAAAGAATTAGAGTTACTCAAGCTACTAAGGGGTCAGTTTTGATCTCTATCAAACATATTCATATCCCTATTCAAATATTTACACCATAAGATATATTATATACATCATATGTACACCAATATAATACATTTTCCATGATTTTGAGTGACTACTAGACATGGAACATGTCAATATAGTATAGCACAACTCACCTTTTATTTATTATCTAAAATAAATTGATCTGGTTAATGAATAAATTAAAAATAATTCATGTAATAGACAAGTTACCTAAATATACCTCATCTAAGTAGTTGAAAACAAAATATATGACTCAAACAAGATTGGACATGAATTTCCTCAGTCTAATTAAATCATGGGTCATATGTATTTGCTCATCATATAAGCAGATAAATCTTATCATGGTTGCACTCTAATCTATAACATGATCAACAATATACCTAAAAAAAACATGATTCGCTAATTCACTTTTGAATTTCATAATAAAGGTATCAAAGTATGAAGGTTATAATGATAGGTATCCCCTCAACTTCAGGTAAGAAAGTTTTTTATAAGCATACACCCCTAAGTATATGTAACAACCCATAAATCTATCAATGAAATTTCCATTCTTATAATTATATTATATAGTATAAAACACATAAAAATAAAATATATAACTCAATAAAAACTTTATAAATGAACAACGAATGAAATAAGAGGTATTTATAGAAATTAAGGACCCTATAATAACAGAATAGTAACTTGACTATTAGAATAGTGATGTCACCTTTAGGAATATTAAACTGACCAGAAAAATAGTAACATGACCTATGAAAGTATAAATAAAATTTAGGCATCTTATAAATGAAAATATGATATATTTATATCATAGAATATGTAAATAAAATTTTCAAAAATGAAACATTAAGTGTTTATATTTTTTGTAAAACCTACATGTTTATTTACAATTTTATAATTAATATAATTATTTAATAGAAAATTTATTTTCATAAAATAGATTCATAAATTAATAATTTGTAGTCATATGATTATAATATAATTTTATTAGAACTTAACTAATTTTTCATACTGTTATAAAATCAGTTATAATATTAAAACCAGTATTTCTTGAGTAAATGATGATTTTAATTAAAAATTAAATTTATTAAATTTCGAAAATTATTTTCATAAAATGGATTCCATTTTTTAAATCTACATGTCAAAAAATGGTTGAGTTTAATTTTTGGTATTTTTCTAAAAAGTTAAATTTTTGGTGAATAGTGAAATATAGTAATTTACAGTATAAGCTAAATACTTGAATTATTGAGTCATGGATGATGTATGTATGATTTAATCTCATAATATTGTAATATAATTAATTATTTAACATATTTAGTGATAATATTTTATGTTCCAAGGATTTAACAACAACTGAGAAGGGGGGGGGGGTTGAATCTGTTGTTAACTTTTTATAAGTTTCAAAACATGTAGAAACTTAACCCCTGCAACCTGTTAAGATTTATATACTTATAAAAATTTAGTAAATAATAATGCATGAAAATGTAGGAAAGAAATAAAATCACACAAGATTTATAAGGTTCAGCCTCAATGTGAGAACCTACGTTCTTATCGTAGCCACTCTCATGGGTCAATGTAAATCCACTATTATAAAGAAGTGAATACAACTTATGCCAACACCCATTAGACACCTTCAATATCCTGATAGGAAATATTATACTAGATCCCATCAGTTTACAATGTTTTCTTATAAAAAAATTGATCAAAACAAAATAATAAATACTTTTTTGAATCTGCTCTACAAAATGCTTAGTCTGAATCCTCAGTTTGATTTGGCTGAGTCCTATCTTCTCAATATGGAAATGATGGTTCTGATTTTTATCTTCTCAAAAACTCAATAAAAATATTCTTCAATTAGGTGGGAACTTTTCACTTTGAATTCTATAGTTCTCCTCCTTTTTCATGTATATAAAAGTTTCAAATGAATGAATGATCTAAGCAAGTATTTATAGGAAACTCAGAAACCAAATGTGGGAAACATGAAATATTTCCCGCTTCCTTAAATTTTAATACACAGAAAATATATTACACTTAAAATTTCAACTTTGACTTCGTCAAACCTTCTTAAATTTATCAAATATTTATGTAAAATTGAAATTCAAGTTTGACTTCTTAAAATCTTCATATCTTTCTCAGTACGATAATGCTAGATCTTAGGTTTGATTTTCGGAGTATGATACAGATGGATCTTGGTTATGATTTTTTGAGTATAATAAATATGGATCTTGGTTCTTATTTTATCAGAATGTTGGTTCTAATTTCCTTAAAATCTTGGTTCTTATTTTCTCAGAAAATTGTTTCTAATTTTCTTATAATCTTGGTTCTGATTTTGCTCAGAAAATATGTTCCAATTTTATTAGAATACGGGTTCTGATTTTTCTCAGAAAAATGGTTCCTATTTTCTCAGAAAACTAGTTCTTATTTTATCATAATCTTGGTTCTAATTTTTCTCAGAAAATTGGTTCTGATTTTTTCAGAATCTTGGTTCTGATTTTTTCAGAAAACTAGTTCTGATTAGCTCAAAAAACTGGTTCTGATTTTCTTAGAATCATGGTTCTTATTTTTCTCAGAAAACTGCTTCGAATTTTCTCATAATATTAGTTCCTATTTTTCTCAAAAAACTAGTTCTAATTTTCTCAGAATTTTGTTTTCAATTTTCTCAAAAAGCTGGTTCTGATTTGATCAGAATCTTGGTTCCAGTCTTCTTAGAAACTTGGTTCTAATTCTCATAACAATGATGATGGATCCAATTTTTAGAACAATAAATATATATCTGATTTGTTGAATCTTTTTATTGATTCTGATTTCTTAAAACCTCTCAACCATTTCTTCAAACCTCTCCACTATTTCTTCAAACACTTTTATCATGAATGTTTTCATGATTTGTGAGAACTTCTTGATCATAAAAGCATCGTATGATTTACTTTAGAATGTTTGAAAAACATTCTAACTTATTACTTCTCAATCTTCATCAAAATCCTCTTTCAAAACTCTTCAGTATGAAAAGGAATTCCTCATTCAAAAACTTCTTTCACACTCAACAACTTATTTATTTATTTGATTACAACAATGAAAAAATTTCATCAACCAAAAAATTCATCTTCCTGAATATTAAAAACATTATTAAACAAAAATGTTAGTTTCCAACAAATACAAAACTTTGTTAAAACAAAACACCATAAAGGTTCTTCAATATACCCCTTTAGATTTATTGACAACCCTTCTTAACAACTTTTTCAACTCTTAGAATTTTTTCACAACACAATTTTTGAAAAAAAACTCAAGTTTTTTGACTTTTATAAAAACATAGATTTTCTAAAAAAATTGCATTGACACCACAGTTCTAGATAAAGTAATGTTTTTGAAGTAATTTCATCCCTTGGTGGTAAGTAAATTTTGTGGCTATGAAAATAAAACTCCCCCTCACTCACTTTTATTTTTCTCACTTTCTTATATTTTCCTTTCTCATTTTTATTTTTCTCTCACTTTTATTCTTCTCTCCCACATTATATGATAAACATAGCTTCAGATTCATAAAATAAAGATAAGTAAGAACCTTTTTAAATCTATTACTTTCTCTCCCACTTTGTTAACATAATCCAAAGCAAGGTGGGGGTACTTCCTTATGAGATTTATGAAGACATGGGGGAGGGTGAACATGGAGTTACAACCTCAATTCAACAAACCTTTCATTCGACGTTGATTTTGTAAAGATATCAGCATTCTGATACTTTGTTGAAATATATTCCAGCAAAACATCTCCAAGAACAACTTCATCTTTTATAAAGTGAAACTTTATATCAATTTGTTTTGATCGTGAATTTTGGACATGATTCTTAGAAAGATAAATTACACTCTAATTATCACAAAGTATATTCAATGGTTTAGAAACTTTTACCCTTAGATCCTTTAGCTGAACTTTCATCCACAACATTTGAGTACAAACCTGAGTAGCTGCAATATATTCAGATTCATATGTGATTAAATTTATTGAACTTTTTTTCTTACAATTACAAATCACACAACATTCACCCAATAATTTTTTTTCCTAAGGTTTAATTTCTATCAATACAATCTATGGACCAATCAGTGTCAATATAACCAAGAAACTTCATCTGATTATTTCTTTTTTTATAACAACCCATGTGAATTTGTTCCTTTTACATATCTCAAAATTCTATTTTTATCCAACATATGTGATTATTTCAGATTAATTTGATAATTGGAACATAAATTCAGAACATAAAAAATATCAAGCCTTGAAGCTGTAAGGTAAAGAAGACTTCCTATCAGCTTCTAAAAGTCTTTCTGATTCACACTTATTCTAGATTCATCTTTACTTAACTTTTTTCTCACTGAAATAGGAGTTGAAACTTCTTTGGATTCAGCCATCACAAACTTCTTTGACAATTCCATAGAATAATTTTCTTGATATAAGAAAATACATTTTTATTTTTGTTGGAATTTTGAGATAAGGAAGAAAGTTAATTCTCCCAACATTAACAATTTAAAATTCTTCTTAATTTCTTCAGAAAACTCTTCAAAAAACATTTTATTCCTTCCTGTAAAAAATTATATCATCTACATACACAATTACAATTAATGTTATGAAGTCAACATATTTCACATACAAGTTTATATCAACTTTTCATTTATAAATTTCATCATTATCAAACAATTTTCAAGATTTGAATACCAAGAATGTGGAGATTGTTTCATCCCATACAAAGCTTTCTTCATTTTGAAAACTTTTGTTTCATCCTTATCAAGTAGAAACCCACAAGGTTTATCAATGTAAAAATTTTCCTCAATATCACCATTTAAGAAAGTTGACTTTACATACATATGATAAACTATGTAATTTTTATGATTATCCACTACAAGAAACATTCAAATTGTTTCTAGAATTGTAATGGGAGTGACGGTTTCATCAAAATCCACACCTTCCACCATATCCTTTACAAAAAAGTCTTGGATTGTTTCTTGAAACATATCTATGCTCATTAAATTTGTTTCAATAGACCCAATTGGTTCTAATAAAATTTTTATTTATTGGTCTTTGAACAAGTTCTCATGTTTCATTTTTCTTAATATGATCTAACTCTTTATTCATAGATTCTACCCATTCTTTATGTTGAATAGCCTATGAAACTGATTCTAGTTCAACTTTTGAGTTAAGTAAAGTATGATTTTATAATCTCCACTTACTTTTAGTATAAACTAGAGCCTTCTAATTCCCAACAATGCTATTGGATTCAACATGTTTTTCATAAGGTTTGAAATTTCAAAGTTTATTTCCCAACTGGAATTTCCACATCGCATGATTCTTCTAAATCTTGACAAGAATGTTTTGAGTTACTTTCATTATTTTTGGAAATATCCAAATTATCCTCCTCATCATTCTCAACAATATTTGTTAAGGAACTTTGATTTTCAATTACCTTCACATCATATGCATCCACTAACTTTTATAAATGTTTTTTACAACATTTATAACTTCTCCCATTTGGTGAATAACCCATGAAGGTTCTTTCCTCAACTTTCTCATAAAACTTTCCCAAATCTGGATTCTTAACCTTGAGAATAAATGAATTTCCAAAATTTTTTATGTAATTCAATGAATGTTTTTTGTTATACCACATTTCATAAGGATTCATTTTGGTTTTTGGTCTCAATAAGAATCTATTATGAACATGTACAACAATACTAACAGTTTCTCTCTAGAAGGATTTTGAATGTTTGTATTCTGTTAATATAATTATTCTCATTTCTACCAAACTTCTATTCTTTCTTTCTGCTAATCCATTTTATTTTGGAGTATAGGGAGAACTATACTAATGTTTGATACCATATTTTCTTAGATAATCTTCAAAATAATTGTTTGTGAATTCAGTACCATTATCTATTCTCAACTTCTTGATGGAAACCCCCAATTATTTCTCAACATCTTTTCTGAGGAACTTGAACATTTCAATAGCATATGACTTTTGATTCATGAACATGATGTTTTTCATCCAAGTGAAATCATCAATAAAAGTGATAAAGTATAAGTCTCCTTTTTGATTTATGTCTCATTTGTCCACTTAAATCCAAATGAATAATATCAAGTGGTCTGGTATATTGAATCTGAAATCTTTTATGAATTTTTTAGTCATGATTCCTTTCTGGAAAGTAATACAAAAATCTTCATCTCTTCTTTTAAATTCTAGAAAATTCCAAACATCATTAACTATAGAAAGTTTATTCATGTATTTCTTCCCAAGGTGGACAAGTATTCAGTGCAAAAACTTCTTTTCATCTTCAGCACTCAAGTAACAAGTGTTATTGAATTATGCTATTTGAAAGAGATTACCACTGGTTATTTCTCCTTTTATAATGAATTTTATATATTTTTTACTTTTTGTGATATAATAATAATTTCTGAAGATTAATTATTTTTTACATCATCACAATGTTGATTTATACTAAGTAAGTTATGTTTTATCCCATCAATGAGTAAAAATTCCTTAGATTTCAATTTCTATTCTTCAATATCTGCCATTCTGATTCCTATATTTTTTAAGAAACTATCATTTCGAAATGTAACTACTCTTATATCATGATTTTCAACATGTTTCAAGATTTTTATATCACCAGTCATATGTGAAGAATAAACACTATCAAGTATCCATGGTTTTTTTCCTCTTACTTGCTTTCAAAGATGTATCAACAAGAAAAGATCTTTACTTATCCTTTTTTTCTTTTCTATCATAAGAAACTTGTTCTGGAAGGAGTGTCATAAATCTTTCAGCATGATGACCAGAATGATCACATCTTCCACAAACTTCTTCAAAACACTAAAATTGATTCTTTGTTGGAATGTTTCTAATATCTTGAAAATTCACCTTTTCAACTTCCTATAAGCTAGGAAAGTTACTCATTATTATTTTACCATTTCTTCTATTTTTCTAAAAACTTATTTCGTGTATAGATAAGTCATGCCAAAAATTATAAGCTATGTGCCCATATATTCCATACCACCAAAAATAACCATTAAATATTGATTTTCTATTCGAGACAGATCTTTCTCTATAGGAACTTTGTTAAGGTTGGTAACTTATTCCAGCTCTAACTTGTTTAGGATGTGGGCCATCTTTTCTTTTGAGTGAGATTTGTACATTTGTAGAATTTATAGGTTTCTAAATTACTTTATCCACCCAGTATTTCCAAATATTGTTTTCGGAACCTAAAATTTTAAAAGAATCAGATGAAACATTATTTTTTTGTAAGATAAGATTTCACCTGATTCTTGTATTGATCCTTCTCAACAACTTTAAAAGTATACACTTTTACTTCTAAAGCCTTGTTGAAGTTTTCATTAGTCTTCATCAATGTTCTTTTGAACTCAAGATGTTTTGATTTTAACTTGTTAACCTCTTCTTCCTTATCCACCAGCTTCTTGATAATATTTTTAATCATTTTTATCTATTTATTAATTCTAAGTTTGTAACATAAAATCTCATGAATGTATTCATCCTCCTGCTTTATGGAATCTTTTCTTCCATCAAAAAATTCTTCATGATCTTTCTTCATTACTCTAATTTCTTTCTTAAGAGTTTTGTTTTTATCAATACATGCAATAAGTTTGGTTTTGAGCTCAAACTCTCTATAAGATTCTTCACCACCTTCTTCACTATCTTAGGAATCTTTTGTTTTCTCAAATTTTTCAATAAAGGTTCTAAATTTTTCTAAACTTTAATCTTTAGATGATTTTTTTTTCATTTGAGTATGATTTCACTTTCTTACTCAACATAATTATTTTGTTTCCAGTAAACTTCTTATTGTGTCTATTGGAAGACTTTTCTTCTTTATAATTTTTGGTCCACTTCTTCCATCAAGGGTTTTCTTTAGAATCATCTCAATATTATCCAACATTATTCTTAGGGAAATTCATATAAAATTATCCAATTCCACCACACTCAAAACATTTGAGATGAAGTTTACCTCCATAATTTACTATTCCTCTTCAATAGTTCTTGGATATAAGATACATGATTTTTCATTCATCTCATCATCCTCTTTATCTTCAGACTCACAAGGATCCGCTTCTTCAATATCTTGTATTTTCATCTTTCTCATAACATCAAAATACATTTTGTCTTTTACCTTTTTTTAAAAAATTATTTCTTTCCTTATTTCATAAAAAATAATAAAGTTATGCAATTCATTAAGAGATAAATCATCCTTATCTTCTAAAGAAATTTTTTTATAATCAAACATGTTTGGAAAGTTTTTCATAAGTTTCTTCACAATTATATAATATTCTAGGACATCTATGAATCCTATGATGTTGAAAACAATTTCATTTAATCTAGTGAAGTATTCATAAATTGTTTCTTCATCCCTCATTCTGACGTCTTCCTAATTACTATACCATATTTTTAGCTTTGCTTCCTTGAATTTAGTATTCCCTTCGAAAAAACTTTCCAGATTGTTCCATATAATTTTTGAAGTTTTGTGACCCATCACCTTATTATAAAAATTCTATGATAAGGATATAAGGATTTCATTTCTATCCTTTCCATGAACTTCTATATTTTTCTTACCATCAAATGTCATAGGAGAATCTTTCTCAATAGGTGGAAAACCAATAGTAGCAGCATCAAAAACTTCTAGGAGAAGAGATAGGAGATATGGAATCATCCTATTTTTCCATCCATAATAATGTTTTCCATTGAATATAGGAATTAATCTATTATTAAAAGAATTGATATTATCCATGATAAGTATTCAACAAGTTAACCTTCTCTATGATACCAATTGATGTTCCAAGGATTGAATAACAACTGAGAAGGTGGGGGGTTGAATTAGTTGTTTAATTTTTATAAGTTTAAAAACATTTAGAAACTTAACACCTACAACCTGTTAAGATTTATATCCATATCAACCTTTAGTAAATACACATTCATGAAAAGGTAGGAAATAAAGAATGGAACACAAGATTTAAAAGGTTTGGCCTCAGTTTGAGAACATACATCCTTTCCATAGCCACTCCCATGGATCTATAGAAATCCACTATTATGAAGAAGTGAATAATACTTGTGCCAACTCTTGTTAGACACCTTTTATATACCTATATGAAAGATTATATGAACTCCCATTAGTTTACAATGTTTTATTATAAAAAAATTAATCCAAACACAAGAATAAATATTTTTTTGAATCTGCTTCACAAAATGCTCAGCCCAAATCCTCAGTCCGATTTGGATCAGTATGATCTTCTCAGTACGATAATTATGGTTCTGATTATTCTATACTCAAAAACTCAATAAAAATATTATTTAATCAGGTGGGAACTTTTCGCTTTCAATTTTATAGTGATCAACCTTTTGCACTTATATAAAAGTTGAAAATAAATGAATGATCTAAGAAAGTATTTATAGGAAACTCAAAAACCAAAGGCAGGAAACTTGAAATCTTTCCCGCTTTCTTAAATCTAAAAACTAAGAAAATATATCACATATAAAATTCCAAATTTGGCTTCATCAAACCTCCTTAAATTTCTATGAGATTTATGAAAAATTGAAATTCAAGTTTGACTTCTTCAACTATTCATATATTTTTCAGTATGATAATGATAGATCTTGGGTCCAATTTTCTGAGTATGATAAAGATAGATCTTGGTTTTGATTTTTTGAGTATGATAAAGCTGTATCTTGGTTCAAATTTTCTCAGAATGTTAGTTCTGATTTCCTAAGAATCTCAGGTCCAATTTTCTCATAAAATTGGTTCTGATTTAGTCAAGAACTTGGTTCTGATTTTACTTATAAAACTGGTTGCAATTTTCTCAAAATCTTGATTATGATTTTGATCAGAAAACTGGTTCTGATTTTCTCAAAATTTTGGTTCTAATTTTTCATAGAAAACCAGTTCCGATTTGCTCAGAAAACTGGTTCTAATTTTATTAGAATCTTGGTACTGATTTTTCTTAGAAAACCAGTTCTGATTTTATTGGAATCTTGGTTTAAATTTTATTAGAAAACTCGTTTTAATTTTCTCATAAAACAGGTTCCGATTTTCTCAGAATCTTGATTTTGATTTTCTCATGATCTTGGTTCCGATTTTTCTCAGAAAACTTGTTCTGATTTTCTCATAATCTTGGTTCCGATTTGCTCAAAAAACTGGTTCTGATTTACTCAGAATCTTGGTTTTGATTTTCTCAAAAAATTGGTTTCAAGTTTCAAAATAATGAAGATGGATCTGATTTTTAGAACAATAAAGCTGGATCTGATTTTCTAAATCTTTTTAGTGATTCCAATTTCTTCAAAACTCTACACAATTTCTTCAAAATCTTTTCTCATGAAAGTTTTCATGATTTGTGAGAAATTCTTGATCATCAAAGCATCATATGATTTACTTTAGAAAGCTCGAAAAACCTTTTAACTTCTAACTTCTAAATCTTCATTAATAACCTCTTTCAAAACTATTAAGCAACAAAAGGGCTTCTTTATTCAATAACTTCTTTCAAACTAAGCAACTTGTTTTTTCTCTGATTATGGAAATGAAAAAATTTCAACAACCAACAACTTCATCTTCCTGAATATCAAAAATACTATTCAAAAAAAATTTAGTTGTCAATAAATATTTTTTTTTAAAATAAAACACTACAAAGGTTCTTCAATTTTCAGCACTATTTATATTCTTGAACCAAAATAATGAATAAAATAATAAAAAACGCCCCCTCCTCCACTATAAATACCATCCATCACCACCCCTTCTCCTCACGCCTCTAAAGAATTGAAGCTTATAAAAATTATTCCTAATCATCTCCCAAGCCTCTCCTTACATGTCCAAGATCCTTTGGTCTCAACAAAATATCAATCCATTTTTCTCTAAGAAGTTTCTCAAGGAGAGGAATTTCAAGAGGTAAAATCCTCTATCGTTTTCTTTTAATTTCTTTTTAATTTATTTTATTTTCTTATCCTCTCATCACCTCTCTATACCAAAGTGGTATGATAACTCTATTATATTATATATACTCAAATTTTTTTATGTTATTGATATATCCACCATCAATTATCTCCTCTTCCTCTTCTGCTCTAAAAATGAAAACATCATTCGTGACGTGTCGATTAACCACCTTCATGGATGATGATTTTTCATTTTATAATACTGCCTTAAAGGATGGTCATAAAACCATTATAATGGTTAAAAAATATTGTAAAATTTTATATTAAAACTTATTTTGTGTCATGGAACTAGTATATATTTGTAATATTAAATAATAAAATAAAACTAGTTCGTGATGATTGAAAAGACTCCAAAATAATCTAAATGGTTATCATTGATGTTTTATCCAATGAATCCTCCTAATATCTAAAAAGATGAGATACAATATCATTTAATATTATTTTATTTCATTAAAAACATATAATCTCATTTTTTTATAACTATTCCCATTTTACAAGATTTTTCATGAATGTATACAAGTGAACAAATCCCGAAAACCAAGGAAACAAACACCCTCAAATGACAAAATTGAATCTTATAACTCATAAATAAGGCCATAAATTAACTTAATTAAATCAAAATAAATAAAATAAATGTCTTATAGGTTCTAAATTAAATTATTAATAAATATAATTTCATTATCCATGATATTAAGTACAAGTGAAGAACACTTTCGTACATAAGGTAAGGGATTATCTCTGAAATCCTATTTCTTCCTTCAAGTTACTATTTCTCTATATTTACCCTAATGTAATTATTATTTATTATTATTTACTCTTCCTAAATTCTATGTGTATCTTCCAAAAATATGTACCTAGCTCAATTATTCTTTCTTTGATAGGTAAATACATGTTTTATAAGGCTCTATTATCAGTTCCTCCTGATAAGCAAGCCCGATTAAAGGGAACTTCCTGAATTCTTACCCATTTTCAAGTACACTCCATAATAGTTTTTAAACCAAAAATATTTTTATAAAAACAAAATTTTTTATCATTAAAAACTATATAAGTTATTTTCTAGTTTTATGCAAACAATTACACCTTTAACCACTTTAAACACTCTTTAATATTTTCCCTTAAACGACACTAAAGAGGCCCATTTCTAAAGTTTCTTAAACACTATTTTTACATGATTTCAATTCATTTGAAAACAATTTATCATTATCTATGCCTATTTTACCTTATTAAATTACATATATGATTTAAATCCATTCTTTCATGGAAACTTTTATGATACGTGCATTTATTATGACTTATGACATGATAATGATGCCCATTCCTTTCCATGGGTGACCCTTATGTTTATTACTTACATTTGATTATTTATGAGGTATAAATATGCATGAACATGTTATTATGGGTGCACCCAGATAGTGCTCTAATGCATTTGGTAATGTTTTATTCTCATGAGACATCATGTTGGGACATGGAGTAAACCTGATCCCTTTATTGGACATTGTATTCCATGTGAAATGGTCTTGAATGTTAGCATTTACTCATGATTATGTCATGTTTCATGTTGTTTTCACATTCCTATGTTTAAATGATTACAAGATCCCATGATCTACATGTTTTCTTCCTTATGTTTATTCATGTCCCATGTTGTTCTATGTCATCATGTTATTCCTTATAACCCATATGCTATGTTTTAAAACTATTCATATTCATTTATTGGGATACTTTTCTCATACCATTTTTCATGTATTCCCCAGGTAATTCTAAGTAGATGTAAGAGATAAAAGGAAGTTAGGATGATTATTATGTATGTTAAATAAAATATATTTTTATTTTGGTTTCTTGATTTCTGATTATGTATCTAATCCTCTAAAGACACTAGACTTTATGATCCTTGGTTTGTATTTGATGGTTATTTATCATTAAAATCATGTAATAATATGTGTAAAGGGATATGGACATTTTAGCTAGTATCAGAGCACAATATAGTTATTTCTTGGAGATTGGGACTAGAAAACTTTAATAAGAACCCTAGGGATAATTCTATCACTATGGATAACCTAGATTGTAACTTAGGGAATCACATGTTAGGATATACTTTTCATTTACATTTTTATCCTTCTATGTTCAAAGTTTCCTTATTATATTCTTATTATCTAAGTATTAAATCCCCCCTAATTTTACTTTATTTATTTTAGTTAATGGCTAGAAATATGAGAACTCATGCCACCAATCAATGTGATAGTCAATGTGACGATTTCCCTAATGAAATTCCAAATTTGATGGGAACGAGTGCTCAAACCATCATGATAGTACTATAACATATGGATCAAGTTATGAATAATAAATTTAATCATGTGTAACACCATCCTTCTCCTAATAAAAAGCAAGTTATAGTTGAATACTTCTTGTGATAAAGTCCTCCCATAATTAGTGGATCTTCTGATCCCATCACCACAAAACAATGGATTAATTCTATTGAGAAGTTATTCATTATCCTTAAACACTCAAAATAAGAGAAAGTAATACCAATAGTCTATCATTTTGATAGGGAAGCTGATCAGTGGTGGGAATTGATCAAGAACATGAAGTCCAAAGAGGAAATTAATTCCATGGAATGAGAAGATTCCATGAAAATATTTTTAATAAATATTTTCCCTAAACCCTTCATCTAAAGGGAACCAGGAGATGCTTAAAATGTGGAGGAGAGGGGTATCTGACTAATAATTTATAAAAGGATATGAAGAAGCCAAAAAATTTGGAATAATAAAAAAAGGTTTAGATAAACACTCAGCATGTAGTGAAACATTTCAAATGAAAGGAACATGGGCCTTATGCGAGATATTTCCCTAAGCCAAGGGTTGCTGGAGTAAATCAACAATAGAAACCTTCAAGGAAACAATGAAGGGAATATTCTATCACTACTACTGAGATGGATCTTGAAAATGATGTGGTGATAGTTATGCTGGCAATTAATTCAAGAATAGTGAACGTACTATTTGATTTTGGTTCTATATATTCTTTCATATCTTGAAAGTTTAGTATAACTATTCAAAAACAACCTCAAAATATGGATATTGAGTTATCAGTGAGAATAGAAAATGGGGAAATTATTGCATCCGAATTATATAACTCCTCCCCAATTAATGTTTCTAGATTGAACCTCACAGAAAATATTATCATACATTCTTTGGTGGAGTTAGATGATCTATTGGGAATGTATTGACTATATTTATATAAATCCAACATCAACTATCGAGAAAGGGAGATCACTCTTCACATCCCAAAAAATCCTATAATTCTATAAAAGTGTAAAGTGAAGGATGAATCTCCTTTAAAATCATCATCTCAATTGTGGATAATATTTCCTTATGAGAAATCATATCAATCTCAAATGATTGAGGAAAAGGAGTGAATCATGTTTAAATACATTCCCATTATGAGAGAATACACTGATGTGTTCACTGAAGGGTTTCTTAGTCTTCCTATGGATAGATAGGTTGACTTCTCAATTAAACTTATTCCTAGATCTCTACCTATATCAAATAAACCTTATAGAATGGACACCATTGAGTTGGAGGATCTAAATTAGCAGTTTCAAGAGAATCTAGAAAAGTGTTTTATATGCCTGAGTGCTTCACTATGGGGTGTGTTAGTCATCTTTTTCCAGAAAAAGGATGGATCAATGCACCTCTACATTGATTATCGTAATCTTACAAAAATCATGATAGAGAACAAGTATCCCCTCCCATATATAGATGACTTGTTTAATCAACTATTTGGGGAAAAGTATTTCTCGAAGGTGGAAATTTGGTTGGGATACTACAAATTAATAGTGAGAAAGAAATATATTCCCAAGACTGCCTTCTGAAAAAGTTTTGGAAACTATGAGGTCATAGTGATTCCCTTTAGACTCACTAATGCTCCATAAATTTTAATGAAATTAATGAATATTGTCTTTAGAAATTACATCTCAAATTTTTGGTAGTATTTATCTATGATATTATGATATACTCTAAGAGAAAGGAGCATAGTATTCCTCTGGGACTTTGGTTCATGTATTGGCCTTCAGGTCATGTCAGGCCTTGTGCCTTGGGCCTATGGGTTATGTAAGGGTTCCCCTTCAACCCATAAATGGGGGATTATCCATAATAAAATAATAATAAGGCCTTCGGGCCATTTGGGAAATACTGTGCTAATGAATTTGCGAAAGGAGAAAATATATGAAAAGTATATTAAATGTGAGTTCTGGATAGATGAAGTATATTCTTGGGGCATTTTATCACTATCAAAAGAATATATATGGACCCTTCTAAGACAATGGAAATTAAAGAGTGGCCCATGCCAATATCTATAATGGAGATCCATAGTTTCCTTAGCCTAGCTGAGTATTACCGATGATTTGTGAAGAACTTATTATGATTGTCAAACCCACTAACCAAGCTAATTCGAAAGGGATTAAATTTTATCTCGATCAGTGAATGTGAAGACTATTTCAAATTGTTAAAAAAGAGGCTTATCACTACAATAATACTCACACTTACAATAAGTGGAGAAATATTTGTAGTATGAAATGATGCTTCAAAGAAGGGAATATGATGCGTACTAATGAAAAATGATAAAGTGATAGCTTATGCCTCAAGTTAGTTGAAAATTCATGAGCAAAAATATCCCACACATGATCTCGAGTTGGAAACTATGATCTTTTCTTTGAAAATATGGTGACATTATCTCTATAGCGAGAAGTTTTAGATATGTACTGATCATAAGAGCCTCAAATATATATTCACATAGAAGGAGATAAATATGAGCCAATGAATATGGTTGGATCTCATCAAAGATTATAACTTCTCAATCCACTACCATCATGGTAAAGAAAATACAATGTAAGATGCTCTAAGTAGAAAGGATTATGCATCTTTATCAATGATGATAATTGAGAAGGATACAAGCTTCTTATACCTATAAAGGATGGACATGGGAATATATATGGAAGTAACATCATTGATCCTTTATCAAATGACTGCTCAAACACACCTTATGGAGAAAATAAACGATTCTCAAAGAAATGATAAGGAAATTCAAAAAAGGTGGAAGCTATCTAAAAAGAGAAATCGTTAGAGTTCAAAACTGACAAGGAAAGAGTTATAAGATTTGGATAACAATTATGTATAACATCGAATACACATATAAAGAAATAGATTATGAAAGATCCATATAACTCAAATTTATCCATTCACCCAGGAAGCACAAAGATGTATCAAGATCTACGAGAACACTATTGGTGGGACAGTATGAAGAAAGATATCACTAAATATACATAAAAGTGTCTAGTATGTTAGAAAGTGAAGGATGAAAGGAAAAATTCTAAGGGTCGATGCAACCATTACCCATACCAACATGAAAATGGTAAAACATCACTATGGAATTTGTCACTAGACTTAAAAAGACATCTAGAGGAAATAATGCAATATGGGTTATTGTAGATCATCTTATAAATAAATCTCACTTTATCACAATTTGAGAGGACTTATCACTTGACCATCTTGCACAAATATATATATATCCAAGAAGTGGTGAGTCTCTATGGAGTGACACTATCAATTATATCCAATTGATATTCAATATTTACCTCTATGTTTTTGAAAAATCTCCAACATGATCTAAACACCAGGTTTAGCTTTAGTACATATTATCATCCTAAAACCAATGACCAATCTAAGTGGATAATTCAGATAATGGAAGACATTTTGAGATATGTTTCTATGGAATTTAAGGTAGGATAGGAATAATATCAACCTCTGACTGAGTTATCTTAGAATAATATTTTCCACTCAAGCATCTGAATGGATTCATATAAATCCACTTTTGAATAAATATATAGAACACTGACATGCTGGGTTGAAGTCAGTGAATTTAAGATGGAATGTCATGAAATAGTTGAAGAAATGGTAGTAAAGGTGAAAAACATTCAGAAGCACATCAAGGAAACCCAAAGTCGACAAAAGAACTATACATACAATCATCTACTAGACCTAGAGTTTAAAGTTAGAGACATGGTATCTCTCTACATATCTCTATGGAAGAGGATCATGAGATTTGGGAAGAAAGGAAAGCTGTGTCCTAGGTACATCATCCCCTTCGAGATTTTTAATTGTGTCAGTGCTATGGGAATTCAATGAGAACTTCCACCAACCATATCTCAGATACATGATGTATTACACATATCCCTCTTAAGTAAGTACGTACCAGATCCGTCACATGTAATGAATCCATAGGTGGTACAACTGGAGAAGGACCCCGCATATGAAGAGCAGCTGGTGAAAATCTTGGAACATAGAGATAAAGTTCTATGCTGTAAGAATACTCACCTGGTCAAAGTAATATGATAAAACCATAAGTAAGAAGAGTAAACATGGGAACCATAGGAAGTAATGAAGGATTATTACCCCTACTTGTTTTCAACTTAGTATGTAAAAAAATTTGGGGGAGAAATTTCATATGGGGGGAAGAATGTGACAACCCATAATTCTATCAATGAAATTTTCCTTCTTATAATTATGTTATATAGTATAAATCATAAAAAAATCAAATTGATAATACAATAAAAACATCAAAAATGAAGAAATAATGAAGTAAGTGGTATTTATAGAAATTAAGGAACCTATACCAATGGAATAATTACTTGACCATTGGAATAGTAATGTGACCATTAAGAATAGTAAATCAGCCAATATAATAGTAACCTCACCTATAAAAGTATAAATAAAATTTAGAAATTTTATAAATGAAAATATGATATATTTATATCATTTAATAAGTAAATAAATGTTTTAAAAACGATAAATTAAGGGTTGGTATTTTTGTGAAACCTAAATATTCATTTAAAATTATATAATTAGTATAATTTTTTAATTGAAAATTTATTTTCATAAATAGAGTCATAAATTAATATTTTTTTGTCTTATGTTTATAAGATAATTTTATGAGACCTAAATTAATTTTTAAAAGTGTAATAAAATTGATTATAATATTAAAATCAGTATTTTTCAAGTAAATGATAATTTTAATTAAAAATGAAATTTCTCATATTCAGATTTTTTTTTTCATAAAATGGAGTCCATTATCAAAATCTGAATATAGAAAAATGGTTGGGGTAAAGTTTTGGGATTTTTCTAAAAAAGTTGAATTTTTAGTGAATAGTGAAATACAATAATTTACAGTATAAGATAAATACATGAATTATTGAGTCATGGAAGATGTATGTCTGATTTAAACCCATAATATCAAACGATAATTAATTATTTAAAATATTTAGTGATAATTTTCAATACTATTTATAATCTTGATCCAAAATAATAAAATAATGAATATAATAATAAAAAACACCTCTATCCTCCACTATAGATACCACCCCTCACTACCCCTTATCCTCACACCTCCAAAGCCTTTAAGGTTGTAAAAATTCTTCCCAATCACCTCCCAATACTACCACCACATACAAGAGCCTTTGGTATCAATAAAATACTAATCCAAATTCCCCGAAGGAGGTTCTCAAGGAGAAAAAGTTCAAGAGGTAAAATCCTCTTTCATTTTCTTTCATTTTTTTCAATTTATTTTATTTTATTATCCTCTCCTTACCTATATATTAAAAAGTGGAATTATAACTCCAATATATTTTATATACTGTAATTTTATTATGTTAGTGGTATTTCCACCATCAATTCTCTCCTCTTCCCTTTTTTTTTCTAAAAATGAAAACTTCATCCATGAGGTGACGATTCACCACCATCATGGATGATGATTTTCTGTTTTCTAAAACCACCTTAATAGATGGTCATAAAACCATTATAATGGTTAAAAAATATTTTAAAATATATATTAAAACTTATTTAGTGTCCTGTAATTGTTATATATATGTAATATTAAATAATAAAACAAAACTGGTTCATGATGATCGAAAAGATGTCTGAATAATCTAAACAGTTATAATTAACATTTTATCTAATAAATCATCCCAATATCTGGAAAAATTATATATAAGATCATTTAATATTATGGAAGTTCATTAATAACATATAATCTCAATTCTGGATTTCTATTCCCAAGTTACAGAATCTTTCATACATGTATACAAGTGAACCAATCATGAAAACTAAGGAACCGAACACTCCCAAACAACAAAATTGAATCTTATAACTCTTCAAAATATCCATCAATTAACTTAATTAAATTATAATAAATCAAATACATGTAAAATAGGGTTTTAATTAAATCATTAATTAATATAATTTCATTATCCAGGATATTAAGTAGAAGTGTATAAAACTTTTGGACATAACGTAAGGGATTCTCTCCGAACCACTATTTTTTTCCTTTAGGTTACGCTTCATATCTATTTAACCCAATGTAATTCTTAATTATTCTTATTAACCCCTCCAAAAATATATGTGTATGTTCCAAAAATATGTACTTAGCTCAATTATTCTTTCTTTGATGAGAGAATACATGTTTTATAAGGCTCTTTTCTCAATTCCTCCCAATAAGTAAGTTCGATTAAAGGGAACTTCCCAATTTCTTAACCATTATAAAATAAAATCCATAACCTATTTTAAAGAATAGATATTTTTTAAAAAAACTCTTTTTTATAATGAAAAACTAACTAGGTTTATTTCTGGTTTTATGAAAACAATTATACCTTTTCCATCTTTAAAGACTCTTTAATATTTTCCCTTAAACCATACTAAAGATGCCCATTTATGAAGTTTCTTAAACACTATTTTTACATTTTCTCACTTTAGTTGAAAATAATTTCTCATGCTCTATGTATAATTTACCTTATTATTGTCCGTGTATGATTTAAATTCATTCTTTCATGGAAAAATTTATGATATGATCATTTGTTATTCCTTATAACATGATTACAATACCCATTTCTTTCCTTAGGTAACCCTTATGTTTATTTCTTATGTTAAATTATTTATGTGGCACACATATGCATGTACATGTAATTATGGGTGAACCTAAATAGTGATCCAATGAATTGGGTAATGTTTTAGTCTGATGAGAGGTCATGTTGGGACAAAGAGTAAACCTGGTTCCTTTAGGGGACTTTGTCTGCCATGTGCAACGGTCTTGAAAGTTATCCTTGACTCATGCTTATGTCATGTTGAATATTTTTACCAAATTACTATGTTTACATTATTACATGATCACATTCATTACATGTTTTTCTTCCTTAGTTTTATTCATGTCCCATGACTTTTTATGTCATCATGGTATGTCTTCCAACCCATGTGATATTTTTTATTTCTATGCTTATTCCCTTAGTGGTATATTTAGATCATCCATTTGTTCATGTATTACCTAAGTTATCCTTTGAAGATGTATGATCTAAAATAAAGGTATTATTTTCATTATTAATATTAAATAAAATATGTTTTTATTTTGGTTTTTTACTTCTGATTATGTATCTAATCTTACAAAGACACTAGAATTTAAGATCATGGATTTGCATTTGATGGTTAATTATGATTAAAATCATGTAATAATACGTGTAAAAGGCTAGGGACTTTATAGTATATTAATTATTGTATGATATTCCATGTTATATACTTTAGTGAGTAATTCTATGCAATAACCTATACTTATTACATCATGAAATTATTCTTCAAATATCATATACAACCCTTTGCAATGAGTGCACAATTTTATTCATTCTATTCTTAACATATCACCAAAACCCATAATACTTTAGGATGATTATTGATTAGAGACAACTCAAATCCATATATTTATGGGGATATTATCATCTTAATGTTCATATAACAGAAATTGTATCCCACATGAATGAATTATAAATAGATATTACCATTATTATAATAACATGTTACATTATAAAATCATTTCATAAATATCTTATGTATCTCACACCAATAGACTTTATATGACTCTCATACTTCTAACATGATAATATTTTTGTTAATGGATCTATTATATTTTCATATGTATCCACTTAACTAATCTTTACATCACTCTTCTCAATGATCAAGCATATAATATATTATTTACGAAGGATTTTTTTAGTCCTTTGGTGAGACAAAGGTTTTTTAGCTCGAGAAAAAACTATTGTATTATCATTGAAAATCATAATATCTTCCTTAATTCTATGAAAAAAATTCTAGTTTAGATAATAAATGCTTGATCTGAATAGCTTCCTTTGTAAAATATGATGGATCAATGTACTCTACCTCTATTTTTGAGTCCACTCTAGTGGATTATTTAGAAATCTTATAATTAATATCTCTACCATTCAAGATTAATAAAAAACTTGATTGAGATTTCATATCATCTCTATCAAATTGGAAACTATCATCTACAAACCCTTTACATAGAACTCATCATATCCTCTAAAGATCAAGAACACATCCTAAGTTCTTCTTGATTAGTTATGAATGTTATTAATGGTAATCCATTGAATCTCACTAAGATTTTATTGGTATATACTAGTTATTATTTGAGTATAGGTGACGTCAAGTCGAGTATACAACATGGAATACTTGATAGATCCTATGGTTGATTCATATGAAATTATATCCATCCTTACTAATTATTTAGAAGGATCTTAAAACTTCATTAGATTTGTGTAATTTTGCACAAGTAAAGACCCCCTTTTGGGGCATCCATTCTCAAGGAAGTGAGTGAGGTAAGTGAGAGGAAACCATATCAGACATCCAGTAATCATTAAATGTGGGCCAAAACTAGGGGAAGGACTAGGGGAGGATAGAGGAGTGGATGGAGTCAGCCAAGGATATGGTTCAGGTGATGTGTGAGACTACCTCCAGAAGGGGAATCCGACAGTAAGCCAAGGATGGAGCCATGGGACTCCTCTAATAGATGGGGGATTAGGTGATGGGTCTATTGCATGGAACCATCGATAACATGAAGAAGATGCTCAAGGTCAAATCCATCCAACAACTTCCCAAGTGATGGAACATATCCTTCCATAAATAAAAGAACTCACCTTTACCGTCACTGACGCCACCACCCCTTGGTTTTTGTTTTGATCAAGAATAAGTTAGCTATATGTTTGTCAAATTTTGAATTATTTTTTGTCTTAAAAAAACCCCCTTTTGGAGTTTTCCAAACTAAACCACTTTATCACTTCACCAATGAAAGTGACCTAACTAAGTATAATAAACCACTTACATTTGTCTCTATAGATCTTCATACCCAGTATATCGACATATTCACCCATGTTTTCCATCAATAAAAATTTCCCCAACCACATCTTCAAAGAGTGGAGTGTTAGGATATAATTTAAGATAATTGGTATATCATCTACATACAATATTAGAAACACCACTTTACTCCCATTAATTATTTTAGATAAACAAAAATCATATATGTTGGCTGGAGTGAGTAAATCAAGAGGAAGGGGGGTGAATTGAGTTCCTAATAAATATTACTTTAAAAAAATTAAAAAAAATCCCTAAATTAATTAAAAATTCCCAATTAATCAAAATAATATAATTTTATAAGTTTTATATTTCATAAAATTTCTCAAAGAAGGATTATGGCTCAATTAAAAAAATATTTGAAACCACTTTAACTTTTAAAACTTAATTACTTAATCAAACCCTTTATATAAAAAAAAGTTAAGACTAACTATCAAAGTAGAAGTTTCATTAAAAGATTTAAATGAAAAATGAATCATTAGCTTTGTAATACAAAGAAAACTTATAGATCACATAGTGGAAATAAATAAGGGGTTCAGTCTCATGCCAAGACTTAATCCTCTCCACTTGGAAATCACATGATGCTCAGAATATTACTATAACAATAATCAAATCCAAATCCTAGATTAGGTTTTACAAACAACAACACACAAGATATCCAGGATCAAATCCCATTCCATGAATATACATGAATAAAAAAATACATGCCATAAAAAACCTCTTCTATACTTTTCATGGGTATACAAATAAATAAATTTGAGAGAGTGTGTCTAGAACACTCCAGTTTAAGCAAATGAGATAGTGTGTACAAATAAAAAGACCAGTACAACACACATATCAAATATAAATCATAAATATAGAGATAAAATTAGTTGGGATGATATAAAAAGATACTACTTAGTATAGATATTCTTTGATGTCCGCAATTCCTCAAATTTTTCTTTGAGAGGAGATTTAACAAGTTTCATAAAAATGTGCAGTAAAACAGAGTATCATAGAGTCTAAAAAACCTTTTTTTAAATTTTGTTGATGACTATAAAAAATTACACCTAGGTATCTTGACTCATCATATGAAAGGTTGTGTTCAACTATGAATTCCACACTTCCACACCCGCACATGTATCAACTCATTTATCAGATATCATCTCTAGCCACATACACGAGGAGGTTCTCTTGAATAAATATCTCTACAGGTCCAATTATCTATTAAAGAATAATAATAAAGATATCATGTATCCTCAAAATGAGCACTAAATTAGGAAAATATGAATTTTTTATTTAATTAATCCAAGTAGTAGTTTAATAATAATGATTGATAAATACATGTGAGACTATTTTCATTTAATTACTTAAACTAGCCTTTGGAGGAATTAAATTCAAAAGAGTGACATAACAACAATGATAAAATGATGGTGGTAGATCATCTCTGATGGTGGCATAGAAAATTTCACGAACCAACTTGGGTCAACCCTAAATCGGTTACCCATGCTGATCTGTGGATTGGACCAAAGGGTGTTCATGATCCCCACAGGTTAGAAAATAGTTCCGAACATCAATAGAGTACACAAAGGGAATGATTTATCCCAATAAATAAATAATGAAAACTAAATAGCATAAGATGCACAAGCAACCTAATATATAAATGAAACTGAACTGAATATCATTTATATAAGAAAATAGAAATACAACCAACTTACACAACACAACCAACCAGAAAAGAAGACTACACCAACTCTATGTGAACCCATGGGTCACTCTCCAGCATAAGATCAACCATCACTTGAGGTGAGAAAACTCAAGCTGAAACCTATACATGGGCTAAAAATAGAAAAGAACTATAGGCATGAGTATTAAAACTCAATAGGCTATCCCAATAATCTATTTCCCAATTCAATTATTTTAAAATAAAATAAACATCAATTTCATGTTTGAACTCAAATATATAAAGGTATGCTTTTCTATAAGTTTTACTTAAAAACAAAGTACAACCCATTTCCCTTACACATTTCCAAAACTAATCTCATTTTATTAGAGTGTCATTAATGTTTTAGAAATGGAAGTGACGCTTTAATTTTCAATGGAAACAAATATAATAAAACACTTTATATTTAAAACATTTTTATAAGATTTTAGAAACCAAAAAATCACTTCCTAGGAAACACTACACAAGTAGGCACCACAATAATTACATATCAAGGGAAATGAAAATATACATACAAGTATCAAATTCATCACTGAAAGAAACTAAGAGCTAATAGAAATAGGTGAACCTATGAGATCAAGAAAAATTCAGAACATACAAATACATGAGACCCCATCCATGGTAGCATGCCACACACGATGAAATAAAAAATGCCCAAATTCCAGGCCACCCTAACTCAGGACATATCGAGGGGCCTAATCCCACAAAAATAAACCCAAATATATCCACCTACTATGGGACACTGGTTTGTATGTGGACTATAAGTATGGAAATCATTTCAGAAAATTATCTCAATATGCTAGGTTCCCATGCCTTATATATATAATGGGGGTGGGATAACCGATTCTGGCCGAGCATCCAATAACAATATATATATAATAATAATTTATAATAGGTCTATCCTTGAGTCTCCCTAGGGACTAATATCATGATTTATAATAAATAAAACACAAAGGGTTCCAAATGAGGAACCCTGATAATGGATCCTGAGGATTTCATAGCGAGGAAATCCCCTCCATTATGCATAGACAAAGTGTGAGAAACATCTAAAAAAGGTTTTTATAATATTTTTTTATATCAATTTTAAAAAGTTTCTAAACAGGACTTTAAACATGTAACAAGACCAAATTTTATCAAAAATGAAAGCCACCCTTAAAAATAGGATTAAACACAACATTTACCATTTCAAACCATTTACAAAAACTCCTTTAAACATTTCCATTACACATTGAAAATAAGCATTTCTTACAAAAGCACCAAATGGGCCATTCATTGGAAAATAAGCCAAAACACCTTAAAAGACAACATTCATATCTTTATAAAAACCAAAAATATAAGGGAAACCCATAAAAGGAACCCCAAACACCATTGTTCATCTTTAATATATATATATAAATCCAAACCATGGATTTTACATCCTAAATTACCCACAAAAGAAAACTGCGCATTTAACCAAACACTTAGTGTGCGCTATTTACCAAGACAATTCTAGTTATCACAAAACAAGGCTTAAAACACCATTTTTACAATAATTAACCTAATAAAAAGATCATATATTCATATCTATGAATCAAATAGGGTGAAAAAATCAAGAAACAAACCAATCTTAAATTAAAAAGGCAAGTGCATGGGAAAACCTACCATACATCCATGGCACAACGACAACTCACCACTGAAAAAGCTCTACGAGGGTTCTACAACCCTAGATCTATAAATAAGAGACCTAAAAGAATAAAACCCCCAACATAATTGAAGGAAAAAAATCCTATATCAAAATGAACATTGGAGAAAAGGAAACTAAGAAGAAATGAAAGAAGAAGGAATATGGAGTTGAGGAGAGGAGGTTACCTTACAGAATCTAGACAAACCCTTAAAGAAATCATTATATCCACTCCCAATGAAGGGGGAAAAGTGTTGGGAAGCAAAGGAAGATCCTCTTAGGGAAGTATGTACCATGAGAGGTATAAAAGAGGCATATGGGTTAAAAAACCCAAGGTGGACAAGTTGGAAATCCCAAAATTTTAAAATATGGGCAAGTCGCATGGTTAGGCCAAACAGTTTAATAAACCATGAGATAACCACTGAATGCAGATTAAATGGCTACACGATTACCTGGGAATCAACCATACAGTTTCTCAAACCATGCGGTAGCCGTGTGGTAGGTTCTGTAACCGGCCACATAGTTTCCTAGACTAGACACACGGTTAGAACTAACCGTGCTCCAGGGTCTTCCAAGGCCAAACTTCCATGATTTCTCCATAATTTCCAAAAATTAAAAGGATAAACGATGGTGAATAAACTTATACAAGTATACACTTCAAAACATAACACCCATCACACTTGGTACCCAAGAAAAGACCATAAATTCCCACCAAACTGGAGCATAATCCAAAACTATAAAACCTGAGTGTGACAATTATCGCTACCATTAACAGTTTCCTCCCCCAGAAAGCCAAAATAATCTCCAGTTGATTGATCAATGCCTAAGGATTCCATGACCCCACAACCCACCTCTTATGCCAAGTACATTTCACCTACCAATACCATAACTCAAGCCTCTTTTCCTTAAGGAAACAACAACTGACAACCACTTCCTGAGAACAAAAAGAAAGATCAAACCACCACATCCATAACCAATCCAAAACTAGACCATTGGTCCCTATCGAAAGAAATAAAAATCTCAGTAAAACCAAAAAGGAAACTAAGAAATTAATGTCTTTAAAGAATCCACATCTACCAGATCAACCAAAACCAAAATAGAATTAGATCACCAATAGAGGGGTGGCCCAAATGGACTCCACACCATTAAGGACCAACTAAGAATGACCAAATGAGAATTCAACTTGAACCTAAAATTGTCCTGTTCCACACATGACAACTAAAACTCTTCCAACATGACCTATATAAGATAAGAAGGGCACAAGTTAAGAATAACACATTAAGATAATTTAAACTACCCACTCCCAAATGGAGGGGACAAGAATTGATCCAAAACTTCCCGCACAGACCGAAGACCCCCACCACACAAGGAGGGGAGGAAAGGGACCCAATGATTGGACTGATGAAACCATAACCAACAACCAACCACTTATATCCACCTAAGTATGGATGAAATACAAGAATTTACCCGATTCACATGGGCTGTCCACACAAGAACACTGACTGAATAATCACATCTAAGAAGTCATAACCATAGAAAATGCATGGGGGGTAATTTCACCACACTCCTCCCGAAAAGGATATATTCTAATTGATAGAGAAATTCAAGAACTACCTCACCGCAATGGTGGAGGAACAAACTTAACCAGACTCCTTAAACCTCTAAGATTCCTAACTACATGCCAGCTTAACTCTAGGACCTATGGATAAATCTTTTATGTATGAAGCATATACTGCCTCATATTCAAGAGCTACTAATAACATAACCAAAAATAATTATTTTAGTGCCACATGAAGCCACATAACACTTATAATTATAAACAAAGGATTATGAAACACTAAAAAACTCACTTCCTTAAACAAAACACCCTTCACCCAAATAGGAACTCAGAGATATACAACACCATTATATCTTACTCCAAATGAGGTGCAGAATGAACAAGACTTAAAACAAAACCCACCAAACACCACTAAGAAAAAATTCTAGAACATAGGGAATCACTACAACAATAAAGTATCTTAGACGGATCCCAAACAAATCACTATTCCAACAGATGAGATGGGTCATCCTTTAGAGAGGTGGATTTACCTTCTAAAACTCATAAATGAAATCATTATGTTGAACAACTATAAATATTTACAATGGAGAACCACCTGTATCCATAATACAAAATTCATCATATCCCTAAGGGTGAGAACACAAGGTATCCATAAAACAACAAGCTCTACCAAACCTATCTCATGAAACAAAACTCACATAGAACAAGAATCAACTCAGAGGGAAACTGGATCAAATATTTCTAAGACCTTTTTGGAAGCCCACTGAACATTGCTCCAAAACCGATCCACTGATAGGATTCCAACTTAGGATATAACATGAGTATCACTTACAGATCATGAGGTATCATACCTAATAAACAACACTTCTAATAAATTTAAAAACAATCCACAAAACCATTTATTTACAAAAACACCACAATTTCCAGCTTAATTTTTTTTTGAAAAACAAAACAAACTTGGTAGATTTTTACACTCACCAATGGTTTTTTATTGAGTCTAAATCGCATGCACATTTTTTTTGTGACCCCAGACACCCATACACCATGCCAGACTTGGCATCCATCAACATTTCCTTATAAAACCATGCATGTGAGAACCCATGAGAACACCAAAGGATAAAACAAAACAACCTCATTTTCCAAAACAAACTATTCAACTCAATTTAAAGATAAAGTACCTTCCCATGGAACACTAACCACCAAGTCAAAATTCATTTTGAAATTCTAAACATAAAACCATTTTACCATGCTTAAAAATGGTGTCCCATAGAATTCCATCATAAATCATTTTCATCTCATTCAATTTTTTCCAAAAATTCATAAAATATCATTTTACCAAAACTATTTGGTTTAAAACCCATTCCATTTCATTTGAAATTGTATCCAAATCAAACATTCCATATCAAACTACCATTTTCCATTTTAAGAAATTCCCCAAAATCACTTTTCATAATCCACTAGAAATCAAGATAAAAACCCATTTAAAATTGCACAAAATATATTTAGAGAAATACCAACTCTTCAAAAACAATTTCCAAAACCAATTTGATTAATTTAAACACTTTTTATAAAGTCATTATTTTCAAAATAACCCATGATTTTCAAACATTTTATTTCAACAAACCATATGTTTAGATTAAGGAATTCCAATCCCATTAAACAATTTCCTCTTTAACCTGAGATTAGTCTCACAAAATCCCAACTTTCTAAAACCTATTTTAGAGTAAATCATGAAAATTCATTTTCAAATTTTTAAAATCCAACCATTCCATTAAAACTCAGTTTTCACAATTCTCACACAAAGATTTTCAAAATAATTTTTAGAATTCAAGAAAGGTCCAAGAGACCCACAAAAGGGAAACTAGTGTTAGTGGGTGAATTGAGCATATGGTTGGAAGGAATACACTAAACACACCACTGATACAGAGAGCCTTCTAAGACCATGCCCCCAACTCCAAATACCTTTACAAGGCCTGTATGATCACAAAGACCATTTTCCAATCTCCGCTTGTCATATCCTAATCACCAAATAATCCCTAAAGACCAAAGAGACTATTAAAACTAGACTTCCCATGGAAAACTGAGGATCAGAATGAGCAATAGTTCATGACGCTCTTCCCACACCTTCCCCTCGAGTCCTAAAAATCCTATTCCATCTACCTTGACATCCTCAAATAACAAAGGGCACTCTAAAAATCAAGGTTCTCTAAGGGCCGACCTACTTTGATACCATTTTTTCATGAACCAACCCAGGTTTACCCTAAACCGGTCACCCGAGCGGATCTGTGGCATGACTCTAAGGGCATTCATGATCCCCATGACTTGTAAACTAGTTCCAAGAATTAATAGAGTACAAAAAGGGAACGATTTTACCTAATAAATACATAATAAAAACTAAATAGCAAAAGATGCCCAAGTAGCCCAATATATAAATGAAACTAAATTGAATATTATTTATAAAAGAAACTGAAAGTACAAAAAAGTTAAAAAACTCAACCAACTAGATAAGAAAACTCCACTAACTCCATGTGACCACATGGGCCACTCTCCACCACAAGATCAACTGTCGCCCGAGGTGAATAAACTCTAGCTGAAACATTCAAAATGGCTAAAAATAGAAAATAACTATAGACATGAGTATTAAAACTCAATAGGCCAACCTAATAATCGACTTCCCAATGCACTTTAAAATAAAAGAAACATTAATTTCAAGTTTGGACTACAATAAATAAAGGTATTATTTTCTATAAGTTTTACTTAAAAGAAAAGTACAACCCATTTCCCTTAATCATTTCCAAAACCAAGCTCATTTAATTAGAGTGTTGTTAATGTTTTAGAAAGTGAAGTGATGCTTTCATTTTCAATGTCAAGAAATATAATAAAACACTTTATCTTTAATATTTTGTACAAGATTTTAAAAACCAACACATCACTTCCTAGGAAATACTACATAAGCAGGAAAAACAATATTTACATATCATGGAAAATGAAACTATACATAGCCCGAATAGACCAAAGACCTTCTTTTTTTATTTTTATTATGGATAATACCCCTTTTAAGGGTTTAAGGTGGAACCCGTACATGACCCGTATGCCCAAGGAACAAGGACCGACAATCCCGAAATACATGACCCGAAGGCCCAGAGGCATACCATGCCCAATACATGACCCATAGGCCCAGCCCACTTGAACTGCCCCTCACTAGCTTTCTGCGTCATTGATCACCTAGCTCCCCACCTTACATTGATGATCAGCTAGCATTACCACGAACAAAGCTGCATGGTGCCTGGTCCTGATGGCAGCTGCCATACCCTCTCAATCTTCCAATCCGGTTAGCTTTTCATCTGGTGGCTGCTACTCTTGTTCCTCTGATCCTCTTCCAGGTCCTGATCTGTGTGAACTGGGCTACTCCATGGTATACGTGACCCGAAGGCCCTATGGCCTAAAGGCCTTTGATGACCTGAAGGCCCTGGAGACCAGTAGGCCCAAACCGGTGGCCCAAAGGCCCAAATCAGGTGAATAGTTCCGGCTGCTACAGTACCGAACAGTAACTGCTACAGTACTGCTACTGTGACTGCTACTATACTGCTACAGTAATACTATAGTACTAATACAGTACCCCCATAAATTCACCTCCACCCAGTTTTAAAAATAATATCCAATAGACATAGGTGAACCTAAGATATCAAGAACAATACCAAACATACCAATACATGAGACCCCATCCTCGATAGCATGACACACATGATGAAATTAAAAACACACAAATTCCCAGCCACTCTAACTCAAGACAGACCGAGGGGCCCAATCCTATAGTAATAAACCCAAATATATCTACCTACTATGTGCCACTTGTCATTACGTGACCTACCAACGTGACAATCATTCTCATAAAATTATCTCAATATGCTAGGTTCTCAGGTCTCATGTATATAATGAGTGTCATCCAACTAATGCCCTATGATAATCCAATCACAATATATATATATATAATAATTCAAAACGGGTCTCAGCCCGAGTCTCCCCAATGACTAATATCATTCCTTTGAATAAATATAACACAAAGGGTTCCAACTGAGGAACCCTGATAATGGATCACAAGGATTCCACAGTGAGGAAATCCCGTACATTATGCTTAGACAAGGGGTGAGAAACATCTAACAGAATTTTTCATAATAAAAATTTTCCAAACAGGACTTTAAGCATTTCAAAAATACAAATTTTATCAAACATGTAATCCACCTTTTAAAAGACAAGTAAACACACCATTTACCATTTCAAACCATTTACAAAATTTCCTTAAAAATTTCTATTACACCTTGAAAACAAACCTTTTCTTACAAAAGATCTAAATTGTCCATTCATCAGTGACACATGCCCAAACACCTTAAAATCCAACATTCATATATTTGTAAAAAACAAAACCACAAGGGAAACCCATACCAGGAACTCTAAAAACCATTTCAAATATTTCCAATACATATAAAAATCCTAACCATGCACTTTACATCCTAAATTACCCACAAAATCCAACCTAGCATTTAACCAAACACTTGCGGTGTGCTATTTACCAAGACAATTCTAGTTATCAAAAAACAATGCTTAAAACACAATTTTCACACTAAGTAACCTAATAAAAGTATAATATATTCATATTTATAAATCAAAGAGGGTGTGGAAAGCAATAAACTACTAAATCTTAAATTCAAAAGGCACATGCATGGGAAAACCTACCTCCGATCCATGGAGTAACAACAACGCACCACAGAAAATTCTCCATGAGGGTTCCACAACCCTAGATCTATGAAGAGGAACCATAAAGGAACAAAAACCCCTACCCAATCAAAGGAAAAAAAACCCTAGGTCAAGATGACCGTGGGAGAAAAGGAAAACAAGAAGAAATGAAAGAGGAAGGAAGAGAGAGAGAGGAGGAGAGGAGGTTGCCTTGAAGAATCTATCCAAACCCTTGAAAAAAATCCTTATATCCAGACCCAAGGAGGGGGATAATGTTTGGGAATAAAGGAGAGAACCCCTTCAGGTCACAAAAACTAAGAGAGGGAGAAAAGAGGCATTTTTGGTTAAAAAACCCGAGGGGGTAGAGTTGGAAATCCCAAAATTTAAAAATCTGGGCAAGTCGCATGGTTAGGATTCATGGTTTGACAAACTATGTGGTAACTGTGCATTAGCCACTACCCACGGATGAAAAAGATGAAACATTACCTAGGAATCAACCACATGGTTTCCCAAATCATGCGGTAGCTATGTGATATGTTCTGTAACCTAACACACAGTTTCCTAGACTGGTTGCATGGTTAGCCCTAACCGTGCGCCAACTGCGCGTCGGGGTATGCTAAAGCCAAAATTCCACGATTTCTTCAAAATTTACAAATAATCTAAATATAAAGCATGGGGAATAAAATTTTATAGTGAGAAACTTCATAAATTAACACCCGTTAAACCCAAAACTTGGGAAAAGACGAGAAATTCCCTACCGAACCAGAGAAAAGGTCAAAACTATAAAAACTGGGTGTGATATAAAAACTATATATTAGACTAATGGTAGCATGGTCCAATTGTGGATCTAACCATTGATAGATCTAGTCTGATGGTAGATCATCTGAACTAGTGGTGGATCTGATCATTAGTAGATATATACCGATGGTAGATCATCTAAAATAGTTGTGGATCTGATCAGCGGTAGACCTAGTCTAATGGTAGACCTAGTTTAAAGGTAGCACAACACCAGAGGTAGTTAATCTGATGGTAGATCTGGTCCGGTTGAAGTATAAATCTATCCATAGATACGCTAACTCTAGATCCACCATCGATAGATCTTGTTTAGTGTTAGATGAAGTTCACTAATAGTTCTAGTCTGAAATAATGGTGGATCTGTTGAACTAAAATTGGATGTCTGTAATGGTATACCTATTACTAGTAGTGACTAATAGTAGATGTAATCTATCAGTAGATCTAATTGAACTAACAATATATTATCATATCAAACATTAGATATTGATAACTAATGGTAGATATGTACCTAACCAAATTTCTTCACAAAATTATATACTATCACAAAAAATTAATCTTATTAGAAAAATAAAAATCATGGTATGTGAGAATTAAAATAAGGATGTTCCAACAATATCCCCCTTTTGATTACCACAAATCATGGAATTTTATAACTATGTATATAAAAACAACTATAGATGAATTGGAAAAGTAATGGTAAAATTAACATTTCAAATTACTAATGTGAGATATTAAGGTTGAATTTTTAAATAGAAGTACAAACTTAAATTCAAATTCCATCTAAACAATTTATCTCTCCTTTGGGATTAGAAAAATATATTATTATATGATAAAAGATAATTAAATAAAATCAAATAGATAAAGATAAAGAACTAAAGATCTTTGATAGATAAAAATTCATTTAATTACATCTAAAAAATAAATTGAAGGAAAAAAGACAATCCCTTTCAATTATTAATCCTAGTAAAAAGAACTCTGATCTCTATTGGATTTAACATCAACTGGATTTTTCATTTTTTAGAGACAAAATTCATAGAGGTAGAAGATGAGGGTTCAAATATAGAAGTAAGAATATCAAAGATCAACATTAGATTAATATTTTGAATTGATTTAGCTGGTGACATGCTAAATGGATGATATTGAAGAGGTATGGGTTCATTATATAGTGAAAATATAAAGGAAAAAATAGGAATGAATTATGGTCCCACCACTACTATCCCAGATACATATAAAAAATGGATTCATCAAATTCAAAAAAATCCATTATGATGTTGCCACCTCTCTCCATCACAGTGAATATGTCCTTCTTCTATTCCATAAATAGTTTGAAAAGAGGGTCCATGAATTTAAGTTGGTTCACTTATTCCTTAAAGGCCCTAGTAATAGGAGACATCCTTAAGTTCTCAAAAATAAATTTAAAATGAGAATTGATCTCATGTTTGGTATAAATTTAGGAAATGTAATTTTTGATTACCTTAGTGATAGTTTCTATATCACTTCGAGCATTGTTCAAACACTACCGAACTAATTTATATATATTCTCACCATGCTACCTAATTTTACAAATGTCCTCCTGATCATATGTAGTGAGGTCTCCCAGGATGGAATGAAACTCCTCCTTTACAATGGTCCTGATCATCTCAACATCCATAAAATATGTAGGAGGTGGAGAAGTGGATATAGATGCAATATATGGAGGTTATATTTACAACATATATAAAAGGGATGATTGAACCAAAGTAAAACTAGATCTCATATCCCCCATGATATACTTCACAACTTCTATATCACTAGCCAATCTTTTATTCTCAATCTAAACTTATTGAATCTTGAAAATCATATTAGGATAAATATGAAAGATGAATAACTCAAATCATATATAGTAACATGGAATGAAGGTAAAAAAGGTTAAATAGGTAGAGGTGGAGGAATCCTCTCAGGAGTAGGCAAGACATCCTCTACATGATTAGATCCAATAAGAGGATAATCAAATAGAAAATCTTACAACTGACTAGATTCATTAATTTTATCCACTATAGATCCCTTTGAATATTTGTATCTATAGGAATGAGAGGTCTAGTATGATCAGGTGGACACCCATGGTCATCATCATCACTATCACCCTCACTATTTGAATCAGGATAAGAAATAACTAGCAGTTTGGAACCAAGAGATGGATCCCAATTAAATGGTGCATCATCCTTAGTAGAGGAATAAGGATCATATATATGAACTAAATTATGATTGGTAGAACCTGATGATTCCTCCCCCTCAATATATACTCTAGGTTCACATCTAACAGAGGCATCATCATCAGTAGGCTAAACAGAACCTGGTCTTTCCTTACTGACAGACCTACTTGAAACTGAAACAACAGGAAATGGATGTGATTTTACCTCTCAATAGAATCATCATCATCATCATCATGACCTTGTGATTCATGAGGTCCATCACCATTCCCATATTCATAACCATCATAAACTTAAACTATTTATTTTAAGGTATGAGAAGAACTCTAAACTTGTTCTTCTCTTAAGAATTCAGTCTCCACTTATTCACACTCAATGAGATCTCTCTAGAAGGGAGAGAAATAAAAGCTATTTCAGATCCATAGGAAACATATGTAATCTTGACCACATCCAGGTCACTCCCTTCCTCAAATAAAACAATAACTTCTTCTTCAACCCTAACTACTTCTTCAACTTCCTCATAAAAAACCAACTTAATCTATCTCTAATATAGTGTCAACTATATTCTTAGACCTTTTAGGGTATTCCATCATTATCATACTGTAAATTTATTCAATGGATCATGTGAAAGAAAAGAAAGAACATGACCAAAGCACTCGAAGGGGAAAAAAAGAAAAGGAGAGGCCTAGGGGGGCCGAAAATAATAAAGGCCGAGGGCATCCCCTCAAACCAAGTTGATCCCCTCTAGTTTCATGGTGGTAGAAATGTGAAAAAAACAATGGGCCTGACCAGGGAAATCGATGGAAGAAAGGTAATCCGCACCCTTGTTCCCCTCACGTGAAGTGTGCACAACGTTGATATTGCTACTGATCATGTCCCTGCATTTTCTGATGACGTAGTGGATAGACCATTGGGTGACGCCGGATCCATGTATGTAATTGTGGAAGATATTGGAATCAGTTTCCACCTCTGATAAAGTGATCCCCTCTTGGCGGGATAGGGAGAGGCCCATCAGCATTTCCTTGGCCTCGGCCTGGAGAGAAGAACTGCGCCCTAGGCTGGAAGAAAAAGCCATAATGACCGACCCAGAAGGGTTCCAAACCACCCCTCCTCCTCGGATTGACCCCATGATGCATGATCTGTTGGTGTTGAGTTTGAGCCCTCTACTTGGTGGTAACCAGTGAACCCAATTCCCTCTCCTATTGCTGCTACATGAAGTATTAATATCAAAATGTGCCTGGAGACGCTGGAGAGTTGGAGCTTCCTTCCATCTGTGAAAATATCTTATCAGATCCAGCAGAAGGACCTTAGTGTGAATAATTATATGTTGGCTGGAAGTGTTGTTCTCTTCATGTTGATCCTTGTTTCGTGCTTTCCAAATCAACCAACAACCCACATGAAGGACCATCGTGTGAGCTATCTGCTCAGGGCTCCTTACCTCAGTGCCATAGTACCCTTGGTCCAAAAATGGCATGTCAGCCATGCGGTTGTTAGAAATTGCTGTGAACTCACTGAAGTTTTGCCACACCACCCTCGCCCATTCACCTTCAAAAAACAGCTGGCCCGCATTCTCCTCCTGGTGGTCTGTGCAGCAGTGACACCCTGAAGCCAACGAGATGCTATGACACTTAATATTTTTGTCAGTAGGAATGGTTTTGTGACACAATCACTATATAAGAAAGCTTTGTTTGAGCAGAGTGCCTTTGGACCATAAGATATTGTTCCACATGTCACTCTGATCGCGGGGGGCCATGGACTGAAATCTCTTGAAGAGAAGGACCCCGAGGCAGAGGGAGAGAACACACACCTGTCCAGATAGGAGTTGATCTCAATGAGGTTTCAAGCATCATTCTAGTCCTCATCCAAGATCGCTGCAATGAAAGTCGGGTGTGCACTCGCCTCATTGAATGTGATCAGTGTTCTCGGACACCCAGGGAAACCGAGGACGGTTCCAGCTCAGTTTTGGTGCCAAAAGAGGATGTCCCCCCTCCCCACAATCCATCTGGACTGTGATTCAAGAGAAGTAATGAGAGGGGAGATCACTGACCAGAAGGGAGAGGTTTGGCTAACATCCTTGGACTCAGGGCTGACATGGGATTTGTGCATATTTGTTCCCCAAAGTGTATGATGCTCCAGAACTTCCCAGGCAATCTTTTCATGCATGCACTGGAGAGTGTCTTTGATCCGACAAACATTTATGCCCCCTTCCCTAGATAGCCTCGCCAACCTGTCCCAAGAAGCCCATTGTCGTCTTCACTCCGAACGCGGATCCCATATGAATCCAGCAAGTATCTTTTCAATCCTATTGATAATGCACCTTGGGACTTTGATGGATGAAAGAGCACGGACGGGGGAGGCAAGAAGCACGCTATTGATCAGTGTTATCTGGCCCCCGAACGAAAGGTAGACGTTCTTCCAGTTGAGGATCCGGTCCGTAATCCTGTTGACAATGGCGTCGAAATATCTTAAGCGGAGTCGTCTCGGGGAGATTGGTACACCCAGATACTCCATGGGAAAGGACCCTTTGTGCATGTAGAGGCTTTTCTGAATATATTGGATTCGAGAGGTGGTGCATCCCTTAGAAACAAAGAAGTTTCTCTTAGCCTTATTGATGACTTGCCCACTCCAGAGGCAATACTCCTACAACACCCTGTTGAGACCACTGATGGACCGCTGAATGGCATTCGAGAAGATGAATGTATCATCCGCGAACATCAGGTGAGACATGGGAGGAGCCCTCCTACTTTTGCGAAAATCTATAATCTCGCCACTTTTAGTGCCCCTGTACAGATGCTGACTGAGGACATACTGTGAAAGAATTAAGAGAGTCAGGGATGACTTACTCATATCCATCACATGTATGAATAAAAGAAATTAATTCTGGTACCTCATTATGCTAAAACCCCCTTTCCTAGGACATAGCATGTGCTGAATAAATTTGAACAAAAGTCGACACTCACCATCAAGATCTGTAGAAGAAGGTCTTCTCATCATACCATTTCCAGTTAGTTCTAGTAGTGCATCCTCATACACAAAACATGGAGTTATCACTTGGTATAGAACATTGATAGTCATCAGAGACACCTCCATGAGGTACATTGATACATTTATCCCATTTCCTTGAAGAAAAGATGACCTTTTTAACATCAGTCATACTTTTAATGACATATTTATTCTCTCCAAATCAATACTCTACATACTGGTAATATTGGTGAACCAACCTTGGAAATAATGACCAATCATTCCTTGAAAACTATTCTGACCATCCTTGGTCCCGAATCACCATTAACACCCAATATTTACTCAAAATCAGCCAATCTGCATCTATTTCATTCTCTACAACAACCAATAAAGTCTCAAGAGGAGGATTATTTTATTTGAATAAAACATAGCTCGATTCTCTATGAGAATTATTCATAGGAAATGATCCTTCTTAAGAAAAAACTAATGGGTACTTCATTATCAACATTACAGTGAATAAAAAGGTGAAGAATGAGTGCAAGGAATATTTGAGGTTGAGAGAGAAAGGTAGTCACAATGTTCAAAAGGTAAGCATGAGTGAGAGTGTTAAAAAATTGGATTTATGTTTGATTTTATAATTTAGGTATTTTAGATTAAAAAATATAATAAAATATTAACAAATTAATCAAATGAAAATTTAAACATAGACAACAGAAATGGTAGAAAATACAAAAAGATACTTGGGTGGTAGATTATAAATGGTGGATCTCCCAATAGTGGATCAACCAATGATGGATCTCTAATGGTGGATCACCCAACAGTGGATCACCAATGGTGGATCTTCTAGTGGTGGATCTTACAATGGTGTAAATTTGAAGATAAAGAATTAGTCAAAGCATATAATTCCCAGTTCATGTTTGATATAGTTCAATCACTAAGAATTAAAGGGATTTGTAAAATATCAGCAAGATGATGTTCAATTCCTATGAATTCAAGAGTTATATAAACGTTTTGGAAATTATCTCTCAAAAAGTGATGTCTTATATACTTATTTTTTTTCATAGAATAAGATATAGGATTCTTGTAAGTATCTATCACACTTGTGCTATCATAATTTATATGGACATGTCTAAATTGAAATCCATATTATAGAAAAGTTTGTTTCGTGTACATAATATATTCACACGAATTTCTTGCATCCATGTATTCAGCTTCAGTAGTAGATAATGAAACACAATTTTTCTTTTTACTGCACCATGATACTAGTGACATTACCAAAAGGTGACATGTTTCAAGGGTGTTTTTTCAATTTAATTTGTTACAACCAAATTCTGAATCTAAATGACTTACTAAAACAAATGTTTGTCCTATAGGATAAAACAGTACTAAATTGGTGGTATACTTAAGGTTTTTGAAAATTCTTTTAATAGTAAGTTAATGATATTCTTTAGGATTTGATTGAAAATGTGAACACATACACACACTAAACATAATATCTAGTTAGATGGTAGTTAAGTATATAAATCTTCCAATTATACCTTTGTAATTGGTTTGATCTACTGACTTTCTTGTTTCATCAAGATCCATCTTATTGGTTGTACTCATGAGATTATCACTACTTTTAGTTCTATCCAAACAAAACTTTTTATAAGGACTTTAGTGTACTTACTTTGATTTAATATAATTCCTTATTTATTTTGAACAATTTGAAAACTAAAAAAGAATTTATGTTCTCCCATTAAAATCATTTCAAATTCACCTTGCATCATTTATGAAAAATCATTACATAAAATTTTCTAAAATATCAAAAAATAATATCATCAACATAAATTTGAACATTTAAAACATAATTTGAAATTATTTTTATAAATAGAATAGGACCAGCTATGCCTTTTAAAAAACCTTTAAAAAGTAGAAAATAGATGAGCATATCATACCAAGATCTAGGATATTTTTTTAAACTATATAAATCTTTAGTTAATTTAAAAACATGATTATGGAAAATAAGGATTTTGAAATCCAAGGTGTTGTTCCACAAAGACATCCTCAACTATATAACCATTTTAGAATGAACTCCTGACATCCGTTTGATATGTTTTGAAATCCAAATTCACTGCATAGTAAAGTATTATTATAATGGCTTCAAGTCTAGCCATTAGTGAAAAGGTTTCCTCATAGTCAAAACCATCTTCATGACTATATCCTTATGCCTCCAATATAACTTTATTTCTAAATATAATGCCTAAATCATCAACTTTGTTTTTAAACATCCACTTAGTGCTAATAGTCAGAGTGTATTTAAGTCTATCTAATAGTTAATATTATTTATTTATTTCAAATTTATTAAGTTCTTCTTGAATTTCCATCACCCATAATTCATCCTTAATTTCATCATTGATGTTCTTAGGATCAAGATGTGACAAGAATGCTTTATGTTTAATATGATTTCTAAGAGAAGCTGTAGTTTTTGTTCTTATATATAGGTCTCCAACTAAAACATCTAAAGGAAGAAATCTATAATTATTAACAATTATAGGAAAATAAGGGATGGTTATCTCATTTTCTTCTATAGGTTCAGGTTCAGGTTTAGAATTGGATTATTTTCCTACTTATTTCATAGAATTGTCAAAAGGTTTGACATTTATATTCAGATCCGAAAGATCATCTTCACAATTTTCTAAATAGGCCTTTAGGCTCATGTGGACCCATTTCATAAAATTTTACATGAACATATTCCTCCACAATATTTTTTCTTTTATTAAACACCCTATCTGATTTATTATATATTTAATATCCAAGTAAAATTCCTTCATCACTCCAGGAAGTAATTTTTTTGAGATTATCCTTTGTATTAAGGATAAAAAATTTGCAAAAAAAAACTTTAAAGTAATTAAACTTTTGTTTTATCCCATTACATAATTCATATGGGCTTCACTTTAAGAGAGCTATTATAATAACTCTATTAATTATGTAACAAGGTATATCCATAGATTCTTCCAAAAAATAAATGGGTAAGTCATACTCATTGAGCATGGTCTAGGCGATTTCTTGAAGGGTTTTATTCTCCTTTATACTACATCATTCTACTGTGGGTTACTTGGAGTATAAAAGATATTATTATAGAAATTATGTGAAAAAAATGATTCAAAATTTTTATTTTCAAACTCATGGCCATGGTCACTTATTAAGGTTTTAATTCTAAGTCCATTAAAATTTTCTATCGATTTTGCATTCTTGGTAAAATAAGAAAAAGCTTAACTTTTGTGATCTATAAAGAATACCCAAGTATATATAGAAAAGTCATATATAAGAACATATATATATTACTTCCCATTTATAATAGAAACCCTATAATGTCCAAAAAAATTCCATGTGAATCAACTCTAGGGGTTGATAAGTTGAAACTTCTTTCTTTGATTTGAATGTGAATTTTTGTAGTTTCTTATTTTGACATGGGTGAAATAATTTATCATTTTGGAATTCTAGTTTTGGTAGATCCTTAACTAACCCTTTCCTAGTGATATTTCTAAGTTAATGAATATTGAAATGTCATAGTCTCCTATTCCAAAGCTAATATTTTTTGTGAAAGTAACATAAACATTAAATATTTCTAGAAACCAAGGAATCCAAATTAATAGAATATACATTATTATTTCTTAAGGCAATAAAAAAAATAATTTTTAGAATAAAAAACCTTAAAATAATTATTTTAAAACTTTAAATGGAAACCATCATCACATAAATATGAGATTCTAAGTATATTAAAATTTAATTGATCTTCAAATAGAACTTTAGAAATTAAAATAGTGTTAGAGTTACCGATTTTTCCAAGACCAATAATTTTTACTTTGGAATTGTCACCAAAAGTGACATGTCCACCATAAACCTTGATCAGGTTCTTAAAAATTGAATAGTCCCCAGTCATGTGTCTGGAATATCCACTTTCCCAATATTATAAGTTATTACTGGATATTTTAAGAAGGTTTCCTACAAAACAAATTTTTAACCAAAAATGAATTTGGTACCCAAATCTTTATTGGTCCAGAAATGCTAGTAAAAAAAGTTGCAAGAATCCATAATTGCTTAAAAAGTTTCCCAAAAATAAATTTTATACTTTTAGAAATAAAAACATTGTTTGGTCTAGAAGAATAAAAATTAATAACATATCTAGAATAACTAGAGATAGGAATAAAATTATTTTTAATGATCCTTCTTTGTCTAGGTTGATACCCTATCCCAATAGTATATTTAGGCATTGTTTTATTTCTATGATTTTGAGTAAGATTATTTATTAAATTTTTAAATATTTCCAAATATTTCATTAGTTTCTCATTAGATAATATTAACTCATTATTTGATTTTAATAGTTGAGCATTTTTTTCCTTCTTAATAGTAATATCAGTCTTAAAAATAGTAGTCAAAGAATACTACTTCTTTAAAATATTATATTTGTATTTAAGTTCATTAAAATTATATTCCAACATATTATAATATTCAAAAATTTCTTCATTATAAAAATTTTCATCACTGTTTTCAATTTTAGTTATTTTAGTAATATGAACAGGAGGTGCATGAAATACAATAGATACCTCAGTTGTGTTTGTCATCAAACACAACTTGGATCTATCATGGTTGTCTTATCTGCTTGAATCTAATTAACTTGAGCTATCTTCAAAAGAATAATATGTTTATTTCATGTATTTTTTCCCAAATTATCCTTATTATAATATTTCTTCTTGAATTTTATCTTATGACAATTAGCTTTGATATGAACTTTTCTATTACATTCACATCAAACTATCTCATTTATAGTATCATCCTTTTCCCAGTCCTTTTTCCAACTACCTCTATTGTCATAATTTCTTTATAACTAGGTTTCCTAAAGAACTTATTTCGTTTTTTATAAATTTTTGAATCTTCTATCCAAGTGGTATATTTCTTAATCTCTCTCATTAGGTGACTCTTCACCACTTGATATTTGTAATTTGATCTTTTCCTTTTGATTTGAAGTAGTAGTTTTTAAAGGATAATGATTTACTCTTTGGTTCATATTCTTATTCTCTATTAACATCATGTTTATCCTCAAACATAACATGATTTTTTATAATATACTTAACATGAAACTTCATGACACCACATGACTCTCAAATTGACAATGAAGTTCCTCTTTATCTATCTGGTAAACACCTTAACAGGGGCATCACTTGATCTTTGTTAGGAATTGGTTTTCCCAGTGAATGCATTGTGTTAACGATCTCATTAAAATTGAGATATATATCAGAAATAGGTACATAATGTTTCATTTTAGAAGTATCATATTTAATAGTATAAGTATTTAAGCACATTTCTTTGTCATTAGGCGTTCCTTCATGAGAAGCAACTAAAGTATCCCAAATTTCAAAAGTAGTAGTACATATAGAAATTATATTAAATTATTAATATCCCAAAGCACAATATAAATCATTCATGGATTTAAAATTATCATTATAAGCTACTTTATTAGTATCAATCCATTCATCTCTAGCAGTTTTGGGTAATTCATATTTTTCTTCAATGACAATCCAGATTTCAAAACCGATGCTTTTAATATATATCTTCATTTTAATCAGTCACTGAGCATAGTTTGTGACATTAAAATAGGGAGGCCTATTTGTAGCAGATAAATTTTTTATATTATTATCAATAAATAATTAAATTTATAAATAATAGAAATTTAATAACTTTAAAAGACAACTAAATCATAGTTGAAAATACATTTGAAAAACCCTCAGATACCAAATATCGATTAGACTAAGTAACTCAAGAGGGGGGGGGGGGGGTCAATTGAGTTCCCAATAAAAATTTCTAATAATTTTTTTAAAAAAATCCACCAAGTTAATTAAAGATTCCAATTTAATAAAAAAATAGTTTTATATAAGTTTTATCTATCATAAAATTTCTCAAAGTGGGTTTAGGGATTAGTTAAAAAAATATTTGAAATCAATTTAAATTTTAAAACTAATTTACTTAATCAAACCATTTATAAAAAAAAATTTCAGACTAACTATCTAAGTAGTAGTTTTCTTCAAAAATTTAAATAACAAACGCAGATTTAGATTTGGAATGAAAAAACCAAACCAATATATTACATAGTAGAAATAAATAAGAAGTTTAGTCTCAAGAAGAGACTTAATCCTCTCTACTTAGCAATCACCTACTACTGAGAAGATTATTATGAAAATAATCAGATCCAAAACATGGATCGGGTTTTATAAATAATAGTACACAGGCTATCGAAGTTCAAAACCTCTTCTATATTTATATGTGGGAAAAAAACAATAAATTTTATATAGGATATCTTACACAATTTTCATGTGTATAAAAATAAAAAAAGTTGATATATTGTGTCTAACACACTTCAATCTAAGAAAAGAAGACAATTTGTAAAAATAAATATAGTAATATAACATACTTATCAAATTTAAAGAATAAATAGAGAGATTTAAATAGTAGGGATGATAGAAAAAGATGTTACTCAATCTGGATAGCCTTTGATGTTCATAGGTCCTAATATTTTCCTTTGAGAGGATCTTGAAAATTTTTCTCAAAATGTGTAGTAAAATAGAGTATTATATAGTTTGAAAAAATATTTCGTTTTTAGTTTGTTGATAACCAGAAAAACTTTTACATAGGTCTCTTGATTCAGTGTAATAAATTTTGTGTTCATATTTGTATTCCACACTTGCACACCCATACATGCATCTATTAATCTATTATACATCATATCTAGCCACATTCATGAAGGATTTATCTTGAATAAATTGATCTTTAGGTCGAATTATCTGTTAAATAATAATAATAAAGATATCTTGGATCCTTGTATTGAGCACTAAATCAGAAAACTATGATTTTTTTCCATAATGATTCCATGGATTGGTTTAGGAATAATGACTAATAAATCCATGTGATACTATTTATATTAATTTCATTAACTAGACATTAGAGAAATTAAATTCAAAATAGTGACAAAACAACAATGGTAACATACTAGAGGTAGATCATATCTGATGGTAGAATAGACTAATAGTATATTACACTAATAGTAGCACGATCTAATGGTAGATCTTATCAATGGTAGATCTAGTATGACGGTAGATCATCTGAAATAGCAGTGAATCTAATCAGTGATAGATCTAGTCTTTTGGTAGATCATATGAACTAGTGGTGTATTTGATCAGTGGTAGATCTAGTTTGATGGTATATCTATTCTAGTGATTGCATAACTATGATGGTATATATGATAATGGTAGATTTGGTTTGGTGCTGGTAAAAATCTAGTAGTAGATGTGATGATGGTAGATCTATCACTTATAGATCTTCTTTAGCGGTAGATGAAGATCACCATTAGATTCGGACTGAACTAATGACGGATCTATTGAACTAAAGATGGATTTCCATAACGGTAAATCAATCTCCGATTGGGGTTGATAGTAGATGTAATCCATCAATATATCTAATTAAACTAATGATAGATCATCACATCCAATGTTATATCTTCATAATTAACGGTAGATCTATACTTAGCCAAATTTGTTCACAAAATGGCGTACTATCATAAAACATTAATCTTATTAGAAACATAATAATAATTATTTGTGAGCATTAAAATAAGTTGTTTCTAGTAATCCACATTATTGATGAAACCAAATTATTTGAATGCAACATCAAACTATATATTCTAACTCTGAGAATATTTCTTTAGTCCATAAATGGAGCATTTCATCTTTCTTTCCTTAACAAACACATTTTAAACTTTTAAACTTCAAAGCTATATTATATACACAATATTGACTAAATTATAATTAATGAAATAATTTTTTACATCTATTTGATATATCTTATATTCATAATGAGATGCTATGGCTATAAAAATTGGAATGGAATTTATCACCACTATAGATATAATGGTTTCTTTATAGTCAATGCTTTGAATTTTTTGGTAACCCTTTTACACCAAGAAATATTTATAAGTAGAAACTCTACCATATATGTTAGTTTTCTTATGGAAAAACCCATTTTACCCTATGGGTATTTCTTCTTTAGGTGCATCCATCATGTTCCAAACTTGGTTAGTGTACATGGAGTCTATTTTAAAAAGTATAACATTTAACCATTTCTCAAAATCAAAACTCTCAATGGATTCATGGTAGGTAGTCATTTTATATCCTATGAATGTTATTTTATTATAATTTTCCATGAGAAATCTCTAGGGTTATTGATTAATCCTTCCAGTCCATTGAGTTTCATGTGTATCTTGAGTTAATTCTTCTTCTTCAAATCATAGTTGAATAAGCTCAACTTCCACTTTAGGGACATTTCCTTTTTGTTGGTCTTGAACTTATCCAAGTTCAACTTTCCTTATAATAATATCTCATATTATATATTTTTACTATAGTAATAAATAATACTAGACTATGAACAATTTGTTTTTAGTATGGATATAGAAATAATATCCCCTTGTTTCCTATGTATAACAAAAAATAAGCATTTTTATGATTTGGGGATAAGTTTATCCAAAATTAACCACTGTACGAGTGATTCAAAACCCCAATTCCTCATAAAATAAAAAATAGTATTTTTACCATACCAAATCTCATACGATTTATTTATGAATAATTTAGATGGAACATAGTTAAGTAGGAATATAACAGTCTCTAGAGAGTAACCCCACAATGTAATAAGAAGTCCACACAAACTCATAATTGATTTAACCATGTCTAATAGGGTATGATTACTCTTCTCAAACACACCATTACATTTTGGTGTTCAAGGAGGAGTGAATTGTGAAAAAGCTCCACAATCTCTTAGATGATTAATAAATTCCTAATGTAAGTATTCATCAACCCAATTTGATCAAATATTATTTATATTTTTTCCTAGTTGATTTTTTATTTCATTCTAAAACTCTTTTAAATTTTCAAAAGTTTTATACTATTTTTTTACTAGATACACATAACCATACTGACTAAATTAATAAATAAGGGTAATAAAGTATCTAAAACCACCACTTTATTATGTTTTCATTAGTCTAAATATATCACTATTTATGAGATACAATAATCCATTATCCCTTTTACTATTTTTCCCAAAAGTTTATTTGGTCATTTCCTAATAAACAAGATTCACATATAAAATGATTCCTAACCAAATGAGTCTAAAAATCCATTTTATAGTGTCTTTAAATGTGTTTCTTATTTATATATCAAAGGAAATAATTCCAAAGGTTGGTGGTATTAGAGTCAACCTTGACCTTATTATTATGAATTTTGTAAACAGGATTATCTATATCTAGAATTTATAAACTATTTATCACATTCTTGATTCTATAAAACATTTCATTCTTATATATACATATAAACTCTTATTCTTTATAGTGAATGAAAATCCCATCTTTTTCAAACAAGATACAAAAATCAAATTTCTATTTATGGTGGAAACATAGTAATAGTTTTCTAATTCAAGGATTAATCCACTTGGTAAAGTCAGATCATAAGTGCCAAACCCTAATAAACCAACTCTTAGTTAATTACTGGCATGTAGATCTACTTAACCCTTTATAAACTCCCTTGTATATCTGAGTATATGTTTTTCATCACAAATTCATGATGAACACCCAATATCTAATTCCCAAGAGTCAGTGTTAGAGAAATGTACCTCTATAACATTCAAATTAAAATTTCGATAATGCTTATCTTTGAGAACATTTATCAAACTTATATACCAATATTTAAATATTTTATAGGAAATAACTGTAACTAATATTAATATTATTATCATTAAGTATACCATAATCTACAAAAAATACATATTAGTGGGTTATTATGAGGTTTTATATATTTTCATCAAGAAATTTTAATGAATGTGATCATTTTAAAACTGATAAACTCATACATCATAACTATTTTGTGATATAAGATCCATATTCCAGTAAGCAATGAGTTAAATTAGGTGTTCAACTCACCACCTAGACATTTATACAGTGAATATTATTAGTCACAATAGATGTTATTCTTTGATAGTTGGGTAGAAAACTCTTTGTCAATATCTATCATTATGTATTATTCTCAACTCTATTCCTTATGTATCCTAACTATTAAGGTTCTCAACTTATGTAACCCAAATAAAACACAAAAAATGAGGCCATACAAATTAGGGTAACCTCATTACTTACTTTCCTTAAACAAAATAATCCAGGGTTACCTGAATTTGGAATGGAACTACCCAGTTAAACGATCAAGGTTTTAACAAGTGTCGCTTTGGAAGGAATTTAACACCTAGTATTTAAAGGTTCTTATTTAAAAGTCTCACCAATTTAATATAAATCTTATATATATATATATATATATATTAAATTTATAACTATTTAATCATATTAAATGTTTATTTTTCATGTTTTATTCCTTTTTTTATGCAGTATTCAAATGATTTAGTTTTGGAATCCCTATTCCATCCATAAAATTAATGTGTTCATATCACATTAATGTGAAAATATTTACAAAACCCACATGTTTTTGTTATTTACCCTAAAATATATTCCAAGTATATTCATACATGTAAAAATTCATCTCATACATAAGGTACATGAATTTTTTATGTAAAGGCACACAGTCATATGAGATTGCAAAACTCTACATGAGTAAACTCGGAGTGATGGATAGACAATGCCTCACCTTTCTAGAATAAGACATAAGCCTCTCATCTAATGGGTAGTTCGATCCCAAGTCCCTCTCAATGGGTATAATTTATTAAATATATAATTCAATTAATGATATCTCTAATAATTAATATGTAAAAACTCAATTCAAGAACTATTCTTAAGCTCATAACTCTATAAAAACTGAGATCAAGGTAGATAACAAACAAAATCTTATGATTTCATACCTAGCATGGAATGGAAATATCTATCTCCTAGAATAAATTTGTCACATAAATAAAGTCATGCACTTTATTTACATTATATAAAAAAATTATAAAAATGAATAATATAATGTAATAAACAATTAAATAAACACATTATTTATCATGGGAAACAAATATGATTTTTTTCATATTTAATTTAAGATTATAAAACATATTTTATAAATGACAGGACTTAACAATTATAAATGACTTATAAATTGTTATAAAAAGTAATTAAATAAAAAAATTAGATTTTTATAGTTACATTACCTTATGTTGACTCCAACGCATTTTTAATTTATTTCTTTACACTACATTATCTTGAAACATAGTGTCACAGTAACACCCCATATTATGTTTTCACACAATGTAGTGACAGAATAGAGTGTCAATATTCATATTATTTTGAAAATAAATGTAATATCTGGTATAATACCCATAATACATTAGAACTGAATGTGTCATTAAGTAATCTGAAAAAATACTCCATTTTTTGTGGCATGGATACAGGTTATTTTAAATCATAAAATACCATCCAAATTTAAATTTTTATTATTCCATTTTAAGGAAAAATGGAAAACCAAAGTTCACACACAAGATACCACTATGTGTTGATAGAGATCACAAAACGATTAAGCACTAGACTAAGATTACATGAATTAGCTACTGTATGAATTTTCCATTGCAGCATACTAACATGTATGTCTGGATCCTCTCTGATACAATCTTCAAGGTGAGTGATCATCCTTTCCATTGTCTAAATGAATTCCTCTGAGTTGATTTTTCTATGCTTGAAGCCCCGAGCTAGAATTCGATCTTGTTTATCTATACATGATTCTTGCTCCTCATTGTCATGAACATGAAACTTCTTGCATAAATTCTTTTAATATCTTCTTTTGAGACATTGGGCTGAACAACCTTATCTAGAATTTCTTCCATATAGTGCAAGATAAGTTTCAGGAAGTCTCCAAGCCCTTACTCCCTATCTGTTTTTTTCCTACTTGATTCTTCACTTTCCCCATTCTGAAGGCCTTTGATTTCCTTATTTCTTTCCTTCTTTTTTCCCTAGGACCACTATGCACTTCCTTGAGTCTCAAATTCCTTTTTTCCCCTTCTTCCTTCTAGGGCTGTGAGGTTTCCCTCGATGTTGGTCCATGTTATCCACTGAGAATTAACTATAGTTGTTATCACCAGAAGTATCCACATCTTGTGTTAATGGTGGTTCATGAACATCCAGACTTTCAAATAGGTTCCCCAACTTGAACTTCAATCCTTCTCCTACTTTATTCTCCAAACCATTCTTCTTCCCCCCATTCCCATCCTTCTGGTAAATTTTAGATTTAGTACCGTGGGTGTTTCGGTCTGAGGGTCCAAAGACACCCCCAGACTTGACCTTATCAGCATAGGACTGCCTTACCTGTGGGACCATCACTAGCATGTCTGGGCCACATGGCTGCTCATATACACAAACCATAAATTTTACTTGAGTATTTGAATTCTCCAGGACCAACTATTGAGGATACTTACAAGTGGGAAGATTAATATTGACTTATCCAAACATGACATCTCCAATGATTTGAGTTAATGGAACCAGATTCATAACCGTTCCATCCCCTACACTTCCTGTTAGTGTTCCGAAGATTGGAATTGTAGCATTTAAGTGGTCCACATTGATACAAAGAGGCACACAATCCACTGCCTCCACTGCATGAGAAGGACCATTAGCTCCTAGATCACATTTCAGTCTTCTAAAGATATCCAAGACCCTTGGTTCCAGGCGTCTGGACTTTAGAGATTTCTGAATAGTCTGTGTGCCAACACCAAGAAGAATAGGACCAGTAGAGGTCTGCTCAGGCCTATACACCCTTCGAATTTCAATAGTATCAACAAAGTCCTCATTCAACCTTCATCCATGATCAGGGGGCCCCCAACAGACACTGGGTTGAGAGAGACACCATCGCCCATGGACATCTTCTCACAGGGACCCTTACTACCGTTCTGAGACCCAGTGCGGCCTATAGAATCGAGATGCCCGATCCAGCCACAAGATTCACAGTAATCATGCCACAATTCGTATACAACAATCTGGTTCAACCGAATTTTATCACCACCTATAATGCAGAACCAGTCTATTGGTGCCTTCAAAACATCAACCTCAACGCATATACGGGGAAAAACAGGCTGGAAGACAACTTCCGTTCGACCATCGAAGGAAAATAATCTACCAAAAAGGTTTCCAATAACCTTCAAGATAGCAGGGTTTTGAAAGGGGAGGGGAAGTCCAAAAAGACTTACCTATATTGCTATTGTTGGAGCATCCCTATTCATGTGGAAATCAATGGACTAATGTAACCTCAAGTAGTGAACTTAACATTATGTTTAAACTCAGTATAATTCCATGTACGTTGATTCTATTTATGAATAATAATTATTTTCTTCATTTAAAATAATTAAATTAATATATTTATTCATCAAATAACATATTTATGGGTTTTGGGGGTTCATCATTTGAACATAGTAGCAGAAGAAAAACCATATTTTTTCCTAATCTATCCATTATGATATAAACATGAAATTAATAATAAATAATAGTGAACCTATACAATTGATTTATTATCCTCCATCTCCATGTATTTTTCTTGATAAAGGTCATATGAGCATCAAACACATGCCTCTTTCATCATTAAGTAATCCAACAACCTTTGGATCCTGATTCACAACCATAGTATTCTTATACACTGAGAGGGGTTTTAGAGCCTTCATAGTATGTAACAAATAATGCTATGAGAAGGAAGATATCTTTATAAAACTTTTCATGAAACTGATAATCATTTACCTCTCATAATAGGATAGATCACATCCCTTTATATAGCTAACCACGAGGATCATCATTTAACAAAACATGTATGACATATGTAATGTATCAGGTGTGTACATTACTTCATGTTAGAAAAATCCATTTAACACTTTCACTGGATATGAAATTTATGTAATTAATCCATTCATAATCGAATATTTACTGAAATAATCCACATGGGATGGAGGTGGAAAATGCATATGCAAACCGTATTATATTGGATGCAATGTAATCTTAGGCTCAGGATTAAGGATACATTATCAGAAATGTAACACATTGGAAATAATTTAACCTTAAGTAATATATATTATATACATATGTTTTTAGTTCATAAAAAATAATATATACAGATGGTTTTTAAAAAAAATTGTTATAATATCCCCTTCCCAAATCTCATTTGCATACCCCCATCCTTTGATCCATAATTATTCCTCTCCAACTATGGTCCCCCATCAATCTTCCATGATCGACTCATGAAATATCCCCCATTCATCTATTTATGGATTCAAATCCTATTCGACATCAAATCAGTTTGTTATGGGTCCATCATTCATTTTTCTAGGAGTGAGTTATTTTTTTTTCTAGGCATCAAATGAAAAATAAAATCTAATTATGTTACATTTCATTCTGATTCATCGAACCAAGGATCATTTATTTTATTTTTGATATAGTAATGCAAAGTAAATTTGATTGTAGTCAAAGCATGTAATTTAATCCTAGTTACTCACTATCACTACTAAATCTAATGTGAACCATTTTTAGGTGGTGTTTGTTGTGGGATCATGGAATTAATAATTGAATAATTTTGTTATTTTGTTAATGCATTAGTGGGTCATAAATTTATTCATTTAACAGTTTTAGTTAAATTAATGAATAATCACAAATTTGGTATATTTAATTTCAATATAATGTGTTATGAATTATTCGAATAAGTATTTTGGTAATTCTAAATATTAAATGAAAGTAATTTAAATTCAAAATGATGATATTTTTGATTTTTTTCAATATTTTTTAACTATAATTCTATTTTTTCAATCATGATTATAATGATTTTGAAGGTTTGAAATAATTTTTTTTAAATAAATGTAATGATGTCTTGCAAAAACCATTTAATAAAATAAAAACATTATTTATATATTAAATAAAAAATTTTAAATTCAACTCCCAAAATTTCAATTCGACCCAAATATTGCATAATATTCCAAATGTATATTAAATCAAATAAAAAAGAAGATTACAACTCAAGAAATCATGTCAACCAAAACGTTAACAATTTAAAATATGATAGGAATTAAATACATCAAGTATTATCCTCCCCAATAAAATAAATAACATCATTATAATGTAATATTAACATTATCAATGAGTTATACCCTTAAATGGAGGGAGTTTTCAAAATTTCCTGAAATCATAATTCTAATAAAATAAATTTCAAATAAAATTTCCATTTATTCTGACCAAGACTTGAATTATAATTTAAAACTTAACTTTAAGTAAATTTATTTAAAATAGAGAACTTTTGGAAACATTCCCTTTATCATACAAGACTAAGGAAGGCATAGACCAGATGAAATTATTATTATTTAAGAAAAAATAGTATTAACATCGAAGATAAAGTTTTTCCATCATAATTTAGTAAAACTAAAAATACTACACAGCTTCATTGAATTAAAAAAAAAAAATCAAATTTCAAATAAATAAATTCAAACAAAAGAAAATATGTCTTCTTATTACCAGTATAAAAATTACAATAAACATACATATCCCCTAGACACTGGATTAATAGTAAGTTCAAGACACGTTTTGACTATAAAAATGACAAAAAATGGCATTTTCTCCAGGTATTTAAGTTTTAGATAATTATATTATAATTAACAATAAAAAAATAAATATAATAATATTATAGTTCAAAATGTGATAAAAAATTAAAACATTCTAGAAAATTATTTTTTGGAAAGAAAAATAATAGTGATTTCAAAGAAAATTTTGAGTACCTTAACAGTCAAAGAAGGTTTGGGTGTAGTTAAATGATTTTTAAATAAGTTCATTATATTTAAAATGGAATAAATAAAATTTAAATGATATTAATATAACTCAAGATACCATAAAAAATTGAAGTAAAAATATTCTTGAAATCTATCATTTTGATAGAAAAATTGAAGTAACTTTGGGACAAATTTTGAATACCTTAATAGTAGAATCAATTTTGGGTGTAGATAATTTATCTTAAAAATAACAAAAAAATATTTAAATAATATTATTATAATTAAATATAGCATAAAAAATTAAGAAAAGTGTTTTTTTGTAAAACTATAGTTTTGACCGAAAAATAGCAGCTACATTGGGGAAAATTTTGAATATCTTAATGATCAAACAACCTTTGAGTATAATTGAATGATTTATAGATAATTTATTTATATATAAAATGATATATAAGTCACTAAATTATAACATCTATAACTTTAGATATGGTTAATAAATGGAAGGTAACACAATCTAAAAAATATAGAAGATAATACAATAGCTTATAATATTTTGGGTTTTCACATAATATGGCCATACAAAAATACATAAAATAACTTAACATGATATATAAGTGTTATAAAATTAAAAATTAATAATATTAAAATAATTTTAGTAGTGATCACTATTACTTAAAATTTAAAATGAAACAAAAATATTAATTTTATCAATAGTCTACATCTATTTTTTGATATACTATTTGGTTTAAATATGGTATTCAAAATGAACATTAAATTGTTAAATACTAATTGAAAAATAATATGTATTAATTATGTTATGAATTATCTAATGAAAATTTTAACTTGATAATTAGTATGCATTGACTATTTTATTCCATCTTTTATGTATTATTTTCCTTTCCAATAAGTATGCCTGAATTATGTTATGCCACTTCTTATTATTTTTTTGGACTTTTGATTTGTATGAATTAATTATTTCATGCAACCTACTATATTGTTCTTAGTTGTCATTAGTATTGGATTTATAATTAAATGTATGTTTTATTTTCTTATTAAATATATAAAAAATATTATAGAGATACACATGAAGAGATTTTCCAATAATGAATGATGAATACGAGAGGTGGGGATAGATTATCTAGTTAATATTATGAGTATAGTATTTTGATATATATATATATAAATTAAATAAATTATAATTTATTTTATTTAATCATTTTTAAATTGTAATCAGGAACCACCATTCATGAGAAAAATATTCTTCAACGAGACTACTAATAATGGGGAGTAACATGACAGATTGTGGGGGAAGTTATTAATGGTACTCAGAGACCCCTCTATACCCAATCACACCCAAACACTTTTCCTAATATCATATATAGCACCCTTTACCATCATAGGGTTCCTCTTAATGTACTGGGGATATTCATACCACCTATATTGTTGGCATTATCTATGATAATCCCTATTTTTCGTATTCCCTTTTTTTATCCAATGATGGTTCCTTATCCTTACTATCCTTTTACAATAATTTCTATCCCACCTTTATTTCTTAATTATCTTATCTTATAAAAAAACTTTATAAAATGGCATGTTTATAACAATGGTTATAAATAACTATCATTGCACTAATTTTTTATAACCAATGTAAAAAATTAAATGCTAATTTTTAACATTGATTATCTTATAAAAAATGTTAAAAATCTTCAAAAAAGTTGAAATATTGAGCTCAAAATTTAATTTCATTTCAGTCACTTGATCCCTATCATCTCTCTCTCCCAAAAAAACCCTAAATATTTAGATGTCAACCCTCCCCACTTTTGATCTCCTTCGTCATCCATATACCACATCCATTTACAATTTTTTTCTTCCATTTTTCATTTTCCATTGCTCTCTTTCATCATTTGTGACCATCATTGTTCCCTCTATCAGCATCTTAATTCATCGCTATTCTATTTTTTCTATATATTTTGAGTTCTCCCCATAGCTCGGATTTCTGTTCTATGTAGTATTTTATATAATCTAAGGTGTGTTTCTTGGATTTTTGATATTTTTATAACTTTTTTAATATTTTAGGTCTTTGATTCGTAATACTAACAATATAAGTTATTTTTTTCGTTAATAGATATTATAACATGTTATTTGACTGTTAATTTTTTTTCTTCAAATTTTTTAATATTGTATATAAATATTTATTATTTATTGTATTTTAAAATTTATATTATTTAATAATTTTATTTCTAAAAATTTTATCATGTGTAGGCATGAAAGATAAATATTTGATATAAATAATTTCTATTTATTTATATGACTTTCAAATAAATTATTTGTTTATATTTTTAATAATTTTTTTAATAATTACAAAAGAAAGAATTCATTTTTTTTGTTTTTATAAATATATTTAAAAAAATTATATTTTATTAATATTAATATAGTTATTTTATTTTGAATTCATTTATTTATTTAGTTTTTCAATAATAATTTTTAATAATATAAAATGTGATATTTATTCTATTTAAGTTATGATAATACAATCAATATTTTTATTGATATTGTTACTAAATTTTCAACCCATTTATTTATTTACATGTTATATAAATATTTTTAATTGTTTCAAAAGAAATATTTATTTTATTTATGTCATATATTATGATTATTACAACTATTAATATTGTCTCGATATTTTTAAATCATTTATTTATTGAGATTTTGAATAATTTTTTTAATAATATCAAATCAAATATTTATTTAATTTAATTTTCAACATCACAATTAATATTACTATTAATAATATTTATATTATTACTGCTATGAAAGTCTGCCTCAACCTTGTGGTTAAGGTGCCCGTATTGATCCCTAGGGATTTGTGGATCGACTCTCAGTAGTGGAATTTTGGATGATTTATTGTGCAGGTACTATAGCAGGCACTATTTTGAGTGCACTACTGCACGTGCACTGCGAATCTGATTATGGTGGGTGAACTATAGAGTTAATATGGATAGGCATTATAGTGGTACCATGGCTGGGAACTATAGTGGTGTTTTATAGTGGTCCTGTACTATATGTCTTGGTGGAGGTGTACCTATTGGTGTTTTTCCTATGGATCTTCAACTAGCTCTATTTAATGGATGTAGGTCAACCCTTTGTGGAGGATATATTGTCTTGGTCCACCAAGATTCAATCGGTGTGTGTGTGTGTGTGTTTCTTACTTACGAATTATACCCCTAGTAATAGTACTTGATTATTTCTATTATTGAAATAATTATTGTTGTTTTAATTGTTAATTATATTATTATATACAAAAATTTGTTTTTTTATGTTTTATAAAAGTAAATTTCAATTTACAGTTACCAAATACACTAAATTATATTATTTATTTAATAGTTTCAATAGTTGATAATGAATCACAATTAGATTGCTGCATGATGAACATGTGATTAATATGAGAATGGGGTTGATTCTTTTTTATAATTTTCAAAACAAAATGTTTCAAGTAATGATCCATTTTTCTATATATGCATGAAATGTTAAAATATGATAAAGTGTCAAATAATAGAAATTAAAGATCATTTAATTTCCAATGGTTTTAATTTGAATTATAGTCTTTGGATTTGAAAAGGTGTAATTAGGTAGAATTTAAGATCTATTAATGATAAGGATTTTCAAGATGATTATTCTGATCAAATTGAAGAAATTATTCATGATATTGATGTGTAAATAATTGATAAAACACTTAAGATTGAGTTCATATATAGTGATTCTGAAAAAACCACCATATCTAGGTTATATGAAATTTATAGTTTTATCAACATTGTGAAGATTGGTTAACTTTAAATAAAATAATTAAAAGGGTGAAAAGAGTTTTACATAATTGTTCTAATTATTGAAAAAAATACATCCTAGAGAAAATAATATCCTAGATTCAAATTATAATGTGAAATATTATGCCTAATGGGATTGAGTTATAAGAAGAATCATGCCATACTCAATTACTATGTGTTAAATTCGAAGGTATATGAAGGTTTTTAAGGGCTTTATAAAAGTGGGACATGATGATATAAGTGGGAATAAAAAATAGATGTTGATTTATATATTATTCCATGTACCAAGAATCTTAATAAATAAATTTTATATCTTCATATAATTCCTCATTTGAAATGTTTATTTTCAATTTGAAATGTTGAAAAATGGTTAAGATGACATGCATATCAATAAATATCTGATAGAAGATTACATTACCCAACTAATTGTCAACAATTAAAGAAAATTGATTAATGATTTATTATATTCATAAATATAGTAAGAAATATCAAACTTGGGGATGCATAAATAGAATGATTCCATATCAGATATTTAGTATAAATCATAGTTCATGGATAGTTTTATTGGTAATTTATAACATATCTCATTAATTTTGTATGAATAGAAAATATTTTTTATCGAGTTTAATGTTTTATAGGCCAAAACAATCTAGAAACAGTATTTATGATTACTTGTCACTAGTAATTGACGATTTTAAATGATTATAGGAAGAAGATATCAGATTTTATGATTATTATAAAAATTAATATTTTCAATTACATTAAATGATTATGTTAATTATAAATAACTTCCCATTATATGGAAATTTGTTTAGATATAGTGTTAAGGGGCATAAATGTGATGAACTGCATCGTCACGGGTTGTGAAAATCAGGGGAAATATGAACCCTTTTGTTCATGGAATTATTATAGGGGAAAAAGGGTAATTTATAATATAATATGATATTGGATAACTTTTCTGACCACTCTATTAGTCCTGGGAGAGGGTGTTTATCCTAGGATAAGAGTTTAGTGGAAGTCCAAGCCATTTTAAGTTTCATGGAATATTTAATATTTAATTAATTAAATATTATTTTATTCATTAATTTTCATTTATTGGTATATTTAAAACGTATTTTAAGATTGATATTATATCTTTTTCATCAATTCTAGGATAGTGTTTTTTTCCTAGGTGATACATAACCTTGTGTCGGGCGTTGGGATCAAGCCCAAGTGCCTTTTCTTTTTTTCCTTTTTTTTCTTCTCTTTTTATTTTTATTTGTCTTTCACCCCATTTTTATTCCTATTGATTCCCTAGTGGAATTCCATTCACATGTATGAGAGAGGGAGAGGGAAAGAAGAGGAAGAGGGAAGGGGGATGCACCACTGCGGAGCACAAGTCGCGCTGGATTGTCATGTGGTGGCTACGAATTACGAATCGAAACTAAGTGATAGTAGTTTCCCCTCAAGGGTAATAATATTTTACATTTTATACCACAAATTCTCATATTTTAAGATTTTTTAAGTTTTAAAACCTTTTATGCGTTATTGGGGATCCCTATTGGGTCCATCTGTGGCTTTTGTGGGGAAATATGGCATTTTGGGCCATTTTAGGGGTTTCCCATTTAGTGAAAGACATGTACATGATGTGTGGTTGTATGAAAAAATTCCATGTATTTTTACTATTTTGGGAAGATGAGGTTTTTGGGACTATATTCTATGTATCATAGGTATACACTATGGAGTGAGCTTTTGGGGTGTGGCTGAGTACTTGGTTTGACACCTCGTATGGGGGTACTTTTCCATGTAGAAGTACATGACCAGTGCCCCATGTGGAGTGCACAAAATATAGAAATACATTTCCAAGTGGTGTATATGTCTAGGTACATGGGAGATGACCCAATGTGGGGGTATGCACTGTGTATTAGAGGTATACATCGTGTACTTGGGTGATTTACACACTAAGTGGGGATGGGGTGCACTAGAAGGCACCCACATGGGGGTATATGCTATGTATAGTGCTGACACACCATTCATACTAGGAAATTATAGAGAACATGGCCTATAGAACATGTCCAAGGAGTAATTTTGGGATACAATCTGTGTACCGAGGGTACACGTCATATACTTTTTCCTTCCTTGGCTTGTTTTTGTTTTTTTCACCCTAAGGACATAATTATTGCGAGTTGTCAGTTTTGATAATCTTCCTCATAGATCAGGTTTGTGGAATCATTTCTGACTTTATAGGGCATCTAGATGGTGTTTTGGATTGTGAGAGTTTAGTAGGAGGATTTCTTTGAGGTTTTGTTACAGAATCATCTAGTGGGATGGGTGTGAGTTGCAGGTCCTAGGTGAGGGTGTGAGCTAATTAGTTAGAATGAATTGTGGATTCTAGGATAGTATTTTTTGAGGTTATTTTATATAGATATTAAAATGTGGGATCGAGTAGTATCCACGAGGATATATTGGTTTTTCCCGATATGGAGGGACCGATTGCTCGAGTTTTGGGAATTTGAGGTTTATCCTTGGGTTTGAGGAGAATAGAGCTATTGGAGCATTTGGGTTGGGTTGACACCATGGGATGACAGTTACGACCAGTTGTTGTTGAGCTATTGAGATGGGATTTAGGGACTCTTAAGGATTAAATAATGGTACTATTGCTGATCTAGTGATTACTAGTTTCCATAGTCAACTGTTGAGGATGCTCAAGTGGCATGGTGTTTCATTTGATTCCCTTGTGGATGAGTTGGTACCCATGGGTGGGTTTCTTTCTGGGAAGGACATATGGGGTTTTTCTTTAATGGGTTTTGTTTTGAGGTTTATCTTGTTCTGAGGATATGTTCTTTAGGATTTCTTTCATTTAGGTGTCCATGAGGACCATTGTGAACTCCCCTGTTGGTGGCCTTTTTATTTGGATTCCCCTTTGGGTGCATTGTTGATCAAGTATTATTTGGAGGCCACTAATGGATGTTTGGTATGTTTCCAAATTATGAATCTCCCATGGTTTTAGATAATCTATAGGAACCCCTAATAGGGTGTCTTTATCTTGTTGTAACCTTTAGGCTGGTTGAGGTTGTTTATGCGGGTGTGCCGTAAGATATTGGGTGCAGCAAAGGAGTCCCAAGATAGACATTGCTTTATGCTATAGCCTAAGGGATCATGGTAGTGCCGAGTTTTGGATTGGCCTTGAGGTGGGTCATTGAGATCCCTTGGTGGTTACTTTGTTGGATTATGAGATACAAGGTGCTAAAAGAGTTCCTATACTCTATTGGATGAGAGAGTATCAACACTTATTGTTTAGGTTTTTGGAAGGTGAAGTTGAGGTTGGATTATCCCACATTCATTTGGGCATTGGTTGTGGTGTTTGAGGCAGTTTCTTATTAGGACTATGGTTTATGGGGGATAAATTTGAGATATATTATATTGGGAATTATCCCTAAGTCGTGATATAGTTCTCTCCTCCATTAGCTAGCTATTATTTGAAAGGATTAGGTAGTTAATAGACAATCTGGATGAGTACAAACCCCATACAGTTGAGTGTTATCCATGACTACTGTGGATTCGAGATTATTAGGTGAAAAGGCACCCAAAGAGTGGGTTTTTATATACTATGGATGATGTTTTTCTCCCAAGTCCTGTGGACTCTATTTTCACTCCCATGTTGTTTATAGAGCCCTCTTTATTGTCTCCATAACTGGTTACCAATTCGTTTTGCAGGACCTTTAGGACTAACGAGTTCTCTATTTATGTTGACCTAGATGTTCTTATCTCTATTTCAGATCGTGTTTTTGGATTCCTAGATCCTGGTAGTTGTATTTTTTGTATAGACTCCTATGATAATGAACTGGGATTTTCTATTCATTACTATTCTCATAAATGTTTTGATATCCAATGTAGATATGTATGAATTTCTATTTGTCATGTGGGAGGGTGGTCCAAGCATTGTAAATACTATTTCAAGGGATATAGTAGTGGTAGATTTACCTTAAGCGCCAGGATAGAACCCATGGTTCGATGTTTTCTTTGTTTTTTATTTTCCCCTTTATTTTAAGTAGTTGTCTCTTTTATTCCATATTTTATTATTATTTAGATAGGATGAACATATAACATGTGCATGCACTTGTTATGATATCATATTTATAGTTTCACTATCGGGGGTGGCATATTGAGATTTATTTTCACCCCATGTACATGTACCTCGGTGTGTGTGTAGACCTGATGTCCACATTATAGTTGAAGCATAGGTTGGCCGATATATGGGGATGAGGCCCGATGTTTCTTTATTGAGTGAAGACCATCATGTGGAGTCTTAGGATCAGGCTAGTGTATCTTGAGCATCATGGATATTGGGTATGTGGTTTGGATTGGTGTTGGCAGTAGATATGGTTGTATTTATTTCTAGTTTGTTTATTTTTTGTATGTGGATGGCCCAGTGGGTGACCGAGCATAGTATGTTTTTCATATTTTATGCTATATTTAATTTATCTTATCATGAATCTATTTTAGTTATTTATTTTTCACAATATAATGTTTATACTTGTGGATGTGTTTAGTTTTTTTTTTCATTATTATTACACTCTGAACAGAGGTTATTGTTCCCCCACAGTATGTTTTTGACCCTCACTACTGGTCAGCAACCTATGGTATTTAAGGAGGAAAACCTGAGGCCTTATCATGCAAAAAATTAGGTGATGTGGTAGGTCAACCTAAGATGGTTTCTTACAAAATGGTATCATAGTTATTTAGTTTTTTTATATGGGGATTTAGAAGAAATGAGGTATAGGAATGTGTCAGAACTTGTGGTGAATATCGGACCGGTGTGTCATGAACTGATTTTCCAATATGAAGTCTATGTTTCTAGGGAATGGGATTTCTATTCTTGTATTTTTTTAACAATCACATGATTTCACCTAGTGTGATGCACTTATGTTTGTGGATTTATGATTTATCCTAGGTTTTATCTCATGGTCCATGGGAAAGATTCCAATGTTCATGCATCATTCTAGGCATATAGGTTTCACATGATGTAAGCCTGTTTGTGGTCTTTATTTATTTATATGTTTTCTTATAATGAAAATTCATGTGGATTGTATTATGAGATGTTCTCCAGTGTTGGAGATGCAGTCCCTTCATTGAGAGATGCATAAAAAACCTTATTGGTTGGTAATGGGATTTGAGTGCCCTTTTGGTGGATCAATGAGGACAAGGATGCTAGAGAGATACTTGTATTGAGATCAAGTTTCCCTAAGGTGGTGATTTCCATGAAGCCCCTTGATTTTGTTCCCTTGGAGGGATATGTTCTTTCCATATGTCGTCTGTTAAGCTGTTCGGTGGGGCCCGTGTGCCTGCTATCATTAATGGCTTAGGTGGGCATGACTGTTCTTCCTTGGCAGGTCTGTTGAGGTCTTCTTACACCAGGATGTGGTTAGTCATGAGGATGACTAATGTTTCAGAATTAGAGTGTTGGGATTTACCCCTATCTCATGGATGGTTTTATAGGGTAGGATTGGTAGGTTTCTTGGCCCAACTCATTTTTGTTTGTGCATTGGGAAACATAGTGGAATCATGGTTGGATGCTTGTGGTTTTGGTTCAATGAACAAGTGGAGGGTGTTAATGTGGATTATAATAGCATGATTGAGATTCCTCAATGTTCAAGGAGTTTCACGGGTACTCCAATTTGTTGTGACAGACTTATGTGAGGAGCATATTCAGTAGTTTTAGGTGAATTAGCCTAGTTTTTTAGGAATTGGACTATATGACCGTAACTAATATTTCATTTTTGAGATAATATTAAGGAAATACTTATGGTGGGGAGTGCACCATAGGATATCAGATGTCATGAGCCTCATTTTAAGTGTTTTTTGTCCATAGTGGTTACAAGTTTTCATGTTATCACTTATGTGTGATAGATTTGTACATGTCTATCCATTTTATTCAATGATAGACATAGTTTGGTTTTGGTGGTTCTCCCTTGGTAATAGGGGTAATGATAAGGAAATCCCCATGGTGGGGAGCAACAGACCAGTCACTGTTAAATGTCTCTAGTGTTGAAAGAGAGTTGGGGATGCTATAATACCAGTCATTGGAAGGTTAATATGGAATTAGCTACACTAGTTCTTGATGAAAACCTTAGTTTCTGGTTTTCAACTGAGTCTTCTTGGGTTTGAGAAGCATTTGTAGTGGCGATTTTATGATGACCCACATCATCATGGGTTGTCAAAATCAGTGTAAATTTGAACCCTTTTGTTATAGAATGTTTTTCAAGGGAAAAATAGTAATTTCTACTATAAGATGATATGAGATAATTTTATTACCCCTCTATAGGTCCAAAAATAAGGTGTTTACCATTGGATAATAATTTGGTAGAAATTTGACTGGTAAAAACTTTCTCCAAATATTTAATGTTTAATTAATTAAAAATTAATTTATCTGCACATGTTCATTCAGTCATGTATATAAAATGGATAATTGGATTGAGATTCTATCTATTCTATTTATTATGGAATGAGGGGTTTTCCCTAGGTGATATATAATCTTATGACAGGTATTATGACTGGGCCTGAGACCCTTTTCCTTTATTTTCATTTCTTTTCCTTTTTTTCTTACCTTTTACTTTTTATTTTCCCATTTTCCCATATTCATGACCCCATGATCTTCCCTTATCATGATAATAGTGGTATAGGGAGATAAGTGGGATAGATAAGGAGGAGGTGCCGCCACAAAGCTTGGGTCACGCTAAATCATCATGTGGCAGCTGCAGATCGCTAATCAGACCAAAGTGTCAGTTATTTCTTCCCAAAGGTAGTCATATTTTATACTTTCTGCCAAAAATTTCTATAGTTTATGTTTTTTTATGTTTTAAATATTTTTATGGATTTTTGGGGACCTCTAGTGGGTCGATCTCTAGATTTTTGTTGTGAAATTGAGCGTTTCAGGCCATTTTGGGGGCTTTTTGTTCAGTGAAATCTGTGTACATGGTGTGTGGTAGTATGAAAACATACTATGTGTTCTTCCTATTCAATGAAGATGAATATTTTGTGACTACATGCTTTGCACTGGCAGTACACGCCGTGTAGTTGGATTTTAGGGTGTGGCTGAGTACTCAGTCATACACCCTTTGAAGGGGTACTTGTCCATGTATAAGTATATGACTAGTGGACATGTGGGGTGAATTTGGTGTACCTGTACATTATTAGGTGGTGTACATGTCCAGGTACATGGGTGAGGTCCCCATGTGGGGGTGCACACCATGTATCAGTGGTACACACCTTGTATTGGTGGTACATGCCATATACTTCGGCATTTTACACACTGAGTGGGGCTGGGCTATACAAAAAGGTACCCATGTGGGGGTAAATGCCAAGTACAAGGCTAAACACTATGTAATTTGGGAAAGTACATGTCTAGTGGCCTATAATATATGTCTAGTGAGTACTTTTGGGATATACACCATGTACCCGGGGTACACACCATGTACTTTTTCTTTCCTTGGCATGTTTTTCCTATTTTCTCCCACATGTCAGAATTGGGCTTTTGAGTAGCCCACTCTGAGAATTTTTACTCATAGATAATATTATAGGAATTATTTCAGGGTTTAGAGGACCTCTAGATGGTGTTTTTGAATGTGATAGTTCATTAGGATTATTTCTTTGAGGTTTTGTTTCAAAACCCCTTAATGGGATGGGTGTGAGTTGTGAGGTCCAGGTGAGGGTGCGTGCATGTTAGTTGGAATGGTTTGTGGATTCTAGTTCAGTGTTGTTCAAGGTTCTTTTGGATAGATCTTGGAAGATTGGATCAATTATTATCTTTATTGATATCTTGGTTGTTCGCCACATTTCCTGACCATTCGATTGAGGTTAGAGTAGTTGAGGTTTAGCTCATGGGTTTGATGAGACTAGAGCTGTTGGAGCCTTTGGTCTAGATTGATGCTATGGGATTGTGGTTATAGCTAGGTTTCATTGAGCTATAGAGATGAATAGTGTTTCCTTGGATTCCCTTATGAGTTAGGTGGAATCCATTGATAGTTTTTTTGGGAAGGCTAGATGAGTTTTTTCTTTCATGGGATTTTCCCTGAGGTTTAGCTTATGACAAGGGGCCCTTGTGTAGGTTTTATTTCTTTGAGGTGGTCATGAGGACCATTTTTAATTCCCTTATTGGAAGGATTTTTCTTTTTATTCCCCTTTTAGTGTGTTGTTTATCAAGGATCAATTGGAGGCCACTGAGGTCCATTTGGGGTGTTTCTGTACTGGGCATGTCCTGTGCTTTTGGTTGAGCTAGAGTAACCCATCATAGGGTGTCCTAATCTTACTATGGAATTTGGTATCAGTTTACTTGTTTTTATGGGCATGGACCAGGAGTTTGGGTATACAAGGGGAGTCCCTAACTAAACATCACATAATTCTATAACACGAGGGACCACGGTAGCCCTGAGTTTTGGTTTGGCCCTGAGGTGGGTTGTTTTGATCCCATGGTGGTAACTTTGTTGGATGCTAATATATATGGTGCTGAAATATGCCCTATTATTTATTGGCTGAGAGAGGATCAATGCTTCCTTTTCAGTTTTTTGTATTATGGGGTTGTAGTTGGATCATCTCACATTCTGTTATCTATTGTCTGTGGTGCTTGTGGTAGTTTCTTCTTAGGACTATGGTTTGATTAGGAGGCCTTTGAGATATATTATGTTAGGAATTGTACCTAAGTTGTGATATTATTATGTAATCCATTGGATGGATGTTTTTAAAAGGTCTTAGGGAGCTAATGGATGATATGGATGATTGGATCCCCCATCTAGTTGAGTGTTATCATTGACTAGTGTGGCTTAAGGCTGGTGAGGTATCGTGGCACTCACATAGTGGGATTTTATATAATGTGTATGATGTTGTGATCTAGGGTCCGGTGGATGATGTCCACACCCCTAGGTTATTTATGGAGCCCTCATTTTTAGGTTTATAGTAGGAAACCATTCATTATGAATGTCCTTCAGGATTGAAATGTTCTCTAGTTGGGTTGATCTAGATGTTCCTATCGCTAGTATAGATCATGTTATTGGAGTCCTAGAGCTCATTTGATGCATTGTTCATGTAGATGCCTATGATAATGCCCTGAGTTCTAGAATTCATTCCTATTTTATTAGATGTTTGCATCTCCTTTTTATATATGAATGATGTGCCAGTTTTCATGTGGCCGGGTGAGCCACATGCTGTAAATTATCTGGTAGGCACCAGATTGGGTGTAGATTTACCATGAGTTTCCAGTTAGAATCCTTGGTTTCATGTTTTCTATGTTTTTCACCTTTATTTTATGTAGTTATTTATTTTAAGCCAGTTTTTGTTAGTCTTCATATAGGATGGGAATATCAAGTGTGCATTAACTTTTCATGATCATAGATTTATAGGTTCACCATTGGGGGTGACCTATTGAGATTTATTTCTCACCCCGTGTACATGAACCTCAATGTGTGTGTAGACTGGTTATCTTAATTAAGGTTATAGAAAATGTTGAAAAATAGATATGGATGATGCCTAATGTTTCTTTATTGAGATAATCCATTCGTGTGGAGTCTCAAGATCCAAATGGCGTAGCTCAAGCATCATGAAGAATGAGTACATGGTTTGGATCGACATTGGTTCTAGAGTCGTTTGTATTTATTTTAGTTTTTTGTGTGTATGTGGTTAGACCAATGGTTGAAAAACTAATGTATGTTTTTCATTATAGATTATATCTAATTGTATACTAAATTTAATTTATTATAACATGGCTCTGTTTCATTTTTTTGTACTATGATGCTTATCCTTGTGGATGTGTTTGGTTATTTTCTGCTATTATTACACTCTAACAAGTGGGTATAGTATCCCCATGGTATCTTTTATACCCTCATATATGGTTGGAAGCCTCTATAATTTAGGGAGGCATGTTTGAGGCTTTGTGGCGAGCCAGATCAGGTGATATGTCAGGTCAAATCGTGCTGGTTCATTACAATAAATATTTTCCAATTTATTAAGAAGGTGTTTCATGATTTCAACAACAACATGAGATAAACAAGTATACAAGGTCCATCCAAGATTTTTTTCAATATATTAATATCATATAAGATTAAAAATATCATATATTAGATCATATGAATTTAATATTTCTCAAAATCATTTAATTAATAAATATTTTTAGAGGGAGAAAAAATTGATGTCACATTTGAAAATAAAAAATTATTTAGTAATGAAAGAAATATGTTGAATAAATGATTAATATTTTTTGAGATTTTATATTAGATGTATCATAATATCAAATGTATCATTGATGAGATACATGTTGAGAAGAATATTTATGAAAGTTTTATCAAAGAATTATTAGATATTAAAGGTACAACTAAGGATTCTTTAAATGAAATATTAGACTTATTTTCATTGGGAATATGTTTAGAGTTAGCTCCATATCCCAAATAAAAATGAAAATACTTGGTTCTAAATTTTCATAAATTATTCTAGAGGTTGAAAACATGTTTTTTAGTTCTTTCATCATATCAAAGTTCCTCTGGGTTATTCCTCAAATGTAAAAAAATATTTCACTAAAGGATTTGAAGTTTATAGGCATAAAATATCATGACTGTAGTGTTATGATACAATAAATCCTATGAGTTTCATTACATGGAATAAATCCAATCCATGACAGATCAACTATCATCAAATTTTGTTATTTATTCAATTCTATTTATAATAAAGTGATGTATTTTAATTCATTGAAAAATTTAGAGAATGATGTTTTAGATATACCTTTTCGACTTGAGATGTAATTTACACCATATTTTTTATATCATGATACATTTAATGGTTATTTTGGTGAGAGAAATAAATCTTTGTGGTCCTGTATACTTACATTGGATGTATCCTTTTGAAAGGTATATAAAGATATTTAAGTGGAATTTTATGAATCCACATTGACTAGAAGCGTCTATTGTGGAGAATTATATTTCTAAGGACGTGGTAGAGTTTTTTAAAAACTATTTGTCTATAGTGGAGTACATTGATTTTCCTGCATCTTTCCATGAATGATATAGTTTTTGGGGAAGGGAACCCATGGATTGAAAATAAATTCTCCAATGGGTGAAAAAATAATGAAGGAAAATTTATGCAACTTGTATAAAATAGATGATTATCACTCATATATAAAATAATATATTAATGTGTTAAATCAATTTTATCTGAAGAAGAAAGATATATGGATTCTGAATGATCATAAGAAAACTTTTTTTGTTATAGTTTAATGAGATAATTCATTGTATATATTATGTGTTAGAAAAATTAATATGGTTCTTGGGAGACCCATGTTTAAATGTGATAACAGGGTCTGGGTATGACATTAATAGCAATATATTTTATACCAAAACTAGGATAATAAAAGTACAATCCAAAATAATTCTGTGTTGGTGTTTATTGAAGTGATACATTTTTTAGTAAATTAAATCTCAACTGTTTGAGGTGATTTTTTGTATAATAACTAAATATGATCATAAAAGTGTTTTTTACCATTAATTAATAATAACTATGAAGATATCATCAGGAGAACAAAGTGAAGAAAAAATACCCTCATACATTATCTGATGGAGAGTATCTATTTCTCAAAGAATAAATGATGGATGAAATTTTTGAAAAATTGATAGATGAGTCCGAAGGATCTATAGAGATTGTCCCTTCTACACCCCAGTCAGACATGAAAAGTTGAATAGGGCCTAGATGATGAAAAAGGGAAATTTTCTTTAAAAATACTTGAATTCTGTAGCTGATTAAATTATAAGAAGTAATATATGTTATTTCTAAACTCCTTATATTTTGTAACGCTTATAAAATTTTCCTATATTATTTATAAAAAGAACTTAAAACCAAATTACATAGAATAAATCCATACTCAAGGGTAGGAAACAATTTTTTTCTAATGCATTTGGGAAGGAAGAACACTCAGGATGCATATGAGGATATGAGGTAGGTGTATCTATTAAAATATTATTTGGTTATTATAATAATTTTTCAAGAGAGTATGTATATAAGAAAAAATAGACTATTTTGAATATAAAGTTCAGGAGATAGGTTCAATGATATGGTACATTACTAGATCATTTATTTTTTTGATGTATTTAGAAATGTAAATGCAGTTTTAGGATTCATATACTACACCTCCACCTCCATCGATATATCCCACTCCTCCACTACTACAACGATATCCCACTCCACCACCTTCATAGTTTCCCATATTCTTTGAGTTATATGTTGAGGTTCCCTAGAATCATATTATATCATATGGGATCATGCATTATATTATGATATTATAAATGAATCGCTTGGAGTACCATTCCCTACCGATGAAGTTTCTAATATTAGAAAAAGAGTTTGACATCTTTTACTTTGTTCATCTATACTTCTATGAAATAATAACACCGAGGTATGAATTGATTATATATTTTATTTAATATTTTTTTTAATTTTTTTAATATTTAATATTTAAAAAAAATATTTTCTAGGAATATATTAAGGGTAAATACATGATGTATAGAAATAAACAATAAGTTGAATCCCCTTCGACTTCATATATTACTTGTTCTAAAGGATTTTATAAATTATCATTACATACATTTATGTTGTTTGATGCTTATGAGTTATTAATGTTTACAGAAGTTTGTGGGTGTGTTTATATATTGATTATTTGTAGGAGATACATCATGGATATTGTATTTTCAAATATGCAAGGGTTATAGTGATATAATCCTCTTCCATGTAATCCAATTATCATATTTTTTTTCAATTATATCAATTTGATCTTACTTACTACATATTTTTATTTTTTAGGTATCTTCATACACTTTTTATTTATTAAGATATGACTTTAGTGTATAGATGTATGGACCACATATTTATTTTTCTTGTAAAAAATATAGGATAAAGAAAAAACTGAATATATTGATGAAATATTTCAGATTGAAGCAATTAAATTTTAGAAGCTCCCTTATATTAATGGGTATGAAAGATATATAACATTATAGTAAAATTTAATTAAAATTAATTAACCACTCACATTATATTTTTGTATATTAGTTTCCATTAGATGTTGTGTGTTTTTTATTCTCAAGAAAACACTTCTCACTAATTATTCCCTATTTATGGTTATGGTGATGTATAATAAAAATTTAAAGAAGTATTAGAGAAGTGAGTTAGATTATTTTAATGCATATATATTAAAATAACTTTTTATTTTATTCCATATATTTTATTATCAAACAAGGAATGAAAGAAATATAAAAAGTAATAATAATAAGGGAAAACGATATATTATGTATGAAAAACAAGAATTATTTTATATGTATTTTAATTTAGTAGATACTTAAAATATTATTTTCAACTGATAAATTATTTTTAAAACAAAATTTTCATCATCAAAACGGAGAAATAAAATGTGGTAATTAAGTTCTAAGATTTATGTATGAAATAATCACAGCTGGGATAGTTACAGTTTTTGACTGTGTTATGATTCATTAACTATTTTAATTTTATTTATCACATCATTATACTGAGAATAAATGGTTAATAATTTATTTTTGATTTTTATCTTTTTGATAATCCTCATCCATATGATGTAAATAAGTAAAATCATTTATGGGGAGCATGAGATGATTATTCTACAAGTTTGAAACATTTTTTGTTTATCTATTTGTATTTTTATTATAGATTTTGTATTTTAACTATGAAATTGTAAAGTTTTTTCAATTTTAACCAAGTTGTGATATAAATTGATATTAAATAATTGTATTAGATATTCTACTATAAGAATTTTATACCTTTTTTCACTAGTTTCTTATAATAAAATTATGGTTTTTATTGTACTTTAAAATATTTTTTTAAAAAATATTATTCTTTATGTTGGATATTTTTATAACCAATGTAGATAACATTTTTAACAATGTTTATTATGAATAACTAATGTTAAAAATGATCTTATCTAGGTGTTCCTTTATAATTGACATAAAAAATGCCGCTATTCTTTATATCGAGATATATTTCCATGTCATTTATTTTATAACCAGCTTTGAAAATGCCCTTATTTTATATATTGGAAGGGAATTTGAAATTCCTTATAAAATAACCAACATAGAAGATCTTTTTTAAAATTAGTCAAAATAACTAATGTTAAAAACTTATTTAGAATGTCACTTAAAGAGACATATATTTTTAAACAATGTTAAAAATAAAAAAAATATAATCTAAAAAACCCTTTTTATACCATTTCTTATCTCGATAAGGTATTATAACCATAACCATTTGACTTCTACTATAGAAACTTTTAATCATTTAGAGCATATAGATCATCCCGAGTATACATCAGAACCTAACGATCCTTTATATGATATTGATCCTTCATAACCTAGGGATCCATTATGGCCCACTAATTAGACTACCTCTGGTATATGTTTACAACTATATTAAATTTTTTCATAATAATATTATTTAATTTGTAAATTTTTTATTTTGATTTTACTTTTTCAGAGGTAAATATGCTACTATTAGGAAGTATGGGCATACTTGCATATGTGATGTATAGAACCAAAATACACAAGTAGTGGTACAGTAAAATGAGGAAAATAAAATTATTGGTAAACATGATAAAGAATGGAGAATGTTTATGACAACACTTGAAAAATATAGTGATATCCTAAGGAAACATCAGAGATCAAATCAAGGGTAATACATGATCTCAGATATGAGTAATATTTTTTTACATTAAAATGCACATTATTATTATATTTATATGAATTAATATTTTGGTTTCACATCACTTTTCCTGATGATTAATCTCTTAGGGTTGTATGGTAGAAAGAATTAGGGGAGCTGTATAGAGAATATAAGCATGACTTAAATATTGGTTGGATTGATTGGGTTGGTATGGAGTTAGTGGGTATATCAACCCTTAATGGTTTCCCATTCACATAGTAATGAGATATGATTTTTTATTATAAGAGTGATGAGTTTATGATATTATTATTATTCAATTGTTTTAATTGAAATTGATTATGAATTGTATTAACACTTTGATTCTTAGTAATTTATTTTTTTTATGATTCTTCATGAATATATATAAAATATAGTACTATGAATTATGTGCATATTTTAGGATGAATGACTATATAGAAAACATGTATTTTTCAAGTACAATGAAGTATGATTACATTGTTTAGGAGTTTAGTTATAGAGAATATGCAAAATCATCTTGTAGATTGATTAAGTTTCAGTCATTAAAAATATTAATGAATATTTTTTTATTACATCCATTGATATTTATAGTTATCTATGTTTAACATTGAAGGATACATACCTCAAAAAAATTTATTTTCTCAAGTATAAATAAGAAATATGAAAGTGATATTAATACTAATATGCAACAAAATATTTTATGATTTATTATTTACTTTGAATTTTAATACTAATTTTTTATATATTTATCTAATTTATATTTCCAAAATTGTGATATCATGGATATTAATGAGAAATAATATAAAATATTTGACCCCAATGATCATTTTTAATAGGTGAGGAGCACCAGAAGGGGGTCTGGCATTGACATGAGGAGTCTATCATAACCACTAGGTATTGGACCACTTCATGTAATTCACACACCTTTGTTACTACTAAGAAATATTTGTAAGAGGAATTTTAAAAAGTAGTAGAGGTAAAAAATTAGCAGTACAAGAGAACTAAAGAAGTAAATAAATCACCGATAAATTCATGAAATCTAGGATGGACTTGTGTCTGTCACTTCTGTCATATGATACTATAATTAATGATATATGTATGTCAATTATGTACTTATTGTATGATGCTTTGGGAGATGGTGATGATAGTCCTGGGGGTGATTAGGGTAATGAACCTCTTGGTGTTGATGGTGATGAAGTTGCAGGGGATGATGAACCTAGTGATGAGGTTTGTGATGAGGATTATGGCAGTGATAACCAAGATAATAGTAGTTAACATAAAAAGGTTTTTTGGAGAAATATATTGATCAACTACATTTACGAATTCTTATTTATGACATATTGGTTCTTACTAATGGCATTTTATGTTTAAAACTCATTGTGTTTATTTTTTATCATTTGGTTTTTAAGTTATTAACCATTTTAATGTAAAATATATATTATCTTTCTTATTTTGAATGTGTATTGTGAAGGGAACTCATACATTAGTTAAATTTTACTTTTAATGTTGCAATTTTGTTTGTAGGGGTTGTGAAGGTTGGCTAAAATTTTGTTGGCTGGTGGGAGACCCATACCAAAAGTTTTCTAAATCATTGATATAACTTTATACGAACAGTTTCTGGAATCCATTGGTATAGAAAAATAACAATGAGTGTATACCAATGGTTTTAGTAAACAATTGGAATATCTCAATTTTTATGGGGCAATTCCAAATGGTACATGAAACCATTAGTATAAGCTATACCAATAGTTTTATAGCCTATACCAATGGTCTGAAACCATTGGAATAACCCTACTTTCTAGTAGTATATTATAATATTTTAAAAAAAAACCATAAAATGGAGTAAAAATATCTACACCCTCCCTCTCCTCCTGATTCACACACCTGATTAATTATTCCTCGCAATAGCTCGCACAAAATCATATGCCTCCCTTGTCCCCCAACATTCCCATAGGCTCTATTAAAATCACCCTATGATCTCCTGTCACACCAATGACCTACTATTATCACACTATCAAGTATTATTTTGGTCATTAACTTGCAATCTGGCTGTTTTCTCCCCTTTAAAAATTCACCTTGTAGACTCATCTTACAGCTTCTTCATGAAACATTTGATTAAATGTATATGATTATTAAAGTGTTTAAATATTTGAAAATTGATTTCTAGTATCCCATGTGTTAATTAGGGTTTAGTATTTTTTTTATAATATTTATTTATTATTATTTTTGTTTGAAAATTCATTTATAAAAACAATTGGTGCTATATTTGGATTTTAGTTTGGGTTTTGATTAGATTTAGTGATATTGATCATTACTTTTATAAATTTATAAACACTATAAAATTTAAATTTTTAATTTTTATAAGTGTAATGTGTTTTGTTTATGCACTTTTATATACATTTTCAAATATATATATATATATATTTATAAATTATATAGTACATCGTGTTATACTTATATAATTTACAAATAATATTTTAGTAAACATATATATTTTTATAGTTTTATACAATTATAAATCTATATAGTTTTATAAAATTTATATTATATCATATTATACATATATAATTATTATATATGCTTTTATTAATTATTTATGGTTTTATAATTTCATAATTTTTGAAATTTATGTAGTTTTTTAAATTTTATTGTATAACGTATTATGTATATATAATTTATATATAAAATTTTATTAATTATTTATAATTTTATATTTTCATTAATTTATAAATTTATAAATTTTGATAAATTTTTAACACATCTATTTTTCTCTAAGGTAAAGAACCTTTTCAATTTAGCTCAATTCTTCAGTTTTGTCCTGAGAGGAAATCCTAATGAGGTTTTAGAGGTTTTGAGAGTGTCTCGGGCTTGTTTAGTGCAGGAAGCCCCATGTTTTGGAGGAAATGGGTGGGCCGTGTAGTTAGTTTCAATAGTGCATCCTAGTATTCTTGGTTTGTTTAAACCATGCGGGGTGATCTACTTGATAGAAACTAGTCACACAGTTTGTTAACCATGCAACCAAGGTTCAAAGAACATAGAAATACTATAATATTTTTAAAGAGGATTTTGCATGGGTTGTGCACGGGTAGTCTAAACATGTGACCAACGTATGTGAGGGGTGACTTTGGATAGTGAAAATTGCATGGCTAACACACAGTTTGACCAACCATGTGGCCAAACCATACAACCTCTTAAAGTAGTGTGAAATTCCATTTTTCCCTCCTTCTTCTTAAAAATGTAAAACATATTCTTTCTATTTCACTTGCACTATAGACCACATGTCTAGGAACTATCCTTCATCGTTAAGGTAGGATTTTAGCTACCTTATATATTTGAGCTCTGATTCCTTCACCATTAGTTGTGTTGGATGCATATTAATAAGATATCCACTTCTCTTCCTCCCCTTATTAGTTTATCTATCCATATTTGGTGCTATTGTGGTGTGATCTAATATGCCATATTTTTAGGAATTTTTTTTCTATTCTTCCATTTTGTTTTGATTCAAATCCAACCATGTTCTAATACTAGATGATTATTCATATAATTCCATATGGTAGGTGTTCTATTAATTTTCCCTCAATCATCATTGATTTATAATTATTTGCATTTTACACACACTAGTTTCACCCATCCATTACCCCTAAAATCAATTTACCAATACATAGTTGTTTAATTTGAAATTTAAATTCTCTTTTAGACCCTCTTATTATTTTTGGAGGTCAATGAACTCAATTAGATCCACCCCATTGGTGTTCCATGCATATTCCTATGTGCCCATTTACATTTTCCCAACCAAAACACCCATTGGTGTGTTTGTCTCAATTTTCTCAAATAATTCAATTAACTTAATGGATTAATTAACAATTTATGATTAGGAAAGAATGTTTATCTTGGATCTTATTAATTTTAAATCAAATGATTAATGGTATGATACCTTATAAATACTTTTTAATTGTTAAATGAAATGGTAAGGACTTGAGTTATATAAAGTGAATGAATTGACATGGTTATCACGTGGCCTTTTTAATTTCATTAAATTTAAGGTGGCTATTGATACTATAGACCTGTTTATTATTATATGAGTGGTCAGACTTGAGACCACCTTGGATTCTTGAGGGAATTCCTTGATCACTCAGAGGGTGCCACCCCAATTCATTTGTCCGATTGACAAGGGAGAGAACCACCTTGGAATTCGGTAAAGGTATTATTTATATGTGAATGCCACAAAATAGTACTAACAATTCACTTGAATAATCTCTATATATTTATAAATTCTCAGATATACTCCTTAGATTCAGCTGATGTCTTCAGAAAAAAGGAACCTTGGATTCTTCCCTTGGGCCCCAGTCTTTCTTGGACTGAGATTTAATTTATACAAGCTCCATTGACTTGGTTAGACACTTTTCATGTGGAATACCTCTTATATACCCCATAGATTACAGTAATATTCATATATCTAGGTTTCATTGTTTACAACTATGATCTAGCCCAACCTTCTAAGGTCAATTATGTCTTGGTCTCACCATGGATCCTATTATCATATCAGTACTACTTGAATACCTTTATTACAACTTGGGTCATACTTTATACATGTTTCTTCTACTTGGATACAATGGTTATGTCATCTAGACTTGACCATTTACATGTCAAATATTCAAACATTTCAAGCATTATATGAAGAAGGTATGGTCGTCCAGGCATCCCATGAGGAGTCTAAGCCCAAAGTGATTATTATTTCACACATATCATTCCACTTCCTATCTCTATATCTACACATTGATTCGTTTATATTCAAGGACTGGATTTGTATAGAAACTATTTGTGGTGTCCTACTTAGTATATCTCACACCCTATTCGAGCTGCCATTTGGTACTCGGATAGACATCACGGATATAGGTTGGGATAAGGGAAAACACTCAGTCTTGGATGCTTGATTTATTATAGTATGAGATCTTGGGAGCATGGGACTAAGCCTTGACTCATGATGCAATTGGAGATTTAATTTTTGGTCTTTTGTTTAATTTTATGTACATGTATGTATATATTCCTACATTTTTTATAGCTCCATGGAATACTCATCATTCGGAACATGACACCACTTTTTGATTGATTATTATCACTATCTGGACAATCTACTTTCAATGCCTTAATTTTCAATATTAATTTTCTAAAATTTATTCTTTTATTGTTTTCACAGTTCTACTATGATTATGGGGGTATAGTCTCCCCACCCCACCACTATAGACCCTCTCTTCTAGTTGGAAACATCTAGTATATGTAGAGGCATGCTTGAGGCCTAATGACCAACTGAGTTTAGTTTATTATGAGTGAACTAGGTTCAAGACATTAAAAATTGGTATCATAGATCTTTTACTTTGTCCTACTATTTGGGTTATTATATTGGAGACTAGGATGTGTTGGAATTTGCTAATGAGCCTGTGTTTGGGAGTATCTAACCCACATATTGGGGAATATCCAAATTGCATGGGATGAAAATTGATGATTTGTATTATTCCTATTATGGTTGTACTGATTTCACCATTAGGAGGAAAAAATGGATTGTTATATTTATTATTGTTACAGATTTTTTTTAACCCATGGAACTTTATGGAAATAATCTAGTGTCTCATGCATCATTATAGGAACATAAGGATTTATATGTTATGAATTATGCCAGAACATGTTTACTTAAAACATGCATTGTTTGTTTCATATTTCTTATGTCTTGATAGTTATATTTGATATTATACTAACATTACTTATTGGGATAAAGTTATTTGAATAATTAAAGTGTTTGCATCAACCAAATAGGTGTTTTCCCATATATCATGACGATGGCACTTTAATTCACCAATTATAGAATATTTGATCCATGGAACAGTGGCCACATGATCTGAAATTTTAGTTGGTTTCAATTAAATATATGATAATTAAAATTTAAAGAGTGTGCGTGCCTCTATAAATTGGGAATGGTGATCCATCTAATTGAACCAACATAAAAGCATAGTTATAGTTACATGTAGTACCATTTTCAATTTATAAAGAATTTTACTTTATAACTTTTGAATGATAGACACATATAACTAAACCATGCTATATAAATATATATATAGATATACATAATGACATTTTTAATAACTTTTGAGCTATAAATTTAAATTGAAATGGTCTCTGTTAAATAGTGGTTCCAATTGCAACTTAAAGGGTTTTTTACTCTATAACTTGTAATTGACACACTGTATACTAGAACCCTTAATATTAAACAAATAACTTGACCAAAACCTTACCTAGTAGTGGGAAGTAGTTAGTATCTCTATCTATTCATCTCGTACTTATATGATTCCCATACCTGGATTTATAAGCATACAGAGGGGTGTGAATCTTATATAAGAAAACTTATACCTATCCTATTCTTATATCTACAATTTCTATCATTGTTAAAAATTATTTGAGGTGTGTTCTTGGAATTTTATAAGTAGTTCCACCATGATGTCCTCATGTTGAGCTCCAGGAAGACTATGATGACCATGTTTCTAAAGTGGTGGGACCTACCCCATAAATAGTACCACCTACGACACCACAAATAATACTTGACATAGGCATTTATGAATAGTTTCAAGAGGTTTTATCAATGTTTATATAGACTATTCTGGGAGCTATGTAGCCTACCCCTACTATTTCAAAGAATACATGAGTGTTTTAGCAACAAAATTCTCCCACAGTTTTCAAGGATGGTGGTCCACAGGCTACTAATACACAGCTAGATACCATGTTTTCTATCTATGAGCACCCAAAGATGTCTCTAGAGAGGAGGGTCAATCTTACTACTTATATGATTCATGGTTCTACCAATAGTTGGTGGGACATTATTAACCAGGAATAATAGTATTGGTATATGGTTTGGAGAGATTTGTAGGATGCATTCTATGACTATTTCTTTCCAGAGATGCTGAGATCCAACACATCTTGGGAATTTCTACACCTAGAGAATAGATCCCTATTAGTTATGGATTATTCAACTCCCATTACTAATATTTATAATTTTGAATCTTCCTCCGCTATTTTTGAGGTATCTAATGTTAGAAACTTCAAGGATGGGATCAAGTATGCCATCTGATCTTTAGTAAATATTTTCTATTAGACTAATATATCAAGAATTTTGAACTTGTCCCATATCAATAATCACAACTTGAGAGAAGCCTATAGTATAGGGCATGATATTTCAGTACCGAGGTAGGGTAGTAGTTAGACCAGGGAAATGAAATATATTTTTGGAGGGTTTTGATAGTGTAGTGGCAACTATATTATCTGATCCGATAGTTTTTTATTTGACATACGTATGGGAGATATGTTCACATAAAGCCTCAATGTGACTGAGTCCCAGTTGAGTAATAATCTAGAAGAAAAATGAGAAATCATTAGAGTTTTTTTAGACCTTCATATATATTCCTACTATAAGAGGATCGATACCAAAACCACATTCTAGGGCATGATCAGTAGATCCATGCCAGGCTGGGAGCCAGACCACCATTGGACATACATACAGAGGTGGTAGATATGGTTGAGGAGGATAAACATAGTATACAAAACACCAATTGAGTAGAACATCTCCAATTATTCAAGGACTATCTCATTACAATAGATTAGGTCATATGTATTTAGCATAGCCAATACCTGATAAATTGGTCTTTGGTCCTTCCAAAGTTAGAGGTATGATTTTGGTAGCCTCTAATTTAGTGTTTTCTCTTTTGATATAGTTTATTTATATTATTTTTCTACATGAATACTATGGAAAGACTTGGGATTGAGATTCAATATTTTCTATGCATGATAAAACTTGATACTTTATTGGTAATTAAATTAGAGAGTGCATTCCCATGCAAGGAATGCACCCTTGAGGTAGGAAATCATCATATCTTATGGGACCTCTTTATCCTAGATATGATGGGATTTGATTTAATTCTCAAGTTTGATTGGATGGTCCCCTATCATGCCTGTGTGTACTGCTATCACTGCATGGTAACTTTTACATCACCATAGGGATGTAGATATATTCACAAGGGTTAATGGGATGTATAGGGAAGTAGAGCTGGACCAAAGCATTGTGGTATGGGCAGTGTGATAGACTAGATTGCTAGCCTTAATATGGATGATTAGGGAACACTTCAGGCCGATTTATCTCCAAAATTAGATCATTTTAGGGATATTTCCTATATCATTTTTCTATATTACCTATTGTGATAAATTGAGAGTTTTCTATTGATAAAGTTCTAGGAGGAACACCGGTATCCATTCCTCATTATGGGATGTCCTATACTGAGTTGCAGGGTCTTAAGAGGAAACTAGAGGACTTTGAAGATAAGGTTTTTATATGGACCATTACTTTACCTTGGGGTTCACCTGTCATTTTCAAAAATAATGAGGATGGTAACCTCAATCTTTGTATGGATTAATATTAGTTGAACCATCTTACAGTTAATAATCGAAAGACACTGCATCGTATAGACGAACTCTTTGACAATGTCTAAGGAGTGGGGGTTTTCTCTAAGATTGGTTTGAGTTTGGGATACCATTAGGTATGATTAAGACCTTTAGACATACCTTGTACAATGTTTCATGAAAGGTATTTTCTTTATGAGAATTCAGTTATTCCATTTGGTTTAATGAATGTGTACTGCATTTTTGGTGGACATGATGAATCATTTTTCATCTACATCTAGATTCATATGTGGAATTCCTCATGGATGATAGCTTAGTTTATTCTCTTACTCAATATAACCATTCTAAAAATCTTGAGATCATACTGAATAGACTAAGATAGGAATAATTATTTGTTAAGATCACTAAATTCCTCTTTTGGATTGACAAAGTTCACTTCCTAGGTCACATCATCTCAGAGATAGGTGTATTTATTAACAAGGTTATAGTTTTTGTTACCTGGGAGAAACCCACGAATGTTTTTGAATTATAGATTTTATTGGGAATGGATGGCTGTTAAATTCACTTTATTTATAATTTTTCACACTTATAAGCACCTCTCACATGCTTGACTAATATGGGCATCAAATTTCTATTGTCTAAAGTATGTGAGATAAACTTTTCATAGATAAAAGGGATACTAACTTCAACAATGGTCCTAATTCTTATACATCCCTTTAGAATCTATATAGTTTATTATAATGCATCATACATTGGTCTAGGAGTTTTTTGATGTAGGAAGATTGAGTTATGGTGCATGGGCCTCATTTATTGTAGTTACATGAGAAAAATTACTCTATGCAAGATCTTGAGTTGGCATATGTGGTTTATTCATCACATTTTTAGAGGCACTACTTTTTAAGAGATAATTTTTTGGTGTATACAAACCAAAAAAGCCTCAAGTATATCTTTTCACAGTGTGATTTAAATCTCAGACATAGGTGGTGGGTTTAATACCTGCAATACATTGATTTTGAGCTTTCTTAACCACCTGGGAAGAGTAATGCTATAGCAGATGCTCTGAGCTAGGGGACTTAAGATACAAATAGTTTAGGATTCTAGTAGTGGGTGGTAGTTGATGAACCTATTTTTTAAGATGCAGATAGTGGTCAAGGAGCATCAAAAGCAACCTAAACTTACCATTTTTAGTGACCTATTCACTTCTGAAGAGAGTGAAGATGAGGTGGTTATTCGATTTGAAGGGCCTAGTCTTAAGGGAGAGTGTTTCAGGCGAGGACCGACTGCAAGGATATATCATTGATGAGGATGAGGTCTTTCACATCCATGGATTCTTATGGGTTCCTAAAAACATCTGAGATGAATTGATGTGAGAGTCTTATGATTATAATTGAGTGATACACCCTGAGCTTACAAAGATGTATCATGATCTAAAATACCAATATTGGTGGCCTAGTATGAAAAGGGATATATCTGTCTTTGTTACTAAGTATTACTCCTATCAGTAGGTAAATGTAGAACATCAATGACTAATAGGGCTTCTACAACCATTTCCCATTCCTGAGTGGAAATGGGATGACGTCACCATGGAATTTGTGACTAGCTCACCAAAATCCCTTCAAGGAAATGATACATTATGATTGACTATTAATATGATCATGAAGTTATCTCACTTTTACCAATGAAGGAGAACTTCTTGGTGGATGATATTAGAATGATATATGTTCAGGAAATTATCCAACTTCATGGATTTCCATGGACTATTGTATTAGATAGGGATTATCATTTCACCTCTCAATTCTAAAAAGGGTTAAAAATAGTGTTAGGTACACATGTAATTTTGAGAATAGAATACCACCCTCAGACTGATGGGTAGTCCAAGCACACAATACAAGTGATATTGGACATGAATAAAGCATGGGTGCTTGATTTCAGATGTTATTGGGAGAAACATATACCTCTATATGAATTCTATTTGAATAAAATATTTTAGGTGACTATATATATGTCTCATTATAAGGCCTTATATGGTAGGATATGATGATCAACTCTATGCTGGTTAGAGGTAGGGGAGGAAATTCCATTGGGACCTCAACTCATTGAGGAGACTTTAGAGAAATTTCATCTAATTAATAAGTTAATGGATATAACTAATTCTAGATATAAGTCATATGGAAATCATCATTGAATACATATAGAGGTTTTTGGTTAGTGATTGGGTATTATTGCGTGTCTCGACTAGACTAGGGTATCAAAAGTTTAGGTAGAAAGGTAAGTTGTCACATCATTTTTAAAAACCTTTTTAGGTTTTAGAGAGGGTCAGATGAGTATCTTATCAGATATAAGTCCCTGGGAGATTCAAAGATATTCATGATGTGTTTCACATTTCTTAGTTATGTCAGTACTATTTAAACTGATGTTATCTTTTCCATATTGATTATGTGGAACTGGATGTTGTTTCATCTTCTGAGGAGCACCCCATTCGTATCATAGACTAGATCTTGAAGGATCTCTAAGGCGGATCGATTACTTTTGCATGGGTTTTATAGAAGAATGACCATTTATAGGATGAGACCTGGAAGTGAGAGGCTAATTTACATTCTTAGTGGCCCAATATTTTATCATATGGTGTTATATTACCCTCGAAAGGGAAACTCGGGGATGAGTCATCTTAAGTGGGGGAGGTCGTAACACCTCATTTTTTATCTAAGGTATGGGACCTTTTAAGTTTAGTTCAATTCATTATTTTTTCTTGATATGAATTCTTAATGAGGTTTCAGAGGTTTTGAGGGAGTTTGGGACTTGTTTGAAACTTAGATCCCCATGTTTTGGAGGAAATAGGTTGGAAACATTGGAAATTTAAACCCTGAAACCTATCCTATACGGTTTATTTAAACTATGTGGGGTGCTCCAGTGTATAGAAAATGGTCACATTGTTTCTTATAAACATACATCCCATTCTTCATGGACATGAAAATTCTATAAACCTTTTTTAGATTATTTTTTCGCGAACTATGAATGGTTAGTCTATCCATGTACCCATAATTTGTGAGGGGTTCCATGGGACATTGACTGTGACACAGTTGGTGCATAGTTTGGACAACCATGTGACCAAACCATCAAACCACTTAAATTAGGTTTAAATTCCATTTTATCCTTACTTGCTCATAAAAACACAAATACACTTCTTTCTACATCCCTTGTGCAGTGAATCAAACACCTCAGAACCTTCCTTCCTCTCCAAGGAATTCCCTGAGCTACCCTTTTCATATAAGCTCCAATTTCTTAACCATCAGTTACTTTGGATGTGTAATGTTAAGATCTCTACTTATCTTCCTTCCCTTATTTGTTTATCTCTCCATATTCAGTGATATTTTGGTATGATATAATATTTCCTATTTTCAAGGTATTTGTCTATTCTTCCATTTTCTTCTTATTCAGACTCAATGAAAGTACGATAGTGGACAAGTGTTCATTTAACACCATATGGTAGGTTTTATATGACATTTACCTCAAGTATCATCGATTTATGATTATCTCCATTGTGACTCACACCAATTTCACCTGCTATTTTCCAATAAAACCATTTTTCTTAAATTAGTTGTTTAATTTAAAATTTAAAAGTCCTATTAGACCCTATTATTATTTTTGGCACTCAATGGCCTCAAATTTATCCATCCCTTGGGTGTTACGTGCATATAACTTTGTGCCCACTTACATTTTTACCAACCAAAACACCCATTTGTGTGTTTAGATCAAACTCCTCAAGTGAATTGATTAACTTAATGAATGAATTGACACTTTATGATTTGGAAATATTGTTTAACGTGGATTTTATTAATTTTAAATCAAATGAGTAATGGTATGATACCTTATATATGATTTTTCATTATGTAATGAAAAGGTAAGGACTTAAATTATATAAATTGAATGAACTATAATAGTTTTCACATGGACTTGGTAATATCATTAAATGTAACATTCCTATTGAAATTAGTGTCCTTTTCTTTTTATAGGAGTGTTCAGACTTGAGCCCTCCTTGGATTCTTTAGGAAACTCCCAGAGCACTCATATGACACCACCCCAATTCATTGGGCCAGTTACCAAGGTGGATACTCATCTTAAAAATTGGTCAATTTTTTTATTTATATATATATATTCATAGGAATAGTACTAATGATTCACTTTAATCATCTATAGATATTTAGAATGTATCAGATACACTCCTTGGATTCAGCTGATCTCTTCATACAGAAAGAACCTTGGATTCTTCCCTTGGGCCATAGTCATGTTTATCCTAGTATTTACCGTGGACATACTCCATATACCTAGTTAGACACTTTTATAGTGTAATTATTTGGGCATAACCCTTGGATTACACTAATATCCCTATATTTAGACCTCATGGTTTATTATTATGAGCTATCCATACCTTCTAAGGTCAAGGATTCCTTGGTCTCACCATGGGTACTCTTATCATATCAATACTTCTTAGACATTGTGACTAAACCTTGGGTCCAACTTTATGGATTTTTATTCTACTCAGATACTGTAGATATATCTTATAGAACTTGAGAATTTATAGGTCACCTATTTAGAGATTACAAGCATGATCCGAATCAGGTATGGTTGGTTGGGAATCCTATAAGGAGTTTGATCCCGACATTATTATTATTTCACACATGTTATTCCAATTCCCATATCTATATTTACGCAATACTTCTTTTATATTCATGAGATGGATTTGTATAGATGTCATTGGTGGTTTCCTACTAATTATATCTCACACTCTTCTCAAGTCACTATTTAGTACCTGGACAGACTTCATGGATATAGGTAGCTATAAGGGTAATTTCCCTGTCTTGGATTCTTGATTGATTATAGCATGGGAGCTTGGGATCATAGGACCGAGCCTTGGATCATGATACTATTAGAGACATACCTTTTGTTATTTTTTTTCTTTTTTATGTATTTTTATGTATGTATGCCTATATTTTTTATAGATCCATGGAATAATCTTTATTTTTTACATGATACCTCTTTTGGATTGATTATTATTACTGTATGGATGATCTACTTCTACTATTCTGTTTTTCATTATTATGATTATGATATTTATTTATTTATTATTTCTACTATTCTACTTTAATTATGAGGGTATAGTCTCCCCATCATATCACTATGGACCCTCTATGGTAGTTATTAGTCTCTAGAATATGGGGTGGCGCACTTGAGGCCTTGTGACCATCTGGGTTTAGTTACTTATAAGTGAACTGGGATGTTACAAATTTTATAGTATATCATATTATACTGATATAATTTATATATAAACTTTTACTAATTATCTATAATTTTATTTCTTTATACATTTATAATTTTATATAACTTTATATTTTTATATGTTTATATGTTATTATACTTTTATAAATTCATAATTTTTACTTTAATATTTTAGTTTTTATTTTTTTATAATTTTATAAAAGTAAAAACATTTATAAATGTTGTGTAGTTTTATAAAATATATGCACTTTTATATTTTTATATAATTTTATAAATTTATATGCATGTAATTTTTTTTACCTTTATGAAATATGTAATTTTTATAAAATATATATACTTGTATACTTTTATAAATTTATGAATAATTTTATATCTTTATACTTTCATAATTTGTAATTTTATAAATCATACTACTAAACTTTTATAATTTTGTAATATGATTATTATTTTATTGATAAATTCATTTCACTAATTAAGAATTATTTTACTATATGTGGTGTTATATACATGAAATTATTATGTATCGAAGTAGGATTCATACTCTTAATTTTGTATCAAATTATTTTCATAATTATATTGAATTATTTTTGGATTTCATGTTCAATAATGCTTTAGATTTGGATATTATTTTATGAACTTGTTGTAATTATTTTAGCATACCATGATTATCTCATGAATAATTAAGTTATCATATCACTAGAGTTGGATTTGAAACTAATTATAAGGTATGATACTATAACATAGAAATATTTTAATAACCACAAAATTTTGACAAACCTGAGAGCTATGGTGCGGAAGAGTTGATATTTTCTTGGTCCCCTTTTCTTTCTCTACCTGGGTGTGTACCCAGGAAAAAAATCATAATTAGTGACTATAAATTAAATTTTATTTTTAGTTAAGCATATCTATAATAATAACATTAATAAATTTAATAATGTGACTGAGGATTCTTGGAAACTAGTATATCTTGGTTGTGTCAAGATGAACAAACTTGAATTTATGACGTGGTTAATTCATGGGAAAATGATGTATGAATTTAGAAATATTGGTATTGACTACTTGATTTATTTTATGAATAACTTTATTCCATATTGTGAAAACATTCCAAAACATTATCATGAGGAATTGATGTTAATTGAACAACTGTAATTTTCTTCCAATAAAAATACATGCCTTCCCCAATGATTGTCTGGTATATTATAATGAATTGTTTTTCATTAAATAACTGTAAGTATTGTGGTATATGTATATTGAGTCTAAATAAATATGAAATTATGCCTCGAGTTACCAAGATGGTTATATAACACTTTACTTTGACATAGATGCTGTAATGGATGTATATGTTAGAATACATCTAAGATATGAGATGGCATACATAAATAAATAAAAAAGTGAGCATTTGGTTTAACATGTTTATTTATTAGTATTAAAGGAGTATATTAAATTTCATCTTGAATTTTATTATAAGATAAATAATATCATATTGGGATTATCATGTGATGAGTTTAATCCTTTTGGATAGACACATAATGTGCACATAACATGACCTAAATTAATTCATATATATAATATTTCACCTTTAATGTGCATGAAAATCCCATATAAATTCATGAAAATATTTATTTATGGTATTAATGATCATAATAATGATATAGATACTTATCTTCAACCAATGATATTAGATCCAAATCATTTATCGACTATGAGTGTGCTTATGTATGATGCTTCAAAGAAGAAAACATTTCAAATGTGTTCAACTATTATATGTACTATAACTAATTTTACTTCATATGTAATGATGGATAATTAGATAAAAAATGATAAAATAGATTGTAAAATTTGTGTAAATAAATACATGATCAATAATAGGTATAGATCATCAAAGTTTTAGTTTCATGGGAAATTTTTATTTTCTATCGATGATATATCTATACAAAAAAATTGATGTCAATTTTATTGTATTTTTGAGAAAGGCAAACAATGATTGTGCATTTTGGATAGTGGATTATTAGAAAATTTTTAAGTAAAAAATTGTTCTTTGGTAAGGGGTGTATTCATATGAGAATGAAACATGGTATGAATAAAGACACACAATTCAATTATTTGACAAATAAATATTATTCGAATTTACTTATTGGTCCTAAAATATATAGAAGTTAGGAATATAAAGGGGAATGTGAAGGATGAATTAAGATAACTTCAAGACTTATAAGATATGGGTATTACGAAATAACTTTATCCCAAAAAAATTGGTACAAACAAGTGACCAGTTCCTCATGCAAGTTACATGATGACATCTAGAGAGAGAATACAATTTCTACATGTGTTAAAGAATATAATGGTTCTATAATTTTATTAAATTAATATATATAAATGATTTAATACTTGATATATGAATTTTAAATAACTTAAATCACATGACTATCACATCATGGGACATAAGTTGCTTCCAATAGTAATTTGGAACGTGCGGATAGAAAATACAATGGTCATTGTTATTCATTTTTTAAACTTATATAGAGATATATGTTACAAAAAATTGACTAAAATGATGTGAATAAAATGAAACAAGACAAATTGATCATTATTTTTAAATAATAAAATAATTTCCACCATTTATCTTCGCATTCATGTGGTTTCTTACTATGCACCTTCTGACTAAAGTTCTTCTTGGCTGTCTCATTTATTTTTGTTGTATATATACCACCAAAATAACAATACCCAATATAGAGTCTTATTTTAGGAATAAAATCTATCCTAATAGATCCATTTTAAGGTCATTTATCCCAATAGTTCATGGTGTTTTATTCTATATATTTTAATAATTCCAATATGAGGTATAAAAGACAAATACAAAATGAATATAAGAAATACGATTTAATTAAGACAATATTTCCACAACATCCTTGGCATGGGGGAGGGGGTGGTGGGTGGTTGGGTTTATGTACATCGAAAAATTTGATCCTTGAGTAGACGTAGATGACAAATTTCACATTTTGTTTAATATTATTTTGTCATGGATGAATAAATCAAGTAAGTATAATAATTTTATTATTTTAAATTAACATTAGGAAAAAAATATATTACTATTGTATTATTATACAATATTATTGGAATAATACAAAAATTATAAATGGAACACATCATTATTTAGCTCTTGGAAGGAAATAAAATTCACAAAACTAAAAGTTTTATACACGGTTCAATTCTCACATAAGTCTACAAAATATTTATTTTATTTATGTTAAATATTTATTACTAATATTAATAAAACTTTCATAGATGTAAGGTTGAGATTTTATCGAGTAGTGTGACATATCATGTGATTAAATCACTATAATCTGACCATAATATGATGATACATGAGTATATACCAATTTTCATCAATAAATAAAAGTTTATTATTAATAGTTATTTGGTAAAAATGACAAATGAAAATGATAGTTTTATGTTAAGTGCTGAAACAAATTTTTATGATAAAATAGGTGACATGGAATAACATTCATCCAATGTATCATATTATGGATTGATGGAGAAAATAATAATATTATATTATTACTGTCAAAGTAGTGTTTCTAAGTTGAAATGCAAGATGTTTGATATGTTGACTCGATAAATAATTCATATTAAAAAAATATGATTTAACAGTAGTTGAAATAAAAAATTATCTTCAAACTAATGAAACTTACATGCTAGAATATCATAAAAAAAGTTTTCTATGTAGTAGAGTCAATAAATAGTCATTTTGATATTTTAGTTCAAAAATATGATGACATATTTTTTATTATTGTATAGATGATATTAACCTACATAATGTGATTGTATGTGATCATCCTAGTCTTAGATATGATGATAAAAATATTTATATTATAAGGTAAGATTTTGAACCTAATTTTTGTTAAAAATTAAGATCAATTTCAGTAATTTTACTTTACTTTCATAATTTATTTTATATTGATTGGCTACATATTGACCTATATTTGATATTGATTTACTAAATGTTGACTTATATATATGCTAAATTTTTTCTCAGGTTATGTCAGAAACCCCTTGTATTTTATAGCATATTAATGAAAAATATATGTTTTAGTTTGTTTATGTTTCAAGTAAAATGAATATAGTCCAATTATAATACACATTTACAATTAAATTCAAATATTGAATAATTTTTTTTAATGTTCGAGGTAAGTAATGTGGTAGATGATTAACTAATAAAAATCATCATTTAACGATGTTAAAAATAGTAGGTCAATATTTTTAGTATTTTTTTATTTTTTATCATATATTTTTAGGTGTATGATATATTTTTTATGTTGTTTATTTATTAATATAAATTTTTTTTATGATTATATATACATGGAATTTTTTTAAGGGATGATTTGGAATGAGTTTATTATATTATTGACTTATTACTTTAGCATGTATATATTTGGTGTGACTTTTATTTTTTCTAGTATGTATATGCAGAATTATATTTAAGGATGAAATAGATTGAGTTTTAAAGTAGGTGTAAATGTAAATTTTTTGTTTATTTACTTTTTAATGTGGAAGAACTTGTTCAAAAGTAAGTAAAATGTCTAAAGTATAATTTGATAATGGATTTTCAATTCAATTAATACAGTGGGTATTTTTATATTTTAATATCAGTGGGTAAATAATGGGATAAAAAATTAACTATGAAAAAAATATCATTTTACCATGTTAAAATCAATTAGTTTAGTAAAAACAGTTATATATAAAAATAATTTCAAACATTCTTATTTAATTCGATTGAGTTAACTATATAATTATTTTTTATTAGATGAATCTAAAATGGATATGGGGTGTTTTTTTATAATGAATTTTGATTATTAGTACTCTTTCCCAAATATTAGGTGTGTTTTATAAGTATATATATGAATTTTTTTTGTAACATGTATTTTTAGGCATATCATATAAAATGATCACAATGGGATTTGCACAACACTAGGGGTAAATGTTGATATATTTTTTTAATACAATTTAAACTTTCATCCCTTATCACCACATAATTATTCATTGAATGTATTTTTATCTTCATTCATCTCTCCTTTGGTCTGTATTTGTGTTGATACTAATAGGAAAGCAACAAAAAAAGAACACCAAGGTTTGTTAATGAGGTTTGTCTCTATTAGGATAACCACATCCTTGGTGTAAATTGGTTATTATTCCATGTGCGCATAGATTTCTTCTCATTATTAAAAAAGGTATGGAAAATGGTATGACCTTGTACATTATATCCTAGCATTTCATAGATGTAATATTTTCACTAATCCTAATAAAGTGTGATCAATAACTCGAATCTGATCTTCTCTTGGAATTAATAACTCAATCTTCTTCCTCAGCATATTGGAATCTTAAACACTTCCTGAATTACAAAAAATAGAGTGTTTTCTCACACATGTAGTAAAGAAAGGATGTAATGATCTATTTCTGAATTCTATAGTAGAATACTATAGGCTAGATATGTCACTTAATTCTACTTTAAAATATCAGTAGTAGAAAAGGCATGGCTTCTCTCTCCATCTTTTTCTTCTTCTTCAGTACACATAAAGCTTCTTCTACATGTATCACTAAATATCTCTCTCTCACTCTAATACTTCAAGGTCTGTAAGAAGTTTCTTTATTGAGCCTCTCATTTATTTTTTCCTATGAATTATAAAATTTAGAGCATGTTGCTACATTGATTATAAAATCTTTTTTAAGTTATATTTTTTCACATTTATATTCATTAAACTGCATGAATAATATTCTAATAAATTGAATCTATATAATTTTCAGCATTCATGTTCCTAAAATATCACTCATTAAATCTACTTAAAATTTGATTTTCCTAAAGACTCATATTACTCATTATTTATGGAAGTATCATAGCCTTCTTCTCAATTTAAATTCTGCCTTTAATCCACAATATTTAACTTCTTTTTAAATCTTTTAAGTGTTCATGGAACTACAATTTGAAACTTTCCCTATACAGTGTGGAATACTTCTCTTCTTCATCTTGGATAAAAAATATATATAAACAAATTTGTGATATTATTTCCATGAATGTTGTTTCAAGAAATGACTAATTTGATTCTACATTTCTTCAGAATTTTTGAATTTAGGAAACTCCCTTAAATTATAATATTATCACATTTATATAGTTCTTTAAGAATATCCCCTTTAAAGTCTTTGTGGGTATTTTAAGAAGCATCTTTAGTCTACTTTCACTATTTCCATAAGGTTACTTGTACTCACAGATTATTTATAGGGTTGATTTATACCTTATGAAGATTTGTACCCTATGTTTCTCTTGTACCCTATGAAGTCTTCAACATAGGGTTCATGTACCCTATGATGTAATATTCTCACATGACATAGGATTAAAGCCTTATACCCTAAAAAGTCTTATGTACCCTATGATGTATTCAATACTTGATGAAAGTACTATGTTGTACCTTATGAACATGGTCTATACCCTAATAAGTCTGTCATTAGGTTTATGCCTTTTTCAAATATTCAAACTATTAAACAAATTTTACCTTACTAAGTTTCAGGGTTGTACCCTACATAGTTTTAAATGTACCCTTTGTAGTGCATAGGGTTCATCCCTTTTCCATTTCATGCAATAGTGCTATGCTTCCAGAATTCCTCAAACTCAATCTGAACCTCTTTAACTCAACCCGATGCCTTCTAAAAAACATCCAATAATCTTCAAACATCATCCAATTTCTTTAACAGCTTCCTTATCAAGTATGACATCCAATGACAACTTATCCCTAACTTAGAAGGTATTTTACAACATTATCTAGTCTTTTTCCTCCTTAATATTAATTCTTTAATCTAATATACTGTATATAAACCTCTATATTCCATAAAATGTTGTAGATATGAATTTAATCATCAATACATTTTGTTACATTGAATAACACCACATAAATCATCACATTTCATTCCACGATTCATCCATGTATATTTTTATATAATCTTGTACTCATGATACACTACTACAAAAATACCTTTAACAGCGCTGGACTTTATCCGCGCTAGCAAAAAGTGCTCATAAAGATCACCTTTATCAGTGCTAAAAAGAGCACTGATAAAGGGAAACCTTTATCAACGCTTTAATTTAGTGCTGATAAAAGGTACAATTTATCAATACATTATTTTTAAAATTGATAAATGTTAGACTTTATCAATGATTTTTTAGGACTAGTAAAGGTCCAAAATAAAATGAAATAATAAAACAAACATTTATTTTTAAAAAATATTAACAATTTTCATAATTGAATAATTATTGATAAAAATGAATAAAATGAATATACATATATATAAATTAAAAAAATTAATAAATATAATATATTTAATATGTAGATATGTAAAATGAATAAAATTAAATAAATAAATAAAAATTAAAAAAGTGTAAATCAAGAAAAATATTAAACATTTTATTAGATAAATAATTATTGATAAAAATGAATAATTTTTATATACTTTTTTTAGATTATGAATATTAATATATTTTATATATTAAATATAGATATATAAAATTAATAAATTGTAATAATTAAACAAAAAAATGAATAAATTTTAACAATTAAACAAAAAAATGAATAAATAAAAAAATTATTTAAAAAATTATTAAGGAAACAATTATTAATAAAAATTAATAATTATAATATATATATATATTTAAATTATAAATATTAATAAATAATATATATTAAATATAAATATATAAAAAATGAATGAAATGTAATAATTAGAAACATATTAATGTCTTACTCTTTTTTAATGTTTGATTTTTTAATATATCATATATGAAACATTTTCTACATTGATTTCATATTAATATACGTAATTAATTATTTTTTATATATAATACACAAACAAAAATATTTATACAATTAATTAAATATTATATAGAAACACATACACCTAATATTTATGTAATTTATTTAAATTTTAGTATATTTTATAATTTTATTACAACATGATACATTTAATATATTATGTTTTAACCAGTAAATGTTATTTGTTTATTTTTAATATTATTACAGTTAGGTATTAATTATTCATTTTCAATATTTTTTATTTTTTATGTTTTCTTTTATTTTTTAATTTAATCATTTTCTATTATTTGTTAATATATTTTTATTTACTATATTTTAGTATTTTCAATATGTATTAATCTTTAATTTAATATATATATATCTATATTTTTTAATAATTTATATTTAGTTAATAGAAATTATCCATTTCTTCAAATTTTTTTAAGTGTACTCATTTTTAATTTTTCAATTTCACTCATTTTTAAAATGAATGTATTTAAGATTATATATTAATTAATAATGTCAAAAATATATTTGTAAATAAATATTTATAAATAAATATATTTATAAATATATATTTACTATATTTATAAATATATTAATTTATAATTATTAAGAATAAGTAAATATTATTTTTTTAAAAGTATTTATATAATTATAAATAAATAATTATATATATTTAAATAATTGTAAAAGTATAATAATTTTTTTTATATAATAAATATACTATATTTATAATATATATATATATATATATAATTTGAGGTTGAAGCCTCATTTTATTTAGGGAAAAAGACTATATTATAAAGAAAAGCATAAAACATACAATGCATGAATGTACTTGGTGAGACTCAAACTCGAGACCTCTCTAAGACCCATAGTGGAAGCAACCACTGAGTTGCACCGATATAGTCAGCGAGGTATGTCAGACATTTTGATATCACTGAGAGAGTTGGTAAGGTGGAATACCAGTTGGATTTTTCCTCCTAGTTGACACCAATTCACGACTTGTTCCATGTACCTCAGTTGAAAAAGTATAATTTGGATTTGTCTCATGTCATGAATTGAGAGGAGTTGGAGTTGGAGCTTGATTTTTCAGTGTTTGATCAGTTAGTGCCAATTGTGGATTCTTAGGAGAAATTTATTCATGGGAAGTTCATACAATTGGTCTGAGTTCATTGGAAGCATGTTAGTGATGGTTAGAGACATTGGAACATAAGTCTTGGGTTAAGGAGGAGTATCCATTTTTGTTCTCTGATCAGACCATAGATTGACTTTCTAGGTGTGGAAAGTTTTAACGGTGGAGATAATTTCCACATTCATGATTTTTTAGGTATTCCTTTACCAATTCTTGGTATTATCTTGGTTACATAGTTTCACATAGAGTTTTTGGAGAAAAAATGGAATTTTTGGGCTCGGTAGTAGGCGGAGCACGGTTGGCACATGATTAGGGGAAATCATGAGTTGGCCTAGAGAAAACCATGCAACTTGGACTTTGGAATTTTCCAGGCCACATGGATTACCACATGTTCATGCACCATTCCCCAAGAAACCATGCAACCTCATTCTTATTAGATAGAGATAGGTTCACAGTTGTTGCATGTTTTGGAAAACCGTGTAGGCTAATTGTACGACCTGTCCAGGTTATTAAAAATGAAAATTTTATTCTCTTTCCTTAATTATATTTAACCCTAAATCACCTTTAATATGAACCATACAAGATTTAAAGCCCTATGAGATTCCTCTATTCCTTCTTAGAGCTCTTGAACTCAAATCTTTGGGTGGTTTTGGGGAGAGAACTTCAAGAAATAATCAAGTAAGTATCTTTTTTCTTGGTTTCTACCTTTTTTTAGGGTTCTTCTTCCTCCCTCTTTGGGTTATTCTTTTCCAGCAGACTATTTGACCTAATTAGGGTTAAATATTGAGTTTTTGGGTGGAATAATGATTTTAGTGGTTTGATACTTCATTTATAAGATCACTTGGTGGTGAAGTTTTAGTTTTCCACCAGTTTTTGGAAGTTTCCAAGTGCAAGGTAGGTGGTTACATGATTTTACATTATTAGATGATTTTTGATTTCTTTATTGGTTGTTTAAATATGTTATATGGAATATTTTTGTGGGGGGAAATATGTTTTGAAAAGTATTTTAGATGAATATGTGATAAAAGTTTATTTTCTAAAGGAAAATGTTTATGTTTCAGGTTTTCTTTGTTGTAGTGCTTCTTGAAAGAGTTTTATGATTTGTGTAAAAGGTGCGAAATGTGTTTTCAAGGGTATTTGAAGGTGTGAATTTTTTAAAATTTGGTTTTGTAAAATAAATGCGTTTTATTAGATGTGAACTTCTTTTTTTTTCACTTTAAATTTGGTTTTGGAATTATATAAGTGATGTGAAGCAGGTTTTAAAATGGATTTGGTTTGTGTGTGGATTTGAAAGAGGATTTCCACGTAGAAAGGGTTTGATTTCATATGTCACCTTAATGTTGTGTTTCCAAATGGATTTAATAATTTTTTTAGCGGTGATAAATTTATTTTGAAATGGGTTCAGTGTGCATGTTAATATGAAAGTGGTTTTTTATGGGAAATTGTGGGTTCCATGTGATCCTTGATCATTGGATCAATGTGAATTGTGAAAGTGGGTTTTTCATTTTTTTAATGATTCATGGAATTAATACATGAAATTGAAATTTTTTGTGATATGTGAAAGTGAATTTGCGAAAAAAGGGAATCTCAGGTATCTAGGTGGCCAAACTAGAACTAGTAATCTAGTAGATTCGGCAGGGATGGGGCCCATTTTCTCCTATGTGGATTGATGCTAAAACACTAAATAAACATATGATATGACCAGAGACCAATAGAAATTGGGATAGGATACCCTATAGTTTCACATGCATGAGGAATTTTTTAGTTTTGTCTTATATTTAGAGACCAATAGACCTTGGGATGCATTCCCCTCTAGTGGTTCATACATAAGAACGTTGTTAGTTTTGGTTGGAATTTTTTGATCCCTGATTTGGGAGGTTCATAGAGTCCCACTTATTCAAGGGATTTCCCATGGTTCTCTCTTGTGACATGATTCTTTTGTGATGTGGTGCTACCCTTTGGTATACGGTGGACCTTGTGTGTATTGTGGTTTCAAAGCAAGTTTGTTTTATGAAAATGTTTTCTTTAAAAGTGTTTTCATAAATTTTTTTCCTTGAAATGTTCCATGAATATGTTACCAAATTTACTTATGAAAATTTGAATGTTGATTTATATTATAATTTTATATCATGGAATATTATCCTTTAGGTAGAATACTATGGGGCTTTTCTCACACCCTACATACACCTTTGGCTGTATGTAGGATTTGTTAAGTATGACCTAGGTAAAGGAAATATGTTCCATGGTGGTGATGGTAGATCCAGTTTCTAGTGTTCCACTTATTATAGGTGTTGTTGGTGGTGTATTGAGGGTGATTTATATCCTATTACATGGAGGTTTTTGGAATGTTTTAGTTGTTCCCTCTCCATGTGGTATTTTTGGTATTAGTTAAAGTTGTAAAACTTTGAATCTAAAAATTTTGTATGTCATCTGGGTATGTTTATCAGTTATGTGATGTTCTATTCTCATGGGGTTTTTATTGTTATATATATGGGTGAAATAATTCCCAAAGTAAATTGTTTATACCCAGTCAGTAGTTTCCTGCCTGTGGGGATCAAGAACACCCTTTGGACTATGCCATAGGGTGGACCAGGTGTTAGTTTGGATGGAACCCTAGCTTGGTTTATGATAATGAGTATTATACCAAGGTTTTATTTGAGAAAAATTATTGAAAAAGTGATAAAAACACTTGCCACTTAATATAAGGTCCATTGTGCAGGTTTTTCAGGTGGATTATTGGAAAAATTCTTTCCACCACTTGTTTAAGTGATTTTAAATAATAATTTATGTGGAGGATTTTTTTTTCAGAAAAAAACACCAGTTATTTTTTAAAATTAATTATCATAAGTTAAAATTTATATTAGTGCATTCCAAGTATTATAAAACATTACTAAATTGTGAAATAAACCCCTCAATAAGAAAAAAATGAATAACAGTAAAACAATAAATACAGTTTCATACCCATGAGTTCTCAATACTACAAAGAAATGGTCTTATTAGTGGATCCAATATTCACTTGAGAGTTATACATCACCAATACAATCATCAAAAAATTATATAATCTAACTTAAATGTTTGAATAAATATGTGTGTAATCAACCACCAAATCTTGTTGGTGTATGAGAGAACTATTAGAGGACAACCAACATTGAGAGATTATAGACATAGAGGTGGGATGATGTTAAAATAAACATGACATAAATTGAAAAGAAACATCTTTATGAATAAATCCAAGAAAATGAAAAACTTTCTTCAAATAAAATCATGAATCACTAAAAATAAAAATGAACACCCTTTGAAAAAGAAGTTAGTATCTTGTTTCAAAAACACTAAAAAAAATAAATTAATACAAAATTTCATCGAATGAATCCTAAATTTTTAGAAAAAAACAATATAATGGTTTCAATTTTGTGGGTGGTGAAATTATTTGGTAAATTCAATCATCAATTAAATGAATGATATAATATAAAAAATGGTTTTGAAGTCCATACAAGTAACATTCATTATGAATGTGCATAATCATTATATAAAATGATCTATGTTCACTGGCTCATTAATAAAAAAAGCATCATCATTCTAAATAAAAAATAAATGTGAATATGGATATTCCAATTTTTATAAAAAAAATAATTATGATATTATGTTAGAGGTTATAATAACCCAAGAAGCACATTTGAATTGTTTTGAGATTTAAATTAATTTTAGTAAATAAGAAAACTGACATACTCAAATCTACGAAAACACATTCAGATTGTTTTGATACTTTAGTAAAACAATCCATAAGTTATTTTTGATATGTAGTAACCATTCCCACATAAATCTGATACATGATGTTTCCATTATGACTCAAAGTGTTTGTTATTAGTTTAAAATTGACATTTTAACACAAAAAGTGTCACTAACTAAAAAAATGAGAAAATGCGCTCATATTGTCTTGATAATTTAGGAAAACAATTCATAATTCATTTTTGACGTGTGAGAATACGTCTCATTTCAAACCCACATATGATGTGACCAGTATGACTCAAAGTGTATGTTTCTAGTTTAAAATGACATTTTTGTAAACAAACACTAGTGACATACTCAAAAATAAGTAAACACAATCATATTGTTTTGATAATTTTTTAAAACAATCCATAAGTCATTTGAGACATGTATTAATCAGTTTCCCCTCAATCTGATGCATGGTGTGATTGGTATGACTCCAAGTTTGACTTTTTGTTTAAAATTGACATTTTTTTAAAAAACTAGATGACATACTCAAAACTAAGAAAAAACTTCCAAACTGTTTTGGTACTTTAGGAAAATCATCCATAAGTCATTTTATATTTGTAAGAATCAAGAACACCTCAATATGAAATGCGGTGTTACTATCATGACTCTAAATTTATTTATTTTTATTTAAAATTGATATTAATTTTAGTTAAAAGGAAAACAGACATACTCAAAACCGAGAAGAAGCATTAATATTGTTTTGGTACTTTATGTAATTATCCATAAGTCATTTAATACATGTAGTAATGAACCTCACCTTAATCTGATACACAATGTTTTTGGTATGACTCAAAGTGTCCATTATCAGTTTAAAATTGACATTTTAGTATAAAAAGTGCCACTACCTAAAAACTAATAAAACATGATCAGATTGTATTGATAATTTAGGAAAAATATTCATAATTAATTTTGTGGAATGTAGAAATTAATATCACATCAAAAACAAAAATTATATGACCATTATTTCTCAAAGTGACCATTTCTAATTTAAAATGACATTTTAATAGAAAACACAAGTGGTATAATGAAAACTGATAAAAACATTTGTTTTGTTTTGATAATTCAGGAAAATGATCCATAATTCATTTGGGTTGTTTAGAAACTAGATGAATCACAATACGACACACAGTGTGACTGACATGACTCCAAGTGAATCTTTTTATTTAAAATTGACAATAATTTTAGTAAAAGAGAAAACCCACATAATCAAAATCGAGAAAACACATTTTTATTTTTTTTGATACATTAGGAAAATGATACATAAGTCATTTTTGATGTGTATGAATCATCCCCACATCAATAGCATACACAATGTTCCCAGTATGACTCAATGTGTCCATTATCAGTTTATAATTAATATTTTAATATAAAAAGTGTCACTCATTGAGAACTGAGAAAATGAACACACATTATCTTGATAATTTAGGAAAATGATTAATAATTTATTTGTGACATGTATGAATCAGTCTCACATCAAAACCACACATGATGTGACCACTATGAATCAAATTATGCATTGCCTGTTTAAAATGACATTTTAGTAAAAAAATAATTAACAAAATCAAAATTGAGGAAACACATTTTGATTGTTTTTATACTTTATGAAAATGATCCATAATTCATTTGGGACATGTAGGAATTAGCCGCCCCTCAATTCGACACACAGTGTGGCTGGTATGATTCTAAATGCTTCTTTTCAATATATAAGTTTCATTTTAGTTTAAAATGCACATCACATTTGTAAAACTGAGAAAAAGAGCATATATTATTTTCTCATAATTTTATCTTATATTACATAATTAATTTCAATATAATTTTTATCATATACTTATTTAGTTAATTTTCACTGAGACAATTCTTGAAGATGAATAATAAATAGTGTGACATGGAAAAATCAACCGCAACAAAATCTAATACACATTATTCCTAGAATGAATCAAAGCATAGTTTAAAATTGAAACTTTCTATTTGATTTATTTCTTTATATTATTAATAACATAAGAATGAGTTTCTTATATAGGTATGTTCTTTTTCTCAATCATGGGTGGATTTTTCTTTTTTACAGGAGCATTATTTTGCTATATAATAGTGTTTTTTACTTAAATTTTTGTTATAAATTCTATTTCATTTAAATTCTATATTTTTATCAGATTTTTCTATTTTTTAGTGCTGTAGTGTGCTGTTATATCATAGGGAAGTATGCCCTATTTTTGGTGTTACGGTGTGATGTAACATCACACTGTAGTATTCCCTTTTATTAGTGCTACTAAATGCGCTAATAAATGATGCCTTTATTAGCACTTTTATAAAAATTGATAAAGGTTCCCTTTATTGTAACTAAATAAAAGAGATAATAAATGGGTGATTTATTAGTGATTTTTAGCACTGATAAATAACCCCTTTATCGGCACTTTTCTACTGCTGATAAAATCCTTGTCCTTTTAACCACACTATGGTAGTTAACACTTATTAATCACTAATAAAGGACAATTATATAACTATTAAAGAATTATTTTGTAGTAGTGATATCCATAAGGATGAATCTTCTCAAATCTACTTGAACCGAATCTATAAATGGAACAGTCAAGCAAAAAAATCTTAAAACCCTTTTTTAAAATAAGAGAGGATTCCCCCTATGTTTATTAAACCAAGGTTAAATTTTTTTGAAGAGGTAGTGGGGAATCCATTACATGGCCTATAGGCCGAGGGGAACAAAGACCCAATTATAACCAGTTCGAAGGCCCCTCCCATAGGCACATTATCGGAACTGTAACACCCTGTTATTTTAAAAGAGAAACACCATGTTGGATAACATATATGACATGAAACACTAATCTTATAAGATAATGTAACACCACAAGACTTTATGATATATTTATTTTTAAATAAATTTAATTTCTTTGATAACTTGTAATGCACACAACATTGGGTTCAAACGACATACGATACTCCATTAGAATATTATTATTTAAAAATAACCATTATAAACTAGCAGTTAAATTGGTGGGTATGAATATGACTAAATAAATTATGTTACTTATGTTTTACACATTTATAAAATAAATTTAATTATTATTTATTTCTTAGAAATAAAATAATAATAATTTTAAAGAAAAGAAATGTTTTCTGAGAAAATGTATTTTTCTAAAACACAGTTTAGTCGCGCTTTGCGCACATAATTTAAAATTAATTTTTACCAAAATAAGAAAATTTATTTTTAAAAAAACTTCCTTTTTGAAATATATATGTTAAAATTATATTTGGGTAAATTTTCGATAATTTTTTGAAAAGATTAATTTTTTTATGAATAGTGAAAAATATTAATTTTTATTAAAAACTTATTTTTCGTTTTAATTATTAAAAAAGTTATATTATATTTTAAATTAGTTTTAAAGTAAAATGAGTTTAATTATATTACAATTTAACTAATTTATTTAATTTTAATCAATTTCATATGGAATTTTGATATAATTGTTTTTTATACTTTCAAAAGATTTTCTTTGGAAAACTATTTTTTTCAGCACTTCTGTGGGTTTAATTTTAAATTAAAATATTACAATTTAGAGAGTTTAATTTTGGAAAAATAAATTAAATATTTGGAATCATCATAAATTATATTATATAATAATTTTAACTTAATTTTTACCATAATTAATAGTGAAAGCAGTAAAATTATTTACCGTGGTTAAGGTAAAAACGAGTTTACCAGGGGTTAAACTAAAACACTAAGGGTTAAAAATGACCAAAAACTTGTATAATTAATATTTTATGGTCATATTTCGACCCTATATATTTTAATGTTCTATTTTTTTCTTTTTATTTCCTTTTATCATGATAAAAATGTGGGTGAAATTATTTATTTTAAAAAATTCGAAGTGTGTCCTCTCCCCAACTTATAAATGGCCACCCCCTATCCTATCCTTTACACAATTTTAAAACTTACTGGTTTTGCCAATACCAAAATATAAAATTATTTAATTTTCTAACCTTATCCCAGAAGCCTTTTTTTGGCCATACATCCAACCTAGTAAGGCTTTCATTGCAAACCAAAAGTGGTTGTTTGAAGAAGAGGTAACATCCTTAACCGATCATTTAATTTTTGTAAGGGTTTTGTTTCAAAACTTCATTCTATGAGACACATGATAATTTATAAACTAAATATATTTTAAATGGTATATATAATTACCCTTTACATTATATATCATTAATAATTATTACTTAATTATATTTTAAGTGACAATTGATCTAATTCATTAATGGGATTTTATGATTCAAAAGTTACTGAAATGGTAACAGTTTATGCTTTAAATCTCATTTTAATCGAGATTTTTTATGATTGAATTAAAATTGTTGGAAATTATTTGATCATTGAGACTTAAATTTTATTCTCCTATGGTTATTCATGATATGTTAAAGTAATATTACCATTTCCTCCCTTTTTTACTTCAATTTATTTTGAATATATTTTTAAGAAAATCGACTTCATTTTTATTTTCGGTTGAAAACCCATTTTCTTTCATATATTTGTTTTCTAAAATTTTTTTCAATTTTTATTTACTATTATATAATGATTATAATTTTTTACCCATGTTTTATTTTTTACAAAATGTTTTAAAAGGAATATTCCTATTTTTTTTTCAAATAAGGTACATTTTAACTTTTACCAAAAATGTGAAAGGAATATTTTTTTAATGTGTATGCCATGAATGGTATTTTCCACCAACATGAAAATTATTTTAATTGAATATTACTTTATAAATTTTAAATAATATTTTCAAATAAAATTATTTCCATAATATTTTGTAAATTTTTAGATTTTCAAAATTTATTTTAAAAGTGGAAAGGCTATTTTACTCAATGATGTTTTTAATATTTTTAAGGATATTTCTATTCATAAAAGATAATAAACATTAATGTTATGAAATTATTCTAAATTATTTATATATGTATATTATATATATACTTACATTATTCTTATTTTCTTTTATGGGGTAATACATTCCTTATCACCATCTCTCAAAAGTTTTCCTTAAAGAATCTCTTTTGATTATGTTATAAGACTAGATTGTGAAACCCATTTCTTTCCATGGGTAATTATTATATTTATTAACTATAATTGATATATTTGTGTAGTATACATATGAATTTACATTAAATGAATGTGATGTGTGGTCCTAGAATTATATAGATCTCCAACACGTTGGGTAATGTTATAGTCTCATGAGATGTCATGTATGGGATTAGGGAGTTAACCTAATCCATTATAATAATATGTCCACCATGTGATGTTGTCTGGGAAGTTATCTGTTACTTATGATTATATCATATTTTATACTGTTACCACTTTACCATGATCCCATGATATTATGATACCATGATCCTAATGTCAATCTCCCATTTCATTACTCACATGCATTCTCTTTTATGATATCATGTTATAATTTTGAATAACATGTTATGATTCCTTATCATGTTTATTCCCTTACTGGGTTTTTTAGATCACCTGCTTCTTTCATGTATTCCCAAGGATATCCTATAAAAATTTAGAAGCTCAAATGGATTTTTGAAGATAAATATGAATAATAGAATAATTTTGTAATGTTTTAGATTCCTTTTTTTATTAGTAACCGAGTCTTCCAAAGACACAAGGGATAAGTATAAGGATAAGTTTAAGGACAATACTAAGTATAGAATAATATATTGGAATTTTAGTGAAGTATAAAGAATGCAATTTCTATGAAATTACATCTTTTTCTGGATACTACCAGTGGATGTGGTTCTGGTATAGATGTACCTAGGAGTATTAAATCTAAAAAATGTGCATTGTTCTTGACTTGAGCATTTCCTGGTATATGATAATGAGCCTTACTGCTCACTTGGTTTAACACCCATAGGGGATATGCTCTGGAAATTCACAAACTCTTGATGAATTATCATGAATGATTTGAATAGGTGATGATAATTAATAACTTGTGTTAAACATAAGGTGTGTTAGTTCAAAATAAAAGAATTGTTATTTAGACATATTATAAATATTTTTTCATGATTATGTTATTTCCCAATATGAATATTTTTTCTCACGCTATGATTTATGGTTTTAGTCAATAGTTGGAACCATAAGGAACTAGGTTAATATTGAATGTTATAGACAATTTTTTGATGAGAAACCAAATGTAGTGATGAGTGGATTTTATGATAATGTGATTATTCCTAATCAGTTATCATGATATATGATTAATAACTTACTCCTTGACCAACTATTGGAATCAAAAAATAAGAAGATGATAGATTTCGCTGAGATCATGATTTGTGTAGACCATAGAGGAAATAATATTCAGTTTCCTATATGTCTAGAATGTGGAAAGAAACACCCAATTGAATGTATTATAGGAATCAGAAGATGTTTTCGGTGTGAAAAAGATGGAAAATAATCAAGTAATATAAGAAAAAAAATGAAAAGTTAAGTTAACATAATGGATTAAAATAATGGTCTCCCTAAGGTATCACCGATGGTTGAATGTTTTAAATATGGAAATTATAATAATTATGAAAATCTATGTCTTAGGGGGAAAGCTCAAGAAGATGATCAAAAATGTTTTACGAGTAATGTTTTTGATTTTATTGATGAAGAGACTAAAAATAAAATATGAAAGTAAAGAGTTATTAAGGAATAAGATGATACATCCAAGTTAATATTTTAAGAATGATGTGGAATGATTGAAATTTTTATGTACTAGAATTAAAAAATTATGTGAATCATGATATATATATATATATAAAGATTGTTATATATAAGTTTTATGTTAAAGATTTTCAAGAATAAGTTTAATGAACTAGAAAGGTGATTTAATGTAAAGGTGATACTCTATATAAAAATATATAATCAAGGTAAATATAATCTGGGAGTCTTGATTAAATTTGTGGTGATTAGTTGATTTTGTGGAAAATAATGAGTTGTATAGAAAACCTTAGTGGTTAAAAAAGTGATTTGATGACTAATTTTGTTTTTGAACATGATCATTATATTCTGGAGAACATTATAGTATAATTGAATTATTAATATGATCATAACATAATCATTTTCATATTTTTATAAAAACAACAACCTGCAAGACAGCTGACAACCCATTTCATCCAGAAAGGTCACAAGGATTAAACCCAAAACTGAAGGGTGGTAAGGGTGCATCACCTACCACTATCCTACGTGATGTACTAGTTAGAATTTTTTTTCACTTAGATGGTTTGATGGTTAAAAACTACGTTTATATTTGAAATATATCATAGGATTAACTCATTTGATTTTGGGGCGACTAATGATATTTCAGGAGGTGGTTTATTAGGTTGAAGTATATATAACCTTTTGGTTTAATGTAAATGATTATTTTGGAATAATTCTATTATGTCTTTGGATATGTAATTTTAAAGGGTATGAGATAACCTTTTTAGTCAAAAATTATTTCATATAAAGATTATTGAGTTTATTTGGGATTTAGGATTTACTTATTCAAGGAATGATCTATGTTAAACCTTTGGTTTCCTTGATGATTTTTGGATATTAATATTTTTATATTGATTTTTGTTATTATCTTAACATGTGATAAATGTTTTGGTTTTAATAAATATATGAGGAAAAACTTTTCACTATTTTATGGATCATATTATTTATTAAAAGTTAATTTTAGTGCTTTAGACATAAAAACATTCATCTTGATATTCATTTTCTTAGAGTAAGAGGTAAAGTAAAAATTATTCAAAGAACAAATAAATGATGAAATTATGTTTATGAAAAAAAATATATCAAGTAAATATATTTTATGGTGTTCTATGTCATGATAGAAAAAGAACCCATCAACTCTAGGAAAAGGATCTTGAAACAAAAAATGTTCCCTTATTACCTTCATATGTGATGAATTAATGGTCTTTTAATTCATTATAGATTGATGGTTTTGGTTGTTGAATTTATCACGATCATTCAATTTCTTATTATTAATGATCTCTATCACTCTATATTAATCATTGTGTGTTTTTATTGTCTTCCATGTCCATATTTTCATTTTACACTAATGTTCTCTTAAATAGAGACCTAATAATGTATTATTATGGATGACCTTCACACATCCCTTTCTATATTATTAAGAGGAAGTTTTATTAACCATTTTTATGATGTGGGTTTCCAAAAAATGTATTTTCAAATGCCAAACCCATGATTAGAGAGATCAAGATTAAATTGAGAGGACCCAATTAGTTTTATGGGGGAAGAAAGTAACCCCTTAAGATTTTAAAAGTGGAACATCATGTTGGAAAGAATATATGAAACAAAACACCAAGATTATAAGATAATGTAACAACCTAAGACATTACTATATATTTTTTTTCAAATGAATTCAATCAATTTGATAGCTTACGATTCACTCAACACCAGGTTTAAATGAAACATGATACTTTATTAGAATATTATTATTTTAACATGACTATAATAACCTAAATGTTAAACTGGTGGGTATGAATAAGAATAAAATAATTACAAAACTTATATTTTACACATTTATAGAATAAATTAAGTGTTTATTTATTTATTATAAATAATATAAGAACCATTTTAAAGATAAAAATATTTCATAAAAAAACTATATTTTTCTAAAAGGTGGTTTAGTCTTGCTTTGCACACATTGTTTAAAATTAATTTTTAACAATTTTATAAAATTATTTTAAAAAAACTTCATTTTTAAAATACAAATTTCAAAATAATATTTTGGGGGATTTTTGATAATTTTTTGAAAAATTAATTTTTTTACGAATCATGAAAAATACTGATTTTTATTGAAAACTTCCTTTTTGTTTAAATTATTGACAAATTTAAAATATATTTTATTTTTTTTAAATTAAAATTACTTATTTATATAAAAATTTCACTAATTTAGGTTATTATAATCAATTTCATATTTAATTATGATATAAAACTTTTAAAACTTTTTATTGTTTTTATTTGGAAAAACTATTTTTTCGACACGTTTGCGGGTTTAATTTTAAAATAAATTATGCCACTTATGTGAGTTTAATTTGGGAACAATTTATTCCATATAATTAATAATAATAATTTATATTATCAGATATTGTCAACTTAATTTTTTACCATAATGAATAGTGAAAATAGTAAAAATTATTTACTGTGATTAATGTAAAAATGGGTTTACTATGGGGTTAAACTAAAACGTTAAGGGTTAAAAATGATGAAAAAAATTTATAATTTATATTTGATGTTAATATTTAGAAAATATAGTTTCTAAAATTCTAAGATGGTTCATTTGAGATCATTTTTTTGTGAGAAAAACTTTGTTGGAATCCAAATTCTAAGTGTATCCTCTCCCCCACTTATAAAAGGCCACCCCTCTACTCTCCTTTACACACTTAAAAAACCCATTAGTTTAGAAAAAATATTCCAAAATCACTTACATACATTCATAAAATTATCCTATAATCCTTGTTCTAGTTATAAATCCATCATATGAAGGATTTTGGTGCAAACCAAAAGAATTTGTATGAAGAAGAGGTAATGCCCTTAACTGAGCATTTTATATTATTTCTTCTTACAAATTATTCAAATATTATTAAAACATGATGATATAATAACCTTAGTATCTTCTTTATAATTATATTGTATTATTTTATGTGAATTTCCTACAACCATATCTTCCTCCCTTAAATGGGAAATGAAACTATTGATTGTGTGTATGGCAGACTACCACCTTGAGAACTGATGTAATTATTTTTCCATCACTAGTTCTCATAGATGGATATAATGGAGTATATAATTTGTATATGTTATATTTATGATATAATTGTAATTTTTTAATTATAACATCATATATACGTTCTTAATTTCTATTCTATAGAGAATACGATAACATCAATCGTGTGTATGGTGAACTACTACCTCACGAAGCGATGTGATTCATTTTTCACTAAATATTTGCATGGTAGGTAAAAAAGAATAAATTTAATGAATATATGTGATATATATGACATTATATTAATTATGTAAAATTAATTCACAATCCACCATTTCACCTGTTAATGAAATGACAACGCTACTCGTGTGTGAATGCTACATACTGTCTCCACGAAGTGATGTGATTCATTCTTGATGTTAAGAATTAAATAATTATTCTAAACATTCATATAATGAAAAAAATAATATTTATAACATTAATATAATTCTGGAGATGATGTAACTATAACCTATGTTCAAGATATGGAACATTCATGATGAAATGTTCAAGTGAAAACAAGGCCATTAACACATGAAATAACAGTGATAATGAAATATTATTAACGAATGAGTAATAGGATGTTATAAAAGGGCCACATATGATATTAAAAATAATAATATGATTCTATAATAAGTTAATATTATGTTTAAAACCACAATAAAATAGGTTAATTAGTTCTCAAATAAATGGAAGGGTGAGGTAAGGGGTTTCTTAACTCAATTTTCATTCATTGGTTTATATGTATACTTTTATTATTACATTAATCCAAGATTATGTTTGAAATCAACATTGATTTATTTATGTTTTATTTCCACTTTTATTTGTGTGGATTTAAATTTTCTAAACCAAATCACTTCATTGAATAACTCTCACTTCAATGATAAGAACTTTGTAAGGGGTTCATCTCAAAACATTCTTATTTGAGACACATGATTTTTATGAAACTAATATATTTTACAGGGTGTATATACTTACCCTTTATATACTATATCATGAACTATTCATTATTTACGTTATGTTAAGTTATAATTGATCTTCTATATTCATGTAAAGTTATGATTCAAAAGTTACCAAAGTAGTAAGGGTTTATGTTTCAATCTCATTTTAATCAGGATTGTTTTTGCTTGAATTTACATTGTTGCAAATTATTTAATAATTTCCTAGTAAAACACATAAATTTTTTTATCATATAGATATTCATAAAATTTTCAAGTTATAGTTTAATTTCCCTCTTTTTGGTACTTAAAATGATTTAGGAAATGTTTTTAAGAAAACTGACTTTATTTTTATCTTTAGTTGAAAACCTATTTTCTTCCATATACATGTTTTATAAAAATGTTTTCAAAAATATTTTTTCTATTATCTAATTATTTTTAAAATTAATTTTTACCCATGTTTGAATTTTTAAAAAATCATCTAAAATGAATCTTTCCATTGTTTTTTGAACAAGGTACTTTTTAACTTATATCAAAAATATGAAAATAATATTTTTTTAACGTGTAGGGAATGAAAGGTATTTTCTACCATCATGAAAATTATTTTACTTGAAAATTAAATTATAAGTTTCCCAAGATATTTTGAAAGAAAAGTATTTCCAAAATTTTTTGGGTTTTTTTAGTTTTTCAAAAGTTATTTTCAAAGTGAAAAGTTTATCTTCCTCAAGAGTGTTTTTAATATTTTGAAGGTATTTATATTCATAAAAAAGGTGACCTTTAATGTTAGTTAATGATTATAAATTATATATATATATATATATTTTACATATATACCTACCTTATTATCCCTTTATTTGAGAGGTTAATACATTCCTTATGACCATCTCTCAAATGTCTTCTTTATGGAATCTCTTTTGATTATGTTTCAAGATAAGATTATGCAACCCATATATTTACATGGGTAATTATTATATTTATTCCTTATGATTGATATAAATATATGATAAATATATTCATTTATATGAAATTAATGTTATTTATGGGATTGTAATTATATAGACCTCTAATACATTGGGTAATGTTATAGTCTAATGAGACGTCATGTATGGGATTAGGGAGTAAACCTAATCTATTACGAGACTATGTCTACCATGTGACGTTATGTTGGTAGCTATACTTGACTTATGATTATGTCATGATTTATATTTTTTCTACTTTCCCATGTTTTATTTATATTAGGATACCATGCTCCTTATGTTATGCTTATATTTCACTACTTATGTTCCTTATATTATATGATATCATGTTATATATTTGACTCACATGTTATGATTCCTTAGTATATTTATTCCCTTATTGGGATTTTTATCTCAACCATTTATTTAATGTATTCCCAAAGTTATACTATGAATATTTAATAGAGCAAATGGATTTTAGGAGCTCACTATGGAGAATAAAATAAGGATTCCATGTTTTATCTTACTTTTATCTATTAAGAACATATCCTTACAAAGAAACTAGGTGTTTATGATGCTTGTGTTGTATGAATGAATATTTATCCATAAAAATCATGTGATAATATGTGTAAAAGGATTTGGTTTCCATAAAAACCCAACCCAAATTGTGAACAGGGCCAATCCACATGACAACAACAACATGTACCAACTTATGCCTGTACTGTGCTCCAATTGTGCCGCTACTTGTACTGTATGCTGAAACCCTACCTTAATTTCTCATAGATCATGGTGCTACTATCACCATCATCAGTATCACACCTACACCCTGCATCATCACAGAATCTTTCTATTTCTATCTTCCTCAAAACTCATACGCCCTAAATTTTTTTTCCAAAAATGTATATTTTGTATACTCTATGTTTGGAGTAAAAGTATGGATCAAAAAACCTAATTTTGGAATCAATACTTTATTTGGAAAATAAACATATGGTTCTTAATACCTAATTTTGTAATCAACCATATTCTTTCAACTATAATTTTGGAGTTTATCACTATATAGATAAACCCTACATTTGACTTAGTCGTATGAAGAGTTTTGAATTATAGTTCATTTATACATATTCTGTAATGGTATTTTTAGATTAAAATATCTATTTAAATATATTTAAATACTGATTAAAAGGATTGCGTTCAATGGATAAGATCTTTTCTATTTCTATTAGAAATTATGTCTCTATTTGAATGTCTTGAATTCAAATACTTGAGATTTATCATGCAATATTTCAAGGGATGTTTTCATAATGAAATTTTGACCATCATGATAAGTACTAATATGTTCATCTTATATATATATACACACACACACAATCATTCTTATTATGAAATATAGAGAGATAGAGAGATGTGCATTTGAAAATAAGAATATGACATTGCCTTTAGAGATACACTTTGGAGATATACATTTTTTGATCCTTGTTTTTCTGATTTCTGTATTTCACTATTAATATTTTGATATAGTTTGAAAAAGTTATTATCAGATATATATTTGAAATACACACATCTTTTATCATCTTATTGGTGTTTTATATACTACTATCTAAATAAATCCCACTTGACATTGAAGATTTTACTGCTTCTGTATTCTGTTGAAGTTCATATAAAACTATCAGTTACTGTTGCAATTGTGCGCTAAATATGTTTCAACATCTACATCCTAATCTATTATTTGTTTTATAGTATTGGATTCTCATACTCAATCATTGGTGGAGTGTCATCTTCTCGTACTATGTTGTGGTTATTTTGGTTCCCTATAAAAGAATCAGAATGCCTTGTAAAAGCCTTGACTGTAAGGTGTCAAATGCCTACACTTATTTTTAGTACTGTGAGGTTCCCACTGATCCATAAATTGGTTTACTCAGAAAATGAAAAAAACGGATTTGTGTAGTTGTAGAATTCCCCATTAAAAAGACTTGTAAGTGAAAATCACCAAGCTCATGGATAAAGCATTGGTGGAGTATACTAGGAAATATTTTTTCCTTGAACAACTACACCTCACTATGTTATTTTGTTTTATTTATTTCCATCGATCACTCATCTATAAGATATAAGCAAAGAATCAATTTAATCTTTTAAATACTATAGTTTTTGTGTGTAATAAATTTGAATATTCCTTGGAATATTTTCAGAGCAAGGCATGGAGACGGAACATGATTTTGAGGCCCGGTGAGTCCAGAATTAATTTTATGAAAATATTAAATGTATTTTATATTGTACACACACAATTTTACTAAAAAAGTATCATATCTCATAAATGGAGTCTCTAATCAGAAATATGAGACCACAGTTTAATCCGAAATATTGAGTTTACCATAGGTGCAACCTAAATTAGGTCAGCGCGAGGCGTTTGAATGGGGTAGCTGTTGAAAGGTTAATTAGATTAATTAATTAATTAATTAATTAATTTAATAACCTTATCCCAAATAACTCACAGAAGGGGAATAATATGGGAAATCCAAGACCATCATAGAGTTAGGAATACAATGTTTACCCTAGGCCCGACATAAACTTGATCGACGTGAGGTGTTTTTCTTGAGTACCATCATGGGATAAATAATTAAATAAAATGGATTATTTATACAATTATTTACTAAAGACCCTAGCCTAAATATATTTCTATAAATATATGTTTTTGAAAAATTTATAGGGTTAACTGTATAACCCTGAGATTATTGAGAGGAGCTTCCACCCATTTTTCATTGGTGGATTGAGACTGGATGATGACCAGTGGTCAGATCGAGGTGAATCGATAAGTAGTGTTTGTAGCAGATCTACTTAATTTCTAGTGGATGAGTTATTCACCAATGATTGATCCATAATCGATGTAGGACTCCTAAATTGTGCCTTTCATCTCTTTTGATTAAAATATTGTGCATGATCAAATTTGTTTCCTTGATTTGCATTTAAATGAACCATCACATGACCCCGTGTATCGAAATAAATTATTCATTTGGTTTATTTCTTGTACATGGAATGTTTTCCACTCCAATTTCCCTAATATAAAGTTTTTGGTGAAGAAATCTTGGATAATTATACTTATCGTATTTTTTTTTGTGTTTTTCCCTCACCGTTCTTCACGCTATTCATTGTTTGACCATGGGGTCATGATTCGACATTGTCTGGCAGGGTTCGAGCATGATGGAACCCTTAATGTCATTTTATTGGTAAGAACAACATGAGGATAGAAAATTTTAGGATGGATTGATAAATGAATATGATGGTGTTCTGTAAACGGATCAGATTGGTACTATGAGTGTGAGTTTTGTGATTGGAGGTGGTTCAAGAAAAAATTAGTGATCCTTATTTTCCCGGTTAACATGTGATGATGACATACGATGTGAAGGAATTAGTTTAGAGGAAAGATCATGTGTGGGGTCTCATGTCATAGGATGTTTTTCATGGATATTATGGTGGATTGATGGTGCAAGGGTCACTGCCCAGTGTGGAGCGTAGTCAAAACTAAATCTGTGCATGATTAATATGAATTATTTTATTACTATTATTGATAATAAAAAATCCTATGTAATTATTATAATTTTAATAATGATAATGATAATAATAATATTTATGAAAAATAATATATGGAAATTAATTCAATATGAGTTAATCAACAAGAAAAGAGCGGGGTGTTATGTATGCATGAGGTGGGAGAGTCATGCGAGTCCCTTATTTAAACATTTATTTTATAAATGTTTAATATTATTAACAATAATAAAATGAAATTCCAACGGGATATTTCTATTGAGCGTGAAATATATAAACAAAAATAAAGGATCCATGTATGTTATATGGATAAAAAAATTAAATATATATATATATATATATAATAATATAATAATATAATAATATAATAATAATAATAATAATATTTTGGTTTTTGAACCTTAATTTATCCGTAACTCTTCTGTACGACATTAGTTAGATGAATTGTTAGTGGCAGTATCAACTTGGAATTGATATGGTCATTTTAAGACTGATGTTGGATACCTTTTTTCAGACTCATGCCTTGGGTCAACAAAATTCCCAATAATAATTAAATTATTATTATTGTAGAATCTTGTAGCTAACGTATCTTCTTCATACAGTTTCAAAATAATGAAGCATCAATGTAATTGAGACCCTAAAATTAAGGCATATGTCTTGAGACCAATATTGATTATTTAATTTGGGTTAATGGATTAGGCCCACGAAGCACCATTTGAGCATTATGTAGCGAAATATGACTTTTTCACTAGGTGTGTGATTTGGGAATGTGAATAGTCTATCCTAAGTGTTTTTCTTTGAGGATCACAACGGTTTGATCCGTTTGGAAATCTATGAACATTTGTAGAGGAATATTACTGTAATTATATTTTTTTACTTTTAGACTGATAATGAGCCTTGTGCGTTCCTCAGACTTTTGGATGAGACATGTTGTGTAGTACCCTTACATGTCATGTTATAATACGTGTCCATAAATCCATGTGCTAGAAAGTACATGACCAAGAAGAAGAGTAGGAACACATGTCATGTGGTTCCCTTACATGACGTATACTCCTTTATGAATCTTCATGCCTCCGTATCTCCTTCGTTTGAGGTTAGATTTTGGGCCACAAGAAGCCTACTAAGTTTTTACCCATGTAGAGCGTGATGATTCCCTTAGTTGTGGATTCCGAGATATGATGTGGAATTTTTCAGGCATGATGCTTATTTAGGTGATTCTCGATGATGAAAGTGATCATATAGGATTACCAGAGACATTCTAAGTTGACCCACTATCAATAACACCCCAAGATTCGATGATACGCTTCTCTTTTAATAATATAATAGCGTGTGTTGTACGCAACTCTGAGTTCTAACACACCACAAAAATCAAACTATATGTTATGAATAGTAATAACCACTTTTTGAAATTTTATAAATTTTATCTTTCAAAATGGACTTCATTTTTGGATTCATAATATTGAAATTAGCCTAGGGTGAATTTTTGGTATTTTTCTGAAAACTTTCAATTTTTGATTAATAATGAAAAACACTGAGTTATAGTTTAAAAACCAAATTTTATTTAAATAATTATTTATTTTATTAAAATGTATTTTTGTCCAAATAGATACATAATACCTATATAATATCAATGAAATTCATTGGAGTCAATTTATAATAATTTTTGATATATAAAAATGTTATAGAACTTTTCACCGTCTTTTACCCACCTCCTAGGAGCATTTGAAAATTTACATAAAACACAATTTTACCTCTTCTATGAGTTTAATTTAAAATTTCCAAGAGACACAGTTGATAAAAGTAAGTAAAATAAGGTTCAATAAGATGAAAATAATCTTTGGTGAATAGTAAGTTTTTTTACTTTTATTTACCACGGTTAAAAGTAAATAGGGTAATTAAGGGTAAATATGATATTATTATTACCCTAACACATGTCATAATTCTATTGGATAAGTTTAATTAGACCAAAAGAAACCTTAGGAATAAAATATGATTCTTTAGGTCCAATTGGATTAGATTAGGACATTTATTATTATTTTATTTAAAGAAGAGTTAAAATAGTTAAAATCAATGTTTAATAACTAAAACATTTTTAATATATGGTTATACATAAGATAAATTCAAATATAAACATTAAATAGAAAGATAATAATATTTCCTACATAATGTTATTTTATTTATATTTTTAGACATTAAATAACTTAATTTATTAATGACACAATGATGATTCAACAATTACCTAATTAATGTAATATTAAAATAATTGATATTATAACTATCCAAATAAATTTAATTTTATACTTTTTGTGCATTAAACTAATTTTATAGGTTAATATGACATGTTAGGTTTGTTTAGGTTAATTTTTTTTGAATTAATAATTCTATTACAATTTTAACAAAAACAAATACCAAATAGTGTCAAAATTGACATAAAATAGTTTTTAAAACAAATATTATATTATTAATTGATATAATGGTCCTAAAAATATAAGGATAGGCCAAAAGACTTATATAATAATATATATGACATTAAGGAACAAATTGGTGTTTTATTGGCAGTTTATAGTAAGTTTATTAACCATAGAGTGTACGAATATAAGAAGACACGGTAAAAGTTAAACTATTTAACTTATAGTTAAATCTAAATGATAAGGTTAAAATGATAACATAAACTTGTAAAAAACCTATTGGTTGATAATATTTCGACCCATCCCCACCCTAGGCTTAAAATAAGTCACTTTAGAGCTATTATAAACCAAATATGAATTTATTATAAAATAATTTTTTAAGTTTTTCCTAAGGTGCCCCTCACCCCTCTTATAAAAGGGCACTCCCCCTTATCTCTAATTCATACTTTAAAAGCCACTTGGCTCGGCCAAACCCTACCCAAATACCCTCTAAACTTTCCTCCCTTCATCCTAGAGTACTTCCTTTATTCATAATTCCAATCTAAGGAACCCTTTTGATCAAATAAAAAGGAAGAACCCAAAGAAGAGGTAAATATTTCATCACCTCTTTCAAGTTCCTTTATTTTTCCACTTCCTCTTTCTTTGTTGTTTCCATTATAAAATAATAAATACAGTATCTTCTATATACTGTGATATTATTATAAATTTGGTACAACCAAATTCATTATTCTATCCATCCCTTGAATGACATGTCACCATACGTGCGTACGTACAGCTTACCATCTCCACGTCGTGGTGTAATTGCTATTAAGTACATTATTATTTGGATGAGTATAATAATGATGTTTAATTCATGTAAATAATAAATATAACATGATAATTATTCTGTATATATGATATACCATCCAATTATATAATATTTTAATATCAAAAGAATGATATTGTCGCTCATGCCTACGTACAGATTACCATCTCCACGAACGCGATGAGATTCATTCCCCATCGTATACATTCAAGAATAATTTTCATTTGATGATTAAAAATAATGTTTAAAGACTATATATAATTCTGTATATGAATAAGATACATCCCATCCATAATAAATATGACAAAAATAACAAATAATACAAAGGAAAACGAATCCGTTAACACCCGAAACAATGATAATACTAAGATATTTTTAACAAAGAAATGTTAAAAGATCATATATGATATCATATTAATGTATATGATTCTTATATAATTTAATAGAAATTATTTCACCATTATACAGGAGTTTAACCTACCCTCGACCAAGTAAAAGTACAAGGTTATGGTTAATTTCACAATCTCTTCATTATCCGAGGTTGTTTATATGTAATTATCTACTGAGACCTCTTTATCATCCACATCCATGTTTCTTAAAAATTCATTTTAAAACATTCTTACTATTTTATAGACTATGTGTTAAAGTCATTTATACCCGCATTTGACTTTTTATAAGATTTTTATAAATGAATCTTTCCATCGTTTTCCAAACAAGGTCCTTTTTAACCTTTTAGACAAAATTAAGGTAAGAATGTCTTTTTGAACATATACAACGGATGCGGCTGTTTTCCACTGTTATAACGTCATCAAAGATTCCCTTACATGCTTATAAGAATATTTTCAAAATAAATGTTTCCTTTATAAATATGTGACTCTTAAATGATTTCAAAATAGAAAGATATATTTCTCTAAAAAAATGGTTTGACTTCATCTATGTCAACATCCTTTGATGGATTGAAAGATTATTTGAAGTTGATTTATTATGATACAAAACTTCCATTTTGTATTGAAGGTTTTGTGATATGTTTGACTATGGATGTGTTATTTCATACGATTCATGGTTTATGGATAATGTATTGACATTTCGTATGATAGTTTTAATATGAATGTTTATGTTATATTTCAACCTCTTCTTATGATGAATGTATTGGACTAGTATGTTCCAGGTTGGGGACTGGTAAAAGTAAGCCCTTCGGGTTGGGGTCTGGTTATAGCAGACCCTTTGGGTTAGAGTCTTATTACAGAGGCCCTCCGGGTTGGAGTATGGTTACAGAGGATCTTCGGGATGGAGTCTGGTTACAGATGATCTCCGGGATGGAGTCCAGTTACAGAGGCTTTCTGGGTTTGGGTCCGGTTACAGTTAGCCCCTAGGTCTTGGCACAAGGCCTTGACACATAAATTAAAGTCCGACATTATGCATTAGATCTTTATGAAAGTGTTTATTTATATTGCATGTGATTATTCGACTAGTAGAATATCCATGTGAGTAAGTAAATGACATTATTTTGATTTTATCTTTTTCATATTATGATGATGTTAAAGTTTAAAAGGATTTTGTTTTTTTCTATACATTGCATTAAATGTTTATGCTTATTTTTGAAAGTTTTTGCTATATTTTTACCCTTACTGAGCATCTGAGATTACCCATTTCTATGTTTTATTTTTCATAGGATGTGAAGAAGTATATTATGACTGATCTTCAGGGACAGTCTATGGGATCTCAATGTTTTCTATGTAAACAATGTTGTTTTAGTTTTCCATTTTATGATGTAATGTAATCCTTATGAATGTATATAGTACTTCCAAGGCTACTAAAATAAACGCTCTTTTGGGACTTGATCATTTGTTATCATGCCAATGATACGTAATAATGCACCGACTCTGATCTTCTGGGGTCGGGGTGTTACAGTTGGTATCAGAGGAAGTTTAGTACAAACCTTGGAAATTAGATTTAGGTAAACTTTGATTAGAGCACATATCCCTAAGATAGAATTTGAGGATTAGTATATAAGAACTTCCTAGAAGTTTGGTGTTGTAGAAATTTTATGAGTTTTCCAAGAAATACATCCCTATCTAGATACGAGCTGGTAGATGCGGCTCTGGCGCAGATGTAACTAGGGGTAAAACCTGAAAACACTTCTTTGAGCTAGACTCGAACAAGAACTGGTGCACGACAACGAACCTTGTTGCACTCTTGGTTACGACACTTCTGGGGGATATGCTTAGGAAAATTCTCATTTTCTTTACAAGGATTTATGAGTATATAATTCCTCAAAGAAATCTTTTTTGTGATTATGGATTATATCCATAAACTGTTCAGTTTATGTTAAGTGTTTTACAACTTTGGAATTATGTATTTCAATTCATAAACTAATCTAGTTTATGACATTGTTTAGAAATAGATCCTAGTGTAAGGAATGGAAACCCTATCAATGCACACAATCCATGTAGGGTTTTCCCTCCTAATCAAAATAATTATAGTGGAACTGGTGATGCAACCTGTTCTGATCAGCTAATCACTATATTGGGACAACTCACTCAGGTTATGAATAACAACCTTACCCGTATGGAGCACCCTGATCCGTAGTGTGGAGGATCAATGTTAGATCTCTTCATGATGCAACAACCACCAACATTCAATGGGTGTACCAATCCACTAGTATCTGAGAAATGGATAAATTCCTTAGATAAAATATTCCATGCCATGGGGAGTAGCAAAAGGGAAAAAGTTGTCATGGCAGTTTACCACCTCACTGGAGATGCTGATCAATGGTGGTCATTGATTATAAACAAAAATGAAGATGATGATGTATCAAATATTTAATAGAGTGATTTTAAAGAAATTTTCTTCAAAAAATACTTTCTTTATGACCATCGAGCGGATATGGAAAGACAATTGCCGAGTCTGAGGCAAAAGGAGGATGAGAATGTCACAAAGTATGAAGCTAACTTTACAAGGTTAGAAAGTCTTGATGTAAATTATATACGTAACCCAAGAAGTAATATTGAACATTTCTTTTATGGGTTAAAACCATTTCTCAGTTGAGGATTATTATCGCAATCCTTCTTATCGTATGAAGATATAGTCTAGTGTGCTATCAAGATAGAAAAGGAATTCTCTAAATCTTATGACAATAAAGTAATGAAAGAGAATAAGAGAATGGTGGATCAAGAGATAGATAAAGGGGAAAAGGTAAAGAATTATTTTCCATTATGTGATAATTTTGGGAAGAAACACCCCGGTACATGCCTAAAAGGAATGGGAGTTTGTTACAAGTGTGGTGAAAAAGGCCACCAAGCTCATGATTGCAAGGGGAAGAAAGATGCTGTCAATGTTGAATGCTACAATTGTAGATAAATGGGGCATTATTAAAATGAATGTCCTAAGCACCAAGGAAACTTACCTTAGAAAAGGCCAAGGGATCAAGGCTAATCTTATGCTGTTACTACAGTTGAAGTGGAATAATTAATGTATTTTTATTTTTTTGGACTCAAGGATTATATTCTGGTTATAAGAATAATGTGATATATATAAGTATTATACTATAGTAATTTTTGTTTTAATTAAGGTTTTAATATGACTAAGGGAATCATATTTTTAGTATGTGACAAGAAGAGAAACTTTACTTTGTTTAGGGAATCTGATGTTACAATTGATTTTGGAATTTAGATACCTTTTATAGAGAGTCTGGACAGAGGTATTTTGGATAACTATAAAGATTGGAATGGATTAAGTTGAACTTTTGATAGTATTGTTTAAGGTTAAAACATTTCTTATGATTATTTTTGAAAAAGGACAACCTGCAGGTCAGGCGATAACCCATCACGTCGGACAAAGCTGCAGGAATCGGACCCACAACCAAAGTGTGACATGCTTTTATTACCTACCACTAGCCTACATGAAGTCCCTGGTTATTACAAAATATTTTTTTTTTCAATTAAATGGTATGCGTTAATATTTGGAATCTTATATGATTAGGATAAATATAAATTTTTTTGGGTTCTATTATCTTTTGGAGTGAAAGATGAGTTTGTGGTAGAAATTCGTTTAAGGATGAAACTCTACTTGTCAAGTATGTATATATATATATATATTTCTTTTATTCTATGAATAAATTAATTCTTAAACTTTAGGGAAGAGATATTAAAACCAAAAAATGTGTTATCCTAATACCTTATATTTTGTTTAACTGATGATATTTTAAATCATCATAGATTTATGGATTTGAGGCCCTCAATTTTACACTTGTTTTTGATTGATAACCTCAATCACTCCCTATAAATATTTATGTTTTTCCTCTAATTACATGTCTATAATTGCCACCAATTTTCATCTATTCAAAACCCTAATTTGATGGTGACTTTCTCATTTCCCTTTCCCTCTTATTAAAACTAAATTTTATTAACCCTATTTCCGATGTGGGTTTTCCACAAAGGTATTTTCTATTTTAAACCTTTTATTTTTGAAGAACAATTTAAAATTGGGAGGACAAAATTTATTTAAGGAGGGGATAATGTAACAGCCCAAGCTTCCAGGGTACGCTTCTATTTGAATAATATAATAACGTGTGTTGTACGCAACTCTGAGTTCTAACACACCACAAAAAGAGAACCAGCCGTTATGAATAGTAATACCCACTTTCTGAAATTTTATAAATTTAATCATTCAAAATGGACTTCATTTTTGGATTTGAAATATCAAAATTATCCTACGGTGAATTTTTGGTATTTGTCTAAAAACTTTCAATTTTTGATGAATAGTGAAAAACATTGAGTTACAGTTTAAAAAACGAATTTTTATTTAAATAATAATTTATTTTATTTAAATTTATATTAGGTCAAAATAGATACATAATACCTATATAAGTTCAATGTAATTCATTAGAGTCAATTTATAATAATTTTAGATATATAAAAATTTTATAGAAATTTTCACCATCTTTTACCCACCTCCAAGGAGCATTTGAAAATTTACGTAAAACTTAATTTTACCGCTTCTGTGAGTTGAATTTAAAAAATCCAAGAGACACGACAGATAGCATTAAGAAAAATGTGGTTCAATACGATGAAAATAATTTTTGGTGAATAGTAACTTTTTTACTTTTATTTACCACGGTTAAAAGTAAATAGTTTAATTAAGGGTAAACATGATATTATTATTACCCTAACACATGTCCTAATTCTATTGGATAAGTGTAATTTGACCAAAAACAACCTTAGGAATAAAATATGATCCTTTAGGTCCACTTGGATTAGATTAGGACATTTATTATTATTTTATTTAAAGAATAGTGAAAATAGTTAAAATCAAAGTTTAATAACTAAAACATTTTTAATATAGGGTTATACATAAGATAAATTCTACTATAAATATTCATTATAAATATAAAAAGAGTTCCTACATAATGTTATTTTATTTATATTTTTAAAACATTAAAAAATTAAATTTAGTTAGGACACAATGATGATGTGGTAATTACCTAAGTAATGGAATATTAAAATAATTAATATTCTAAATATCCAAATAAAATTAATTTGAGACTTTTTATAAATACCACTAATTTTATAGGTTATTATTACATGTTAGGGTTGGTTATAAGAATTGTTTTCGAAGTAATAATGCTATTATGATTTTAACAAAAAACAAATACCAAATGATGTCAAAATTGACATAAATAGTTTTTAAAAACAATATTATTTTATTAATTGATATAATGGTCCTAAAAATCTAAGGATCGTCCAAAATACTTATATAATAATATATATTACATTAATAAACCAATTGGGGTTATATTGGTAGTTTATAGTATGTTTATTAAGCATATAGTGTAAGAATACAGGAAGACATGATAAAAGTTAAATTATTTAACTTAGAGTTAAATCTAAATGATAAGGTTAAAATGGTAACCTAAACTTGTCTAAAACCTATTGGTTGAGATTATTTCGACCCATACCCACCCTAGCCTCTAAATAGGTCACTTTTGAGCCATTATAAACTGAATATGAATTTATTATAAAATAATATTTTATGTTTTCCTAAGGTAACCATCACCCCTCTTATTAAAGGGCACTCCCCCTTCTCTATACTTTACACCTTAAAAACCATTTGTCTCAGCCAAAACCTACCCAAATAACCTCTCAACTATCCTCCCTTAATTCTAGTTGAATTTCTTTAGTAATAAATCCAATTTATGTAGCCCTTTTGATCAAATCCAAAAGAAGAACCCAAAGAAGAGGTAAATATTTCATCACCTCTTTCAAGTTCCTTTCTTCTTCCACTTCCTCTTTCTTTGTTTTTTACATTATAAAATAATAACTCTAGTATCTTCGATATAATTTTATGTTATTATAAATATGGTACAACCAAATTCATTATTCTACCCATCCCTTGAATGACATGTCACCATACGTGCGTACGTACAGCTTACCATCTCCACGTCGTGGTGTAATTGTTATTCAATACATTATTATTTGGAAGGGTATAATAATGATGTGTAATTCATGTTAATAATATATATAACATGATAATTATTCTCTATATATGATATACCATCCAATTATATATTATTTTAATATCAAAATAATTATATTGTCGCTCGTGCGTACGTACGGATTGCCATCTCTACGAACGCGACGAGATTCACTCCCCATCGTATCCATTCAAGAATAATTTTCATTTTATGATTAAAAATAATGTTTAAAGACTTGATATAATTCTGGATATGGATAAGATACATCCCATCCATAACAAATATGACTCTCATAACAAATAAGATAAAGGAAAACGAATCCGTTAACACCCGAAATGAGGATAATACTAAGATATTATTAACAAATCAATATTAATAGATCATATATGATATCATATTAATGTATATGATTATTGTATTATTTAATAACAATTATTTCACCATTATACAAGAGGTTAACCTACCCTCGACTGAGGAAAAGTACAAGGTAAGGGTTATTTTCACAATTTATTCATTATATGAGGTTATTTATATGTAATTATCTACGGGGGCCTCTTTATCATCCACATAAATGTTTCTTAAAAATGTATTTCAAAACTTTCTTACTATTTTATAAACTATGATTTAAAGTCATTTATACCCTTTTTTGACTTTTTGTAATATTTTTATAAAGGATTATTTCCATCGTTTTCCAAACAAGGTCCTTTTTAACATTTTCGACAAAATTAAGGTAAGAATGACTTTTTTTAACTTATACGATGGGTGTGGATATTTTCTGCTGTTATAACATCATCAAAGCTTCCCTTATAAGATTATAAGAATATTTTCAAAATAAATGTTTCCTTTATAATTATGTGACTCTTAAATTATTTCAAAATAGAAAGAGATATTTCTCTAAAAAAATGTTTTTATTTCTTCTATGTTAATATCCTTTGATGGATTGTAAGATTATTTGAAGTTGATTTATTATGATACAAAAATTCCATATTGTATTTAAGGTTTTTTTATATGTTTTACTGTGGATGTGTTATTTCATACCATTCATGGTTATGGATAATGTATTGACATTTCATATGATAGTTATAATACAAATGTTTATGTTATATTTTAACCTCTTCTTACGATGAATGTATTGGACTACTATGTTCCGGGTTGGGGACTGGTAAAAGTAAGCCCTCTGGGTTGGGGTCTGGTTATAGTAGACCCTCCGAGTTAGAGTCCGGTTACAAGGCTCTCTAGGTTGGAGTCTGATTACAGAGGCTCTCTGGGTTTGAGTCTGGTTACAGTTATCCTCTAGGTCCTAGCACGAGGCCTTGACACAGAAATTAAAGTCCGACATTATGATTTCCATCTTTATGAAACTATCTATTGATATTTCATGTGATTATTTGACTAGTAGAATATCTATGTGAGTAAGTAAATGTCATCATTTTGATTTTATCTTTGCCATATTATGCTGAAGTTCAAGTTCAAAAGGCTTTTGTTTTAGTTCTATACATTGCCTTAAATGTTTATGGTTATTTTTGAATGTTTTCGCTATATTTTTATCCTTACTGAGCATCTGAGCTCACGACATTCTATGTTTTATTTTCCCCAGTATGTGAAGAAGTATGTAATGACTAACCTGCAGGGATAGTCTATGGGATCTCAGTGTTGTCTATGGAAACAATGTTGTTGTAGTTTTCCATTTTATGATGTAATATAATCATTATGAATGTATCTAGTACTTCCAAGGCTACTAAACTAAACGATCTTTCGGGACTTGAGCTTTTGTGATCATGCCAATGATACGTAATAATGCACCGACTCTAGGCTTTTGGGGTCAGGGTGTTACACCATCGTAGCTAGGTAGTGGTGTCCTCGATGAATACTAAGTTGACCCTCTAGAATATCTAGGCAATGGAATGCTCAACAGATACTGATTTGACCCTCTAGTGTAGCTGATAAGTGGTGTCCTTGATGGATATTGAGTTGACCCTCTAGCGTTTCTCAGTAGTGGTGTCCTCAATGGATACCAAGTGGACTGTTTCCGACGCTTTCGTCGGGGCGCGCGCGCATCCATCCGTCAGGGGGGGGGGGACGCGCGGCTTTGTTGCCCCGCATTCCCGCTTTCCAAAGGCGGGCGGCATTCGTTCCTTGTTCAGGTACGTCTGCTCCTTGATCGAAACGGGATGATGGGATGTCGGTTCTTCCTTCCGTGGATTCCTCCTCAGAACTCGTCACCTAGTCCGGGTCTCCCTCATAGATTTAATACGTAGTTCGTGAAACTCTTCCCAGTGCCATGTTTCCATGGGCGCCGGTTAATTACGCTGCTCCTGTCGGGACATTCCAAAGGGTCCAGTCAGGGCAACAACCTTCGGTCAGGGGAGTAGTCACGTTGAGGCATCAGTAGCGTGTCTGGATGCTGGGGTACCTGGCATGTCTGTCTGTTATCCTTGACCACAAGGCTTCTCGAGGGCGTGGAAGCCCGAGGCATCCCACATCGAGCGCGGGGAATTACATGTCATAGACACGTATCTGAGGTTTTCCTCATCTTCCCGTGTTCAACACAGGGTATTCCGCGAGTTTAAAGTCCAGCGAAGACGGATGAGAGTGAAATGGGACCATCGCAGGGGGGCGACAGTGAAGTTGGGCTTGAGCCTTGAAGAGGCTTCCTACGTATCCCTATGGCAGGGAATCAATGTCCGCGTAGTTCGGGATGGTGCCGGTAAACCGACGTGAAGCTGGACCTTGGTCCGACGGGCATCGTCAGCGTACCGACGTGAAGATGGACCTTGGTCCGAGGGGAGTTGGGCTTGAACCTCTGGGAGGATTCCTACGTACCATGCCTTGACATGGATCAAAGTCCTCGTAGTTCAAATGGTTGGGTCGCAATGGCTTACCACCGGACCAAAGTGTAGTTTAACGTCATGCTGGACGAATATGGGACCCGACGTGAAAAAAACGACGGGTGGGTGTGTCGATGAACCGATGTGAAAGTAGACCTTGGTCCACTATTGGTGGGCTTGAACCTCGTGGAGGCTTCCTACGTACCATTCCTTAACATGGATCAAAGACCTCGTAGTTCAGGTGGCTTCGCCGGTGAACCGACGTGAAAGTAGACCTTGGTCCACTATTGGTGGGCTTGAACCTCATGGAGGCTTCCTACGTACCATGCCTTGACATGGATCAAAGACCTCGTAGTTCAGGTGGGTTTTGCCAGTGAACCGACGTGAAAGTAGACTTTGGTCCACTGGGTGGTGGGCTTGAACCTCATAAAGGCTTCCTACGTACCATTCCTTGACACGTATCAAAGACCACGTAGTTCAAATGGTGGGTCACAATGGCTTACCACTGGACCAGAATGGGACCCGACGTGAATGAGCGACGGGTGGGCTTGAACCTCATGGAGGCTTCCTACGTACCATGCCTTGACATGGATCAAAGACCTTGTAGTTCAAATGGGTTTCGCCGGTAAACCGACGTGAAAGTAGACCTTGGTCCACTATTGGTGGGCTTGAACGTCGTGGAGGCTTCCTACGTACCATGCCTTGACACGGATCAAAGACCTCGTAGTTCAAATGGTGTGAGTCGCAATGGCTTACCACTGGACCGGAATTGCAGTTTAATGTCGTTCTAGACGGGGGTGAAACCCGACATGAAAGACGGGCGGGCTTGAACCTCGTAGAGGCTTCCTACGTACCATGCCTTGACATGGATCAAAGACCTCGTAGTTCAGAATGGGTCGGGTCGCAATGGCTTACCACTGGACCAGAGTTGCAGTTTAACGTCGTGCTAGAAGAGGGTGAGACCCGACGTGAAAGACGGGCAGGCTTGAACCTCGTAGAGGCTTCCTACGTACCATGCCTTGACATGGATCAAAGACCTCGTAGTTCAGAAAAGGGTTTGTCAGGGTCGGTGCTCACTCTAAGACCACGTGAGTCATGCTCGGTGTGAGAAACAAGAGGTTGCATGGACCTGACGATCACGTCGCGAAGGGTGCGTCCGTGAGAAGCGAAGAGGGGCTTACGCGTTGGGCGGCCCATGGTGTTGGGACTTACTCCAGGATGGAGGCCCATGGCGCGACAAAGCGCGGGAAAGATGGACCTTGGTCCGACGATGGGAGGTGCCTCGTTCCCTATCACGTCCTCCACTGACCTTGGTAGTGGGGAAGTACCGAGATGCACGGGTGCAATCATCCGTACCAAAGGTTAGGGGTTTACGCTCTGAGGCGACCCTTCCCCTGCGAACATACACCACTCCGACAAGGAGGATCTCATTCCATGTGCGGAAGAGTTCCATTCCCGTGGAGACGAGTGGTGTAAAAAATGTTCGAGTTGGGGGGATCCTTCGTGAGGGAGACAAGGTTGGGCCACAGTTTAACATCATGTGTTGAGGACGTGGTGCTTGGCAGTTTAACGTCCTGCAGCTCGGACGAGGTGGGTTCACTCCACACCCCTAGGGCTTACATAACCGGTACCCTCTGGTCCTTAGGGAAGGGAAGGTGTCAGTAAGGCCATGGTAAAGGGGGGTCGTGGGAGGAACCATCGAGGGGTCCACGTTAGCGTGGCTATGCGAAGAAGTAATAGCCGTTAGCATGCCTATGCGAAGAAGCATTAGGCGAAGAAACGCTACGAGAGGTGTTGTCCATGGGACTTTGAAATCACATCGTGCAAACCTGGAGGGTCGCACAGAAAGAAGAATCGCTAAGCAGAGGAGTGTGCTTTGCGAAGTGGGGTGCTGAAAACCATAAACCAAAAACGAAAACCCAAAACCTGAAATCCTTGTCCCAAAACCCTATACCCGAACCATAATCCCTAAACACTAAATAAAAAATTCTGAACTCTAAACCAAGAAGCATATCCCCTATACCCTAATCTTGAAATCCGTAACCCCGAAACATAAAACCTAAACCCTATCCCTTAAATCTAATACTAAAACCCTAAAACCAAAACCCAAAATCTTAACCCTGATACAAAAAACGTAAACCCTGCCTCTTAAATCTAATACCAAAACTTTAAAATGAAAACACAAAATCCTAAAACCTATTCCCAAAACCCTATACCTGATACCATAATCCCTAAACAATAAATTCAAAAAGCTGAACCCTAGGCAGGGTTTACGTTTTTTGTATCAGGGTTAAGGATTTCCAGATTAGGGTATTGGGGATATGTCTTGGGTTGAGGTTTCATCTCTTTGGATTTAGAGTTTTGGGATTAGGGTTCTGGGTATAGGATTTTGGGACTTGGTTTTAGGATTTTGGGTTTTGATTTTAGGGTTTTAGTATTAGATTTAAGGGATAGGGTTTAGGTTTTATGTTTCGGGGTTACGGATTTCAAGATTAGGGTATAGGGGATATGCTTCTTGGTTAGATTTAAGAGGCAGGGTTTACGTTTTTTGTATCAGGGTTAAGGATTTCCAGATTAGGGTATTGGGGATATGTCTTGGGTTGAGTGTTTCGCGAAGCACAAGTGCTCTGCGGCTGCCCGGGTTCCCTTGGGAATCCCCTTCCTTTGCGAACGCCCTTGAGCTTCGCGAAGGGCATCCCTCTCGGAAGAGGGGCTCAAAACGAAACAAATCAGAGTCGTCTCGCGAAGTAGAAATACCTCGCGGAGCTCATGATTCCCGGGGCAAAGCGTGCTTCGCGATTCGGGAGAGAAGAAGCCGAAAGGTCGGATTGTCCCTCCCGTGGACTCAGGGGGAGTCGAGTATTTATAGGGAAGGGGCGCCGCGAAGCAGGGCTCGCGCGCCGCCTTCGGGGCTTCGCGGCGGCTCGCGAACGTCAAACGAGTTCGCGGAGGATTACCGCCTCCGGCGCTTCGCGGTGGCTCGCGAACGTCAAACCGGTTCGCGGAGGATTACCGCCTCAGGAGCTTCACGGCGGCTCGCGAATGTCAAACCGGTTTGCGGAGGATTACCGCCTCTGGAGCTTCGCGGGGCCGCCAAGGTTGGGACGCTTCGCGGCGGGGCTTCGCGGCTGGGCTTCGCGACTGGGCTTCACGGCTGTGCTTCGCGAGGCAGCGCGCCGGCTGTCTTTTTTCGTTCCTTCCTTTCGGGCCACATTTTTGGCGCCAACAAATGCCCCCCCTCAGACTTGGAGCCGCGGAGGGCGAAGGGTCGATGTCTGAGGGACAATCGCCAAAACTGTTGGTGGTTCGCGATGTGTCATCGCGAAGGGGGGCCCGCGCTGCTCGCCGGGGCCGCGGATCCGGACGCGCCGCGATGCTTCGTGCGGGTGAGGCACGCCGCGATGCTCCGGGGTCATCGCCTATAAATAGGGGGTCCGCGTTCTTTTGTCTTTACGCGCCTTCCTTGTCCTTTTGTGCTCTCGATTTCGCGACGCTCCGCGTACTCCACGACAGCACTCCGCGAATCGAGCTTCGCGGCGAACCGCGAGTCCCTGACTCCGCGTCCGCGCTAAGCGAACCTCTGTCTGCCTTGGCCAGACTTCGCGGCTTGGTCTCGCGACCGATCTTCGCGATCCGGCTTCGCGGTCGAGCTTCGCGGCCGAGCTTCGCGATCCGTCCTAAATAATTCTTTTCTGAGGGCCAAAATTAGAATGGCCCATCAAGAAGCTGCCTTGGGGGTCCTTGCAGACGATGCTCGTCGAGATGAGATGGCCAACTGTCCGGGTTTGGGGGAGATGATTCGGAGCCACTCGGACCACACTTCCTTGACAGACCTGCTGTCGGAAGGTCAGAAGGATTACCCGCAGTGCAAGAAACTGCCGTTGTATGGCTTCGGGCTGAGGGATGACGTCTTCATCCCTGAGGCAAGAAGGGATGAACCAGCTTGCTGGTTCAGGAGCACACCTTGCCAGCACCAATGGTTCAGGGTGGACGATGGTCATGCACATGAGGATTTCACACCTGTCACCGCTGATTGCCTCTACAATCATATGAACGACATTGACGGGAGGCCACTGCAACCGGAGACGTCCCCTCCTCTCTACCGCATCATGCTGAAGGCGGCTCTGCAGGATCCAAAGAAGGGATGGTCCGATGAGTGGGACCTGCGCCAGGGCGGCAACTTTACCGATGACTGGGCCTGGGCCTACTGGGTAGGCGCCTCCTGCGAGGAGTTTGAGGCCGAGCTGAGGAGAGTGGGATTTTATGAGGCGGCATGGGCCTCACAGTTCCACATTTACCAACCAAAGCAGCTGATGCCGGAACTGTTGAGTAGATGGTCGTCCAGAACCAACACTTTTCACCTGCATCACGGGGAGGTGGGCATCAGCCTGTGGGATGTCCACCAGATTTCCGGGGTCCCGATCTTGGGGGACATGTATGACGAGTTCCTCCCCGTTGCCAGTGTGTGGGGAGATGCTGAGCAAATGCCACGGCTGGCGTCAACGCTGATGGCACTTGTCCCTGGAGAGGACAAGGAAGCAGTGAGGGATGTCCACTTCAGAAGATGGTTCAAATGCTTCCTGAACTTCCCAGAAGATCGAGAGTTCCCTCCAAGGCCTCGAACTTGTCCGAGGGCAGCCCAACGGGGCAAGGGACACTCGTATTGGCGGGTTTTGGAGGACAGCCAATGGAAGACTTGGGGTTTCAACGTCAGCACCGAACAACAGCCAATAGTCAGGCTGGCAGCGTTCATCGCGGCTCTAATCTATGGGTGGATCCTACCGGTGAGAGATACAAGCATGGGGGTACAGCCCAGCTCGTTCATCATGGCATCGATGTTGGCCATGGGGCAGCGGATCAACCTGGGGATCCCGATGCTCGCCAAACTATACAGAATGCTGCGGCGCATTAGCGAGGGAAAGAAGCCGCCAAGAATATGTGGGCCCTTCCACCTCCTGTATGGGTGGATCGCGGCGCATATCAGGGGGATTTACGAGTATCCAAACCCCATTTCGCCGCCGGGATCAGACTTTCGCCCTTCCATTCTGAACGCAGTTGGGAGCTTCCCATTCAAACTGGCCATTCCGATGGTGCTGAATAGGGTGTGGAGGGCGGACGAGTTCAACTTTCATCCCTTCCCACTGCCGACGGGGAGGCTTACTGATGATGGACGGGGAACGTAAGAACATCGGGCTTACCTCCTGGCCTTCCGAGGTGGAGTTTTGGTGGCTCGGATAGATCGTGAGCCAATCTGTGAACCGTACACCCCGCACCGTTTTGCGAGGAAGTTGCGGTGCCTCCAGCGGCTGACCCCGCAGGTATACTGGGAGGTGCGTCACGAGGAGCACCCGTGTGTGATGAGGCAGTTGTGGCTCATGTTCACACGTGAGGATGGAAATATGTAGATCGCATTGCCTCCGTCAACCGCCGCCTTCGGCTTAGTGAAGGAGTACGCCATCAGCTGGGAGGCCGCTTATCCCGGGGAGATGCTGAAGCAGCCAACGATCCGGGTTGGTGACGGTGGGCCTCCTTTATCTCGAGGTCGGGGTCGGAGGGCAACTAGGGCTGCTCGCGGCAGCGGGGTTGCCATGGCGGCGAGACCCGCACCGGCCGAGGGTATGGCAGCAGTGGCAGATCTGGTGGTTCCGGGAGAGCAGGGTCATCCGGAGGGGCGACCACCGAGGGGGTTCCGTAGGATACCCACTCAGGCTCCGGGGAAGCGGCTACATCACATTGACATGGCAGAAGATGCTGTCTTTCCGAAAGCTTGGGACATTTGGGATGTCAACCGGCAATTCCTCAGCCCACCTGAGATGTGGGCCCACCTGAATCGCCTCGGGATGGAACTGCCGGGCATAAGCCCAGTCCGGTCTAGATTCATGGTGTCTCCGGCGGAGGCAGAGCAATACTTGAACGAGCTGGAGGATTACGTCCACTCCAGTGGTGTCCCTCGCCCAATGACAGACCGGGTGACGGTACTGTTGAATCAGACGGTCCCTCCACAGTTATCGGCTGCCGATCTGAGGGAGCGCTTTCCCTTGCCGGGGGAATCAGGGGACTCTTCTCGGGAGGATGAGGCTGGAGGAGGGAGCCCGCTGGAGGAGGGCGAGGTCGGGGACCGAAGCTCAGAGTCCGACGACTTTGCGGAGGCTCTCGAGGTAGCATTCTGAACTTCTCTTCTTACGATCTGTTCTTGAATCCCTATGGACTTCTCACCAATGTTTGAGCCATGCAGGAGGAACTTGTTCGTAGGCCTCGTTCTCGCTCCTTGGCGGGTGACGATGCGGGACCTTCAGAACCCGCGCCTATGGCTGCGTCCAGTTCTGCGTCTGGTGGGACCAGGGGGTCTAAGGTGGCTCCTCTGAAATCTCTAGACCTTCCAACAGTATACGGGGGGCCTCATCTCAGAGTCCCATCAGTACCGGCCCAGGAGCAGCGCTCGGAAGTCGATCTTCGTAAGTCTCCTCCACCGGTCTCCTCGTTGCCACATGTGGGCCATGCCGACTAACGTTTATGTATCTTTCTGTCATACAGTTCTCCGACTGGCGTGGGCTGCTGCAGCGAGGCTGGTCGGGATGTCTGGCGGTGTCCCTCCCAGGGGCATGCCGGTGATGGTGACGATAGTCCCTTCACCTCCTCAAGCTGCGGCGCACACCATCACTGGCGGGACCACCAGTAGGGTCATACCTGAAGTCATCGAGGTGGACTCTGAGGAAGAGGATCAACCGGTCAGTCCCAGTCCTGTCGTGCCTGCGCCGGCGTCAGGTGTCGTACCAGACTCAACACCAGATGCAGATCCCGCTGAGGAATTCCTGCAGGCATATCCTGCGTACGAGCCTGCCGACCGCGCGGATTGGGACGAAACGGCCTCTGATGAGGAAGACAACAGCATAGTCCGCCGCCGGTCGTGGAAGCCGATCACGCGCTTTATCAGGGACACTCCCCAAGCGCAATGGCTGGCCGAAATGGATAGGCTCCGCTCGCGGTTGCGCGAACTGTGTGCCGGGGGAGTGGATGCCCAACACCCTCACGCGCTCATCCGAGACCTCATGGCTGAGAAGATCCGGGAGCATGATCGTGGGATGAGCGTGGGATGGCAGCAGAGGAAGGCGACCAGCATTAGGAAGCTCCAGGAGGCTGAAGGCGAGGTCCAACAGATGCAGATCCGGGCCAACGAGCTTTCGGCCACTCTCGATGCGCAGTCCGAGCTGGTCTCACGATTGAAGGCCCAGCTAGCGGAGGCTGAGGAAAATATGGGGCAAACCTCTGGGAGGATGGCTGCCGTCCGGGCCGAGGTAGAAAGGGCCAGGGCCAGGGTTGACGGATTACGCCCCGCCGCTGCTGAAGAAGAGCGGGAGTTGAATCAGCGGCAACAGGCTCTGGACGCCGCAAGTCAACGGGTGGCGGACCTGCAACGCTCTTTTGACAGAGTCAACCCGTCCATGGGGGAAGTCAACCCCCGAGTATTGTAGCGAACCCAAAAGAAACTTTTATTAACACTTTTGTGCTCCAACTCTTTCTTTATCCTTTGTTTTGAGTTCCATAGCACGCACGATTTCCACTGTTGAATTGCCTTGTTGCATCCCTACAATGTTTGCGGGACGTTTGACGACAATTCCCTCAAACCAGTCCAGATTCCCAAAAGATGGGGAAGGCTTGATCGGAGGAGGAACTTCCAGGATAGCCGAATTACCGTTTCTCCAACGTGCTCTTATGCACGAACGGGGCAACACCAGGGGCGCTGAAATCAGTTCAAACAGATGAAAATGGGAAGTGTGAATCACGATGCCCAAATTCGGAACACTGTGGGGATGGCGTGACAATAAAGGACAACCGCTAACCGTGGCGGACAAACGGTATCCTTACTGCGTTAGCCTGAAATGGGGACAACAAATGAGCATCGACCGCTGACCATATTCGCAACGCGGGATTTTATCAATTTGTTGTCGATCAATCTTTCAGGACGTTGGCCCAGGACAGTTGGTGGACCATAGGTCAGACATCCATACTGTTAGGGGGTCCTTCCAGACATGACCAGTCTTCCGGAACGTTGGCCCAGGACGGTAGGTGAGCCGATGCGGCATAAGACCAGGCCGTTAGGGGGTTCCTTCAGACATGAAAGAGGACGAGGGTCCGAATAAGGGACACGCAAAGCGTGGAACATGGAGTGGTGGTTTGTTCAAACAGAATCCAACACCTTGGTAGTTGCACCACCGTGGAGGGAGTACGCCAAATTGGGCGCATTGGCCTGATCACGGATCATTCATTCTTCCAGACAGGGCCTCTGGCGAGGGATGGAAATGGGGAGGAACAAGATTTCGTGATTCCAGGGGCTGAACCCTAGGTGAAATGCCTGGGTGTCTCTACGTATCCCACGTGATGATGGGAATCAAGCCACACGTAGTTCTGGAAGCGCAGTTTAACGTCATACTGGACGAGGAGCAGCCTGACCGTGTTGGTACACATCCAGCCAAAACTACTAAGCCCACGTGAGTCGTGCTCGGTGTGGGAAACAAGCAGCAGTGGTGGGAATTTCCTGACGCAGAGAGGGGAAGGTTAGGGCAAAGGGATGCTCGGTGACTACCGGCCCGATGACACTAACACGATCATTCAGCGCACCTAGATGTGCGAAGAGAAAGAGCCGAGTATGGTGGAGTTCCACTTGAACATGAGGGAGTGGAAATGTGTGAATCATGACGCTAGAGATTCGGATCACGATGATGACGGCGTGGCGATAGAGGATTACTGCTGACCATGTTCGCAACACAGCATCCTATCGTGTTAGCCTAAAAATGGGGACAAACAAATGAGGGTCAACCGTTGACCATGTTCGAAACACGGGACCATGTCGCAAATGTTGTCAAATATCCGTAGGGACGTTGGCCCGAAACGATTGAAGGGCCCTTAGGTCCAGCATTCATGGAGAGCCCTTAAGCTTAGTATCCACGTCGTCCGAGGTTCCTTTTGGATGTGGAAGAGGATGAGGATCCAAATAGCGAGCTCACGAAGCTTGGTCATGAGATGAGGGGAATGTCCCTGTGAAAATCCCATGCTTCGGGCTCTTTGTCAAAACACATCTGAATACGGCCACGAAACGTATTAGAGAGAGGGAGAAGATTCCTTTCCCATGGGGTGATCTTAGTTTAGGGTCATAGAACTCGGACCATGAAAAGTTAGACTGGGCCCGCGGGGAAGTGCCCGGGCGCTCCTACGTATCTCATAGGGATGAGAATCAAGCCCTACGTAGTTTTTGATGGACCTTAGACCATAAATAGGTAAAGGGAGCATGGGACGCATGGCATCAAAACCTGACGTGAAGGAGGACCTAAGCCCTACTTACTGTGCGTTCTCTGAGGAAATGCTCGAGTCGAGGGACCGAACACAAGGGTTAGGCTGGGCCCGCGGGGAAGTACCCGGGCGCTCCTACGTATCTCATAAGGATGAGAATCAAGCCATACGTAGTTCTGGAAGTGACATGGTAGGATACCTGTGCCGGGGGAAAAGGGGAGTGCAGACGTGGCCCTTGCACTGAAAGAAGCGGAATTTGGTGTATCTTGTTTGTTCTTTAAGGTGAATGGTTTTTTTTTGTGAAGCGACAGGCCTAGAATAGTAGGCCGTGATATCGCCACAAGGATCAAGCCGCGATGGGCATTGACAAATGGCATGTCGCGTGGCCAGTACCCAACGTGATGTCCTCTACAGCGAGGTCACCACAATGCGGTGCCGTTTTTCATCGTGCGGCCAGGACGATAATGTCACAGTTTAGGGTCATATGATAGGACCAAGCATGCATTTTATCGTCATGCAGCGCAGACGTAGCAGAGACGATGCTAGGCGGGAAATGTGCGCAGTGTTATAAAACACAATTGACGGAGACATGACCCCACATCAGATTGTACGCCATTTGGAGGGGGAAACCTTAGGCCGAGGGGCCTATATAGTGGGGAAACAGGGGGAGAGACTGGCTTCCTGAATGGGTTGTACCTGGAGACAGGGCGTCTGGGCGGTCCTACGTATCCCATGAGGATGGGAATTTGAACGTAGTCCCGAATGGGTCTTCGTTTATGGTCTTAGAGCTCGGACCATGGGAGCCCCAAAGGGCGACAGATTGCAGCTTTGTCCCCCTAACATGCAAAGGTGCACTAAGGGATAGCGCCAAAAGTGTCGAGATTCCACCTGGACATGATGGGGTGGAAAATGATGTGAATCATGCAACCAACATTCAAGGACTGAAGGGGCTGGTGTGACGACAGAGGATTACTGATGACCATGTTCGCAACACAGCATCCTGTCGCGTTAGCCTGAAATGAGGACTAACAAAACGAGCATCGACCGCTGACCATATTCGCAACGCGGGATTTTATCGATTTGTTGTCTGAAACCCTGGAGGGCGTTGGCCCGTGTCGGTAGGAGAGCCCTTGGGCGTAGTATCCAGGCCGTTCTTGGGGGTCCCTCCGGGTGTGAAGGATGATGGAAGTCCGAATAGAGGGGAACACGAAGCTTGACAAGTGGAAGGAACTTGATCAAGTTGAATCGGACACTCTTGGTCCTAGACTAGAGTGCTCTTAATACATGGGTGAACCACTGCAGGGAGCCAAGGGACTCAACCTTGAGGGTGATCGAGAGATGGCAGATTCCCAGGGGAAGGGGGCATGGTTCCCAAAACCTTGTATCATACCTACACACCCCCCCGCTGGAGAGGGATGGACCAAGTGGCCTAGGTGACCGGGAAATCAGGAGATCTCCCAGAGGTGGGGCTGGACCCGAATCTTAGACATTCATGTGGTCCTACGTATCCCATTAGGATGGGAATCAAGCCATACGTAGTTCTAAAGGGTTCCTTTTAACGCCATGCAGGACAGAGAACAGGAGGACTGAACCTCAGAATGGGGGCGTGCGTGGTGCAGTTGTTGCAAACCCGACGTGAATGAGGACGTAGTCCTACACTGCGCCACGTAGCCTTGTGATCAGGGTCCTGAAGGCAGGATTAGAGAGGTAAATTTGCTGAACTCAAGCTGGGTCCGAAGACAAGGAGTCTTGAACGTAGTTCCAGATGAGAGTCTTAGTTTATGGTCTTAGAGCTCGGACCATGGGTGGTGACAGCTCCCGAGTAAGCACAGATGTTAACCCAATCCCTAAGCCCATGTGAGATAAACTCGGTGTGGGAAACAAGGGGGGTATCCTCATTGCAATACTTGGGGCGTCCATCAAAGGAGAGTCAGTAGAGAGTTTCGAAGGACACCTTTGATGTAGCTTGTTCCTCGAACGCGCAGACGTGCACGGGGGAAAAGTACCAAGAGTCCCAAGACTCTACTTGGACATGATGAAGTGATGAAGGGTGTGAATTGTGTACCCGACATTTGGGCTTAATGGGTTGGCGTGACGACAGAGGAAAACTGTTATCCATGACGGAAACACAGCGTCTGTATCGCGTTAGCCTGAGGTGGGAACAACAAACGAGCATCGACCGCTGACCATATTCGCAACGCGGGATTTTATCGATTTGTTGTCCGAAACCCTCGGGGGCGTTGGCCCGTATCGGTAGGAGAGCCCTTGGGCATTGTATCCAGGCCGTTCTTGGGAGTCCCTCCGAGTGTGAAAGATGATGAAAGCCCTGATGCAGGGATACGCAAAGCCTGGAAAGCGGGTGCGGACGTGTCCGAGTAAAGCTTGGCATTCCAGGTAATAAACCAGAGTACTCTTAAGCACATTGGTGAACCGCCGAAGAAAAAGGATCGACGAAACAGCTCAGTAGGGGGGGGGGGGCATAGTGTAGTCATTACGAGATCGTCGTGAATGAGGACATGATCCCACACCGCACCATATGATCCCCTCATGGGGGAAGGATGGGCCAAGGGGCCAAGACGGGATGAGGATTCCCGAGAGATGGGTCTGGACCCGAAGCCTAGACATTCAGGTGATCCTACGTATCCCATTAGGATGGGAATCAAGCCACACGTAGTTCTTGAAATGCAGTTTAACGTCATACTGGACAAGGAGGGGAATAATATACCCCTAAACAAGGGAGGTGTATGGCATGGTAAAGAAGCCGTCGTGAATGAGGACGTAGTCCTACGTCACACCATATGATCCTATAAGATAGGTCCTGGGTCACGACCCGAAGAGGCCAAGGGGCCTGGGGCTGAGCCTCGGTCAGGAAGACCTGACTGGTTTGTAGTTTAACGTCTTACATGAGGACGGGGGTCGGGGACCCGAGGAGGCCAAGGGGCCTGAGGCTCGGTCAGGAAGGCCTGACTGGTTTGTAGTTTAACGTCTTACATGAGGACGGGGGTCGGGGACCCGACGTGAATGAGGACGTAGTCCCACATCACACCATACACCCTTATGGGGGATCCTGGGTCGTGGCCCAGATCGCTAGCACCACTTGGGGGAAGTTTGTCACCTTGGGACAAAATCCCAGTCAAGGAGCGGGTGAAGCTCAGTTGCGTTCATCCACCAAAGGGGAAAACACCTCCAGGGGGAATATGCAGCCGGGTCGAGGCTTGCTCGACGCGGGTTGGGGCAAAAGTGTGCACCCTGCCATGTCTTGACCCGAGGGGAAGATTTTGACTTTTGGGCTGGGCCAACAGACAAAATGTCAGGGCGTTCCTACATATCTCATAAGGATGAGAATCAAGCCATACATAGTTCTTGAAGGCCATGCAGTTTAGCGTCATGCGGTGAGGACGTGGGAGGGTAGAAGAACGGGAGTGGGCGCATGGTGCGACCTTTACAATCTTTGCGCGAGTGGGGTTGCATGAGCGGGGCCAAGAAAGCCTACTCCCTGCTACACAAAGATCCTCCAAGAAGACTATCCCCAGGGGGAATAGCGGAAGAGAAAAGCTTGAGGTTGGGCTCAAGACGAGGCGTCCGAGCGTTCCTACATATCCCATAAAGATGGGAATCAAGACATACGTAGTTCTTGACATGCAGTTTAACGTCATGCGGGACGAGGAGCATCTCATTCGGGGATGTGTACGGTATGGTACATGATCCCAACGTGAGGACGTAGTCCTACACCGTACCGTACGATCCCGTCAGAGGGTAAGTTGGAGAGAAACGAGGGGGCCTGGGGCCAGACCGCGGTGAAGACGGGGCCAGGGGCCCAAAGAGGCCGAGGGGCCTGAGGCTGAGCCTCGGTCAGGAAGACCTGACTGGCTTGCAGTTTAACGGCTTGCAGTGAGGACGGAGAGGCAGTTTAAGGTCATGCGGGACCAAGTCGCAGTTTAGGGTCGTGCAGGACCCTCTTGCAGTTTAGGGTCGTGCAGGACCACCTCGCAGTTTAGGGTCGTGCAGGACCACTTTTTGCCCTAGGAAAAGTATCGCTTGAGGAATTTGGCATTGGTGGGAGGAGTTACACGCTCTCCATCTGTGGTCACCAAGGAGTAAGCTCCGTTGGGGTAAACCTTATAGATGATATAAGGCCCTTCCCATTTGGGTTCTAACTTGGGTGGTTTCCTACTGGGAACCATTGGCGCTCGAAGGGCCAAAACCAGGTCACCCTGCAGAAAAGAGCGGAGACGAACCTTCTTGTCAAAAGCTCTTGTTATCTTGTCCTGATGCCTTTCCAGATTGTGCAGGGCACGGAGCCGGTTCTCGTCCAGTGCCTCTAATTCAGCTAGACGGATCTCGGCTACCTCATCTGGTGTCTGGTGATCATAAACTGCAGTGCGTAGCGATGGCAGCTGGATCTCAATGGGTAGGACGGCCTCAGCTCCATACACCAGGGAATATGGGGTCACCTGGGTAGAGTTACGAGTCGTCGTCCGGTAAGCCCAGAGGGCGTTGGGGAGCTTGTCCGGACAACTCTTCTTGTTCTGACCAACCATATTCTGCAGAATGTTAGAGAGGGTCTTGTTGAACGCCTCGATCTGCCCATTCGCCTGCGCGTGGTAGCGGGAGGTATGGTTCGACCGGATGTCGTACTTAGCGTACAATTTCTTCAATTCAGCTGCCCGGAAGTTGGTGCCGTTATCGGTGAGGACAACGTGAGGGACTCCAAACAGGTGGATAATGTTGGAGCTCACAAAGTCAACGATGAAACGGGCCTTGACCTCTTTGAGCGGAACTACTTCTGCCCACTTGGAGAAGAAATCTGTAGCAGTCAGGATGAACCTACACTGGCGGGCTGTTGCCGGCGGATACGGTCCCACTTCATCAAGTCCCCATACCGCAAATGGCCAAGAGTACTTGGTGGGGTGGAGGGGTTCTGGCGGCCGATGCAAGAATTTGGCGTGTACTTGGCACGCGTGGCATCTCTTGGCGTATCCAATACAATCGTGGATCATGGAGGGCCAGAAGTACCCTAACCTTCGGATTTGCTGGAACAGCTTCAGCCCAGCTTGATGGGCGCCACAGGAACCGGCGTGAACCTCTTGCATAACTTGAGGTATCTCTACTCCTTGGATGCAACGGAGGAGGACACCATCGAGACTCCGTTTATAGAGGGCCTGCTCAAGACTGGGGCCGCTCTGGAGGGTAAATTGCAGCGCGCGGCGTCAGATTCGCTCGCGTTCGGCCCGGTCGTCCGGGAGCTGACCATTTTGGAGGTACTCGACAAAAGGTGCTCTCCAGTCGGGGGTGGTTTCAACCACTGCATCTGACGAACCCGGGACTCCCGATATGGAGGGTCCGGCAGTGAGATGACTTACCCGCAGGCTATCACGGTCCTCTTGGGTGACGGGAGCAATGACTCTCCGGTGGGCCACATGTATGACCAAATCATCTTGCTCGGTTTCTGCGAGCGACGCGGCTAAGCCAGCCAGGGCGTCCGCTTGTCCGTTCTGCGATCTTGGGACATGGGTAACCTCTGGCCGAGGAGAGAACTGGGCCATTAGGAGGAGGGTGTACTCCAGTAACGGTGCAAGCTCTGGCTTCCTGACGACGTAGTTTCCATTAACCTGTTTGATCACCAGCTCGGAATCTCCCTTCACATGTAGATGGGGAACATGGATCTCAAGGGCCAACTCGAGGCCGGTGATGAGAGCCTGGTACTCTGCCTCGTTGTTTGTACAACCTTCTGACAGCAGGAACGAGTACGGCAGGACGGCTTGCGCCGGGGTAATAAAAAAAATACCCAGACCCACTCTGTTGAGCTTGGGGTCGTTGAGCGTTCTACCGGTGGGGCTCCGGGAGGCGCCGACGAAATGAATTTTCCAACATGGGGCAGCATGATCGACTGAGAGGATCGTCTCTTCGGGAAAATCCAGGTCCAGGGATTGATCCGCGGAGGTTGGATGGGCAGCTAAAAAGTCTGCCAACGCTTGTCCCTTAACAGCCTTCTGAGGCACGAACCTGATATCAAATTGCTGGAGAATCACCGCCCACCGTGCTAGTCGGCCAGTCAGCATGGGGCGGTTCAGGATGTACTTCAGCGGATCTACCCGAGAGATCAATTGTACCTCGTGGTGTTGCAGGTATTGCTGCAACTTCTGCACAGCGAAGACGAGCGCAAGGCAGCTCATTTCGATGGGGGAGTATCTGACCTCCGTATCGAGAAGCATGCGGCTGAGATAGTAGAGACTGTTCTCAGTGCCCTCGTTATTCTTCTGGGCGAGCAGCGCACCGAGGGATCTCTCCAGGGTGGTCACATAAAGGACTAGCGGCTTTCCGGAGACGGGTGGCATCAAGACCGGAGGTTGGAGCAGATACTGCTTGATTTCCTCGAAGGCGGCCCGACACTCCTCATCCCATTCGTAGGCAGCGTCTTTCTTCATGAGCCGGGAAAAGGGCTTACACTTGCCAGCCAAATTCGCAATTAATCGGCGTATATAGGCTAAGTGGCCTTGCAGTCCTCGAAGCTCCCGAATGTTGCTCGGGGGAGGCATTTGGCTGATGGACTTGATCTTCTCTGGGTCGATCTTGAAACCTTGGTATCTGAAAACAAAGCCCAGAAACTTCCCGGAGGTGACTCTGAAGGCACACTTTAGCGGGTTCATCTTCAGGTGACGGGAACGGAGGAAACCAAACACTTTCTCAAGGTCTTTGAGATGGTCCTGGAGCTGGCGTGATTTGAGTACAAGGTCATCCACGTAGCATTCCACCAACGTCCCGAGTATCGGTTTGAATATGCGATGCATGGCCCTTTGATAAGTGGCACCTGCATTTTTCAAACCGAATGGCATTACCCGGTAGCAAAAGGTACCCTGGGGAGCCCTGAAGGAAGTGGACTCCTCGTCTTCGGGGGCCATCCGAATCTGGTTATACCCGGAATACCCATCCATGAAAGAGAGGGCTTGGAACCCGGCCGTGGCGTCAATCAACAGCTCCGTCACTGGGAGTTGGAAGTCATCCTTTGGGCAGTGGCGATTGAGATCGCGGAAGTCGATGCAGACTCTGATCTGCCCATTCTTCTTCCTGACCGGCACAATGTTGGCGAGCCATTTGGGGTACTGGACCTCCTTAATGAAGTTGGCTTTGATAAGCTTGTCAACTTCGGCCTCAACCATAGCACCATGAGAAGGGTGCATTTTCTTGGGAGGCTGCTTGAACCCATGATGTTTTGCTGGGAGGCCCAGACGGTGGACGACCACTTGGGGATCCAGCCCTTGCATCTCATCGTAACTCCAGGAAAACACATCGCGGTGCTGTTTGAGGAATTCTACATACTGCTGCCGCTCCTCGAGGGACATGGCCGCACTGATCAATGTGGGTCTTGGATCTGCCTCGCTACCAAGGTTCACCTGTACCAGTTCATCAACCGTGGTAGAGACGCCTTCTTCAAAGGCTGGGGGAGCATTCTCCAAGTCTTCCTCCCCAGCCGTGGAGGGACTTCTTGCGACGGAAGATGCTTCTAGGCTCTCAAAACCCGAGGGGCAACTGGTGCCGGCTTGGGCAGCAGCGGTCATCACATCAGGAGACTCACTTGTCGTTGAGACCATAGCAATAAATGCATTTGATCCGATCCCATCTGGCCTTCGGCCTAAGGGGCCACGCTTGATGATATCAAAGAAGTGGTGACGTGTCGGCCTGAGTCGGTTAATTCCAGCCCGGCGAAAGAGACACGTATGGCGCACCGCCGTTGTCATCAGCTTGACGTCCCGGTACCGTACAGGGGTAGGAGGTTCCGGGATGACCCGAGCCTGGTTGATGTAGGAGTACGAGGTGATTTTCCGCCGTCGCTTGGACACGGGAACATGCCTTCCTTCGGTACCCGAAACAACAAAACATTGTCCCATGTCGGGGGTCGTGGCCTCCAACCGGTGGATCGGGAGGATGTAGGCGTCGTCCATGATTGCCCAGGGATCACTTGTGATTGGGGCGGGCTCATCCTCACTTACCAGGATTTTCTTGTCCTTACTTTTGTAATAACCCGCATCTAGATAGCGGGCCTCACAAGAAGCGAAAGGGGACGCGTCTCCTTGGAGCACGCCTACTCGACCGTTGAGCGAGTACTTAAGGCACTGGTGATATGACGAGGGGACCGCTGCATGCAGATGGAGCCATGGCCTACCCATCAATGCGTTGTAGGTGGTGTCCTGAGAAACAACCATGAACTCGGTGCTGGAAATTAAGCCACCGAACTGGGTCTTCAGGCGGATCTTGCCGACTGGGGTTTGCTCTGTCCTGTCATACCCCTGGATCCTGAGGTCAGAAGGAGTCAAATCACCTTCATACAGACCCAGATTTCGCAGCGTCCGGGTCGGAATTAAGTTGATTCCAGAACCCGTGTCAACGAGGCATCGGCGGACTTCCACACCGTTGAAGTGGCCAATGATATACAGTGGGAGAATGTGCCCCTGTATAGGAGGGTCTTCATCTTCACCGGAGAACGAGATAACCTCCTGGCATTCGGCGTTTTCAATCGTCTCGGTATGGAAGGCTTCCGCAGCTGCCACTTCCGTCTCGAACTGGAGGGGGCTCCTTAGGGCCTCGGCAAGTGCCTCGCGCATTTTAGATGACAGGTGAAGGGCCTCGAGGATGGAAAGCCTCGCTGGGATGCCGTCCAGATGCTTCAGAACATCGTACTTTCGTGCCAAATGCGAACCTCTGCTTACAGGAGGTCGTTCGGCATTTGGATGCACAGCGGGTCCGGCTGGCTGAACTGGCGAGTAACTAGTACTGGGTGCATCTTGCTGCCTACCAGTAGAAGCCTGAAGAGTAGTCGCCGGGCTAGGATTGGACAGCAGAGGCTGGCCTTTCGCAGGGCAAGACTGGCTGTGATATGAACGAGGCGGCTCTCCCTGATCCAGCAACACGAACAGCGGTGGAGGTAGAGCCGAGGGTGCCGGATGGGTCTGCGCGTGCTGAGATCTGCGCTGAGCCTGCTGCCTGGTCTCGGTAGCGTGCACGGATTGGCCGCAAATGCCGGCTGACGTACCTCGATGACCGGCGCGGTTGTGATTCCGCCGACGTTGACGTCGGCTGGAAACGTTGGGGAGGTCTGCCTGGGGTTCCCCCTCATTGGGGGTCATATAGGGCTTTACCAGCTCCACGGTGTTAACCGAAGCGTACCCTTGACTGTCGCTCGAAGAGTCATCCACCGCTGGGCGGATTCTGGGAGGAATGCCCATTTCGGGAGGCATAAAGTCTCCAAGAGTGCGGGATGACGATGGCACTGGCGGTGCACATTGCTTCTTCTTACGTCGCCACTGCTTGCCCTTTTGGGCAGAGGTCGACTGTGAAGACGATGCTGAGGCACCAGCTACTTCCTCTGAAGGTTCCGACTGCTTCAGGCGTGCCCGGATGATACCCTGGGCACGAACGACGGTTTTTCGAGCCATCCAGTTGTTGTATTTCTGGGACCCGCGGCTAGGGACCTGCTGCCACTCACCTTCGTCGTCGCTGCCGATTTCTGATCCCGCAAAGACGCCTGCCACTTGCGCTGGCGCTGGGCCCAACTTGACTATGTTGTTGTTGACCTGGTCCTAAAGCCAGTCTTTAAACACATAGTATCGCTTGAGGGTGTGCCCCAGGATTCGATGATAAGGGCAGTAGTTGGGGTGATCGGTGAGATGCGCCTCTGCCGGCCTCCTGCACTCAGGCAGACGCACGATCCCTTGCTCTAGAGCACTTCGGAAGTAGCCAGGGACCTGATTTTCGTTGAACGAATAGGTATGGTACTTTCTTTCCGGGTAAGGATCCCTGGGGTCCTGGTCCTGTCGAGGGACCGGAGGGGCTTGCTGAGGAGGCGGCGCCTGGTTGTCTCGCCTAGGTGGCGGTGGCGCATTGCGCAGGGGAACCTGTCGGTTCTGAGGCGGTCGCTGCTGGGCAGGAGCTTGCGCTTGAAGTGGAGGACCTCTGCGGGGTTGCGGGGGTGGTGCCGCCGGTAGCAATTCCAGCTGCCTCGGGGCTTCTATTTGAGCCACTACGGCGGGTTCAGCCCTGGCGGCCCTCCTGGCTGGGATCATAGGGGGCAACAAACGTGCCTGACTAGCCTGTTGCAGGGCCTCCTTGAGGCACTGGGCCTTATCCGAGAAATCTCTGAACCCTCCAGAGTAGTTCTGGGTAATCAAGGAGGGTACCAGCTCTGTTTGACGTTCCCCACACACATCGTCAGTAATTTCTCCTGAGTCAGTGGCATATCGAGGGAATACGTAAGTCCTTTCCACCGGGCGATGAAGTCTGCAACCCGCTCATCAGGCCTCTGTTTGCACTTGAAGAGGTCCGCAATGCTGGTCTTTCCCGTGGTGGAGCTGAACTGGTATAAGAACTGCCGGCGAAGATCCTCCCAACCGGTCACTGATCCGATAGGGAGCTGGCTGTACCAGACGAATGCCGGACCTTCCAATGTCTGTACAAAACATCGGAGCTTAGCGGCTTCTTGCTAAGCCGGGGTCCCCAGCATGGGGCCACACCAGGAAGAGAAATGAGCCAAGTGCTGGGGTGGGTCCCCTGTCCCGTTAAACGGCGAGAAAGTGGGGTTTCCAAAACCCGGAGGCGCGGGCATATCATCCACCCACGCGGGATAAGGCTTGCCATCCGGTGGGACCACCACCTGCCGTGTTTCCAACGCCTCGAGGCGGGATGTGAGTGCCGCAATAAGGTCCTCCGGGTGGGGGTCCCTGTCTTGAAGGGGATCCCTAACCACAAGCGCATTGCCAGGTTCTTCAACGCGGTAGACGGCTTCGGCCGCTCGCGGGTCAACTGGCTGGACGACCTGCTGGGCGACTGGGGGAACATGGGTTGGATTCTTCAGATTGCCCCGTCGCTCAGGGGGGTTTGGCAAGACGTATCGCGCCCTCTTGCCGTATGTTCCGGCTTCCGCCCTGTCCGCGACAGTAGCATGATCAGGGTTGCCCGGAGGCATATCACCGGGGGGAAATTGTTCCTGCCCCTGCTGCCCCAGCCAGGGATTACCATAGTCGGGTCGCCGCTCTGCGGCATGCTCAGCCAATAGTTCGTCAACCAGCCTCTTCTGCTCAACAAGCTGCTGGCGTAACGCGGCCTTCTCAGGATCCTCGTCTGTTTTCTGCACAGAGGCGGACGGGTCGGAGTGCTTGACGGTTCCGACGTGCTCTTTACCTTTGCCGGTGTTTCGACTGAGTACCAGCGACTCGGTGGGTACGGGCAGGCCTAGCAGGTTCCTCTGCTGACGGGTGACTCTCCCTGATGGGTTGAGTAGTGGCGGTGCACCCTCTGGGGGGAAGTCTCCATCAAGGAGTTCCAGTTCGTCTTCCCTGTCCACAATGTCGGCCATGTGGACCGCGATTCCTCTCGAGGGCATGTCCTCGATGTCGCATAGCGAATCAGGTTGTCGTCGAATAGGATCGAACAGAAGGGCAGTATAGTGTCCCCACCCACGGACTTGCACATGGGGGGTGGCTTCCCTGACGATCTTGCGGAGTGCCTTGAAACTCTGAACGCATTTTCGTTGGAGGGCACTCTGGTGACCGGGCGACTCAGGGTGCTGGGCCACAAGGAGCGCTGCTGCATCAACCAGGCGGCACTGTTTTCCAATCTCCTCGAAGTGCTCTCGACTCCTGGGGTACACTACCCGTTCACAGTGGAGGCGGAAGTGCGTCGCCCACAGGGTTCGACAAAAGCATCCCACTTCTTCAGGGGTAAGCGACTCGGGTACGCGGAAATTCAGCGCCGCCGTGGGCCAGAACTTCTCTGGGAAGTAGTCCGCTGCAAGAATACTCCAGAAGCTCCTGGGTTCGTCCTCGGGGTTCGGCCCTAAATTACCCCACTCATCAACCGGGGGCGGCTGAGGGACCGGTAGCTGTACCGAGGCGGACCTCTGGGATAGCAAACTCGGCGGTGGAGAATACGGCGAGCGAGCAGACTGGCCACCGAATTCTGGGCCTTCCTCTGAAGAGCGAGGTGACCTGACCACAATGTCACGATAGGACGGGCTAACAGCCACTGCTTCGGGTACGAGAATCGCCGTTACCGGTGTCCTGTCATGTCGTGGCTCTACCACCGTTGACCCCCAAAACAGCTCCTCGTGATCCCGAGTATAGGTAGAGGGCGCTTCGGGTGACGATGGCGGTGACCGCGCGGTCGAAACCTGCGAAGTTCTTAGAATCTCTTCCTCCTGGATGTACCTGCGGAGAGAGACGGGAATCCGGTGGACCTTAAATTCTGGGAGAACGAGGCTGACGCGTCTGGTTCCTGCCCCAGTCCTTGATACGGAGAAGCTGGGAGAAGGTTCCATCGCTGAATCGCATTCCGCTTCTGAATCGGAGAAGTGGGCAGGTTTGATCTCCACCTGGGCCTTCCCAGGATTCTTCTTGTGGCGGCGACGACCCGCTCTTCTGCCCCTGGGTGGCTCTTTGGGACAGGGTTGACCCCTATCAGGCAGCCTTGGGGCGGCGCTGGCGCCGTGGCGGAGAGGGCCCCCACTTGAGACAGCCGGGGTGCGAGGGGCACCAGGGAAAATGTCGAAGGGTACATGGGGAGGACCTCCATGAACAGTACCCATGTGGGCGTGGCCTCTATTGGCACTGGCAGGAGCATGGGGAAGACCTCCATGGTCGATGCGAGTGGATCGAGGCTGACCTTCACTCCTTGAGTTGCTGGGGCGAGGAGGACCTTCGCCAGTTGCAGAGAGGACGTAGGGAGGGCCCCCACGTTGGAGAAGGACGGGATGGACGGTGCCTTCAGAAGGATGGGCTCCATACCCTGTACAGCGGGCGCGGGAAATGTTTCCACGCTGAGCATCACTGCCACGGGGCAGGTCTTCCTGCAGGATGGGGGAAGCACGAGGCATGCCTCCATGACGAACCTCGGAGCGGGGAAGGCCCACGCTCTGTGGATTAGTGGTACGGGGAGGACCTCCGTACGGGGTGGCATCACCGCGGGTTAGCTCGCGGTGATCACTACTTGGGCCTGCGACCCGGAGAGTCAACCCAGCCTGCCCGCGGGGCGGTTGGGGTCTCGATCCTGGTTGGGCGAAGGGGTGCCCCTGCTCAATGTACCCGGGGGCTTCATAATGTACGTCGGCGGTGGCTCGGGCCACTATAGCTGTCGATGTGGACGCGGCTAGGCGAGCATCCTCAGCCCGGGCCCGGCGCTGACGTCGGGTCAGGCGGGCCGGTGCAGGTGGTGCAGGGACGTAGTCTGCCTGCTCTTCCTGTGGGGCCAGACGACGGCGCTGACGTGTCCGGACGGGAGCTCTCGCCTGGGGGCCCTGGTTCAGGGCCCTGAGCGGACTGAGCCGGACAACGCCTGCCTCTTCAGCGTAAGGCGAAGAGTCGTCCAGGCGTTCCAAAGATAGGCTCCCGAAACGGTTGAATGTCTGGGTGGGGAGCAGGGGATCCCTGCGCGGCCTGTTAGGGCGGCGTTGACGGCGGGGCCTGGAGGCCTCCAGGTCCAAGCGGGCCATATCCCTGGTCGGGATGACCCCTTCCTCCTCGTACCTGCGCACGAGGCTGTTGATCACCCTTCGTTGGATGACCTCTGATGGGGAAAGGGGATGTGGACGTCCCGTATTCCGTGATGTGGCAGCCGTCGTGGCGGTGGTGGCGCCATGTGGAGTGGCCATCGTGGTGTTACCCCTGCCCCTGCGCGGGCGAGGAGCGGATGGTGACCGCATCTCTGAAATAGTAACCTGGTTCCTGGTAAGCGAAAGGATTAACTCATCAGTACTGAGAGGAAAAGGATTGACAGCCAGTGCCCCAGCGTTCTTCCATCCTCCATGTCTGTGAGAAGGATCCACGCCAACACGCTGCAGAGCGGAGTGACCCACGTTCTACTACCCCGACTGCCGGTGAGTTTCACGACAGGCCCACTATTTGCTTGGCAGGACCAGGCAACGGATATCTGAATCCGGTGACACGTCAATCTACTGGTGTCTCGAACGCTACTAATCTCCATGCTGAGGAGAAGAGTTTCACGTCGGGTTCACCATTTCTGTTTCCGACGCTTTCGCCGGGGCGCGCGCGCATCCGTCCGTCAGGGGGGGGGGGGGCGCGGCTTTGTTGCCCCGCATTCCCGCTTTCCAAAGGCGGGCGGCATTCGTTCCTTGTTCAGGTACGTCTGCTCCTTGATCGAAACGGGATGATGGGATGTCGGTTCTTCCTTCCGTGGATTCCTCCTCAGAACTCGTCACCTAGTCCGGGTCTCCCTCATAGATTTAATACGTAGTTCATGAAACTCTTCCCAGTGCCATGTTTCCATGGGTTCCGGTTAATTACGCTGCTCGTGTCGGGACATTCCAAAGGGTCCAGTCAGGGCAACAACCTTCAGTCAGGGGAGTAGTCACGTTGAGGCATCAGTAGCGTGTCTGGATGCTGGGGTACCTGGCATGTCTGTCTGTTATCCTTGACCACAAGGCTTCTCGAGGGCGTGGAAGCCCGAGGCATCCCACATCGAGCGCGGGGAATTACATGTCATAGACACGTATCTGAGGTTTTCCTCAGCTTCCCGTGTTCAACACAGGGTATGCCGCGAGTTTAACGTCCAGCGGAGACGGATGAGAGTGAAATGGGACCATCGCAGGGGGGCGAAAGTGAAGTTGGGCTTGAGCCTTGAAGAGGCTTCCTACGTATCCCTGTGGCAGGGAATCAAAGTCCGCGTAGTTCGGGATGGTGCCGGTAAACCGACGTGAAGATGGACCTTGGTCCGACGGGCATCGTCAGTGTACCGACGTGAAGATGGACCTTGGTCCGAGGGGAGTTGGGCTTGAACCTCTAGGAGGATTCCTACGTACCATGCCTTGACATGGATCAAAGTCCTCGTAGTTAAAATGGTTGGGTCGCAATGGCTTACCACCGGACCAAAGTGTAGTTTAACGTCATGCTGGACGAAGATGGGACCCGGCGTGAAGAAAACAACGGGTGGGTGTGTCGATGAACCGACGTGAAAGTAGACCTTGGTCCACTATTGGTGCGCTTGAACCTCGTGGAGGCTTCCTACGTACCATTCCTTGACATGGATCAAAGACCTCGTAGTTCAGGTGGCTTCGCCGGTGAACCGATGTGAAAGTAGACCTTGGTCCATTATTGGTGGGCTTGAACCTCGTGGAGGCTTCCTACGTACCATGCCTTGACATGGATCAAAGACCTCGTAGTTCAGGTGGGTTTCGCCGGTGAACCGACGTGAAAGTAGACCTTGGTCCACTGGGTGGTGGGCTTGAACCTCATAAAGGATTCCTACGTACTATGCCTTGACACGGATCAAAGACCTCGTAGTTCAAATGGTGGGTCGCAATGGCTTACCACTGGACCAGAATGGGACCCGACGTGAATGAGCGACGGGTGGGCTTGAACCTCATGGAGGCTTCCTACGTACCATGCCTTGACATGGATCAAAGACCTCATAGTTCAAATGGGTTTCGCCGGTAAACTGACATGAAAGTAGACCTTGGTCCACTATTGGTGGGCTTGAACCTCGTGGAGGCTTCCTACGTACCATGCCTTGACACGGATCAAAGACCTCGTAGTTCAAATGGTGTGAGTCGCAATGGCTTACCCCTGGACCGGAATTGCAGTTTAACGTCGTGCTAGACGGGGGTGAAACCCGACATGAAAGACGGGCGGGCTTGAACCTCGTAGAGGCTTCCTACGTACCATGCCTTGACATGGATCAAAGACCTCGTAGTTCAGAATGGGTCGGGTCGCAATGGCTTACCACTGGACCAGAGTTGCAGTTTAACGTCGTGCTAGACGGGGGTGAGACTCGACGTGAAAGACGGGCGGGCTTGAACCTCGTAGAGGCTTCCTACGTACCATGCCTTGACATGGATCAAAGACCTCGTAGTTCAGAAAAGGGTTTGTCAGGGTCGGTGCTCACTCTAAGACCACGTGAGTCATGCTCGGTGTGAGAAACAAGAGGTTGCATAGACATGACGATCACTTCACGAAGGGTGCGTCCGTGAGAAGCTAAGAGGGGCTTACGCGTTGGGCGGCCCATGGTGTTGGGACTTACTCCAAGATGGAGGCCCATGGCACGACAAAGCGCGGGAAAGATGGACCTTGGTCCGACGATGGGAGGTGCCTTGTTCCCTATCACGTCCTCCACTGACCTTGGTAGTGGGGAAGTACCGAGATGTACGGGTGCAATCATCCGTACCAAAGGTTAGTGGTTTACGCTCTGAGGCGACCCTTCCCCTGCGAACATACACCACTCCGACAAGGAGGATCTCATTCCATGTGCGGAAGAGTTCCATTCCCGTGGAGACGAGTGGTGTAAAAAATGTTCGAGTTGGGGGGATCCTTCGTGAGGGAGACGAGGTTGGGCCACAGTTTAACGTCATGTGTTGAGGACGTGGTGCTTGGCAGTTTAATGTCCTGCAGCTCGGACGAGGTGGGTTCACTCCACACCCCTAGGGCTTACATAACCGGTACCCTCTGGTCCTTGGGGAAGGGAAGGTGTCGGTAAGGCCATGGTAAAGGGGGGTCGTGGGAGGAACCATCGAGGGGTCCACGTTAGCGTGGCTATGCGAAGAAGCAATAGCCGTTAGCGTGCCTATGCGAAGAAGCATTAGGCGAAGCAACTCTACGGGAGGTGTTGTCCATGGGACTTTGAAATCACATCGTGCAAACCTGGAGGGTCGCACGGAAAGAAGAATCGCTAAGCAGAGGAGTGTGCTTTGCAAAGTGGGGTGCCTTGGCCTTAGCATGGGGCATAGGTGGGAGTAGGAGGAGCTTCGCGAAGTGGAACAGTGTTCGCGGAGCACTGCCTCGTGAAGAAGGAGTGGTTCGCGAAGCAGGGTCCTGCCAAGCAATGTACTTCACGAAGTGGAGCGATCCTGCCTTAGCATAGGGATTACTCGTATGGGTTGGGTGTTTCGCGAAGTACAAGTGCTCCGTGGCTGCCCGGGTTCCCTTGGGAATCCCCTTCCTTTGCGAACACCCTTGAGCTTCGCGAAGGGCATCCCTCTCAGAAGAGGGGTTCAAAACGAAACAAATCAGAGTCGTCTCGCGAAGTAGAAATACCTCGCAGAGCTCATGATTCCTGGGGCAAAGCGTGCTTTGCGATTCGGGAGAGGAGAAGCCGAAAGGTCGGATTGTCCCTCCCGTGGACTCAGGGGGAGTCGAGTATTTATAGGGAAGGGGCGCCGCGAAGCAGGTCTCGCGCGCCGCCTTCGGGGCTTCGCGGCGGCTCGCGAACGTCAAACGAGTTCGCGGAGGATTACCGCCTCCGGCGCTTCGCGGTGGCTCGCGAACGTCAAACCGGTTCGCAGAGGATTACCGCTTCAGGAGCTTCGCGGCGGCTCGCGAACGGCAAACCGGTTCGCGGAGGATTACCACCTCTGGAGCTTCGCGGGGCCGCCAAGGTTGGGACGCTTCGCGGCGGGGCTTCACGGCTGGGCTTCGCGGCTGGGCTTCGCGGCTGTGCTTCGCGAGGCAGCGCGCCGGCTGTCTTTTTCGTTCCTTCCTTTCGGGCCACATTTTTGGCGCCAACATTGACCCTACAGTGTAGGTGGGTAGTGGCATCCTCAACAAATTCCGAGTTGACCCTACAATGTATCTCAGTAGTGGTATCATCAACAGATACCAAGTTGACCCTCTAGCATAGCTAGGTAGTGGCTTCCTCGACATAAACCGAGTTGACCCTCCAGTATAGCTGGGTAGTGGCATCCTCATTGGATACTGTGTCGACCCTCCAGAATAGCTGGGAAGTGGAGTCCTTAATTACTTACTGAGTGGAACCCCCTTGATATACTAGGTAGTGAGTCCTCTACTTCATGTTTTGGTCCCCTCGAATGTTCAACACAATGACGAGGCATGGTTAGACTTTGATAGTTACTTCTGGTTAGCCATGAGAGATGTTGGGCATTGTTGATGTACTTATGGAACTATTGGATACTCTTACTCTTAGGATGAGCTTTGAGATGGAGATCCCCTTACTCTCTCATTTTCGATTCTTTGACTGAGCATATATGTAAATTATTATGTATGCACACATTGTATTTTGTTACTCTCTTTCCATGAGAGGCAAAGATGTGCGGGGTATGCCACAATCTTTTTGTGTCTAGCTTCTCAGATTCAGTTGATTCTGCTATTCTAATATAGGTGGAGAAGACTCTACGTGTAGTTTATCTACTCACCATGTTAACCCCCCTATGTTTGGACATGGTTACTTATACTCTCTTGTTGGGTTGATATGTTCTCGTTGAATGTATCTTGCATCTACTGTCTTTATTTCCTATTGTATCTCTTACTTCTCCCCTTTAAATTTCAAGGTGTCCTAATGGGTATATATATAATCATACCTACTTGGGATTTTTCCACGCATTTTGTGTCTTATATAAATTACAGACAGGTTGACCGTGACTATAGATAAGTTTAGGGATACCAGGTGCTTGGACTGTGTACGGGGGTCGTAGCTTGGAGACCAGAAGATGGGTTCTCTCAACATTTTACTTTCCAGTTTTATCGAGTTAGGACATATTTATGGTTGGGAATGTATTTTCCCCTTTACCTTCTAGTTTTTATTACCACAATTTTGTACAATCTAGAGGATTTTCATGCATGGTTGTTCCCTTAGTTTTTTTATTCTTTTACTTTTACTCCCTTTCCACTCTTTAATAATGATGGATGTGTGTGTACATATAGGAACTTAGGAAAATGACTCCCCATGTTAGTTATTCCTTTAGAATTGGTCTCCACCCCTTTACTATGGAGACAGGATTGGGGTAGTTGTGGCTTGAGCCCTGACTTGGGTTAGGTCATGACAAATTGGTATTAGAGCATGTTCATTCATTTGGATGTTGTTCGTTCTATCCCCCTTAGTAGGATTTGGTTAGGTTTAGGGAAATGGTGTCGAAGCGTATTGATTGTAGCTCTCAGTCCAAGGAATCTAGTGATGGTATGGGAGACCGACATTTCCATTCACCACAACCTTGACTACTTACCTTTTGACTCGTCATACAAAGACAATAGTTTTATGAATCAGTGGTACATGCATAATATAAGATTGAGTATTTGATTGTCCTTATAAATTCATGTTCCCATTATATATATATATATTCTCATTTTAACAAGGTACATGTTGATCAATTTCGAGATGCCTCCGCAAATACATCCCACCAAGATATCGATTCCTGGATCATGATGAAAATCCGATGAGCGATGAGGCCTCAGTTTGGGGTTCATCCTGCAAGATCTTCTCCTACAACTAGGTAGGTAGCAACAAACCCTCCTTTAAAGAAGTAGTTAGTACCAGCATAAAAGTATGAGGATGTGTGAGAACTTAGTAGACCCTACAATTTCCATCACTAGAGGCTATTGAGATTCTGTGATGAGCTAGTTCCCTAAGCAACATAGGTTTGGATTTCGTCAATGGTCCATGTTTTCAGACATGTGCAGGTCCTAACTGATAAGATGTTTTCACTTGCAACTAGTGCTCTTCATAGTGTATTAGTTGGTTATGACGGTACCAAAAAATGATACACCTATGCTGAGTGTGCATAGCAGGTTCTAAAAATAGGGATCTCCCAAGTATCATGTTGAGCCTGACTCCCTTTTGAAGTGTTTGAGGTCAGGCCCGATCCCGTTGTTTGGTATCCCTATTGAATAAGACCCCTTTAGATGGTGGCCGTCATGGTTAGACATCACTAGGGTGACATAGATAATCGGTAGATCCCTATATTGGTGAAGTTTTATGTGGATTCAAACATTCAAGAAAGAGGTACACTTTCCTCACCGAGATGCATTGTTGTGATATGATCTAAAAACATGAAGGTGATTCAGTTCCATCCCAAGGCGGATAGTATCAAGGTGTAGTGGAGGATTTATTTTGACGTGTGTGTTTTAGTTAATTTTAATGTTCTAAGTTGAAAGAGTATGTCCTAGTTGAGGTGAACAAGTGGGAAAGGGAATGGATAGCTTCTGGTGGTAGAGGCTTGTGGCCCAATGGGTTCGAGTGTGGTTCAAGGTATGAATATTGTTTTCATAACTCTAGTCATAGTTATAAAATAGAGTCATAAGAAACATTTACCTTTGTGTATCAACTATTTGTGACCTAGTGATACCGATGGTGGCCTTTTTTCTTGACCTTGTGATAGAGTCTCATGTAGAGTGGATCAGGGATCACATGTTTCTACTGACAGTGTGACTTGAATATATAAGGAGAGAGATAGAGCTGCAAATGAAATCTTTCTGTAGTAGCAGTGGTACCCTAGGATGTTCTCTTCAGTATGGACTGGTCTTCAACCATCCATGATCAAATGTTTTCTACCAGTGAGTATGGAAGTGCTTCCAGGCTATGGAACAAATTTTTCCTCCTTTGAAATGGAGAGATCCAGAAACAAGGCAATATGATCTCATTTTCATGAGGTTAAAACCAATTCAATAGTTCCCAACTATTACCCTTGGAGCAGTGGATTCTATAAGCTATTAGTTTCTGGAGATGGTGGAGGAGTATAAGGGAATCCTTCTTGAGGATATGATAGGTTTACCTCACCATAGAGAGTTTTTTTTATGTGTGGACTTGTAGTAGGGATGGCCTAATGTTTATGCTAGCATATCGAATAACCCCATGAAATTGTGAGAGTTAGTGGGGAAGTTGGAGGAGTCTAGAGAATGGGGTCTTCGTATGACTCAATGTGTATCCCTTGGAAGTTGAGTGTTATTTTCCTAAGAGGCAGATGAGATCTTGAAGTTAGGCGAGGGTTGGTGTCACCTAATACAGGTGATGCGAGTAAGAGTATACACCCCCCAATAACCATTGAGTTCTTCAGCCAGTGGTTTAGGGCTAAGTGGATCTTAGAGGATGACCTCACAATAGGTTAACACTAGCTCCTAGTTCAAGAGGTGGATGTGCCGAGCATGTATTCATAGAGTTTCTGGGATTGCTTTGAGTTCTTGGTGATACCCTTTGGCATGTTGAACACCACAATAGAGTTCATAAGACTTATGAGATGAATCTTTAACCTTTCCTGGATTGGTATGTGATAGTCTTCTAAAATGAAACACTAATTTCCTCAGAATCAAAGTTAGAGCACACGAGATATAGGAGGATGGTGATAGAAATTCTCTGGGACTGTTAGTCACATGAAAAATCTCATGGAGTAAGTTCTATATCTAAATGTCCACTTCTTGGGATATGCCATCTTAGACATAAGAGTAATAGTGGACACTACAGAGGTTGAGACAACATGTGTTTGAGGTCCACCCAGGGTGTGGTCAGAGAATAAGATACTCACAATGAGGTTTTTTTCCACTATTGTTGAGAAAGAAGAAAAAGCCGTTGACCACTTTAATGTTAACTCGTGTGGGTGAGGATGGTGAAACACACACCTATTTGATGGTTGTTACACCTACACTTCTTTAAGGAGTTAGGGAGGCATAAATTTGGAATATCGACTAAAAAAATATTATGTAACTAGATATCCTTAGGAAATCCACCAGATTGATTTTATGAATAAGGAAATCATGACAGTTTTTTAGGGATAGACAACAATCATGGTCACCTTACATGGGGAGGTGATGAGGAGTTTCAATTTCTCCTTTGGCTGTACATCTCAATGTATGGAAGTGCCAGATGCTGGATTAGTATGTACACCTTTTTCCATATTTTTTTGGGGGATGAAAATAATTAAATAATGGAATGATATAGAGACTCTGGTTTTACCATTTAAGACTTTGTAATATCCCTAGGAATATTTTCTAATCCAGAAAATAAGATAAAACGTGATTCTGAGGCCCGGTGAGCCTAGATTTTTTTATAAAAATATTAAATATATTTTATATTCAGCACACATTCTTTTCCTAAAAAAGTGGAATATCTCATAAATGGAGTCTCTGATAAAAAATTTGAGACCAAAGTTGAATCTGAATCATGGAGTTTACCCTAGGTGCGACCTAATGTTTGTCAGTGCGAGATGTTTGGATGGGGAAGCCATTGGAAAGGTTCATTAGATAAATTAATTTATTTATTTAATAACCATAACTCAAATAAATCTTATACGGAGAATTAGATGATAAATATGAGACCATATTTGAGTTTTGAATGCAGTGTATACCCTAGGCGTGACATAACCTTGATTGGTATCAGGTGTTTTAATTGAACACCATCGTGAGAGAAATAATTAAATAATCTGGATTATTTTTTTAATTATTTATTAAAGAGCCTAAACTAAATATATTTATATAAATATATGGTTATAAAAACTTTACAGGGTTAGCCGCATAACCCTGTGATCATTGAGAGGAGATTCTACCCCTTCTTCATTGGTGGATTGAGATCAGACGACAACTAGTGATCAGATCGAGGTGAATCGACAAGCAACAGACGTGGTAGATCACCTTAATCACTAGTTGATGCATTCTTCACCAACGATTGATCCATAACCAAGTTAGGTATCATAAATTTTGGTTTCTTCCCATTTTGAATAAAGTATTGATCATAATCAATTTTTTTTCTTGATCTGCGTTTAAATGTAACTTCACATGATCCATTGCATTGAAATAAATTATTTTTCAAATTATTTATTTTTAAGGCCATGATTCTCACCCTGATTTCTTCTCTATGAAATAATTGACAAATAATTATTGGATAATGTTGTGTACAACCTTTTTATTTGAGATTTTACCCCACTATTCTTTTTTCTATTCATCATTGGACCATGGGCTCATGACTCAACATTTTCTGGGTGAGTTCAAGTGTGATCGAACCCCCAGATTCATTGCAGTGGAAATAAAGACATGTTTATCGATGATTTTTGGATAGATTGATAAATGAGCAGGATGGTGTTCTGTGATTGAATTAGATCTATACCATGAGTGTGAGTTTTCAGATAAAAGGTTGTTTGGGATCAGATCAGTGATCCATATTTTTTGAGTTGTTGCACGATGACGATGTGTGGTGTGAAAAAATTGGTTTTGAACAAAGTTCGTGAGAGAAACCTCATTACGAGGGCCACTTGTAATGGATTTGATGGTGGCTTGAAGGTTCAAGGGTCGTTGTCTAGTGAAATGCATGATCAAAGCTAAATCTTGACATGATTAATGGGAATTGAGTTTTTATTATTATTGATAATAAAAATAATGATGTGTCATCATCATTATTTTAATTATGATAATAATAATAATAATAATATTATTTATTAATAATAATATGGGGAAATTAATTCAATATGAGTTAATCAGCAAGAAAGGAATGTGGAATTATATACACATGAGGTGGGAGAGTTCGGAAAATCCCTTATTTAAAACTTTATTTGATAAATGTTTAATATTATTGATAATAATAAAATGAAATTCAAAATGGATTTTTATGTGGAAAGTGCAATTAAAAATAGAAATAGAGGATCCATATATGTTCCTTATATAAAATTTTTTAATATATAATAATATTATTATTATAATAATAATGTAATTATAATAATAATAATATTATTTTGGTTTTTGAACCTTAATTTGTCCATAACTCCTCTGTACGACATCATTTTGATGAACTGTCAGTGGCATCGTGAACCTATAATTGAGATGGTCATTTTAAGATAGATGTTGGATACCTATTTGGGACTCATGACTTAGGCCAATTAAATGAAAATAATAATAAAATTATTATTATTGCAGAATCTTTTATCAAACATATCTTCTTCATACGGTGTTGGAATGACAAACCGTCAGTTGAATTTATACCCAAAAATTGAGGTAGATGTTTTGAGATCAATATTGGGTATTTAATTGGAGTTCATTAATCAGGTTCATGAAGTACCATTTGACCATTATGTAGTGATATTTTAATGTTTCCCTGGGTGTCCGATTTAGGGAAGTGAATAGCCTATCTCAAGAATTTTTCTTTGAGGATCACAATGGTGTAGTCCATTTGTCCACCAAGGGATGTTTGTATAGGCATATTAGTGGAATTTCATTATTGACTTTTTGGCTGACAATGAGCCTCATGCGTTTGTCTTTCTTTTGGATATGCCATGTCGTGTAGTACCCGTACACATTATGTAGTACTACGTGGCTAGAAATTCATGTGATGGCAAGGAAACAACCCAACAGAAGAGTGGGACCACATGTTGTGTGGGTCCCTTACATGACGTATACTTCTTAATGAATCATAAATCCTCTTTATCTTCTAATTTTGAACTCAAACTTTGGGTTATGAGTATTCTACTGGGTTTTTTTCTACATATAATTCATTGATGCCCTCATTTTTTGGATTTTGAGATATGTTGTTGAATTTTAGGGGAATGCTACTTACTAAGGTGAAGCTCAATGGAGATAGTGATCAAAAAAGCATACTAGATACATACCGAGTTGATCCTCCAGTGTAGTTGGGTAGTGGAATCCTCAACGAATACCAAGTTGACAATATAGTGTAGTTAGGCAGTGGTGTCCTTTATGGATAACAAGTTGACCCTCCAGTATAGCTGGGAAGTGAAATCCTCGATGGATACCAATTTAATTCTCCTGTGTAACTAGGTAGTGAAATATTCAATGGATACCTAGTTGACTCTCTAGTATAGTTGGAAAGTGGCGTCCTCAGTGGATACCGAGTTGACCCTCCAGTATAGCTAGGCAGTGGAATCCTCGACGAATATCGAGTTGACACTCTAGTGTAGCTGGGAAGTGGCATCCTTGATAGATACTGGGTTAACCTTCCAATGTAGCTGGGTTGTGGAGTACTTGATGGATACCAAATTTACCCTCCAATGTAGTAGGACAGTGGCATACTTGATGGATACTGAGATTACTCTCCAGTATAGCTAGGTTGTGGCATGTTTGATGGATATCGAGTCAATCCTCCAAAACATCTAGGTAGTTGAATCCTTGAAGGCTACCAAGTTGACCCTCCATCATAGCTGGCTAGTGGATTACTCAATGAATTATAGAGTGTAACCCTCCTGACATAATAGAGATCAGGTCCCCTACTTCAATTTTGTGGCCCCTTTACTGTTTGGCATAGTGAAAAGGCATGGTTAGACTTGGACGGTCACTTCTGGGAAGATGTGTGAGATGTTAGGAATCGTTGATGGAATTTGGGAACTATTGGATACTCTTCCTCTTGGGATGACCTCTGATATGGATATCCCCTTACTCTATCTTTTGGGATTCTTTGACTCAACATATATATACATTATTCTATTTGCACACCTTGGATTTTGGTGCTCTCCTTCGAGGAGAGGCGGAGATGCTCAGGGTATTCCACATGCTTTCTATGTTTATCTTCTAATGGTTGGATGAGTATATTCTCCTACTATAGGTGGAAAATACTCAATGTGTAGTTCATCTACTCACTATGTTGATCCCCTTGTATTTGGATGAGGTCACTTCTACCCTCCTGTTGGGTTGAGTTGTTCTCTAGGACTATATCTCGAATCTAATATCTTTCTTTCATATTGTCTATCTTACTGCTCTTCCTTTAGCTTTCAGGGTGTCCTATTGGGTATATATATACTCACCCCAATATGGGATTTTCCAGAACATGTCGTGTCTTATACAGGCGATGGATAAGTTGACCACGACTATAGAGAAGATGAGGGTCACTTGGTTCTTGGACCACATACGATGATCACACCTTTAGGAGTTGGGATCTCTAATCATTTTTCTTTCTATTTTTTTTAGGTTGGGACATATTTATGGTTGGACACATATTTTTCCCCTATAATTTTTAGTTTTTAGTACTGTAATTTATACTGTGTTGAGTATTTTCTTACATGATTGTTCCCTTAATTTTTCTTCCTCTTTGAATTTTACTCCCTATGCACTTTTTCATCGAGATGACTATGTGGGTGCATATAGGTACTTAGGAAAAGGCCTCCCTATGTTAGTTATGACTTAAGCATTGGTCCCTACCCCCTGACCTATGGAGGCAGGCATGGTGTATTCACGACTCGAGCCTCAGCTTGGGTCAGGTCATGAAAAATCTGAAGAGGGAAGTTTAGTTTCTTTCATGATTTTTAAAGGAACACAATTCTCTAGTCATATGTATTTTTCTTCACCATTTCAACCTAACAAGTGGTATTATAGGTTTGGATCTTTTAGAATATTGAATATATATTTTGGATCTAACAAACCTGAGTTAAAGATCGAGACAAATAGAAATATAAATGGTTGATCTTAGATAAGGTATGTTTCTGATCTATGATGCTTTTTAATGGTAATAATTATGGATTCTAGAAATCACACATAATTATTTATTTCAAAAATCTTGGAATAAGAGTTTATTTCAAGGTAATCAATACTTATGAAATTTCTGAAGCTGAGTTAAACAATTTTAAATGATGATCCAGAAAAATATTATGATCTTAATTCGATAGTGATGAATGTTATTGTTTGTGGTTTAGAAACTGATGAATTTAATGAAGTTTTTCAGTGTGCATGTAGTATCCAAATTTTTTAAAGACAATAAAAGCCTATTTTTAATGATTTATAAATATTTTTATGTGAAAATGTAAATTAAAAATAAATATCACTTAACAAATGTATTAAAGGATTTTTGTAAGGATAAAAGTCTAGATAGAATCTTGGAATATTATATGGAATATTTTCAGAGTTTGGCGCTGAGTTAGTGTGAGATTTTGAGGCTCATTGAGCCTCAGAAAAGATGTAATAAAAATATTAAATATATTTTATCAAGTGTGTGTGATTTATCCAAAATAATTAAATATCTCCAAAATAGTACATTTTATAAGAAATTTGATACCACCATCAAGTATGAGACACGGGGTTTACTGTAGGTAGGACGTTACTTTTATGCGCATCTAGAATTTGGTAAGATCACACACAAGGATAACTTATTTAATATTTTTATTATATTATTTTTCCAAAATAATTTAATATCCCCAAACAATTTATCATATGAAAAATATGAGACCACCATTAGGTTTGGGACATGGGGTTTACCCTTGGCATGGAAAATATTTATGTTCATCGGGCATTTGGCTAGATCGCACATGAGTATAACCTTTTTATTATTTTTAATAATTACTCTAATTAATTTAATTATAAAAAAAGTGGGCATTGTTCATGTCCCCAAAAATGTTATAGACCTCAATTATTCTCCAATATTGATTTTAAAACCTTCTATTTCATCATCATTTTGATCTGTTAATGTTTCAACGACTTAATAAGGATAAATTAATGTCTTTGTCATTAGTTTTTGGCTAAATCATGGATTAAATTTGGTTTTTTATTTTGAGGTTTTGTGTGATTTTATTTTTTATTGATTTTAATACCTGAACAATCTTGTATTTTCATGTTGGTTGATCTTATTGAGTTTAGATGACCTCAGATATCCATTTCATGTGACCGATAAAGGTCCAATTATTCGATTCGGTTCCTTCATCCAGTTCGAGGTTTAATGAAACCCCCATTTTTTGGGCTCCCTATATGCAATGTCCTATATGACAATGTTTGAATTATTATTTTTATTTATTTTTAATTATTTCCCCATTCTTCTCAAAATGTGGAAAAATTTCAAATTGAAATAAAATAATAAAACCTAAAAACATATCTAGGGATATTTCCATCAATTATCAAAATATGAATGTATGATATTATTAAACATAATTACAAGTTATTTTTTCAAAGATATTTTTTGTGAGAAATTATCATGGATGATTGCATGGGTTTATCAAGAGATAATTTATTGAAGTGACACACAATAATTTATTTGAACTATCAATGAATAATTATTAGAATTATCAAATTATAATTTCAATATTATCAAAGAATAATTTATAAAAATTATCAATTGATAATTAAATGTTTATTGAAGGATAATTTATTGAAATTATAAAAAATATAATTATAAAAAGGATAGTTTATAATAAATTATCAAAACATAATTATAGAGGATAATTTATAAAAAATTATCAAAAGACAATTATAAAGTATAATTTATGATAAATTATTAAAAGATAATTATAATGGATAATCTTTAATAAAATATCAATATATAATTATAACAAGGATAATTTATAATAAATTATCAAAAGATAATTATAAAGAATTATTTATGTTAAATTATCAAGAGATAATTATAAAATGTTAATTTATAAGAAATTATCAAAGGATAATTATAAAAGGACAATTTATGAGAAATTATCCAGAAATAATTATAAAAGGATAATTGGTGATAAATTATCAAAATATTACTATAAAAGGATAATTTATGTGAAATTATCAAAAGATAATTAAAAAAGGTTAATTTATAAGAAATTATCATAAGATAATTATAAAAGGATAATTTTGGATAAATTATCAAAATATAATTATAACGAATAATTTATAATAAATTATCACAAGATATTTTTAAAGGATAATTTAAGATAAATTATTAGAGAAAATTATAAAAGGATAATTTATGATAAATTATCAACAGATAATTATAAATTGATAATTTATAATAAATAATCAGAAGATAATTATTTTTAGGGAGAATATTGTTAGTGCATGTGATGGCCTAGAATGATAATTCAGAAGTTATATATGAGATATAAAGTATCATCACATGTGATATATTATTTATTTTTGAAATAAAATAACTATTTTTAGTTGTTGGAACCCTTGAAAAAAAATGAGTATTGATAGGTCAATGTTTACGATAATATGGTCATGAAGAGGTGTTCTTGAATGTTGAGGATTATAATCTAGCCGTCAAACCACACAGGGTGGTTTATCCTTGCCTTTTAAATCAATGAATTTTGAGGTAGGAATTTCCTTACCTTTCTGGGATCTTGTTAGAAATGTGTTTCCTTGTTATGATTTATTTATATCTTGATTTATATTTATGCTTGAGTTGCGATCACATGTGTGTGTGTGTCCTGTGATATGGTATGTATTGATTCAAGGAGATTGATGTTATATATTTTTCTACTTCATCTTTAATTCACATATTGATGTATATGATGATACTATATTTCTCATGATTTGTACTATGGTTGTTTTCATGCTATGACTTGTCATGTTTTCTTTTAGAGGATTGGTATGTGTATACTTAACAAGTGGTCGTCATGGTGTGATTACTGCCTATGGGATTCAAACATGGTGTTCAATGATGATAACAGAATAACATGATGGCCTTTTAATATGAAATCTACTTTATTCCTTGCGGATTCTTAGTATATGGTCTACACTTGATGCGTTGTGGATTCCGAGTGTTACCTAATGCCTTTGAGATTTTTGGTAGGTAACAGATACTCGATGCCCTATGGATTTTGAGTACTAATCGATGCCTTTTGGATTTTGGGTAGGTTGTTTTCACTTGATACCTTGTGGATTCTAAATGACTCACCAAAAAATTATAGCTAGTATAGATACTTATCAATATAGAGTAAATTTCTAACATGAAGCCAAAGTAGGTATGACCGAGGGGTTTTACTAGCTTGGTTAGCACAAGACCACTCATATTTGAATTGTATGTTTATACTTGTTACACATTGATCATTATTATTTCATATACTATTATACTTGAGAACAACAGGTTATGGATACATTGATGATCTCTTACCAAGTCTTGTACTCACACCCTACTTGGGAATTTCAATCCACTTTTAGATTTCACAAGGGATACGACAAATGGTAAGGGACCTTTGGTGGATAGTTGAGTAGAAAAGTATTGATCTTGTAGAATATGGGGACAAACTCAAGAGGACACACTCTTTATTTATTTACTTTATCTGATACTTTGTACACATGACATGCTCTCCACCTTGTGAGCCGATTTATTATTTGACATATATTCCATCATTATTATTCCACATGTTTACATTGATTATTTATTATAATTTTTTTATTCTTTATAATTGATCCTATGAAAAGATAATGGGGGTATAGTATCCCCACTTATGGTCTCATAATCTCACTACTAGTCGGTAGTCTCTTATGTATGGGGAGTCATGCATGCTGCCATGTGACCTTGAAGTTCGGATCCAGTGGTTTAGGTTGGGATATTACAAAATGGTATCCAAGGGGATATTATTCATTAACTACTTTCTTCTCTTTTCTTAGTTTGGGAAAAGGTAGATAGGAGATATTATGATTGAGACTAGGGAAAGAGAACTATTCTAGTGCATGGAAAACACTGTATAGTGGACCTTTGAGTTTCTATATAGTTGAAAATTTATGTTTTTCTATTCCCATTGATTAAATTCACCTTGGTTGATGCAAATGATTTTTTATGTGATTTATGAGATTTTAGGTGCATTCATGTATCATGACTTGGAATGTTAGTTCACATGACATAAATATATTGAATGTTGTGATGCACTATAGTTCTTAATTAAATGACTAGATTTTTATATCTATTTGGGGTAGTTTCTCCTTGTGTGATATATCTGTTTCCATGATGTTGTGATATATGTTTATTGTCATTTGAACTAATTTTTTTTTGTTTTAATATATATATATATATATATATGTGATGGATGTGACTAACGTACATGGATGGAAACAAAGGTTAGTGATAGAAAGGATATACCTTGGGGGAAATCTATACTTCTAGGAGAAACCTTTTGTGATCCCATAGTCTAATTAGGGTTTATCCTAATGAATATGTTTCTTTTCTAAATTTTTTATTTCATGTTATAGGAAATTTAACTTCAATAAAATCTTATAGAATTACTTTTGAAGTAGTCCAAAATACATCTTCAAGGGAGTATACTTCCGCTTTACCACTGGATGTGTAGGATAATTCAGTTGAGAACATTCCCGAAACTACTATGTAGTATTGTTAACAGGGATACTTCAACCAGAAGTAATTTCATTAGTTCCTATCCTAGGAATAATAGTTCAAAACTGTGTCGAATATTCCATGAGTTTCAACTCCAGCATTCATCATCCATCAATAGTACCAAAAGCCCTCAGGATGTTGAAGAATGAGTTGAAATATTTTTGGTAATATTTTACATAGTAGAAACTTCGGAGGAATAGAAAGTTATATAGAGATTAATCTCATGTCAATAGCACATCAATTTTGATACTTGACATTGTATGGAACCAACTTAGCTGAAAGAGATCATGATTCAGCTGGAAGACTTGGAAGGGATTCCAAAGGCCATGTACTTCACCATGGGGTTCACCAGTTTTGTTCCCCAAAAAGGTAGTGATATAATTTTTCTCTATGGATAAACCATGTGATGGTAATGAACCAATATCCATTTCCTTTGATTGATGATCTTTTTAATCTGCTACAGGGATCTCGATGGTTCTCTAAGATTTGTCTTTGATTGTGATATCACCAGTTGTGAGTTAGAAAGGAATACATTCTGAAGATTGAATTTTGAAGAAGGTATAGACTATATGAGTACATGGTTATGCTATTTGGGATGATGAATACACTATTAGTGTTAATGGACCACATAAATGTGATCTTAAATCCATAATTGGACTCATTAATCTTAGTATTCATCAATTATACCCTCATCTACTCATCGAAAAATAGCAAAATGAAGGGTACCTAGAGATAGTTGTGAGTATGCTTTGAGCACAAAAGATTTATGCCAAGATATCAAAATGTGAATTCTATATTCGAGAGGTAAAATTCCTAGGACATGTGGTCTCTAAGATTGAAATATCTATAGACTCAGATAAAGTTGAGGTAATCATGTTGTGGATATGTCCTCGAAATGTGTTCATGATTAGGAACATTCTTGATTTAGTAGTATATTATTGATGATTTATCCAGGACTTTTCCCAACTATAAACACACATAAAAATGCTAAAAAACAAGGGAGTGAAGTTTCAATGGTGAGACCAATGTAAATAGGATTTCATTGATCTAAAGAAAAGGTTGATGATAACTCTAGTACTAACACACCTAGATACTTGGATTGGTTATGCAGTGTAATGTGTTGTATCATGAATTGGTCTAGGAGAGGTGATGATGAAAAAAGAGAATGTAGTATCCTAAGGGTATTTTTAGATAAGACACCGATATTGGAACTACCCTACACATGACTTGAAGCTCGAAGCTGTGGTCCATGCTCTAAAGTGTTGGTGAAACTATCTCCTTGGTGAGAGAGTTATAGTTTATATGAAACATAAAATCCTTTGCTATATCTTCACACAAAGGGAACTAAATTTGAGATAGATTAATTGTGTTTAGTATCTTTATAATTTCTATTTTGATATGATTTATGCACCTAGGAAAAGGTAATGTTGTTATAGATGATGTTATCCTAAGACACAGACTGAGCATGGGTTGGTGAGAGATCCTCATAAGAGTAGTGGAACTTGATGAGATTATTAGATTATTGGAGGATAAATGCCTTGGATAAAAAAGATTCTATGACTTATTATCCCTTGGTAGTCACATATTCACATCAAGACTATATAAAGGTTGAACAAGAGTAAGACTCAAAGTGTATTGTAATGAGGGAATAACTAGATAGTGGTGACTCAATACCCGGATGGTCAATGGATGATGAAGATGTGATATTGGTACAGAGGAGATTAGTAGTCTATGATTACATAACATAGGAGATTATAAGGGATTACCATACCTCTATATGGGTAGAACATAATGGTATAACCAAGATGCACTATGACTTTTGGATATTGTTCTGGCGGCTAGGGATGATGAGAGACATCATTAGGTTTGTGTGCCGATTCCTTACCAGCTATAGGGTAAATTTCGAGCAATAGTGTCCTAGTGTTTTACTTCATAAACTCCTTGTTCCATTATTTAAGTGATTGGATTCCATGAAATACTTTTAACAAGATTATCTATGACCCTGAGGGGACGTGATGTAGTCTGTGTGATTGTCGATTGGATAAAGATGTCTTCTCACTTCTTATCGATTAGAGAGACTCACTCAGTGGAGGAGAAAGGAAAAATCAATATCCAAGAGATCATATGATGACAAGGAGTTCCCTTGAGAATTGTTATAGATATAGATTCATGTTTTACATCAATATTTTATAAGAAGTTATAGAAATCACTTGGGACTCAGCTGAGATTGATCATGGTGTCCCATCCTCAAATTGATGGATAGACCAAGAGGACTATATGCATATTGGAGGATATTCTTCAAGATTTAATTGTATATTTTTGTGAATCATGGTATGATAACCTATCCTTGATTGTGTTTTCAAAAAATAATAGTTAGCAGTCTTCAATTCAGATGGAACATTATGGGACTCCTTATGGGAGCCGATGTTGGTCACTGCTCTGTTGGTATGAGGTGGGTGTGACAATGGTTATTGGCCCCAACATGGTTTATGAGACCTATGAGAGAGTAAAACTAATACGAAAGTGGTTGATCATCACTAAGAGAAGAAAAAGATATTATGTCAAAAGTAGGAAGAGATATTTGGTGTTCATTGTGGATGATCAATTTTTTTCTAATGAGTGTCTCCTCGGTTGGGGCACAAACATTTGAGGAGGCATGGAAAGAAAAAACCATATTGTGTGGGACCCTTTGAGATCACCGAATGAGTGGGGACAATAGTGCACCATTCAAAAACTTCTTACATCTTGTTGAGACATGCATGACACGTTCCATGTTTCTTAGATTCAAAGGTACATGCCCGAAATAATGACCCTGTTTTTTTTTAAATAACTATTACATAATTTTAAAGATAAACAACATAATAGTGCTACAAAAACAGAATCCAAAGGTTTAGTGTCTTGTAAAAATTAATACCATACATAATTTTTACATAATAAAACATAATCATTTATTTAATTCCTTCTTCTATTGTTTATTATTGTCCCTCATGTTATCCTTAGCACAAGTATTCATTTGAGGATATACATCAAAATAAGGGGTGAAATAAAATAATAGTAATAGGATGAATAAGAGACATGAAACATGGGTGAAAGTAATAATAATCATCATAATATAAGAAAAGTATGATCATAATAATCATTATAGTAATCATTAGAAAATTTCATGGAATGTGTCAATGCATAAAAATAAAACATCATGTCTTAGTGGTGAACTACCACACAAAGTTGTGAAAAAATCTAGCATCATGTTCACACATATTTCACTTTATCTCATAAGGTACATCAGATTACACAATTCATTGGAGTACTATATAATTCTGGGTGCACCCGTCACATGATAACATTTACATGCACAATATAATTCTGGGTGCACCCATAACATCATAACATTTATATAATCATGCCTACAACATAGAATGTATATCAATATTGAACATATAATAGCCCATGGAAATAAATGAGTTTCATTTTAAAAAGAATAAATTCTTGAATAAACTTTTTAGTTCCCAAAAGAAATAGGGAATAACATACTTGGCATAAGAATTATCAATCTTGAGTGAAGAAGAAACAATCTCATGAAATGTAAAAGAAGTATTTTTGAAAGAACAGTTCTTTAGGAAAAATATTTGAATTTTTCATAAAACCAGATTGGAAAAATTTATATCATAAGAAAGGAAGGAAAAATAAAGGATATTTGAGAAATATTAAAGGAACATCCAAACTGAAAATGGAGTGAAAGAAGGAAAACCAAAGAAATATAATTGGGTTCAAGAATCACCTTACCTTATGTTCAAGTGGTTTCTTCACTTTAATATCCTAGAAAATAAAATTAAATTCATTAACTAATAAATCAAAAACCTTTTATAATTTTTTTTATTAATTATATTTTTATTAAGTTAATTTAGGGTTATTATGATCAGTTATAGAGTTCAATTCCATCATTTCCAGAGTTTGTTTTCATGGTTTTCATGATCGGTTCTCTTGTTTATAAGTATGAAATTTCATGTATAATGAAAATGATTATACATAATTAAAATTATATGTTATTAATGAACATATCTAAGATTAAATGATCTTATATTTCATTTTTTATGGTATAAGGGTTAATTTTTAGATATAATTTTAATGAAAATGATTTAATTTATTTAGATGGTTTTTACGACCATTATGAGATTTTATCATTTTGTTTAACATCATGTTTATATATTGGTTCCATAACATTATATAACATATACTATGTATACTAAAATCTTATTTAATCATAATAATGGTTTTATGACTAGCTTTGGTATATGTAATGGAAAATTAAAATGCATCATCCACGGTGGTGGAAAATTGACACACTAGAGATGATATATTCATTTTTAGAATAAAAGGAAAAGGGAAGAGATTTGAAGTTGAATTATTACATCAACATAATAAAATTAAATTATATAAAACATACTTGAGTTATCATGACACTAGGATAAGTGGGGGTGAGTATAGGACAATAAATGAAATGAAATTGTAAAGAAATTAAATAAAAAAATATGATTTTAACTCTTGAATCATTCTCCTTGCGAACCTCATTAGGGAGATTGGTTTTGGTTTTTTTTGAGACAAAATTATTATAGACCCAGTTTAGGGGTTTGGAAAGAGTATTGGATATAATTTTTATAATGCTAAAAGCTTAGAATGTGTGAGGAGAAGAGGGGTTGAGGGATGGTATGTATAGGGGAGGAGAGGGGGTGTTTTCTCATGATTTTATATTGGTTTATTATTTGGGTTCAGGAAAATTAATAGTTTAAACCTGATCACTAAATATATTAAAATAATGTAGGTGGGTCTGATATTTCTAGATTATATCAGCATTACATCAATAATAACTCAAAAATTCTGGTATTTAGCTTTTATCTTATATTATTATATTTTACTATTCATAAAAAACTCACGTATTTTAGAAAAATCCAAAAAAATTCACCCTTACCATTTTAAAACTAGTAGAATTTAAAAATTAACCCCATTTTATGAAAATAATTTTATAAACATGATACATTTTATTTTTAATTAAAATCATTATTTTTTTAAAAAAATAACAATTTTAAAATTATAACTAGTTTTATAACAATTTTGAAAATTAATTAAGGTCTCATAAAATCATTTTATAATCATAAGACAATAAAATGTTAATTTATGAATCTATTTTATAAAAATAAATTTTCTTTTAAATAAATATATTAATTATAAAATTATAAATAATCATTTATGTTTTATAAAAACACCACCACTTAACTAATAATTTTTAAAATATTTATTTACTTATACTATGATATAATTATATCATATTTTTATTTATAAGATTCCAAAATTTTATTTATACTTTCATAGGTGAGGTTACTGTTCTATTGGATAGATCCCTATTCTTAAGTTTCATATTACTATTCTAATGGCCATTTACTATTTCATCAGTATTGGTCCCTTAACTTCTAGAAATACCTAATATTTTATTCATTATTCATTTATAAAGTTTGTATTGTGTTCTCAAAGTTATTTCATATTGATTATACTATTTGATATAATTATAAGAATAGAATTTCCATTGATAAAATTTTGGGTCGTTACATTCTCTCGCCTTATGAAATTTCTCCATCGAAATCTCATTTTATATACTATGGTGAAAATAATTTATGGTACTCATCATTCATCGCTTAGTTCAGTTCCCATGTCACCTCTTCATAATTATGGTTTCACCGTAGTACATTGACTAGGTGAGTAGTCTTGTTGCATAAAACATTATCTATACGGTCCCAGATATTTATAGGATGCTCCCCGTAAGATAGATCATTTTCCAGCTATACCACATCTAGATTTATTAAATGTGAGGGATCTGTTATGTACTTCCTAAAGAGGGATACATGGAATACATCATGTAATTGAGACATGGTAGGTGGAAGTGTCTATCGATAGGCCATTGCTCTGAAATGATCCAGAAAATCGAAGGGGATGATGTACCTAGGACTCACCTTTCCTTTATTACCAAATCTCATGATCCTATTCCATGGAGATATGTGGAGGAATACCATATCTTTAGTGTCAAACTCTATGTACTATCAAAGATTGTATGCATTGATCTTCTATCGGATTTGGGAATAATTGATGTCCTACTAAATGGTTTTCACCTTCTCCACAATTTCTTCTACCATTTTAGGTCCTAGAAGCTTTTGTTCACCAGCTTCATCCCAGCAAACCGGTGTTCTGCATATTTTCCCACAAAGGTCTTTATATGGAGCCATTTGGATTCGTGAGTGGAAAATGTTGTTGTAAGAGAACTCAAGAAGAGGAAGATGTTGTAACCATCCTCATTTGAAGTCCATAGAACATGCTCTCAACATGAATTCTAGTGTCTGAACAGTCTGTTTAGATTGGATATTATCTTGAGGATGATATGTTGTACTGAAGTTAAGGTCAGTGTTTATAGTATGTTTGAGACTTTTTCAAAACATTTAGGTGAATCACAGATCTCATTCAGATACAATCTATAGTGTTACTCCATGAAGACTTACCAATTTTAGGATTTATATATGTTCTAGTTGATATAGTGATAAGTCCTCTTGAATTAGGATAAAGTGAGCTATCTTTGTAAGATGATCCAAAAAAATCCATACTTCATTTTTTCCTCTGGATGTCTTTGGAAGTCTGGTGACAAAGTTCATGGTGATGTTTTCCCATTTTCATGTTGTTATGGGTAATGGTTGCTTCATCCCTTTATAATTTTTTCTTTCATCCTTTACTTGTTGACATATTAGGCACCTTGATATATATTTTCCGATCTATTTCTTCATATTGTCCCACCAATAGTGCTCTGAGAGATCATAATACATCTTTGTGCTCCCTAGATGAATAGAGAAGGTTGAGCTATGTGATTAATTTAGAATATGTTTCTTTATCTCTGGATTAGATTATACACATAGTCATGACCTAAATCTTACAACTCCTTCCTCATAAATTTTAAACTTTGAGGATTTCCCTTTTCTCATAGCTTCCACCTTCTATTGAATTTCTATATCATTTATTTGAGCATCATTTATTTTATCCATGAGGGATGGTTGGGCAATAATTTTATAAAGGATTGGTGATGTTCCTTCATTAATGATTTCCATTTTCATCCTTCGAAAATATAAGAATACTGGATCCCTCTCAATTATCATCATTGATAATGTTTCATGATCCTTTCTACTTAGAGCATCCACCAATTTATTCGCTTTTTTGCAAGTTGGTAGTGGATTGAGTAATCATAATTTTTGATGAGATCTAAACATACTCACTGGTGTATATTAATCTATTTCTATGTGAATATATATTTTAGGCTCTTATGATCAGTATATATTTCTCACTTCTCCCCATAAAGATAATACCACCAAATTTTCAACACGAAGATCACAAATTCAAACTCCAGATCATGAATGTGATAGTTTTTCCCACGAATTTTCAAATACCTTGAGGCTTATGATATCACTTTATCATTTTTCATTAGTACATAGGCTAATTATTTCTTTGAATCATCTCCATATAACAAAAATATTTCCCCACTTATTGGAAGTGTAAGTATTAACATAGTGATAAGCCAATTTTCTAACTCTTTGAAGCAGTATTCACATTCATTGGTCCATAAAAAATTTACTCCCTTCCAAGTCAACTTGGTCAGGGGTTTTGTAAATCATGATAAGTTCTTCAAAAATCACTGGTAATACCCATCTAAACCAAGGCAACTACCAATCTCCATTACAAAATTTTTCCTAGGCCACTCTTCGATTTCCTTTATCTTAGATGGGTCTAAAAATACTCCTTTAATGGTGATAACATGCCCTAAGAATAATAATTCCTCTATATATAACTCACTTTTACTATATTTTACTTGAAGTTTCTCCCTTTATAAATTCTGTATCAAAATATTCAAATTCTCCTCATGTTCCCCCTTACACTTGGAGAATATCAGAATATCACCAATAAAGACTATACCAAATTTGTCATGGTAACATTTAAAGACTCTATTCATTAAGTCACTGAATATTTATGGAGCATTAGTGAGTCTGAAGGGAATAACTATGAACTCATAGTGCCCATACCTCATTCAAAAGGCAATCTTGGGAATTTCTTCCTTACCTTTAATTAGTGATATCCTGATCAAAGGTCCACCTTAGATAAATAATTGTCCCCACGTAATTGATCGAATAATTCATCTATCTATGTAATGGTATAATTGTTCTTTACCATAATTTTTTTGATCTCACAATAATCAATGCAGAGGCGAATTGATCCATCCTTCTTCTTGATAAAGAGGACTGGTTCACCCCAAAGTGAGGCACTCGATCATATAAAACCCTTATCCATATTCTCTTGTAATTGATTCTCCAGTTCCCCCAACTCAATAGTGGACGTTCTATAAAGTGTATTTGATATAGGTAGAGATCCAAGAATAAGTCCAATTGAGAACTCAACCTATCGATCTAGAGGAAGACCAAACAATTCTTAAGGGAACACATCCGTGTAGTCCCTTATAGTGGGAATGTATTCAAGCATTATTATATCCTTTACCTCAATCATTTGAGCTTGATATTCTTACTCATAAGGCAATAATATACACACTTGATATGATGGGTCTGAATATTATTCACCATAATCCTGACAATTATACAGAATTGGAGGATGCCTTAGGATGTGGACAGTGATCTAACCTTATTGAAATTTTATGTTTTATTTGTATAAAGGTAAACAGTCCATGACCAATGTAGAATCAAACTCCACCAAAGGAAGTCTGACACAATTTTCTTTGAGGTTTAGTTCACAAAAATTAACTTGGGATGACTTATATACTTTGGATTTAGTAATTTCTCCATTTTTATTCTCACAAATAACTCAACCTCCATATTTTGAGCGGGTATTTGAATATTTCTAATAAACTTGTAGGATATGAAATAATTCATAGAACTAGAATAAAAAAGAACATTATCTATTCAAGAATCAATAACTGGAGTACCTATCACCACATAATTATCAGGATCCACCTTAGCAGTAGTGATAACATAATCTTTCCCTTTCTATTTCTGCATTAGTGGCTGCTGACACTAATTTTCCTCAGTGAGTTGAGGTTTAGTGCACCAGAATGTATAGTTATATTGCTTCTTATATTTGAAACATTGGACCATGGGTGGTGCTCTCCTTTCTTCAACTAAATTTTCATGTTCACTCATGTCTCTTTGACATTCATGAGATTTGTGGCCTTCTCTCCCACACTTAAAGCATTTCCCCGTCCCTTTGAGGCAATTCCCATGATGTTTCTTCCCACATTTTTTTGACATGTGAGTGGTTGATATTTATTTCCATATTTTTCATTACATCCTCTATCTAGAAAATCCATATTTTTTTTCTTATCTCCAGAGCCATGGGCCCATTCTCCAAACACCATCTCAACTTTGACATCACATCGAACAAATTATTCATAACTCCCAAAGTCTCTAATTTATATAGACTTTTGAAGGTGTGGTTTTAAAACACTAAAGAATATATCAAATTTTTCTATCATTTTTTATAAAAAAACTTGAATCATACCTTTCAATCCTTGTGAAATTTGCTTCATAGGCCGTTACAGATTTACCTTCCTTTTTCTTCAACTCTATGAATTCTCTCTCAACATCTATATAAAGAGTTTGAGGGAAATACTTGTTGAGAAACATTATATTAATGTCTTCCCACCCCATATATTAAATTTCATCCTTATGTTTAGTGTTTTTAATTAACGATAACCAATGATCGACCATTCCATCTAGATGATAAATGAACAGATTCACCTTCTCCTTATCAAAATTGTGGAGCATAGGAAATATAATATCCATTGAGTAGACACAATGTTACACAACTAGTGGATTGGAAGATCCCCTAAATTCCTGTGGTCATTTCCGTATAAAATAATCAATATCTAGTTTCTACATATTAGGTGAAATATGATGTCCACATTATTTAGGTTATTGTTTAGAGACTAATAAAACTGTATAATAATCTTCATGAAATTTCAAACACCACCTCCCAAGGCATTGGGGAAGTAATTTAGAAAAGCAGTGGATTGTCCCTCACATGGGTTGTCAGCATTATTTCTCCTAGTTCCCACCATTTTCTAAAATAGGAAAGGTTAGAACAAAATATAAGTCAACAAGTCCTGAATAGATAATTTATTACTTTATGAAATTAACTATAAATCCATATCTTATGGGATCCTTATTTTTTGAAATTTTCTAAACCAATGATTCTAGGGTGATTACTTATACTTATTCTCATACCAAGGGTTTTCAATATATTTATCTAATCAAAATTACCAAATTAACTTAATCGTGCTCTGATTCTAACTATAGAGAACTTACTTTTTCTTACATAACTATTGCATAATATTAAAGATAAACAAAATCATAGTGCTACAAATCTAGGGTACAAATGTTTAATGTCATGTGAAAATGAATACCATACCTAACTTTTACAAAATAGAACATAAAAATTTATTTAATTCCATCTTCTCTAGATTCTTATTGGCCCCTGTGTTCTCCTTAGTACAAGTATTCACATGAGGATATACATCAAAAGAAGGGGTGAGCTAAAATACCAGGAAGACGATGAATAAGAAACATGAAACATGGGTGAGAATAATCATCATCATAAAAACATAAGATAAGTATCATAATCATAATCATGATCGGAAGCATTAGATAAAGTCATGGAATGAGTCAATGCATAAAAATGAAACATCATGTCTTAGTGGTGAATGACCACACATAGTTTTGAAAAAAGATAACATCATGTTCAGGTATATTTCAGTTTATCCCATGAGATACTTTACACTAACCAATGCATTGGAGAAATATATAATTTCAGGTTCACCCGCCACATCATAACATTTACATGTGCTATATATTTTTGGGCACACCCATCACATCATAACATTTACATTATCATGCATGCCACATAGAACATATATAAATCATGGAAATAAAATAACCCATGGAAATGAATGGGTTTATTTTCAAAAAGAATACATTCATGAATAAACTTTGGGGTTATCAAAATAAATAATGAATAACATAATTTCTATAAGAATCATCAATCTTGAGTAAATAAGAAACAATCTCATGGGAAGTAAAATATGTATTTTTGGAAAGAAGAGTTCTTTTGGAAAAATATTTTTATTTGTCATAAAATCAGATTTGAAACATGAATATAATAGAAAATAAAATTTAGGGAAAACTAAATTATATTTAAGGAAAAGTAATGTAACATCCATACTGAAAATGGAGTGAAAGAGGGAAAACCTAAAGAAAGAGAGTTGGGTTAGAGAGTCCCCTTACATTAGGTCCATGTATGTTATTAACATTAATATCCTAGATAATAAAAATAAACTCCTTAATTAATAAATACATAACCTTTTATACATGTTTTTTATTCATTATAATTTTATCATGTTCATTTATGGTCATTATGATGAGTTGTAGAGTTCAATTTCGTCGTTTTGAGAGTATTCACTTTCTTGGTTTTCTTGATCAGTTCACTTGTTTATAAGTATGGAAAATCATGTATAATGAAAATGATAATCAGGAATTGAAATTACATGTTATTAATGAACATAAAAAATATTAAATGATCTTATATATCATTTTTTATATGGAATGAGGATTATTTGTTATATATAATGTTAATGAAAATGATTTCATTTATTTTGGCAGTTTTTACGTCCATTATGAGCTTATTTCATTTTATTTAAAATCATGTTTATATATTCGTTCGAGAATAACATGTAACTTATAATATGTATAATAAAATATTATTTAACCATAATAATGGTTTTATGATCAGTTTTAGAGGCATTAATGGAAAATTAAAATGCATTATTCGTAGTGGTGGTAAATCAGCACACTAGAGACGATATTTTCATTTTTAGAATAAAAGGAAACGGGAATATTTTTGAAGATTAATTATTACATTAACATAATAAAATTACATTATATAAAAGATATTAGAGTTATAATTACACTTGTAAAAGTGGAAGTGATGAGAGTATAAGAAAATAGATGAGATTGAAAATAAATTATAATTAAAAGAAAGAGGATTTTACGTCTTGAATCCTTCTCCTTGAGAACATCCTTAGGGGGATTGGTTTTGGTATTTTTTCTGATACAAAAGGCTTATGGAAATGGGTGAGGGGATTGGGAAGAGGATTTGAAATAATTTTGATAATTATGAAAGTTTGGAAGGTGTTAGGAGAAGAGAAGGAGAAAGGTAGAATTTATAGGGGGGAGAAGGGTTTTTTCTCATTATTTTGTTAATTAGTTTATTATTTTGGATCAAGACTATGAATAGTTTAAACCTTATAACAAAATATATTAAAATAATTAAGAATATTTCTAGATTTTGGGCTTATATAATCCTTACATCAATAATCACTAAAACATTCATGTTTTTAGCTTTTATCGTAAATTATCGTATGTTACTATTCACCAAAAATCAAGTATTTTAGAAAAATCCCAAAAATTCACCCTAACCAGTTTTTTATGTTTAGAATTAAAAAATGAACCCCATTTTATAATTTTTTTATAAGTATGAGAAATTTAATTTTTAATTAAAATCATAATTTATTTGAAAAATACTGATTTTAAAATTAGAACTGATTTTATAACACTTTTGAAAAATTAATTAAGGTCTCATAAAATTATCTTAAAATTTTAATTTTTGAATATATTTTATAGAAGTATTTTTTTAAATAAATATATTAATTTAAAAATTATAAATAATCATTTTTATTTTATAAAAATACCATCACTAAACAAATAATTTTTAAAATATTTATTTACTAATAATATGATATAATTATACCTTATTTTCATGTATAAGATGTATAAATTGTATTTATACTTTTATAGGTGACGTTACTATTATTTTGGCTAGATAAATATTCCGAAGGGTCATATTACTATTCTAAGGGCTAGGTAACTATTTCATCGGTATTGGTTCCTTAACTTCTATAATACCTCTTATTTTATTGATTATTCATGTATAAAGTTTTTATTATGTTCTCAAAGTGATTTTATGTGGCTTATACTACATGAAATAATTATAAGACGGTAATTTACATTGATCAAATTTTGGGTCATTACACCTAATTCTACGTATGTTATAGATTGTGTGGCCATTGATTTTGAACCTGATGCATCTTATTGGAGCATCCTGTATGGATTAAATACCAGAGTTAGAAATTAATCTGAGGGAAAATGGTACCACTAGTCCAGTTTTTGTGGTAGCATGGAAAGATCCAGGAGGAGATGTGGGAGCGTTAACCTGGTGTTCGGGCTTAGTGTCCAGAGTTGTTCGAACAATAGCACTAGAGATAATTCTTTGGGATGATAAGTAGATAGAGGGGGAGAATTTTAATATCCTAAAATTTGAAAGATAATAAAAACCACTTTGTTAATGATTGATAATATTTTTTTGTGAAAATGTAATTTTTTAACAAAAATCAATTAATAAATTTCTTAAGGTCTTTTTGTAAGGGTAAAATCCCAGATAGAATCTTATAATATTCTATAAAATATTTTCAAAGTTAAGCACTGAGTTAGTGCAAGATTCCGAGGCACGTAGATCATCGATGTAGATGAAATAAAAATATTAAATATATTTTATCACACACATGTGATTTATCAAAAATAATTGAATATCTCAAACATGGTTCATTGTATGAGAAATACAGGACAACTGTTAGGTCTAGAATACTGATTTTACCATATGTAGGGCATAAATTTTATGCATGTCAGGCATTTGGTAAGTTCTCACATGAGGATAGCTTATTTAATATTTTTATTGTATTATTTTTTTATAACAATTGAATGTCTCCCAAACAATGCATCACATGAGAAATATAATACCACAGTTAGGTCCTGGACATGGGTTTACCCTAGGTGGGGCATAACATTTGTACATATCAAGAGTTTTTCTAGATCTCTCACAAGTATTACCATTTAAATATCTTTATTAATTATTTTAATTAATTTCATTTTTTTTAAAATACGGGTATTGTTCATCTCTGCTAAAAATTTCCGAACCTCCATTATTCTCCACCATTGATTTCAAAACCTTCTGTTCCATCACAATTTTGATTGTTTTCTATTGCAACATCTTAATGAATATAAATTAATGAATCTATTTTTAATTTTCAGTTGAATTGTAGATTAAATTGGGTGTTTTAATTTGAGGCTTTTTATGCTATGATTTTTTTGGGTTAAAATACCATAGGTATCTCAAGTTATCATGTTGGTTGATCTTGTTGAGGATGTATGTCCTTGGATCTTCCTTGCATGTGATTGGTAAAGGTCTAATGATTCGATTTTGTCTCTTTAACTGGTTTAAGGTGCAATGAAACCCCCATTTTTGGGTTCTTTGTGAACAACGCCCTGTTTGACTAGGTTTGTATTATTATTTTTATTTATTTTAAGTGATTTTTCCATCTTATAAATGTGTGTAATTTTTCATGAATTGAAATAAAATAATAAAACCACAAAAAATATATGTGTATATTTCCATAAATTATCAAAATATAATTGTGCGATATTATCGAACATAATTGAAAGATATTTTAAAGTGATTTTTGTGAAAAATTATAATGGATGATCACATGGGTTTTTTGAGTGATAATTTAATGAATTTATAGGTAATAATTACATTGATTTTATGAGTGGATAATTATATTAATTTTCAAACAATAATTTCAAGATTATCAAAGGTTAATTTATAAAAATCATCAAACGATAATTAAAAGTTTATCAAAGGATAAATTATTGAAATTATCGAAAATATAATTATAAAAAGGTTAATTTATAATAAATTATCAAAATATAATTATGTAGGATAATTTATAAAAAATTTTAAAAATATAATTATAAAGGATAATTTATGATAAATTATCAAAACAAAATTATAAAGGATAATCTATAATAAATTAACAAGATATAATTATAAAAATCATAATTTATAATAAATTATCAAAAGATAATTATAAAGGATAATTTATGGTAAATTATTAATAGATAATTATAATAGGATTATTTATAAGGAATTATCAGATGCTAATTTATGAGAAATCATCAAAAAATAATTATAAAGGATAATTGGTGATAAATTATCAAAATAAAATTATAAAAGTATAATTTATGAGAAATTATCAAAAAATAATTATAAAAGGATAATTTATAATAAATTATCATAATATAATTAAAAAAAATATAATTTAGGAAAAATTATCAAAATATAATTATAAAGGATAACTTAAAATAAATTATGAAAATATAATTATAAAGAATAATTTAGGATAAATTATCAGATATAATTATTAAAGTATAACTTATGGTAAATTATCAAGTGATAATTATAAATGGGTAATTTATGAGAAATTATCAAAAAATAATTATTATTATGGAGAATAGTGCGAGTGAATTCACTGTCCTAAAATGATAATTTGGAAATTATATAGGGGAGTAAAAGTAGCATCACATGTGAAGTTTTATTTCATTTTGAAATAAAAATAACTAGTTTTGGTTTTAGGAACCCTTTAAAACCCTTTAGCATTGACATGTCGATGTTTACAAAAATAATTCCACAAAGAGGTACACTTGACTATTGAGGTTTCTACACCCACTATCGAACCACACAAGATGGTTTATCCCTACCTTTAACATTGATTTCTTTTGAGGTAGGAAGTTCCTTACCTTCACGGGAACTTGTTACACATGTATTTCCATGTTATGATTTATGTGTGGCTTTATTGATATTCATTCATGACATGTGACCGAATGTGAGTGTATGTGTGGCCCATGAATGATATGGATTGATTCCATGAGACTGATGTAACAACTATATTACATAATGATGCTTAATTCAAATTTCGATGTATATGATGATGATATATTTCTCATGATATGTGTTGTGGTTGTTATCATGCTATAACCTATCATATATTGTTCTTTAGAGGATTCATATGTTTATACTTGATAGGTGGAAATAGTTGTATGATTAATCCTTGTGGGGTACATACATGGTGTGTGACAATGATGAAGACGCAACATGATAATCTTGTAACATGACATCTACTTGATTCCTTGTGGATTTAGAGAAGATGGCCCACACTTTATGCCTTATGGATTCCGAGTGTTAATCGATGCCTTGTGGATTCTAGGTCGATTACATATACTCGATGCAGAGTAAATTATGTGTATTACATGATTCCTTGTTGATTATTGGTAGATTTTTTCACTCTATTCCTTGTGGATTCCAAGTGTCTCACTAATAGACTTGTGGATGATACAAATACTTATCAAAATACAATACATTTTCAGCATGACTCCAAAGCTGGTACAACTGGGGGTTTGTAATGGATTGGTTATCATACAACCACTTTGTTTTAGATTATATGTTTATTCTTGTTACACATTGATAATTATTCTGGAATATACTATTATAATTGATCACATCAGGTCAAGGATACATTGGTAGTGTCCTACCGAGTCTTATACTCACACCCTACTGGGGAATTTCAATGTACTTTTAGATTTCACGAGGGATATAGCAACAGGAAAGGTCCCTATGGTGGAGAGATTAATAGAGGAGTGTGGAGCTAGTAGCATATTGAGACATACTCTAGAGGACCTTTTATTTATTTATTTTCTTTATCTGTTACTTTGTACACTTGATAGGCTTTCCACCTTGGGAGCCCATTTATCATCTAACATGTATGTCATCATTATTATTCTATATGATTAATTTCATTATTTATTATATTTTTTATTGTTGATTATTGATCCTATGACATGATAATTAAGGTATAGTCTCCACACTAACCGACTCAGACCCTTGCTACTAGTCGGTAGCCTCTTGCATACAGGGAGGTGCACATGAGGTCTTGTGACGTTATGGATTGGACCTTGTGGCTTGAGTTGGGATGTTACAGTGAAATTACATATGAAATTTGATATAATATTTCTTTTCATATGAAGGAACTGATAATTTTTTACAATTAAGATACAATACTAAAAAATTAAAATTTGATACTTATAGGATTCCCGAATATGATAGCATTATTTAGATGAATGGAAGATTGATAGAAGTTTTCAATGATATATTATCCATAGGAAACACCCATACCAAGCTATTGAAGTTATAAGAGTTTCACACTCTAAATGGAATGGGATATATATTGAAACAATACAATCCACTCTAGTTTTAAAACTAAAAATTAAAGAATTTATTGGAACCTTGATGGTGTATTAATGTGAGGTACAAGCTGAAGATGAAAATTATATTTCTATAAAAATGAAAGATAATTTACTTAGAACTATTATGGATGAATCATATCATTCAATATATCCATATTCAAACAAATAATAAACATATATTGCTAAAATATTTTAAAAACTATACAATAGGAGGAAAAAAGGGGATAAAAAAATAATTCCATGAATATAAGGAGGTGGGTTACAAGAAATTATAATTGTACTATGATTAAATCTCAAAGGAAATATAATTATAAAAGGAAAGTAAATAAATCCATGAAGACTAACTGGAGTTATAATTCTGACTCATGTGATGAATTTAAAATCTATGACTTATGGGTCATGCTGATGAGGTACACACCTCTAATTCTAACTCTAATTTTTTTATTATGATAAAATTAATAATTAATTATTTATGCTTCAAAAAAGTTATAATATTTAAATAAGTTGTATAAAAACATATAAAATATTATTATATTGTTTTTAAAGATAAAAAATGTTTAAAAAATAGTTTTTAGATATAAAATCTAAATTTTCTTTTGATCTGCATGAAAATAAAATTAAAGAACTATTAGAAAAAGTTAATTTTTTAAAACAACCCTGAAGTATGATTATTAAGGGATAAAAAAATTTAAATCATATTCTTGGAAAAAATAAAAACATAAAGTTAAACTAGTATTTGGTAGTAATGGAGAAAAACCAAAATTGTATATAAATTATTTTTACCCAGTTCTGAAAAAAATCATGTCTACTATCAAATGTTTTTACTATAGAATAAATGGAAATTATGAAAATGACTATTATTTTATAAATCTACAATTTCTTTTATTAATCATTTTTATTATTCAATATAATTATCAAGCTTTAATTATATAATCATTTATCAAAACAAGAAAATTTGGTTACCTAAAACTTTAATTACTAAAATTACTGAACCCAAAAGTATATGGACACAAAAAGACAGTTGTATTTATATATTTTAAATATTCACCACTAGAATTCATTGTTATATTATTGAGTGGATGCTAAAATCTTATAGACATTTCTATTTCTTTGGAAACTTCAAGAAAACTAGCACTATTAATCTAAGAAGTATTTCATTTTCATCCTAATATTCTATTTAAATTCACCAAATGTTTTTTACAGGGGATAGAAACACCTTATAATTAAAACTTCTTAAAGTTATTCACTCTATTATTTTATGCGATGCATCAATCTATTAAAATATTGATTATATATTTATTATTTTAACTACATATTTAAAAACATTTTCAAAATATTTAAGTCTTTATAAACTTATTTATATATCTCACTTAAAAATATTCTCTGAAAAATTTATAATTTAAGGATAGTATGAATTACTTGATTATATTATAAATATAGGTTTATGAAAAACTATATTCCTAATTTAATCTTTCAACTTATTTTTTTTATTTTCTTTTTCCAAGAAATTTATTCATTTACGTAACATCTTCTTTCAGAATAGTCTTCTTACATAAAACTGTCATTTCAAAAAATTAAAATCCAAAATGATTTATCTATATTTTGGATCAAGAATATGAAGATTCATATACAAATTGTCTTATTGAAATGTATCTTCTTACTCTATTTATCCCTAAAATATTCTTTTTAAAGCCTCTTAAAACTGTTTTACTTCCTTATTCAAAAATAAAAAATTCAAAGACTTCTGAAGAAACAAGTTCAAGAGGAATGAAGTGATCCAGAAATTCAATCCCAATGAAAATTGTTTCTCAAAATAAAAATTGGGGTAATTATTTTTCTAATATGTTTGGAGAAAAACCCATTTACTTTGTTAAATATTAATTGGAAAATATTTTGTAAAAGACAAATAAATTCCTGGTTTTGAAGAAATAGAAGATTCCTCTTCTCAAATAGTTAAAGGTGAAATTCTTGATTAAGATATTATATTAAAGTTTAATATTTTAAATGATGAATTAGTAAATATTCTTGATGATCTAAAAGTATCTAGAAAATTTTATGAATAGATGAAAAAATCATCGGTTCCAAAAACTATTTCTGATAAACTTAAAAGGGAGTTTAAAAATATTAATGAAATATAATTTTATAAAATCTAATTTGATGTGTTTATTTTGGATATGATAATTCAAATCGAGACACTCAGATGAGAAGTTGTTTCTAAGTCATATCTTAATGTTTTAAAAGATTTTTTAGTTAAAAAGTTATCATCTTCTCCATTTATTCAGAGATCTGAAAATGTTCAAATGAGAATTGAAAATCTGTTATGAGTTCTAGCTATTGTGAATGAAAAGGTTCAATTTTTAGAAAGTATAGATTATCCATCTAATCCTTCAAAAAATATTGATTCTTCTTCATCTCTTTAACTCATTCAAAGTCATATATATATATATATATTTCTATTTATATTAGTTTAAATATCATTTTTTAAATTCTCTATGTTAAAAATGATATCAACTCTTTCTTAATTTCGTTTTTATATCACTAAATGGGGATAAATTATGAGAAATTTATTATAAATTTAGGATAAATTTATGAAACTTTTATTATAAATACATGGAAATCACTATGATAAAAAATTGTAATATATATATATATATGTGAGAAAATTTTATTTTTATAGATATATGCCTTTTTCAAGGGGTAAATATGCTTGAAATTTATTTACATTGATATTTTTAAAATTTTAATATATTGTTTATTTTAATTTTAATATTAGTTTTTTGGGTTTTGTGATCATCAAAAAGGGGTAGATTATTGAGAACATTTTGATTCAATAATATCATTAATTTATTTTTGACTTTAATGCTACTAAAAACTAATATTTAAGTTCCTAATAAAGTTACTTTAAGTGGGTTTTAGGATATTAATTCCTAGAATAATCATTCTTATTCTGGAACAATATTCAGTCTTTAATATATGGTAGGATATTTGTTTCTCAAAGGAAAAGTATTCTAGATTTGTTTTATAAGTAATATGGAAATAATATTCATACCATACATTTTAAGTAGAATGTACGATTTTTATACCATATGTTTTGAGTAAATGTATGGATCAAAAACCCTACATTTGGAAGAAAACCTACATTTTAGGAATAAAAGTATGGTTCATCATCCCTACTTTTGTAATCAAACTAATTCTTTTAGTTGTACATTTGGAGACTATATGTATGCAGACAATCCCTATGTTTTAATTAGTCAAAGATGGTGTTTTGAATTTTGGTTTATCACTTTGTTTTCTGTAAAGATCTCATAAGAATTAAATATATCTTCAAATATGTTAAAATACCTATTCAAAGGTCCGTGTTCAAAATATTATATCATTTATACTTCTAATATAAGTTATGACTCTCTTTGAACATCTTGAATTCAAATATTTGAAATTTATCATGTGATATTTATAGAGTTGTTTGACCTAAATGATGTTTGACCTTCATGATAAATACCAATATTTTAATCATTTATATATATACATAGATGTTATTCTTATAAAAAAGGGAGAGATTTTTGTGTCTGAAAATAATAACATGTTATGGACTTTGGAGATAAAATTTAGATACATACATGTTTTGATCCTTGTTTTTCTAATAGCTGTTGTTACTACTATATTTTATTTTTAATCTTTTTCTATAGTTTGAAAAAGTTATTATCAGATATATGCTTTGGAGACATAAATGTTTTATCATCTATATAATGTTTTCTCTACTGATGTATAAAGAAATCCTGTTTGAAAGTGAAGACTTTTCTACCATTGTATTCTATTAAATATCATATAAACTACCAGTTACTATTATAATTGTGTTCCAAGGCTCTTTCAAAATGTATATCCTGAGCTGTTTTTTGTTTTAGAGTATTCTATCCTCATAATTATTCATTAGAGGAGTGTTAAATTCTTGTATTAAGCTATTGTTATTTTGATTCCATATAAAATAACCAGAAGGACTTGAAAAAGCCTTTATTGTAAGGTTTCAACTACATGTGTTTCGTTGTATAAGTCCCCAGTAAAAGGACTTGCTTGTGAAAACCACCAATCTCATGGAGAGAGTGTTGGTAGAGTGGGCTACGAGATATTGGTTCCATAAACCACTATACATCATTGTGTTCTTTTTTTCCCTTTATGTATTTACATTTCTTACTCATCTTTAAGAGATAAAGAAAGAATCTCTTTAATCTTAATAGGGAATTTTAGTTTCTATTTTGTTTTTAAAGGAACATAATTCACCCATACTGTGTCTTCATTTTCGCCATTACAACCAAATGTTGGCCATAAACATGTGTGTATTGTTAACACCCAACTCCCAAGGGGGGGGGGGGTCTGACCAACCCCAGAGCATTATCAATATATCATAGCTAGAAAAATAGCTTTGAGCCACCCTGTTCATAATATGAATAGTGTTATAATATAGAAGGACTCACGCCTGAGCCACTTCCCCTAGGATGCCAGGTGGAACCAACCGTTGTGCCACTAAACTAATTTCCTAGTGGATCAAGACATAATTTATAAGTGAATGTATCTCTAAATATATCCATTAGAATCACCTACTTTAGATTATTCATTTCCATAATGACAAAAAAACACATCGTCAATCATTTTTTCCATCATGTGACTTCACCTCCTTGAATTTAATGGTAGAACTTCATTCTTATTTTCATTTATTTTCATCACAATACCTTTCTTGGGAGATCCATAATACTTATCAACAAGATTTTGAACATCCAAATCTCTTTAAATAAAACAATCATCAACATATTGAAATCCTATAACTTCCCTTAATGCCTTTGATCTTTATAACAACAAATACAACACAAACAAAAAGAGGATTTAATAATATCCCCATTATTATTTTTTTTGATACTCCTAAACATATTATATCAATATGTTATTACATTTATCATCATTTATTATCTACCTATTTTACATTTAATTATTCCATTTTTGTAATGCCCCGACCCCAGTTACCCAAAGTCGGTGCATTATTACATAACATTAGCATGATACAAGCAATCATGTCCCAAAATACTGATCATTTTAGTAGCATTTGAAGTACTAGATATATACATAAGTTTTACATTACATCAAGAAATAAAAAACAACATTGTGTCTCCTCTTAACCCAATCATCTCCCTTAGACTATCCCTACAGGTCAGTCATAATATACTTCTTTGCATCCTGGAAAAAACAATACATAGAAAGAGGTGAGAACATGTGCTCAGTAAGGATAACAATATAGAAACTTTTTTTATCACTACCACAAAAACAGTTTTTCCCAGCACCACACTTTTATCAGTGCTAATGAAAAAGTGCTGATAAAGGGGGGTAACTGTTTCAGTGCTAAAAAAGTGCTGATAAAGGGTACATTTATCACCGCTAAAAAAAGTGATGATAAAAGTACCCTTTAGCATCACTTTTTTAGCACTGATAAAGGTACCCCCTTTAACAACGCTTTTTTAGCCCTGTTAAAGGTACCCCCCTTTATCAGCGCTTTTTCGTTAGCACTGATAAAGGGGGGTCTTTATTAGTGCTTTTAAAAGCGCTGATAAAGGGTCTACTTTGAAAAAAAAATTCATTAAAAAAATATATTAATATTTAAATATATAGATATAGTTATATTGATGTAAATATAATATATATTTTTTAAATATAATTTTAGATATATTTTAGATAAGTATAAATATACAGTTACACTTAATATATAAGATATTTAGTTAAAATGACTTATAAAAAAATGAAAAAATATTTTTAATTAATAATTTGATAATTATTATGGAGTAATAGTCATTTAATAAAAATTTAAAGAATAAAAAAATTAAAAAAATTAAAAAAAGATCCAAAATATGTTCAAAACGCAACTCAAGCTTTAAACACCCATAACTTTTGATCCGGGTGTCCGTATGAGCTCTACTACATATCAAATCGAAGCCTGCGATGAGCTCTACGTCACATCTTCCTAAAGGGACCCCGAACAAGGATTTTTAATGTCAAAAAAGGCCCTAAAGGCTTCTAAAAGTGATTTTTTAGTCAGGGTACCCCGATTTTTTAACATTTTGTGGATTTTCAGCCACGTTTAAGGGGGTATTACTGGCTTTTTTTTTGGTGGGGAATGAATTTATTCCAAATTATTACATTCATATTTATATTATTTCTTTAAAATTTTATCGTTTTTTATAATGCACTGCTATTTATAATCAAATATATAACAATATACACATATTTATTTATATATTCACACATAAATATTTAATTATAAATATAAAAAATAAAATATATTTACATATAAAATATATTAGCTTTATCTAAATAATAAATAATATCCATTTTATTTAAAATACAAATATATGAATATTTATATACCTATATATTAATCTAACTATATATTTATATATTAATCTAACTATATATATATAAATTAGTATAACTAAATATATATATATTAATATTACTATAAATATATATGTTAATATCACTATATATATATTAATATAACTATATATATATTAATATAACTATATATATATTAATATAACTATATATATATTAATATAAATATATATTATTATACAAATAAATATAACTATATATATATAAATAGAGATATATATTAATATAACAATATATATATATATATATTAATATAAATAAATATTAGTATACGAAAAAATGTGACTAAATATATATATATATATATATATCATGAAATGGAAAACAAATCAAAATAGAAGAGTGGTAAGGGATTAGGCACGCATGGGGGAGGTCTCGACTTCAAAACCTGGTGGGGGAAGGGGCGCACGCGCATGGAGAAATATGAGATCTAGAACTGATAAAGGGTGGAGGGGGTGCATGGGTTCACTGTAGGGGGTGGAAAAGTGCTGTAAAAGGTGGGGCACAAGCGCTATAAAAGCCCCTCGATTGGCATGATTTTTTTAATTTTTGTTAATTTTTTTAACTTTTTTTGACTTTTATCAGTGCTTTTAAAAAGCGCTGATAAAAGGGGTCCTTTATCAGTGCTAAAAAGAAAGAGCTGATAAAGGAAGCGCTGATAAAGGACCCTTTTATTAGCGCTAAAAAAAGCACTGATAAAGGAAACTTTTATCAGCGCTTTGTTTTAGAGCTGATAAAAGACCCCATTTATCAGTGCTTTTTGGAGCACTTATAAATGGGACCCACCCTTTATCTTTTTCGTCATTAACAGTGCTTTTCTAGCACTGATAAAAGGGTTTTCTAGCGCCGATAAAAGGGGTATTTTTAGAAGTGTATAAATAAGCCTAATCATTTAAGGAATTATATAAGACCGAAACACAAGCCTTTTAAACTTAAACATGAGAATAATATGAAAAAGATAAATCAAATAATTCCGTTTACTTATTCACATGGATATTCTACTAGTAGAATAATCACATGTAATATCAATATCCAATTTCATAATGATGGAATGCCTAATGTCGGACATCAGAACCACATAGTCAAGGTCTTGTGCCAAGAATACAAATAAGATTTTTTCAAGGACTTGTTTCAAGACACTAGTTTGTATCATGATACCTACCGATGTATCGAGGAGCTATAACGGTCTCCACCCATCACTTACTTAGTCCAATGAATTCCTCATATGAAAAGGTTGAAACATAAAACAAACATTTATATTAAAACTAGCATAAGAAATGTCAATAATTTATCCATAAACCATGAATGGTATAAAAATAACACATCCATAGTCAAACATATCAAAAAACATCCAATACAATATGGAATATTTTATCATAATAAATCAACTTCAAACAAGTGTAAAATCCATCAAAGGATGTTGACATAGATGAAATCAAATATACTTGAGAGAAATATCTCTTTAAATTTGGAAATCATTTAAAAGTACCATAATAATAAAAGAAATCATTTATTTTCAAAATATTATTATAATATTTTAAGGGAAGCTTCTAAGGTGTTATAATAATGGAAAATAACTGCACCCACCGTATAAGTTTAAAAAAACACTCTGTCCTTAATTTTGTCAAAAAGGTCATAAAGGACCTTGTTTGGAAAACAACAAAAAGATTCCTTTATAATTTTTTTTATAAAAATTCAAGCAAGGGTATAAATGACTTTAACCCATATTCTAGGAAATATTTAAAGTGTTTTGAAATACATTTTTAAGAAACACGAATGTGGATGATAAAGATGTCCCAGTAGATACTCACGTATAAACAACCTCAGATAATGAAGAGATTGCAGAATTAACCCTTACCATGCAATTTTCCTTGATCAAGGGTACATTAAACTCCTGTATAATATTTAAATAATTGTTACTAAATTATACAATAACTACATACATAAATATGAAATTATATATGATCTTATAATATTTATTTCTTAATAATATTTCAGTAGTATCATTGTTTCTGGTGTTAACTGATTTGTTTTTTTAAATGATGGGTTACGTAAGACATGTTTGTTATGGATATGATGTATTTTATTCATATCCATAATGCTATTAAGTTTTTAAACATTATTTTTAATCATAAAATGAAAATTATTCTTGAATGGTTATTATGGGGAATGAATTTCATCGTGTTTGTGGAGACGGTAATCTATACGTACGCACAAGCGACAATATCAATCTATTGATGGTGAAATCGTATGTATTTGGATGGTATATCATATATACATAATACTTAACATGTTATATTTATTATTTACATAATTTATACTCATTATTATACACATCCATATAACGAAGTGTTTGAATAACAAACTACACCACGACATGAAGACGGTAAGACGTACGTACGCACGTATGGCGACTTTTCATTAATAAGATGGATATAATAATGAATATTGTTGTACCATATTTATAATTACATCAAAATATGTATAAGTTACTGGGTTTATTACTTTGGTATAGAAACAACAAAGAAAGAGGAAGTGGAAGAAGAATAGAACTTAGAAATAGGTGATGAAATTATTACCTCTTCTTTGGGTGCTTCCTTTTGATTTGATCAAAAGGTATTCATAGGATGGATCTATGATCAAAGTAAGGCCTCTAGAATGATTTTAGGTTAGTTTAGAGGATATTTCGGCCATTTTTGTCTGATCCAAATTGCTTTGGAGGTGTGATTTTGAGAGAAGGGAAAGTACCCTTTTATAAGAGAGGTGAGGGTCAATTTAGGAAAACCTTGAAATATTATTTTATTATAAAATCATATTTAGTTTATAATGGTTCCAAAAGGATTTATTTTGTGGATAAAGTGGGTATGGGTCGAAAAAATATCAACCAATAGGTTTTAGATAGGTTTAGGTCACCATATTAACCTTATCTTATTGTTTTTATTCTTAGTTAAATAGTTAAACTTTTACCATGTATTCTTGTATTATTATAATAAATTTTTAATAAATATACTATAAAAATCCAAAAAAACCCCAAGTGATTCATTATTTATATATCTAACCTTATCTAAGTACTTTGGCTGAACATTTGATCTTTAGAAATATTATATCAATTAATAATATAGTATTTGTTTTAAAAACTCATTTATGTCAATTTTGACACTATTTGGTATTTTGTTTTTGTAAAAGTCATAACAACTTTATCACTTCTAAAAAAATTTATATAATCAACCCTAACATGTCATATTAACCTAGAAAATTAGTTTAATTCATCAAATGTTTCAATTTACATTTATTTGGATATTTATAATATCAGTTATTTTAATCTTTCATTAATAAGGTAATTACTACATCATCATTATGTCATAAATAAATTTACTTATTTATTTTCTAAAAAATATACAAAAATACCATTATGTAGGAAATATTTTTCTATTTTTAATTAATATTTATAGTCTAAATTATTTTATGTTTAACCTTATATTAAAAATGGTTCAGTTATTAAACTTTGAATTTAACACTTTTAACTCTTCTTTAAATAAAATAATAATTAATGTCCTAATCTAATCCAAGTGGACCAAAATGATCATATTTCATTCCTAATGTTGATTTTGGTCGAAATAAACCTATAAAATATAATTAGAACATGTTTTAGGGTAATTATAATATCATTTATTACCTTTAATTACCCTATTTACTTTTAACTACGGCAAATAAAAGTCAAAAGTTACTATTCATCAAAAATTATTTTCATCGTATTGAATCACATTTTACTTATTGATGTCAACCGGGTCTCTTGGATTTTTGAAATTCATTTCAAATAAGAAGTAAAATTATGTTTTATGCAAATTTCCAATGCGCCTATAAGGTGGGTAAAAGACGGTAAAAAGTTCAATAAAATTTTATATATCTAATATTATTATAAAATTACTATAATGAATTACATTAAAAATATATAGGTATTATGTATCTATTTTTACCTAAAATAAATTTAAACAAAATCAATAATTATTTAAATTATAATTTGGTTTTAAAAAATAACACAATGTTTTTCACTTTTCTTCAAAAATTGAAAGTGTTCAGAAAAAAACAAAAAATTCACTCTAAGCTAATTTTGATATTTCGAAACCAAAAATGAAGTCAATTTTGAAAAAATAAATTTATACAATTTAAAAAAGTGGGTATTAATATTCATAACGGTTAGTTTGATTGGTCGTGGTGTATTTGAACTCGAAGTTGTGTACATCGCAAGCTATTGTATTATTGAAAGAGAAGCATAATGTGGAAGCTTGGGGTGTTAAAATTTTATTCTCTACCCCTTATTGAAAGTAAATACCAATCTCACTGGAAAGGATGTTATCACTCCATACTTAATTAACGTGACATCAATAATTCCACTCTAATTCTACATGATCATTTCTTAGTGCAGAAAATAAGTGGGTTTTATATAGATAAACAAGTCATACATTAATACATTGAACATGATAACAAATGATTGTAATTACCTTGAGTCAGTAAGAGGCCGTTCATATGTCCTCATTTTGAAATAAAATGAAGCTAATTGATATATTCTTTCCTTTTGGAATTACAACATGAGATACTGCACTCATTTAAATACACATGTAAAAAATACTTCAAGTACATGTAGATGATTTTAGAAATCATCCTTTAGATATCTTCAAATTTATTTATTTAATGTAATTGATTAAATCCATTTCTCTCTTTTAAAATTGGAATTGATTCTTGAGAAACCAAGGATGAGAGAGTAACAAGACATAATTTTTCAATGATAATTATTAATAACCTTATCGAATTCACATTTTTATGATATATTATCTTATGGAAGATTATAAAGGTAAAATTCTCCTCAGGGGATTCTCTCCATCTCCACTTCATCAAGGTATATCTTATTTTTAGATGTTATTTGGAGTACCATTTGATAAATCATACAAAGATAGTGTATTTTATCAAATATGGAATAATTATTCCAGCATACCTGTCCTCATTAGTTATCATCTTTAGGATTACTGCAAATTCAATTAGATACATTAAAATCATACAAATAAAACAAAAAAATATGGGAATGAGGTGGAACACCTTTCTCATCAATGTGAGAAGTTGGGTTGAGAATCTATTCTCAATAAGTTTTATCTTTCCATTTTAGTTCCAGGTCTAGGTGAACTCTTCATGCATAGATTTATAGATCTCTAAGAAGTCTTAGGAAATATAGATCTCTTAAAATATTCAATTTCATTATGTGGGATAATATTATTTTATTTATCCATCATGTCACATGAATCACTCAATGAAAACTTAATATTCTTCACGGTTTTATCTTGACTTGGTATGATTGTTAAACAATCCTTTGAGTAGTGTCCATCTGGATTACACCTCCCACACAACACCTAATGAGGTTTAAGACTATTATATTTTAACAAACTCTCATAAAATTTAGATTCATCATATTAACGTGGAATCTTTTTTTTACTTTAGTATTTTATGTCTCTTTCACTATTTCCATTTATTTTTCTTTACCCAAATCTGCTGGCCAAATGAGCAAGCATTCCTTGGGTGTGTGATCAACCTTCTTAGTTCTTCCACATTACGTCTCAAGAATGATATTCCACAAATCAATACCTAGAATTTTCACCTAAACTGTTGTCTTCATCAAATGATTATTTTGAATAATGTTTATAGCTTCATCAACTTGAAATTTTCCAAAGTATACTTGCTTCCTTTCTTTAGCTTTATTGGTTTTATTTTTTTATTTTCACTTGGTGCACGCATAGTTGAGTAGAACACATATGATCCATCTCCATGATCAAAACCATTGAAATATTCACTGATGTTTTCAAATAAATTAAATCTATTTGAGTAAGAAAACTTTTCCCATTATTTTTGGAGCTTCTCTTTGACTAATCCTTCCTCCATCTTCAATATATAGAAATATGAAATTAGCCATTTTTTCTAAAAATGTGACTAAATTTTGATTTCGCCTCATTTTATAAAAACATGGATAATTTTTATGAAACCATGTTTTTTTAAACTCAACTAAATTTTATTTTAACTATGTTTTAAATGTAAAAAAATGAAATAAGAGAATAAAAGTTATTATATGAGTATATATTTATAATTGTTTTACATAACATTAAAATTAAATGTTATTAAGATAAAATTAAGAAAGTCACACACACACATAGATACATTCATGTAAACACACACACACAAACAATCAAAACTTAAATAAAATTAATTAATAACAACTAAATAAATGATCATTAATAATAAAGGATTAAATATGAAATTATATATTTAATAATATTAAAAATTAATATATATATATATATATATTTATAAATATATTTATAATAATTTATGCATAAACAAACACACATATAAAATATATTAATTTATATATATGTGTGGGTGTCTATATATATCTATTATAATAATATATATACATATATAAATATATTGGCTTATATATATGAAAATAATATTTTAACATATAAATAAATATATAAAATTTTAAGTATTTATACACACACACACACTAATATATTAACATATAATATAAATAATATATATATATATATATATAAATTTATAAATATAATCATATGATTATTGTATTGTATAACGATAAAAATAAATGTTATTTATATAAAATTAATACATACATTCGAACATACTTATAAACATAAAACCAAAAATTTTAAAACATAAATACAATTAATTAATAATAACTGAATAAATGGCCATTGATATATAAATTTATATACTTATATATATATATATGTATGTATAAGTACATAAATTTATAAGTATGTTTATATGAATATATATATGTTAATATATATATTAACATATTGATAATATTATATATATAATAACATTACATAACATTAAAAATAAATGTTCTATATATATACATATAAATATATAAATTTATAATCATATTTATATTAATATAAATATATATTTGTTTATACACTCACACATATATATATTAATCAATAATAATTAAATAAATGATCATTAATATATAAATTAATATATATATATATGTATATACTATTTTATGATTATATTTATATTAATTTATACATAGACACACATACACACACACACACATATATATTCATATAAATTAATGTAAATATACTTATAAACGTATATATATTAATATATATATATAATATGTATAACAACATATTAATTAATATATAAATATATGTATAATAATATATTTATTAATATATAAAATTATAACTCTATCAACATATATTTAAATATAATATCATATATTTATAAACAAATATGAATGCCCAAATAAGTTATCTAGGCATTGGAAAACACATCCTATAACAAACCGACATATGATGTCACTTGAACCAACACCCGACCTGATATGTCATTAGCTTGAAGGGTGTTATTAATCCTCATGGACTGACTAATAGTGCTTGGACATCAAAAAACACACATTGGGGACTATTTTTCCCTTGTGGAACCAAAACTACAACACAGATTCCACTCGATGATCTGACATGACCTATTTGTATATCAAACACCCATTGTATAAATAAACATCATAAAGTAAATAAAAATAAAACATAGAACACAACATGAATAAATAAATAAGGCATCCTAAAACAAAACTATAAGATAACCAAAATAACCTAACTAAATAAACTGAACAAGGCCTGGGTCATCATGGATGATACTTGGATATCCTAAAAATAAAAAGAAACCAAACATACCACCAACCATATCCATGTGACTCTTGGCCACTCTCCACACACCAAGACAAGAAATGAACTTCACCAAACACAAGTGAAGGGAGACTAGATCCAAGACACCTGAAATAGAACATGATAACTGCATATACCAAGTTGTGTATGTAGGGTGTAAGAGAAACCAAACTCAGTAGGATCACACTAGAGAGTTTGTACATTTTTAGAAAAGACATAACACTTTATGCTAGTTTGAAATTCAATATAGAAAATAGTTTTCTAAAATTGACTTCACCAAAATAAATATCAAACCAAAAGTGTTTTCATAAATCATCCACCCCTTTAAATGAAATTTTAACACTTTCAAACACTTCTTAAAAAAATTTCTTTTTTTTGAAAACACCCATTCCAAAACCTATTTTTAAATCCATTTTAGAAACAATTTTTCAAAAAAATCAACAAAAAAAATTTCAATTAAATAAGAAAAAGAGAGTGTGAATAATAATCAATAAGCAAGCACCATGCCAATGACGATATAAAACAATGAATCCAACAACCAAAGTAAATCATGGTGTTAGTGCAGATCAATCAAATTAGGGGATACATGGGAGGAAATAATTTATCTAGCATCAGCTAAAATCATTAGAAACAAATTAAGATCTAACATAAATGAAAATATACTGGGTATCATTGGAAACACTCTATTCCGGGCCCCCTAGTGAATCTGGGAAAATCTCTATATTACATTCTCTAAAGGGTCACTAAGTATAACATAAACCCTTAGGAGGGTTCAAATCTCCTAGGGAAGTCGCTAGTGAGAACACTCTATGATTGTATAACATGTATCTAGACATTATAATTAGCTACCTAGTGTCCCATGATAGTACTCAATGGAGGTGACCAAAAAAATGCCACGAAATAAGCACATAAGTCATAATAAATCCACAACCATAAATCTCATTTCCCCTCCTATACCCTCATAATATTCAACCACATTTTACATAAATAATATCATATCAATTATAAATATTTTACCCCATTATGAAATTAATATCACACACAAACACAATAATTAAGGGGCTCGTAACAGGGCCTCATACACACCATGAAATCTATTATAAAATTTTTAAATGGGGCTTACCAAAATATTGGCTCGGGATTCCAATCCATTTTCCAACCTTTGAAATTCACTTCACAACAAATTTGATGCAAAAAAAATTTATAAATCAGAGTAAAACTCTTTTGAATAGAATTTATAAGAAAACTCACACTTTTCTTGATTTATGACCCAAAAACTATCTAATACAAATAAAAATACCAATTTCATTACAAAACATGCCATTAAAACACGTAAAGTCATATGGAACCATCAAACGCCTTTAAAACCATGAAAATCCCTAAAATATGATTGATATACCTTTATACTAAGTGAACACACACTCTAAATCAGTTAGTAAAATCAATAAAATTGTCACATATTCATTTAATCGAAAAATTAAAGCATTTAAAATCATCAAGTACACAATGAAATTCCATATAAATAAATATCATAAAACACCTACCTCATGTATGGTGGAATCAAGCCGTGATAAGTCAAAACACATCACCTTCGATGGAGAATAGTCAAACAAGACAAGAGATACCCTCCATAAGCCCCAACAATAAAAAATCATATTATTAAAACATTCAGAACCCTTATTTCACCCATGAAAGTCCCTAGGGCTTGCAGGAGGGAAGAAAACCATGGTAGAAATGAATAAAAAGAAGAAATTAAGGGAAACATGAAGGATTAAAGGCTTACATTGGAGGATTCTCTTGAAATAATGGAAAGAGGGGCACAAAATCATGGAGTAAGGGGTAGAGGAGATTCCCCATTGGAACATAGTCTTGATCGAATGAGAGAGGTGTAGGGATAGAAGTTTGGAATTTAAAAATTCAAAGGGGAGAACTAGAAATTTATGTTTTACTAAAACTTAGAAGGTCTCACGGTTAAGCCACAAATTTTGGTAGACTATGTTCAAACCATGTAGAAGCCAATGGATAGAGAAAAAATTGTCACACAATTACTATTAACTATGTTTAATTTGTGTACCATCACTCTTACACAATAAGGGATTGCATGGTTTCTCCTCATACATGTATGGTTTGATCTAAACCAAGAACTGGCTATATAGGACCAACCATGCCAAAAACAATGATCTAAAAATATCCCCATGTAAGGGTGACTACATAATTTCTCCTAAACCATGCATGCAAATTGTGGGCAGAGGAAAAATTATAGAAATTTAAAAAATTTAAATGAAACTATCCAAAAATGTAAACTACCCCCCCTAAATAAAATAATATAAAATAGTAAACAATAGTGACAAAAGGGGGTCACAATTCTCCCCACCTTTCCACTTTCTGCACCCATAAAGTCGTTGATTAGAGTAGAATCAAGGGAAACCCAATATTTCAAACACCCACAAAGAGGTTGTATATTTGGGAAGAAACCTAGAAATATCCTATGAAAAGGGAAACACTTCACACCGTCAATACCAAAAAACAATGAAATAAAATCCTCAAATTCCACAAACATATCCAAGGAAAACTCAATTACTATCACTCAATGCACAGGATATTAGGATTCATAGATCTAACATAGGTATCCCCACTATTTGGGATTATCTAAACTGGTGAAATGAGGGAAGGCACACACACACACACCAAACACCATCTTTAAAATCATATCTCCAATAATTCTCTCAAGAATACCATACCATAATGGGATAACCACATGACTCTGGATTATTCACCAATTTCACCTTTGAAACTCACGATGACCTCTGAAATCATCGAGTCACTCAATGGGAATCAAAATACTATCATAACATATCAAAATCTTTCAAATATAGTAAAAATTTAACTAAAAAATCAAAAATCAAAGCCAAATATCCCATGGTGACTCGAGTTTCATCATGAAAGTTCATGATCAATAACCTTATTATGATCTACCTCTCAAGAACTAATGATATTACAGTCTCAAGTATATGAGAACACACCATGAATATCATGAGATAATTCCAAAAACCTATGCCCCTTTCTAAGAACCTAGGATATGATACCATTTGTAAGAAATCGAACTATTCTGTCACTTGAACCGACAACCCTCCTTGCCTACCACTATCTAGAAGGTTGTTCTAGATCCTCATTATCTACCAACTAGTGCCTCAACATATCAAAATGAACTTTGGGAATTATTTTACACTCATAGAACTAAAACCACAACACAAATTCCACGTAGTTATTTAACATGATATATCTATATATCAGACACCCATAGATATAAATAAACATCCAAAATAAATAAACATCCAATAGAGTACACAAAATTAATAAATAAAAAATGCTTCCTGAAAAAGAACATGAATATAACCAACATTAAATTAATAAATTAAATGAACAAGGTCTTGGTAATCATAGGTGATACATGGATATAACAAAAATAAAAAGAATCCAAAACCACCACCAAAAATATCTATGTGATCCCTAGGATACTCTCAAAACAGTAGGACAATCAACAAACCTTCCCAAATATAAACTAGGGAGATTAGAGCCAAGGAACCTGGAATAAAACATGAGAACCATAAATATTGAGTGATGTATATAATGTGTGAGAGAAATATAAATTAGTAGGATTATTGATTCCTAAAAAATAAGCATTGGAGTATCTATAATAGAATAAATACCTGAATCATGGTTATTATTTTATCTTTAAAACAAAGGAGTAGCATAAAGTCTAGAAATATGAATCATGCGGATCACATATCCTCTATAAGGACATGAAATCACATGACCCTGGAAGGTCATGTGAATGAATCACACCCTACATATGATATAACTATGATCATGTGAAACCCCTATAGTAAACCATCATATTCTTGTGAGTGTGACCAGATAAGCACTGATGATCATCCATAGGCTTCCATTCATGTTCCTCCAATCATGTGACTTTTAAATCTCTAAACTCTGAAATTTCATCCAAAACCCTTTATAAAATAAAGGCATAAAAAGGAATAAGATTCATATTATTGAGAGGTATGTCGACCTTCATGTTACGTGATTATGAAATCTTCAAGACTACAAAAATTCTCCTGTCTACATACCTTCATTATCATGTGAGAGAATTTTGGTGTGTCCAATTCATCATGCAAAGGACATTGGACACATTTATTCAATCATGTGATTCCCCTTTGATTCTATAGACAAGTGGAGAGATTTTCCATGGAAATTATCATAATCCACCATGAGAACTTGAATTGATCACATCCCACATCATAGAAAAGTATATCAACTATCCATGATAACAATCACATGACATCGTGAGACCCCCACCATTGAAAATAAGGAGGTAAATAACATGAGAAAATATGGAAACCCCCCACGAAGGAAGGATGCACTGATATTCATGCGAAATGGGTTATATATCCCAGGTGATCACCATTGATCATGAGATGGACCTTTGATAAAGAAACTTGGTCTCACAAATACCCCTCTACAAGCCAACATGATCTTGTGAGTCCCCACCTAATGAGTCATATTGGTGTCGCAAGAGGCCTCTGACAAGCCATCTTGACTACACAAAGAGCCCCAAACAAATATTCTTCAATCCTGAGAGTACCTTTCCATGGGTTTATTGATCTCATTAAGGATATCAGAAATGTTTGATAAATGGTGAAAATACCATTTGACATGTCAACATGGTTATGAAAAATCACTATGATCGGATTGGGTCCAATAAAAATTGGGATGATGGAAGATTCTCACAATTGCTGTTATCATGAAATGCCATGGATGAACCATGATAGGATCATGTGAATCATGTGATGAAAAAATACCTCCACTGACTCCAACTCATATTTTTGAGATATGAACTGTGAAAGGCATCATATAATTGGGGCGGTGAGGCCTATAAATCCCTCCCCCTTAGCACAAAAAATAGATAGGATGAAGACTTCTACATGGGAGTGCAAGAGTGGAATTATCAGAGTGAAAATTCATGCAATCGTAAGGGTATTCCACTCGGTAAATTCCGAGGAATGACCTAAGGGATCATGCAAAATGAATATGTTCTTCATGTAATCTCCCTATAGATTACATGAAGGACTTTTGGTGGGCTAGCTAGATCATGCAAAGGGGTTTCCACATGTCAACTAGGTCATATGAAACCTACCCAAGATAATTCTTTAAAAACCCTGAGACACATATGAAATAAATACTAAAATATATGCAAGACTTAAGAGAATATGGATATGATAATATCCATGTGCTTCACATGACTTACCCAGATCATGAGACAACACTTGGGAATGTCACCCAAGTCATCCAACACCCTTCAGACATACCATCTAGATCATGCAATGTCCTTCAGAAATATCAACCATATCATGTGATATATTTTATTAATGTCAAAAATTTCTTGTGAAGTCCTTTGAACATGTAACAAAATATTGAAAAGTTCTTTGGACATGTATCACAGGTCACGCGGCAGTATCAGGGCATGCCACCCAAGTCTTATGGAGTCCATTCATCAAGTCACTAAGTTCTTGTAATGTCCTCCATCCACATCAACCAAGTCATGTGACACCATCTAAAAATGGTATCCAAATCATGTGAAATACTATATATGTGTTATACAGGTAATGATATGTCTTCCAGATATTTAACATAGGTTATGCGACATCCTCCAGACACACTATCTAGATCATGTGATGTCCTCTGGATAAGTAAACTGGATCATGATATTGTCTTTAGAAATTTTCTCTAGGAAACCATGACTAGTACAAACATACTAGGAAATGTATATACATTCTCATACATGTCATATAGGCAGCACAAAAATGTAAGGAAGATAATCAGAATGCGTCAGGTAGATACCCCAAGGCATGATAACCTTGTGTGGATGACATATTCGGGCATACCCCCACATATAAATTATGATAACTCAGATTCCTATCAAAACATGATACATATGATTACTTCGTAGGGCCTGAGCTATAATGGGAATCCACCTCAATGTAAGAACATCTAGGTCTCCAATACTCAAACTAATGGGACCCAAACTCTCATATGGTTTCATCTCCCTGTCTCATCCATTAGAAAATTGAGAATCTGACTAAACTATGAGAACTCTGATTCCTACAATAAGAAGGATACATAGGATGCCTTCTTGATGTCCAAGATACATATCGAACACCCCATTAGGTATTCCCTATTGTATATGTCCCCAATCCATATACAATGAGAAAAATCAATTTTTATCCTTTGTTTATCACATCGAGCATAGATCATGTGTCTTAGGGATTTTCAATGATCATATCATTCACATCATGAATCTCCCCTAACTAGGTCAACCTTAGTGTGTAAGCCCCAATCAGTGGAATGAAATGATTTTTGACTATGTTTTCACGGCACATCAAATTGATTATGATTTGAAGATTATTTTATAGTCTAGTTCATACATGAGGTTATCTATCAAGAAGTGTTGGTGATTTTAGAGCGTGAATTTCTGATAAAAAGAACTAAAAAGTGGGGGTTGTTTTTGAAAATATTTTTAATAAAATAAATGAATTTAAAGAGTTTAATAGTTGAGAAACAAGTTGATTTTGAAAAATATGAGATAAAAGGGTTCAATTTGAGTTCACTACGCACATTTAAAGTTCAATGTTCTGAAGGATTTATTTAGGTTTTGAGTAAGTATTTGGGGGAAATTAATTATAATCCCATTTAATTTATAATCTTTTATGTTAGTTATTGATGAATCAAACCATGAAATAAAAACCATAAAAACATGGTCTAGATACTATGAATGGTATAATAAATTCCAAATAAAACTTAAATATCAAAAATTTGGGTAAAAAATGATTCTTGTGTTTCCCAATCAAACCAAAACAAGTTACGCACTCAAAACCATTCACCGATCGGTTATAAATTAAGAGCATATCAATCACATACATAAAAAAAACATTAAAATATGAAAAAATGTATGTTACATGGAATGATATGTTTTTCAAACCAAAATAATAAAAACCATAAGCTATATAAGCACTGGAACTCCCTATATATGTTTGTAAATCCCTCACAATGATCACCCACTATTTATGTTGTTCCCAAGCCAGATAGAGACCACTGAGCATGGGGGTGAATCATTGGTTCCTTTTTCTTTTAAAATAATGTTTCTTAACTCTTTAATAGAAACTTACTTAACCTTTGAAATTTTTTAGAGTAATGATCCACTAAAATATAACCCACAATATCACCTTTCATATGAAACAAATATAAAGATAAAGTAGCACATGATATTTACATGGTTTGGTACAGAGAACTAATATTTTCCAAGTTTGATAGTCCCACCAACATGGATTCTTTCACTATCTTATTTTCATAATACAATGGAACAAGAAAAGAACAATTCTACAATCATAGTAGAAAATTTCTTAGTATAGTTGATTATACCCCCAACTATCCTTTCTAGTATCCACTTCCTAAAACAATACTTTTTAGAAACTGGTAAGGATCTACAGTTACAAGAATCACCTTATTATTCATTTATGATACACTTCTGAAAGTCTTAAATTCCTCTACAAGTATGATGAATCAAACTCTACCTATATACCTTCATCAAGAACTTCAAAAATTCACTTAAAGAATATGTTATTCTTGAATAGTCTTCCAGAAAATCAGTCTACAAAACTTCCTCAGACAAATCTTCCTCAACTTCAACCTGAAACATAATTTTTGGTTGGGTACTCAATACATTATCCATAGATTCTAGAGCTCAAGAAATTGAAAATTTCAGTGTTAATTTTTAAAATTAACTCTTCTCTCCTTTTATAGGTACCTCAAAATTTTTAGAATTTTGAACTCTCCTTAAATCTTAGATCTATCATTGACTCATTCAACTCCTTTTCGAATATTCAAAAATCCTTTATTTTTGGATCTCCCTTTGTCTCATTAAATTCCTTTTAAAATATTCAAATTTACTTTATTTTCAGATCTCCATTTGTCTCATTCATTTCCTTTTCAAATCTTCAAATCTACTTGATTTTACATTATGATTTCCCAATATTAATTTTCATTAAGAAAACCCAGTATGATTTTTTCCTTAATAAATCCTAGGAGGATTTTTCATTTAGAAATCTCAATATGATTTTTTATTTAGAAATCCCAGTATAATTATTTCTAGGTATGATCATTTATTAGTATGATCTTTTTGGGTAAAACATTTCTTGGGTATGACCATTTATGGGTATAAGCATTCTAGGGTTTGATCATTTATGGGTATGATCATTCTAGGAATTGTCACACCCTGACCTCGGATACTCCTTCTTTTTATTTATTTCTCGATGTTGGAATTTTTGGTAGAGGTTTGGATTGGGTTTCTAACAAAAGTCCTTGCGTTTTTTGGTATTTGTTTTCTTCAATACCTATTCTTGGTTATTGTGAATGTTGTGGGAAAAGAGCAGCATGTAGTATAGTTTGTGATGTCGTCAGTGTCTCCATAATGTGTTTAAAATGTTCAAGGACCTTTGGGTGGGTCTTCCCTAGTGTTTGGGGTGTAATTTGTGGGTTTTGACCAATTTTTGGGGTTGCAAAGTTTGAGCACGTCCTGGAAAAACCGTGAATCCTAACCGTGTGAAGTTGCAGAAGTTTCCAGCATCCCTCACATGATCTGCGCATAGTGTTACGTGGAACTCTGATTTGGATGATTACAACTCCAAAATGAATCCCTATCTATTTGTCATCGACCAGAGAAGCCTCCCCCTCCTTCCTACTTCGGGTTGGGACGATTTTGGGGCGATTTCTCAAAAAAGGTTGGTGATTATTCCTGTTTCCTTCATCAAATATTCTCTCCTTCTCTTTCCCTCTTTATTTGAGGGTTTTCTTTGGGGATTTTATTCCATGGATGAACCCTAATGTCTAGGGTTTATGTTTGGTTTGTTTTTCTTTGGATCTAGGTTAGGTAAATGGTCTGTGGGGCTTAGATCTCTCCTCCCTTGAAGTTTCATCGCATCCACACATGGTTGAGGTAGGTGTTTCCATGATTTTCCTTTCCATTGAAAACCCTTGATGCTTGAATGCTTTGAATTATTTTCTAAACATGATTATCACCTCCATATGTATTATAGTTAACTTATTGTGGTGTTTTTACGTTGGTTACAATTGTTGAAAATATCTTTTGAAAATATTCCTTGATCATGTCTATGTGTTGGTGCCTTGGAAGTGTTTGATAAAATGCCTTTTGTTTTATAAAAAGTAAATTGAGCCCTTGTTGTGTTTTTTAGACTTGGTTTTTAATATTTTATTAGTTGAAACATGAATTAGAGCATTGAATGTGATTTAGGTGCCACTTATGGATTGATTATTTAAAGAGAAATGTTTTGGAAAAGTTCTTCGGGTTTTTGAAATGTTTGTGAGAGATGTTACAATTGTGTTTGTTTAAAGGGAAGTGTTATATCAGTAAAAATGTTTTTGGGTATTCTTGTGTACCTTCAAATGGGGTTATTGTATGTTTTCACATCCATGTGTGCACTTGGTGCACACATGGAATATAATTCAAGTGAAAATGAAACTTAAAAAAAGGATGTTACGCATAAACCTGGATTTCTCAAAATTTTTCTCTTCTCTCTCTCCAATTATCTTCCTTCTAAAATGGATATTTGATTTATAAAAAGTGTATTGGTATTTTATGTTCCTTTAAATTGAATTTTTTTCTTTAAAATTTTAACTGTGGGGCATTTTGGGATACAATTGGTTTCAAAGGGTATAATGGCCCGTTTGGATTTGTATACTTGGACATGGTTTTAGAAATGATTTAGAACTGCTTTGGTAAATGTATTTAGGTGCATAATATTGAAGGCCCATTTGGAATTTTACTTTTAAAGGTAATGTTTTGTGTTGATTTTAGGATAAAATGTGATTCAAAAAAATGTGAATGCCCGGTGGGCGACTTTGAACATTTTATGAAATGGTATGAATGTTAAATGGTGTGATGGCCCGATTGGAACTTTGTTGATATGAAATGATCAGATGTGTATTTGGGGGAACTTTTTAATGTTTGGGTTGATTCATTAAAATGAAGATATTTTGATTACTGTTTGCCCACTTAACAACTTATGTATTTTGAAAAGGGTTTCAAATGGTTTTAATAATTTGCATGGCATGACGGCTCGGTTGGAACTTTTCTAATGTGAGATGATTAGATGTGCATATAAGGAACTCCTGTCTAGTGTAACCCTTTATGGGTGAACGTATAGGAAGCGTCTGTGTTTGGGGAAGGAAATTTCGGTGAGATAAGTCATGCGTGTGAGGGACTTCTTACTTACATAGTATTATTATAACCACCATGGGTTCCTAGACGTCTTTTAGATGATCGAGTGACGGTTGCTGATCAACCCCGCTTAGACGGGTTGGTACCCCCTGGATTTTGTTAGGCTAGGTGGGATTTTACACTGAATTGGTCAGTTAGGGTGGCCAGTTGGTTATAGACTTAGGAGCTTCACCATACGCCGATAGGTGGTTCCAAAACCGAGTACGTCCAAGGGTCTTCTTGGGATGTTTAGGATCACCCATGGTTACTATTTGTATTTCTTGTTTACTTTCTATTACAATGAATTTTCTTTTGTTCAGTTTATTTTTTTTCTGCATTTCCCTGGTGCTTTTGATTTGTTTTTTTATTTAAAATGAAAATTCTATTTTGAATGTGAAAACATTATGTGCATAGTTTGGAAAAAGGGAATGAAATTGGTTTATTTCTAAAAAGACAAAAAACCTATTTCTATAGCCTTATTTTCAAACTAGTTTTAATGGATTGTTTTGGGAAAGGAAACACATGGAATCTTTGGTGATTTCCTACTGAACTATCTAGATCACACACTACTTGTATCATTTGGTGTCGGTATACCCGAACTGTTTTGCAGGTTCATATTTTGTTCTGGTTTTTCTGGTTCGAGTATCTCTTGGATCAGGGTGGTCTTATGGTTGGAGGTGATCAAGAGATCACATGGATATCATGCTAGTGTCTAGTCATTTTATTTTGTTATAGCTTCTGGTTCTTTCAGTGTTAGTTTTATTTAGTAGTATTCATTTTGGACCAGATTGTTCTTTTTTGAGATTCAGTTGTGGTTAGCTCTACTGTGTTTTCAATGTTGTATATTTTGATCCTATTATTATTGGGCTAAATCATTCCCTCTTGTTTTATTTTGATGCCCAAAACTTGTTTCCAGCCCGTGGGGATCAGTAACGCCCTTCAGGCCATGTCGCGGACCAGGTTGGGTGTCGGGTCAGATGGCATCCCAACTTGGTTCGTGATAAAATGGTATCAAAGGAGGTTTTTGATATTTGGTGTGTCCGGTAGATAGAGACTAGGGTTGTCAGGACTCGAGAGGTAGGTGCGGGGAGGGTGTCATGAACCCTTGATCTTTCTGAAACTCGAGTCACCAGGGGTAGTCCAGGATTGAATCTTGTGTCTTGTGTTGTTTTTGAATTGAGGTATGAAAATGGAGGCGAGTCGGGTTATGTTGTGGCCTTACATGGGATAGTGACCCATGTGAAGTCCAAGTGCCCACTTTATGGCCCTCCTAGTGTTATTCCTTACTTGGGGCATGGCTCACCACCATGTTGCTGATCTAGGCATAGACACTAGTCCCTCATTCTGGTGGTCCATTGTTCGTTGGGTTTCATTTTGGTTTCTGTTTGTGTAAGTGAATGTTGAAAATGAAAGTGGGTTTTGAAATGAAAATAGATTTAAAAATGGAAGTGTTTTCCATGAAAAGGTATTAATTTGACAAAGTGGGTTTTCAAACATTGATGGTGTTTTGGGTTTGAGAATATTAATGTAATGTGGCCCTTGGTATTTCTTATGGATGTTGACATGTGTGTGGGTTTGTGTGAGAAGAGTGTGTTGGAACGTGAGGATGGGAATGAATGAATGCACATGTAAGAATTCATGGGAAACCATGGGTTGGGTTTTATAATCAAAGCCCTAACATGGTTTTGTTAAAGTGTATTTTAATGAGAAAATGATTTTTGAAAAAAAATTCTTGAAAAATGGGTTATTGGTACTTGGGAATTGGCCTTGGAAGGATGCAGTTTTGAGTTTTAAAAGGAAAATGATGGTTTTTGAAAAAGGATATTATGGTGGTGTTTGTTTGTACTTGTATTCTAAGCTAGTTGGTTTTGGGAGGTGTTCCTCTTTGTTTGTACCTCAGTTTGATATTGTATTTTGTATGTAATTTTCATGTTGTTCAGAAAATGCCGCCCAGAAAGGTCCCCAATGTTCTTAATGAATCATGCCCAGGTCCTTTTCCTCCTCATGTTTTTCCTGTTTTATATGGTGATTGATATTTTCTTGAGGTTGTGTAGTGGGTTGAGGAATTCGAGCGTGTTTTTAAGTCATTGGGAACTCCCGATGCTGTTAGAGTTTGTACAATTCAAAGGTTGTTTGAGGGTCCAGTCTTGGACTAGTGGGGGTTGGTTTCCCCATCATCGACAGAAGGTGAGATGCCGTGGGAGGTTTTTAAGGCCACTTTCATCCAACGGTTCATACCGGAGGAGGTGAAGTAGAGGAAGGTGGCAGAGCTATATGATGTCATGTAGGGCCAGTGATTTGTAAAGTCTTATGTTGACCATTTCAGAAAGATGGTTCCATTCTCTTTGTAAGTAGCATCGGAGGATCAGATTAAGGCCCCTCTCATTGTCTGCGGTCTTCATCCGAAAATTGATGAGAAAGTGCTCTCATCCAATGAAACCTATTTCGAGAAGTTAGTGGATGAGGCATTCATGGATGAATTCACTTTCGGGTTGTATCCGGTGGTAGTGGGTTTTCATTAAGGTTCCTCATCTGGTGAGTAGGGTGTACCAGGGGAACTAGTTTCTGAAAAACATCATTTCTTGGCTCCTTATTCCAGTTCTTCGGACCATGTTCTTACATATTTCCAGTGTATCCAATTTGGTCACTCAAATCCATGTTGTTGTATTCCTCTGAAGACTTGTCGCTGTAGTGGCCATTGGGGTCATTTGAATATGTTCTGTAGGGTTTGTTGTCTGAAAAGGATGTCTTGATTGGAGGATGTGTTACCTGACTGTGAGGTAGGATATACTTCGTCCATCAGAGCCCCAACAACAGGTCTTGGGGTGAAGCTCATGCATAGTCAAGAGTGACATGGGGGGGGGGGGGGGGGTTGTGAAACCCAACCTAGTTTTTTTCTATGTCGGGATGGAAATGTTTAACATCTCCTTGTTCTTGTTGCCTTGATTTTTTAAGTTAACCTTTTGTGTTAATGGTGTGATGAACTAGATCTCTTGTAACCCAAAGAGTTGAGTCAATCTGAATGCGACCCTTGAAAATTTTCATTCTCCATTCAGTGTGTCTTGAATTTGTGTACGCCAGTTGCAGTTTTAACATTCGACAATGCTTGTTTGGATATGCTTTAGTTTTGAAGAATTGGTTTATTGTGGGTTTTTTTGTTTGGGAGGTTCCATATTTTAGTGGTGGTAGTGTCCAACTTATATGTGGAGGTTTAGGTTTGACCCTGGTCGAGGTTTTTAGTTTCGAGAGTTTTGGTAGATTTTTACCTGTGAAGCATAGTTACCGCATGACTAATGGAAATCGTGCGGCTCTAGCCAGGCGGATAGAACCAACTACACGGACAGAGAATGACAATGCGGTAGGTCTTATAACCGCATGGATTTTTGTAATTTTTGGGCAGAGGTGTTGGCACGGTTGGCACACGGTTTTGAAACCGTGCGGCCAAGCCATGCGAGGTGCACCATTAATCCAGTAGCTTGCGCAAGGTTGGTGCACGATTGGAAAAAATATGCGGAAAAACCATGAATGTTGTCCAAAAATTTAAAATATTGAATCCTCTCCTCTGGGTTTTAGTGAGGGTGTTGTTTGGGGTTTAAATGTAGTTCATATTAGTTGAGTTCTTGTGGTGGGGAGAACCCTATAATGTTCTCCCCTCATTTTCATTCATGTTTTGTGGTTTGTTCTTGATCCGTCGAGTAAGACTTATGGAGTGAATAGTCACCCTGTGGTACATGTTCTATTATTATTTATTGGCTATGGATTTGAGTTTTGGTTATATTTTTTCTGGGTGACTTTCTGTGGGGAGAATTGTCACACCCTGACCTCGGATACTCCTTCCTTTTATTTATTTGTCGATGTTGGAATTTTTGGTTGAGGTTTGGATTGGGCTTCTAACAAAAGTCCTTGTGTTTTTTGGTATTTCATTTCCTCAATACCTATTCTTGGTTATTGTTAATGTTGTGGGAAGAGAGTGGCATGTTGGAGAGTTTGTGATGCCGTTAGTGTCTCCATACTGTGTTTAAAATTTTCAAGGATCTTTGGGTGGGTCTTCCCCAGTGTTTGGGCTGTAATTTTGGGGTTTTGACCAATTTTTGGGGTTTCACGGTTTGATCACGGCCTGTCCAAACCTTGCAGCCTGACCATGAAAAGTTTCAGAAGTTTCCAGTAGCCCTCGCATGGTCTGCGCACGGTTTGACAAACCGTGCAGCAAAACCGTACTTCCGCTTTCTGACTTTATAAATTTAGACATGGAACTCCGATTTGGGTGATTCCACCTCCAAAATGAAGACCTATCTGTTGGTCATCGACCAGAGTAGCCTCCCCCTCCTTCTTACTTCGGTTTGGGACGACTTTGGGGAGATTTCTCAAAACAAGGTTGGTGATTCTTCCTGTTTCCTTCCTCAAATCTTCTCTCCTTCTCTTTCCCTCTTTGTTCTAGGGTTTTCTTTGGGTATTTTCTTCCATGGACGAACCCTAATGTCTAGGTTTTAGGTTTGGTTCATTTTTATTTGGATCTAGGGTGTGTGAATGGTCTGTGGGGCTTAGATCTCTCCTCCCTTGAAGTTTCATCGCATCCACACATGGTTGATGTAGGTGTTTCCATGATTTTATTTTCCATTGCAAACCCTTGATGCTTGAATGCTTTGGATTAATTTATAAACATTATTATCACCTCTATATGTATTATAGTTAAATTATTCTGGTGTTTTAACTTTGGTTACAATTTTTTAAAATATCTTTTGAAAGGATTCCTTGATTATGTCTATGTGTTGGTGCCATGGAAGTGTTTGATAAAATGACTTTTGTTTTATAAAAAATAAATTGAGACCTTGTTGTATTTTTTGGACTTGGTTTTATATATTTTATTTGTTGAAACATTAATTAGAGCATTTAATGTGATTTGGGTGCCTATTTATGGCTTGAGTATTTACAGAGAAATGTTTTGGAAAAGTTCTTTGGGTTTTTGAAATGTTTGTGAGAGATGTTACAATTGTGTTTGTTTAAAGGGAAGTGGTATTTCAGTAAAAAATTTTTGGGTATTCTTATGGATCTTCAAATGGTGTTATTGGATGTTTTCACATCCATGTGTGCACTAGGTGCACACATAGAAGAGAATTCAAGTGAAAATGACACTTAAAAAAGGGTTTTACACATGAACCAAGATTTCTCAAATGTTTTTTCTTCTATCCCTCCAATTATATTCCTTCTAAAATGGATATTTGATTTATAAATTTTTTTTGGTATTTGATGTTCCTTTAAATTGATTTTTGTTTCGTTAAAATTTTAACCTTGGGGCATTTTGGGATACAGTTGGTTTGAAATTGTATAATGGCTCGTTTGTCTTTTTATAATTGGAAATGGTTTTAGAAATGATTTAGAACTGCTTTGGTAAATGTATTTAGGTGCGTAATATTGAAGGAACATTTGGAATTGTACTTTTAAAGGTTATTTTTTGTGTTGATTTTAGAATAAAATGCGATTAAAAAAATGTGAATGCCCGGTGGGCGACTTTGAACATTTTATGAAATGGTTTGAATGTTAAATGGTGTGATGGCCCAATTATCACTTTGTTGATATGAAATGATCGAATGAGTATTTGGGGGAAATTTTAAATATTTGTGTTGATTCTTTGAAATGAAGACATTTTGATCACTGTATTCCCATTTAACAACTTAAGTATTTTGAAAAGGGTTACAAATTGTTTTAATGATTTTCATGGCATGACGGCCCAGTTGGGACTTTGTTAATGTGAGATGATTATATGTGCATATGAGACACTCTTGTCTAGTGTAACCCTTTATGGGTGAATGTATAAGAAGCATCTGTGTTTGGGGAAGGCAAGTGCGGTGAGATGAGTCACACGTGCGAGGGCCTTCCTACTTACACTGTATTATTATAACCACCCTGGGTTCCTGGGTGTCTTTTAGATGATTGAGTGATGGTTGTTGATCAACCTAGATTAGATGGGTTGGTACCCCCTAGATTTTGTTAGGCCAGGAGGGTTTTTCCACTGGATTGGTCAGTTAGGGCGGCCAGTTGGTTATAGACTTAGAAGCTTCACCATACGCCGACAGGTGGTTCCGAAACCGAGTACGTCCAAGGGTCTTATAGGGATGTTTAGGATCACCCATGGTTACTATATGTATTTCTTGTTTACTTTCTGCTACATTGAGTGTTCGTTTTTTCAGTTTATTTATTTTCAGCATAGCCCTGGTGTTTTTGATTTGGTTTTTTTGTTTATAATGAAAAGTATATTTTGAAGGTGAAAACATGGTGTCCATAGTTTGAAAAAAGGGAATGATTTTTTTTCTTTCTAAAAATACAGAAAACCTATTTTTATAGCCTTATTTTCAAACTAGTGTTAATGGATTGTTTTGGGAAAGGAAACACATGGAAACTTTGGTGATTTCCTATTGAGCTGTCTATCTCACACCCTACTTGTACCATTCGGTGTCGGTATAACCGAACTGTTTTGCAGGTTCATATTTTTTTCAGGTTTTTCTGGTTCGAGTATCTCTTGGAGCAGGGTGGTCTTATTGTTGGAGGTGATCAAGAGATCACATGAAGATCGTGCTAGTGGCTGGCCATTTTATTTTGTTGTAGCTTCTGGTTCTTTTAGTGTTAGTTTTATTTAGTAGTATTAATTTTGGATGAGATTGTTATTTTTTTAGATTCAGTTGTGGTTAGCTTTGCTGCGTTTTCAATGTTGTATATTTTGATCCTATTATTATTGGGCTAAATTGTTCCCTATTGTTTTATTTTGATGCCCGACACTTGTTGCAAGCCCATGGGGATCCGGAACGCCCTTCGGGCCATGTCGCAGACCATGTTGGGTGTCAGGTCAAATGGCATCCCAACTTGGTTCATGACAGGAATGAACTTTCCTTCACTTATTATCTTGACCCAGTTGAGATAAAAGACTTCTTCTACTCCTCATCTCTTGACCTAGATGGAAACTTAAAATGTAATTCAACCCTTTTGAAATGGTTTACTACATTGTTATCTCATTATCTCCTTCTCTTTTTCATCCATCATCCTCAACCAATTCCTTCTAGGAATATGATTTTCCATAGTACAAAATTTCTGAGTATGATTAGACTAGATACGATCATACTGGATATAATATTTTTCAACCTGAGACTGAGTACACTCATCTTGATTACGATCATCATAACCTTATTTCCTTCCTTCTCAGCCTGAATCTTATTTGCATGTGTACGATTAGCCTGAATATGATTTTCATTCTAGATCTAATTATCATCCTGGATCTGATTAGCATCTTGGATCTGATTATCATTCTTTCCTCACATCTTTCTCACCATGCCTTCATTCATCAACATATTTATATATTGATGACACATACAACCAAAACTTAATTAGGGTCCAAGAATATCCCTCTTTGTGTTTGTTGTAAATACCCACTTCAATACCTACATTTAACCTCTTTAAAACAATAAGTTGTATTGTTTTCTTTTCACACTTTTTCTTCTCCATGCCTTCTTTTCTTACTACCCCTATTCCATTTCTCCACCTCATTTTTTTCCTCTCACCCTGAATATATTCTCTCCCCCTTATTGATAATAAAAATCAAAGGGTTCATCATGATAAGTTTCATTCCTTATTAAAAAATTATCTCATTTAAAAAGTTTAGAACTTTTATCTCCAAAAAATGAAACTCTTCTCTAGGAGAACAAAAGAGTCACGTGAGTTTCTTAAAAAAAGACTTTAACTAAACAACATTAAGTCTACATGGGAAAACCCGAGTTAGAAAACAAGAGTATATAATCAAGGTTATCAATGTTTTTTATTACCTAACTTTCATGTAATAACTTTTCATGTTTCCTTCTACATTCTCTTTTTTGGGACAATATTGTAAATAATTTATTTAAGATAAAAGTAACCTGAACCCATCTCAATAAATATATCAGAATTTTCAGGTGTATAAACACAACTTTTAAAACGAACCTTTCATAACATTGTTACTTTATTTTTAAAGAATAGTAAGAGACTCACCATCAACTTTCTCACTTTAACTCCTTCAATTACCTGCATGTTAATAAAAGTAAAAAAATATTTTAGGAATAAGGAGGAACCTCATAGCTTATAAAAAACAAAGTTTGGACTGAGAGTATTCTCTGAGTCTTGACTTTTTATTCTTCTTCTTGTATTTTTCATTGGATTTATTTTCTTTATTCTCTTTTTCCTTATCAGTTTTTTAACAAGTTTTTCTTTATCTATGGACTCTTCTAATAAGGATGTTATCTTATTTTCCCCTCTAGAAACCTTTTTGTTGTTGTGAGTTTGTAATAACCATTTCATTCCTTGCTATTGTTCAAAATAGATAGTCAAACAAATTTAAATAATATTACCTTCTTTGACACATATCTTAAAATTTTATAAAATTTTAAACCACAATCTCTTGATACATTTTTATCAACTTTTATCACATTATCAGAAAAATTTTTCTTCCCCTTTTATTAAGTTGATTTTTGTGCTTGTTCTAAGTTTCTTACCATATCAACTTGTTCGAAAAAAATAACTAAGAAATCTTCTTTTTAGATTTAGAATGTTTGTTTTTCTCCACTTTCTTAATATAATCAGCTTTTTTCACCTTCTAAGTTTCCTTTTTTGGTTCCAATTAATTTTTAGAAACATTTTATTTTCTTTTCTCATCATAGCTCCCCCTTTATTCATAAATATTTATAGGTATAGACATGTTAAACCAACATGAAAAATATCTGTGTCCAAAAATTACACAACACCAATAGTGACCTTTGAATCTTGATCTTTATGATTAAGAGTAAAATCGACAAGAACTTGGTTGTTTTTGTTTATTACCAAATCGTGGAACACTTTTCTCAGGAGCATACTTTCCCAACAAATTCCTATCTTTCTCGATGAAAGATATTTTCTCACAAACCAAATTTTGAAATCCTTTATTTTCACCTTATTTAGATGTTTCACCTTTAACTTAAATTTCCTTGGTGAAGTTTTATCTCATATTTCTTATATCACTTTGATCTAAAAGAAACATTGATTGTGTTTATAAAAACTCTTCTTCTTTCTCAGCCAACTTACTTTTCAGAAAATCAATGGTTTTCTTGGATTCATCTATCTTTAAATTTTTCTATCTATTTTCTTAAAAAAGGGTATATTATATCTTATTGAGATTATCATTGCTAGATGATCTTTTCTTTATAACATTTCATTTGTCTTTCAATTTTATAGTTCTCTAATGTTATTCTTTCAACATCTTTCTTCAGCTTCTTCCTTTTATTCTCGAGTTGATTATTCTTCCCAATTTCTTTCTCTAGATCCTTTTTGAGAATCCATTCCATTTTTTAATCTCATAATTTTTATCATCACTGCTAGATTAATCACTTCCATTTTTAAATTTAGCTATAAAGTTGAGTTGATGATTGGATTCATCATCAGATGGGGGATCCTTCTTCTTTCTTCTACTTAGATAACACGACTTCTTTTTGTCACAAGGAAATCTTTCCTTATGTTCCTTCCACTTTTTTCTGAGGTTTCTCATCATTATCTTTATAATCATATTCACCAACATTATTCCTAGGATAATTGTTTTTCAAAATTTACTTTCCCTTCACAATTATAACATTTGAGAGTTTTACTTTTCCAGTTTACCTTATTGTATTTCTTTGCAAGGAGGGACAAAATTGTGTTGAAATATTCAGATTCTTCACCTGCTTTGAAATAATTTGATCATTCTTTAACTTATTAATCTTTTTTTTAACTTTTAACAAATATTTTCAGGCCATTTATTGATCAAAACATTATTTCTTTCTCACAAAATTATCTCTTCTAATTTCATATGTAATTAGAATACTTTTTAGATAATCAAGAGATAGAGTTTTAGGATCTCTATCTTCCAAATATGAAACATTGGCTAAAAATTATCAAAGAAAAATTCTCAAGATCTTTTCAACAATATTTGAGTCTTCCAATTTCTCACCAAGACATCTTATGGTGATAAAAATATCATTAGACCTTGTAAAGAAGTCACCAATAGATTCTTTTTCATCCATTTTCATATCATCATACAAAAGAATTTGGAGTTGTAACCTTTCCTTCTTCACCTTTATATATCCTTAATAAATGTTTTTAAACTTATCCCAAATACATTTGGCAGTTCCTACACCATTTACTCTTTGAAACTCACTTTTAATAAGTAATGATACCATTTCATTTTTATCGCTTCCATCATTCTCAAGATTTCTATTATCAGTAGTAGTAAGAGGATTATTCTCAATATGAGGAGGAAATCCTTTTGTAGTAATTTCCAAAACATAATACCCAAGGGACAAAAGATATGGAATCATTCTATCTTTCTAAATATGATAGTTATTTCTATTGAAAACTATAATCCCCTTATATTTCATAGAATTGAAGTTCTCTATTCTCATATATGGATATTTCATCAGAAACCTCACTCTAATACCAATTTTAAATCCCAAGTAGGATTAAGACCACTACCGGGGGGGGGGAATAAGTGGACCCTTTTTCTTTTAATATAAAATTTCTTAACTCCTTAATAACAACTTCCTTAACCTATGAAACCTTTTAGAGTAATGATCCACTCAAATATAACTCAAAACCTTACCTTTCATATGCAACAAATATAAATTGAAATCAACACACAATATTTAGAAGGTTTAGTACAAAGACATACTCCTTTCTATTTTGGATAGTACCACCAACCTAGATTCTTTAACTATATTATTTTCAGAATAAAAATGCACAAGCAAATAATAATTCTACAATACCATTAGAAACAAACCTTCTATGGTTGGTTATACCCCACCAACTATCCTTTATAGTATCCACTTCCCAAAACATGAATTTTGAGAAACTAGTAAGCATCCATAGTTACAAGCTTAATTTTATTATTCTTTTCTAATCCAATTTATAAAGTCTTCACTTACTCCACATGTAAGTTGAATTGAACTACACCATCACACCTTCTTCAATAACATCAAAAATTCACTTAAGAAATATGTGGGTCTTGAATAGTCTTCCAGAACCAGAGTCCAAAAAATTATTCAGATGAATATTCATTAACTACAACTATAAACATAATGTTTGGTTAGGTACTCAATAACTATTCCAAAGATTTCAAATCTCGAACACTTGAATAGTTTAGATTTAATTGTATAAATTAACTCAACTCTCCTTTTATAACGACCTAAAAATGTAATGAATCTTAAACTATTCTTAAATATCAGATCTATCTTTGAATCATTCAATTCCTTTTAGAATCTTAAAATATCCTTGATTTTTGGATCTCTCTTTAACTCATTTAATTATTTTTCGAATCTTCAAATCTACTTTATTCTCAGATCTCCCTTTGACTCGTTCATTTCCTTTTAAAATTTCAAATCTACTTTATTTTCAATTATTATTTTCCATTATGATTTTTCATTAAGAAAACCCATTACAATTTTTTCCTTAAGAAATATCAGTATGATTTTTCATTCAGAAATCTCAGTACATTTTTTCATTCAGAATTCCCAGTATGATTATTTCTTAGTACAATCATTTTTGGGTAATACCATTCCTAGGAATGATCATTTCTGGGTACGATCATTCTGGGTATGATATTTTCTTCACTTTTTATCTTAAACCAGTTGAGATATAAGACTTATTCTACTCATCATATCTTGACCCATTTGGAACCCTACAAAGTAATTCAACCCTTTTGAAATGGTTGACTACATTATTGATCTCATTCTCTCTTTCTCTTTTCATCCATCAGCCTCAAGCAATTCCTTCTCTGAATACGTTTATTAAGAGTATGATATTTATGATTACGATTTAACTAGATATTATCATACTAGATACAATATTTTTATTCTTTATTTTGAGTATAATTATCATGATTACTATCCTCAACACCTTCTTTATTTCCTTCTCAGCCCGAATCCGATTGCCATGAGTACAATCAGCCTGAATACGATTATCATTCTGGATCCGATTATCATCCAGAATCTGATTATCATCCTAGATCTTATTATCATTATTTACTCACATAATTCTCACCATAATTTCTTTCATCAAAATATTGATCTATTTACAACAAATAAAATCAAAACTTAACTGAGGTCTAACAGTTCAACCCTCTATCGAGAGGAGGAGGAAGCTCGTGTGAAACTTAGAATACATCTCATATCTCCCTATAAAGATATGGATCTAAAGAACATCAATAAGGATTATGGTACTAATTTATGACTCCAAAATAAAATCACTTTTCCTCCTAGTTGAAATTACAAATGGGGTTCCCAAGGTGCCGTTTTATAGGAAAAGTGGGAGGTAGTTTTGAGCACCCAGATTTAAATAAACCACTAAGACCTTGGTTTTTGATGTCCAAAAAGTCTTATATCAATTTTAATAAAACAAAAAAGTTATTTCCAGACATATTGAATATATCCAATGAAAATTTTTCATCACTTGAAAAACTATAGCATGAGATATGGTTGAAATATATAACGAATCTTTTGAATTTGTGCATATTAAATTTCTTTGAAAGATCAATTTGGTTGGGACATTTAATAAATCAATTGGGGTTGGATTTATTTATAAGACTTATAGTCCAAATAATTTTGGATATTATCAAAAAGTATCTTCCCAATTTAATTCATGGATCAGCTTTAGTGTTTCTTTGAGTCCACTAGTGTTCTTGGAATCTTGCACATTTTAACCCATTTTTCTTCAACATAATCTTGGGCCCTCCAAATCACCTCCAAATACAATGAAAACATAAAAACAAGTGGAATATAAATTTTTTACACTGATAAAAATTAAATTTTTGAATAAAAAATGATATGAAAATTTTAATAATATTTGGAATTTAGAAAAAAAAATCAGTTTAATACAGTGGTGTAAGGGTGAAATAAAATGGTGAATCACAATGTGATCACGCACCAACACCTAAACATTTTCACTCCTTGGAAAATTCATATTAATTTTTTTTATTTTAATATTCCCAAATTCATGAATATTTATCATTCAATAAAAATTTAATTTTTGATAGAAATGTGATCAATAAAAAAGTCACACCAAGGAGTTATTCTCATTGATCATGGAAAAATATGTATCATAAATTATATCAGAATGAAATTAGAAGAGGAGAATGATACCAACTTGAGAAAATAAATCAAAATTTAAAAATTTCAATAGCTCTCAAGACGTTTGTGTGAAAACCATTTCATGATATTATTTCCACTTTCTATCCAGTAAATATAGTTTATTTTGATTGTTTTTCATAAATAATTATTTCTACCGAACATACCCCATATCCATTGCAATAAAATTTAAATTTCCAATCACTTAAGCATTACTAGAAGTCAAAAATTAATCTCCCAACCTAAATATCACCATATGTTGTACATTTTCTAACTCCCATAATTTATTATTATTTTTGTTTTTTTTCAAAATTGGAACATGGAGAAAATGTCACACTCATCTATCAACCCTTGTTTGATCTCCTCAAGAAACTAATTTTAATAGTTATAATAAGATAAAAGGTTTAAGAAGAGTGATTTTATACCTACCCAATACACAACCCATATTTTTGGGTTTTTTTATTAAAGTTTTTTTGAGGGTGAACAATAGTTGGATAATAACTACACATGCATTGGTCAATATGATACAATAATGAATAAGATCGAATACAGAACAAATGAATATAAAAATAATTTTCCAAAGCTTAAATATATTAACCTAACTTATATTTACCTTCTATAGTGTAATAATAATTCACACTTTATGGAGGGGTTCAAAGACGCATGTTGTTATTTAGTGACACATTTTCCATATAAACAACTCACACAAAGGGAACCATTGTTCTAAAATATTTCAAAATGATATAACCATTTATATCAATGAAAAATAACCAATTAACAAGAAAAAGTCACACCTCGATATTAAATTCATGCCTACAAAACATTCTATTAGTGAAGTTTTTTTAAAATGTTAACAAAAATGAAATAAAGAAATTCCTCATGAATTTTATATAACTTCCATGATTAAGTGTGTATAAAAAAAGAATATTCTAGAACAAAATTGAGAGGGAAAATGAGGGGGGGGGGGGAGTAATAGTACTATTCCGCAAGTAGAAAAAAGAAAATGAAAAGGAAGAAATATGATGAAAATTCCTAACTAACCCTAGAATATAACCATCCCCACACCTAGAGTATAAAATTTCCTCCTTGTATTAAAATAAGATGTGGAAAGTAAGGATACAACTTGGTGGGTGTAATTGGTAGGATTATTCTTGGAATTGTATTACCTCTATTAGGGACTTTATGATGGATTCATGAAAGTGCTTTAGTCACTAACCATTGAAAGTGAAGATTTGTTTTGTTTATCCATTCTGAACCTGAACAACACCAAATGGATAAAAATTAGTAATAGTGTATGGGCAAAACTAGTTGGAATGAATCTTACATGGAAGAAACTTCAAAATTTCATTTAAAAGGATGACATTTTACCTAATTAGGAATTGAAAATGAAGGATGAGACAACAATGGGAAGCCTTGTTTTTTCCTTAGAAATCTGGGAGTTCTCATTTGAATATCTATGCATTTCATCCTAATCCGAAATCTGTAACTTCCTATGAGATCATAAACCAGAAATATTAGAATTTTATTGTTTAATGGCCCAATATGCTCAGTTCTCTATCTCAATAGTGAGGTGAAAACTCTTTCCAAAAACTAACCGATATGGTGACATTCTAGTGGGAGTTTTGAAGGAAGTATTATAATCCCATAATGAATCATTAAGTTAAATAATCTTATCTTTTCTGTTGGGTTAATTTTTTTTCAATATTTTTTACCTATATATTAGAAACCTCAGCATGACCATTGGTTTTTTGGTGATATGAATTCGACACTCGATGCCCTACCCAATACCAATAGAAAATTGATCTCATTGTTCAGATGAAAAAAATGAGAACCGTGGCCATTAATGATGAACCTTGGTAATCCAAACCTATAGAAAATTTGTGTTCTAAAAAATTCCACAACTTTTTTGGAATAATATTCCCTCATGGGTCATGCCAATACCCATTTTTAAATGTAATAAAATTTTATAAGATTGTACAAGTTTCCAAAGTAATTTAGAAATGGCCCCATAAAGTCAATACACCAAACAAAAAAAATGTTATGGAAGAGAGATGTTTGTTGTGGAATTTCATTTATTTTATAAAAATTCTCCATTCTTTGATAGCGAGGATAATATTTAAAGAAATAATGGGTATAAAAAAATAATGTAGGCCAAAAGAGACCTGAATTGTGGACCTTTCGAGTAGTCCATTGGGGAACAAAGTGGCCTCACAAGAAATAGTGTCGTAGAAGACTGGAAATCACTATTAGGAATACAATTCCCGAGGGCTTGATTACTGCATGTGTTCCAAATGTAGGGGTCATCCTAAATGTACCAATGGGAATCATGTTTTAGATGATCATATTGGGTTTTGTTTAAATAAATAGGAATTAATATGCTACCAAATAATTTACAATTTCAGCATACGAAAGAATAACATCTTGAACTCGGTACAATTGATCATCATTAAACATGTCATTTAAGGGAATACAATGGGTTTCATAAATGTTAGAGGATGGGATGATCCTACTAAAATAGTCATCCACCATATTCTCTACTGCTTTTTTATCCCTAGTTTCTGAATTAAAATCATGAAGTAGGAGCATCCCGTGAATGAGACATGGTTTGGATTCCACTTTCTTAAGGAGATACCGAATAGATTCATGGTTTGAGAACAAAATAAAATTGGTCCCTAAAAGGTATGACATGAATTTATCCAAGTAAAATAAAATATGAAGAAATTATTTTTCAGTAGTGTTTTAGTTTACTTGGGTAGGGTCCAGTGTGTGTGAGGTATATGCTATTACATGTGAAGATTGATCATCCTGTTGTGATACGACTACACCAACAACATAGATAGAGGTGTCAGACATTGACTCAAATGGAAAATACCACTAAGTTGGTTGGACTGCTAGGGGTTATTTGAGGCTCCTTTTCAATTTGTTAAAAATATTCCTCAAATTCTTTATCAAAAAAATCCTTTTCTTTTTGGAGTAAGTATGAGAGGGGGGGGGGGGTGTAATCTTAATAAAGTCAAGAATGAAATGATGATACAATCCAACATGACCAAAGAAATACCATACATCCTGCACATTTTTTTGGAATGTTAGGGAAGAAATGACATCCACTTTTGATTTATCTACTTGGATACCATCCCTATAAATGACATTCCCAAGTACAATACCTTGTCTCATCATGAAATGAAATTTATCATAATTAAATATAATATTCTTTTCAATATAGCGATGTAGTAAATAACCAAGATTACTCAAACCATGATAAAAAGAGGGTCCATAAACAATGAAATAATCTAATAATACTTCGATGTAATTCTCTAGGTAATAAAAAAATACTAACCATGCATCGCTGTAAAGTACCTGGAACATTGCACAAACAAAATGGAATCCTCCTATAGAAAAATGTGACAAAGGGAAAAGTAAAGGTTGTATTTTCTTGATCTTAGAGGATGATATGGATCTGAAAGTGTCCAAAATACCAATCAAAGAAATAGTATTGGGACTTACTTGATAGATTATCTAGCATCTATTCAATAAAAAAAATGGGAAATGGTCCCTCCTAGTGAGTTGGTTTAGTTGGCGATAGTCTATACAGACACACCAACTATTATGCACATGGGTGGGAACCAATTCATTGTTTTCATTTTTTATTAATGTTAGACTAGTTTTATTGGGAACTACCTGTACTGGACTAACTCATTGGCTATCATAAATGGGGTAAATTATTCCATAATCCAATCATTTTGTTACCTCCTTTTTAACAAAGTCTAAAAGGTTTGGTTTCATTCAAAATTTCTCATCTCACTGGTTTATCCTCATTATTTATCAATGTGTTATGTATGAAAATTGATGGGATAATACCAAGAATGTAAGAAAGTTTAAATCCTAATGCTTTTTATACACCCATAAAAGGTCAATCAGTCACATTTAGTCTCTGGAGAGAGTGAACTAGAAATGATGGCTTGTATCTTGTTTTCATTTTCAATATATGAATATTTCAAATTTATAGGTAGTTGTTTAAGTTCCAATTTAGAGGGATTTTGTATTGATGGAAGTGAATGTGAAAGTGAGAGGTCATTGATCTCATCTAATTGCTTAATGGTAACATCCTTAGATGAGGAATGAGCTTTTATAGGATTTTTAATACCATTTATGGTCATGGGATCCCCAGTTCTCAATAAATCATCAGTTGACAAACATGCATGAAATTTTTCTAGATCACTACAACACTCAATGAATGATTCATTACTGAAATTTATATCAAGAACAAAAACACCAAAAAGGGATCAGGGGATAGAAAATAATTCTTTCAAGGGAAGGTAATATATCAATATAATTAACTGAAAGTGAGGAATGTTATTTTGTGGGGAGCTTCACAACATCACGAATGTTTAAGTGGTAAATTTCACCACCAAAATCCATGGGTAATGTACCATTATGGAATTTAATCATGGTTTTTTAATTTTTTAAGGATGTAATCCCTAATATAATCGAGGAATGTCAATTCCTTATATCATATTACATTTTAAGTACATAAAAATCAGTAAAAAAAAATAAATTTTTCATCATCATAAGAACATATTCTAACACACAAGTGGGGTTTGATGTACTCCAATTTTCTATTTGAAAAACAATTATATTGGGTTTTAGTTCTCTAACCAATAATGAATATAAAATCAAGTGAGGAATTACATTTATAGAAAAAACCAAATCAAGTATAGAATTGGAAAATAAATACTCCCTAATGGTACATAGAATTGAGAATATTCTAGGATAATTGTATTTGGTGGGAAGTGATGGATTTATTAATGATGCGACATTCCTCCCCAATATCAACTTTTCATCACTTCGAAGTTTCCTTTGGTGTGTAATCATATCTTTGAGAAACATTATTTATCGTGGAATTTTCTTCATTCCATTGATCAAGGGGATGTTAACCAGAACTTTTTTGAAAGTTTCCAAGATTTTCTAATCATGTTTAATTTATTTTTTTTATTTGGTTGGGTGGAACTTTGGGGAAATGGAAGAGGAATGGTTGTTATATGAAACTCATGAACAGATACACTCTTTCCTTTGGCGTTATTTTTCCCAGGACAAGTTTTTTCTGCTCTTGGACCATTATCTCTGGTTGGGATGGTGGTTTAATCCGGAGGGGATGACACTAATGGAGGGGTTATTTGGATTTTCGGTTGTGTTCCAATTTGAGGGGTGATGGAAATAACATATCCATTATCCCTAAGGTTGACTAGTGGTTGAGAAGGTAGTTTAACTAACACATGACTTTGGATTCCCCCCACTGAGTTGAAATGTTGGGATAATTGGTTTTTTATGTCTTGTATGGAATCTTGGGTGGTTTTTTGTAATTGGATTATATTTTCAACCATTTATTTCATCATTTACTCTATTATAGGCTTGAGTTTTTTAGGGGGTTTTGGAAATTCCTTTATGGTGGTTGAAGATTCATAGGTAGTGGTGGTGGATAAGTAATCTTCCCCAGTTGGTTACAAGGTTTTTGAGGTGGTTTTGGAAATGCCTTTGTGGTGGTTTAAGATTCATAGGTAGTGGTGGTGGATAAGTAATCTTCCCAAGTTGGTTACAAGGTTTTTGAGGTTGGTTTAAATACCCACTTGCCTATAGGTTTGGTTTTCTTTCCACCTAGGGTTGGATGGATAGTATGGTTCTTGCCTAATGGTTTGGTTATAGGACTGGCCTAGAAATATTGCATCCCAACTCTCATAACATTCTCTAAATTGAGGGAATTTTTCAGAATAATGGGTATTAGAGGAATATATACTACAATTTATAGGTGGTGGAGATTGGGGTTCACCTTAGTAAATATTAATTTATCAGATAAGGTACTTACCTATTCAAAATTTGTTTCAACCTTCTTCTAAAAATCAGAACTTTCCACCTCATAGACACCTATAATTGATAAAATGGACCTCAAAACAAATTATTTAGTGTTCTAGGACATGTTCTCAATGAGTTTCCTAAAAAAATGGGGGTTTATCCACCAATGCACCACTTGTAGAAACATAAATCATGTTTTTATCAATAACAATTAAACCTTCATAAAAATATTGTATTAAAAGTTGATCACTTATTTGGTGGTGTGGGAAACTTGAAAAAATACTTTTAAATATTCTCCAGTATTCATCAAGTGTTTCCACTTGTGATTGTATTATCCCAAAAATTTGTTTTCTTACAATTACAGTTTGAGATTATAGGAATTATTTTTCAAGAAAAGGTGTTTCATGTCTGCCTAGCCTCAAATATGTGAGTTAACATAATACAACCAATCGTTTGCAGTGTCTTTTAATGAAAAAGGGAATTCACTAAGATTTAATTTTTATTCATCAAAATTAGAAGGTTTTAATTTAGAGCACTCAATATGAAATTATTTTATGTTATTATGTGTATCTTCTCCCATGAGTCCATGGAATCTTGGTAATAAGTGAATTAAACCAGATTTTAGTTCAAAATCAGGTTCTTCGCCTTATATTTGAATATATGTGGGGTGGATCTCTATATTAGGTGAGACTATTTATTTTTATTTTTATTTATTTTCATTCATATTAGGCTTGTTTATTTCAATCTTGATGTTTGTTTCAGAAGAAGATAATTGATCAAGAAGAGTGTTGATATTTTGTGCATCCTCCTTCAAGTGATCATTCAGTGGTTATTGGTGTCAATGATGCATGATCCTCTTAGGTTCATGTTTGAAAGGAAGTAGTTCCTATAATGAAGAACACATCATGAATGAGTCTTAAAAAATAATATTTTATAAATAAACATAAAAAAATGAATAAAGAAAAGAATCACACTAATATTTACAAAATACACAATGCTTTTTATAAAAATCACAACCTAGAAACAAAATCACTCCCAAAAAATAGCACCACAATTTGACTACATTTTCATGAAACATCATATTTTTTACTATTTAAAGATGATTTTATAGTATAGGGTTTACCCTAGGTTGTCTCTCAAGGAGTTTTGGTGAGTTTAGAGTGTGAATTTTTGATAAAAAGGAATAAAAAGTGGGGGTGGTTTTTGAAAATAGTTTTAAGAAAATAAATGAATTTAAAGATTATAATAGTTGGAAAACACGTGGTTATTGAAAATTATGAGATAAAAGGGTTTTTGTGAGTTTAATACACACACTTCAAGTTCATTTTCTTAGGAATTCATTTAGGTTGGCAGTAAGTCTTTTGAGGAAATTAATCAGGATCCCATTTAATTTCTATGCTTTTATATCAATTCTTGAAGAACCAAACCATGAAAAAACAATCGAATATCCATGGTAAAAATAATATTAATGATATAATAAATTCCAAAGAAAATATAAATCTCAAGAATTTAGTTATGAAAATAATTATTTTGTTGCCTAATCGGAACAACAAAAGTCACACACACAAAACCACACACCGATCTGTTATGAATTAAGAGCATATCAATCACATGCATCAAAACAAACATTCAATTATGAAATAATGTAAGGTACATAGAATAATATTTTTTTTAAACCCAAAATTCTCAAAAATAGTATCTATTTTAAGTACTTGAACCCCATTTACATGTATGTAACTCCCTCACAATGAATGCCCACCATTTAGCCCACTATCAAGAGGAGGAAGCTTGTGTGGAAATATGACTTCATCTCAGCTATCCCTATGTGGATAGAGAGATAAAGAACCTAAAAATGTATTAGGAGAATCCTTTAGGACTCCAAAATAGTATATCCCTTCCTCATAGTTGAACTTACAAATGTGGTTCCCAAGATTATATTTTATAGGCAAGGTGGAAGGTGTTTTTGAGCACCTAGATTTCAATAAACTACTTCATCCATGGTTTTCGGTGGACATCAAGTATCATCTAATTTTTTTAAAAAAAATATTTGTCTCCGGAAATATTAATTAACTCTAAAAAAATTCTATCATTTTGAAATCAACAACTTAAGATATAAAAAAAATATAGAACAAAACATTTGACTTTGTAAAGATTCGGTTTCTTGGATATATCGGTTCGATTGGGACTCTTAATGGAATAATTGGGCTTGTGTTTATTAATAAGAGTTGTATAAAAATGAATTATGGATCAGATAAAAAAATTTAATCCGCATTTAATGCACATAAAATATTTATTGTCCATTTGAGTCCACTAGTGTTCTTGGAACCTTGCATAGTTTGGTCCATTTTTCATCAACATCATCTTGGCCCCTCCAAACCACCTCCAACTACAATGAAAACAAAAAAAGTGAAATATAACTTTTTAATAGTGATAAAAATTAAATTATTCAATAAAAAAAATGTTAAATATGTACTAATATTTTTAATTTACCATAAAAATCAGTTTAATACAGTGATGTAAGGGTGAAAGAAAATATTGAATCACGATGTGATCAACTATCCCCATACAGGGGAATACACATCAGAGTAGGTACTGAGGGTGTGATATAACTATGATGACTCTAATTACCACCCAAATAGGATATGTAGGATTCCTTCAAAAGGATCATTCTCAATATCTAGTGCCTATGTACCCTCATATATTCCATTTTCACATATTTAAACTACATGGATGAAACAAACTACATGGATTTTGATTCCAATTATAAAAATGATACATAGGATTTATCATAAAGGTTTAATCCCATACTCAAAATATCAATTGACTCCCTAGATGGAAGTAAAATTCATATTGCCTAGTTATATGAATTAAAAATATAAGTAGCTTCCCATTGTTAAAAAATAATGGGAAACAAATGAAGAACCTCATATATATATGGACAATCTCATTAATAGGTACCCCTTTACATATGAAAGGATTCAATACTTGATCATTTTTAGGGTAATTGGTCCCATATCATGATTAGGAAGATATTCTAGAACATATCTTAAAACTATAAGAGATTACCAGAGTTAGAAACAATCCCCCCCAAAGGGTGTGACGAGCCCAAAATACCATCCTCTTGATCAACATGATTTAATTAGTTCTATTGGGTATAAAACCCAAATTGTACTCCTTAATTTAGAAAGAAGGAATGTATCTGGTTTTGTATGTAGGAGCCATTGGTAGTTTCTAAGAAATGAAAGTGGTGAATTGGGAGTGAATGATTATTCAACCATACCTAAACCCACACAATCATCCCTTAAAAAGGAAATGAAGATAGTAAACATACTTCAAAGGAATTTAATGATAGAATACATGAATCATTATAGGAATTAGGCACATCATATTATAAACTTAGGTCACCATGAATTCTTCGAGTAAAAAGATGGTGAACTCGATATTAAATCTTTTAACTATGAAATCTCCTTCATGAGTTATAAATGATAGACCACCCTATTTTCTTCAGACCATTTTGTTCCTACCATTAATCATTTACAAGAGAAACAAAAATGATGAAACTGATGTTAATCTATCAAATAATAAAAATTATTTGTTTTTCATGCATTGATCCATTGTTTTTAACGACCCCTACACAAAAAAATGGTATACCCAATGTGAAATCCTACATAACTAGGGTTCTCATGATATATGTCTTTTTTGGTTATGATAATTCCACATGAGAATAATGGATGAAATGAGAATAAAAAAGGACAATTTTGTTACGTATGTAAATCATATTGAGTACATATCATGCCTGTAATGATACAACAAACAGTGACATTGTTCTTTGTTGTCTTCATGACTGCAGATACTACTCTCACTAACAACACCCCAACCTGATATCATGTATTCATATACCAATTGTTCTTGAAAATCAACTATAGACACATCCCCTTAGAGTTATATAAAAACATCACCCACTATAAACCTTCAACTTTAGGGGGAGAACACAATGGATTGGGAATACCATTGACATGGTATGTTCATAACCCTTTAGGCTGCTCATAAGGGTCTTCAGATGATGATACTGATGAGTCTGACTCATTTAACAAAAGATGCATTGAAACTAGTGGAAATCATATCCACCACCAATCACTTCAGAAGCTTATAGAGAGATAATAGTACCACCTTTCGTATATAAAAAGGGTGGATCAAGGAGTTTACTATGGCTTCATTCCTATTCAGGATCTACTGAGGAGGGAACCTATCAACCACCATCACCAGTGTTATCCATCCAGTTCCCCTTAATTGACTATTGAGGGTACTAACCAAAACTCTTTCACCTTGGACACTCATGAATGGGTGTGAGGAATGTAACTTTGGATGCTACAAGTTGTGTATAACTAAGTGTGGGTTCATATCCCAACTTTCAATGATGAATCCCACTGACATATTTTTGAAGTATCCAGTGGGAAGGCTCATATATTAGACCCCTTGGATCATGTTAACACACATATTCATACAGAAAGCATGGGGGATTCACATGTACCTTTCACACACATGAAGCCTATCGGAATATTCTAATGGAAAAATGAAGAAATGACTGGGATTATAACCTCTCTTAAATAGAATATATCTTCTAGAACATATTGGAGGAAGAAAATGTGCAGACCTATATTCCTCTGAACACTTTTCTAAGGTATAATTACATTATAGAAATAGATGAAGAACTCCATCAACATATTTAGACACTATTATAGGTACATGTACATGAACCGATTCATATCCCGATGTAAAAAGTAGAACAACACCATGATTTGTATGAACATGTGGATACTACCGAGAAAGAACACATTCTTACCCCCATATAGGAGGACTATTGGTATATTTCAGTAATGGATGAGGCACCAGACCAAGATCATAAACCAATTCCAACCTGGGATCACCAAGTGAGATAAGAACATTACATGATACAAGATCATATTCTTTTTAGGAAATACTGGTGGCATAATCCAAAGTCATAAAAACAGGCTCATATACGCATTCCGACCAGGGCTCACCATGTGAGAGAAGAACATGCCTTGGGAAATGTTTTAATTATTGTAAAAAAAGGCTAGTGACATACTCCAAATTCATATAATTGGGATCATATTACCATTAAAACCGAGTCTCACCATGTGAGAGTGGAACATGCATTAGGATAAGCTCATATTCCTATCAGGGAATCTACTCGGCATACTCTAACAGCTTACCACTACCTCCAATGAACAACTACACCAACATCCTTCAGAGGCTATATAAGAGGAGGATCATATACATTCTCTAATTATATAGGTATATAATCATATTACCACGTGGAATGAAAATTTAAACCAGGATCATATCCCCACATCATCTAGGGTTAACAGGCATATTTTGGAAATATCCCACAAGAACGCTTATATACCTGTGGATAATGAAGAATTTCATTGACATACTCAAGAATATTTTTATAATCAGGATCACATTCCCCTAGAAACTAACAGTTATCAACATATATTTCCATACATCATGGAATAGGATCATATCCATACTCTACCCCCAAAGAAAGGTTAGAATATTCTGACCACAATTCAGAATGTGGCTCATCTTCCAAAACTACTCAATTTCGATGTCTTTGAGGCTGATCAACACATATATGAAAACCTAAAGGGTATGATTATTTTTCAAATGAAGTATAAGGTGATCATTACCTCGATATTCCTCCTTGTGGTAAAGTGGAGATGGATCACAGAGACTCTACTCCTAACATCAATCGTAGTCAACCTCCCCATAGTGATATCTCCCTTAAAGAAGGAAATCCTCTGCTTTCCTCGAAACCCATGTATATAGGTGTTCTCAAAACATAGACACCTTCATATATATAGGTGATCAAAAAACTGGGGTTTAACGCATATATTTTCCCATTAACTACCAGCAATAATTCCGCACGGTTAATAATTAACCCAGAGAAATGACCTCTATGGTCTAACCAGGTGGAGGCATGTAAGTCTGATGAATAAGAATTTAAAATTTATATATGGATAGATTTAAATGAAAACAACCTATCAATCATGTTTTAGACCCCCTCCAATTCTAATTTTAAGATCTCATATGAGCTAGAGAAAGAGTGAATCATTTACCTACAACAAAATATGTTTGAAAATCATTAGTGATTAAATGCTAGAAACATCCCTTATCCAGGATACCAGGGACACCTTTAGAACATAAATATACTATGTTATCTAATGACCCTAACTACTGTCTCCATGGATTGGGACTTGGAACCAGAAAAGAACATCATAAATCTGTAACATACTTTCCACCATGTCACCACAACTCTTTGAAAACTTATTTCCAAACCCTCATCAGTTATTCATATTTGAGGATGGGGAAATTATTAATCATTACACTTTACTACACCCCTAAAACAAATAAACTCCGTAGATATGGTGTCCTGTAATGAAATATCCTCTGAAAAAATCAGGGGACTAAGTCATGACAACCCGAAATTCTATCAATGGAAATTAACTTCTTATAATTATATCATAATCACATAAAATCACATAAAGAACACAAAACAAAATTTAAAAATGAATAATTAATGAAATAAGAGGCATTTTTAGAAGTTAATGAACCTATATCAATGAAATATTAACTTGACCTTTGGAATAATAATATGATCCTTTTGAATAGTAAAATGGCCAATATAATAGTAACCTCACCCATGAATGTAAAAATAAAATTTAAGCATATTATAAATAAAAGTATGATATAATTATATCACAGTATAAATAAATAAACGTTTTAGAAATTATTAATTAAGTGTTGACATTTTTATAAAACATAAGTGTTTATTTTCAATATTATAAGAAATATAACACTTTAAAAGACAATTTATTTCAATAAAATTTATTGATAAATTAATATTATGTTATCTTATGATTATAAGATAATTTTACGTGACATTAATTAATTTTTCAATGTGTTACAAAAGTAGTTATAATTTTAAAACTGGCATTTTACATGTAAATGATTATTTTAATTAAAAATCTAAATTTAGAATATATAGAAAATTATTTTCATATAATGAAGTTAATTTTTCAATTCTACACATTGAAAAATGGGTAAGTTGTTTTTTGTGATTTCTATAAAATAATTGAATTCTTGGTGAATAATAAAATATGATAATATAAGATAAAAGCTAAATACATGAATTATGGAGTCATGGATGATGTATGGTTCATGTAAGCAAAAAATATCAAACTGTCATTAATTATTTTAATATTTTTGGTGATAATTCTCAAACTATTTTAAGTCTTAAGATAAAATAATTAACTAATGAATAAAATATTTAGAAAATTCCTCTCTCCTGCATTATAAATACCACCCTCACCACCTCTTCTCCTCACATATATCAAGATTTTAGGATTATCCGAATCAGGATAAAATATTTTACCAATCCCCTCCCAAATTTCATGGTTCATTTGGAATCAAATAAATATAAAAAACAATCCCTTTAAGGATGTTCTCAAGAATACGGGTTCAAGATGTAAAATACTCTTTCTTTTCTTTTAATTTCTTTTCATGTTTTTTTTATTTTCTTATTTTCTCTTCACCTCACCTCATCCAAATGGTATGATAACTCCAATACATTACATATAATATAATTTTATTATTCTAATGGAATAATCCATTGTCATTTATTTCTAATATCATATTGTACTAAAAATGAAAAACATCGTTCGTGATGTGTTAATTTATCACATTCAAGGAAGAAAAAGTTCTAAATTTATATTACCTCCTTTAATACTCTGCATAAAACAATTTTTATGTTTGAAAAATATTATAATATATGAATTAAATCCTATTTAAGGTTATGTAACCATTATATATACATGATATTAATTAATAAAACAAAACTAGTTCGTGATGATCGAAAAAACATCCAAAATAATCTAAACAATTATCATTGGCATCTTATCTAATGGTTCATCCTAATACTAAATTACCAAATGACTTATATAAAAACATAATATTATGTATGTTCACTAATAACATATAACTTAAATTCTAGAGAACCATTCTCATTTACATGATTTTCCATACATATATACAAGTAACCGACCATGAAAACCAAGGAAACGAGCACCCCCAAAAGATGAAATTGTATCTCAGAACTCATCAAAAAGGTATATGAATAAACTTAATAAAGTTATAGTAAATAAGAAACATGTATAATAGGTTATTAAATAATTAACTAATGGATTTAATTTGATTATCTAGGACATTAAGATCAAGTGCAGAACACTTTCATATATAAGGTAAGGGTTTATTCTCGAACCTCCATTTTTCCTTTATGTTATGATTTATATCTCTTTACCCTAATGAAAATCTTATTTATTTTTATATAATAATTATAAATTCTATTTACATGTTCCAAAATAATTTATTCAGATCATTTCATACTTATTTTAAAGGGAAATACATGTTTTAAAAAGGTTCTCTTCCCAAATCTTCCTGATAAGAAAGCTTGATTTGAGGGAATTTCCCGATTTCTTACCCATTTTAAAGTAACATCCATAATATGTTTTAATAAAGCATTATTTTAATAAAATCACTCATTTTATCATACAAATGGAAATTTATAATTGTTGGTTTTATGAAAATAAATATGCCTTTTTCAATTTAAATGATCTTTAATATTTTCCTTAAACTACACTAAAATGTTTCATTTATAATGCTTCTTAAACACTTTTTTAAATGCTTACACTCCAATTGGACATCATTTATCATGATATATTCTTATTTTACCTTATTAATTTCCATGTATTATTTAAATAAATTTTTAATGGACACTATTATGATATTCCCTTTTTTATGCCTTTTGACATGATTATGATACTTAATTATTTTAATGGGTGACCCTAATGTTTATGTTTGAGTACTTATGTATGATTTTTCATGTATAACATATATTTAGGAAAATTTTATGATGGGTGAACCTAGATAGGTATCAAATAATTAGGTAAATTTTAGTCTCAAAAGACATCATGTTGGGACATAGAGTGAACCAGATTCCTTTATGGGACTTTGTCCACCATGTATTGGAAGCTAGACTTGAATCATGTTTATTTCATGTTAAATGTAGTTGAAAAGTACCTCTGATTTTATGATTATTTGTTCTTATGTTATAAATTTTATTATTCCTTATGTTTATTCAGGTTCCATGCCTTTATTTCATCATGTTGTGCCTTCTAACCCATGTGCTATGTTTTATTCCTATTCTTATTCCCTTAATTCGATTTTTAGATCATCCCTTTTATTAATGTATTCCCTAGGTTATCCTAGGAAGATATAATGTCTCCAATAGATATATGATCTCATTATGAAGATTTACTATTTGTTCTTATTTTTTTCAGGATGTTTAATTATGTACCTAATTTCCAAGAAAATAGACTTTACAATCAATATATTTTAATTTGATTTTTAAATACACTTAAAATCATTTAACAATATTTGTAAAAGGATAGGGTCACTATAGTTGGTATCAGATCTAGGTCTTGTTTTTTGGAATATTAGGACTAGTTCACTTTTGAAAGAACCCTAGGGATAATTCTATCACCATGGATATCCTATATAGAAACATACAGAATCAAAAATTATGATATAATTTTCATTTACAAGTTTATATTTCTATGTTCAATGTTTCCAAATTATAAGATTATTATCTAAGTATTAAATCCACCTAATTGCACTTTCTTTTTCTTAGTTGATTTCTTGAAATAGAATAACCCATACCAATAATCAATGTGGAAGTAAATGTGTGCGATTACCCTTCCAATATGAACAATATTATGGGAATAAGTGCTCAAAAATTTATGGTTATACTTGCTCAACTAGATTAAGTTCTGAATAATATCTTGAATCATGTGGAATTCCCACCTTCTCCTAAGAAAAAGAATGTTTCCATCGAATCCTTCATGAATAAAATGCCTCTTGTGTTTAGTGTATATTATGATACCCTCCTCATAGAAAAATGGATTAACTCTATAGAGAAGTTATTATCTATCCTAAAGTGATCAAAAGAAGCGAAAGTTAAACTGGTGGTATATCATTTTGATGGGGAAACTGATCAGTGGTGGGAACTGATCAAGAACACAAAGTCCAAAGAGTAAATTGATTCCTTGGATTGGAAGGAATTCATGATGATTTTTTTCAATAAATATTTTCCCCAAACCCTCTATCTCAAGATGGGAAGGTAATTCCTTGGATTGAAGTAGAAGGAAGATGAGTCTATTGAGTTGTATGAGAAAAACATTATAAGTCTTCCAAGATACAGCTCTATCTTTGTTATGTACACTAAAATCAATTTCGATCACTTATTTAGAGGACAAAAGGAGAGTCTATGAAAATAATTGGTGATTCGAGACTTCAACAGTTATGAGGAGATTTTCCATTGTGCCTTTCAGGTTTAAATATATATTGGAGACTATTAGTGAACTCGTGAGTCCAATGAAAAAAAGAGGATAATTGAGTTTAATATGGGTTGATAAATATATATACCCTATTATGGAAAGAAGACCCAACATCCCACGTGTCAAAATCATGTGAAGAATAATCTTTTAAATTACTTAAAGGGACCCATGAGATGCTTCAATTATGGAAGAGAAGGGTGTATGACCTATAACTACTGAAGGTATATGAATAATCCCATTAATGAATAAGATAAAGGAAGGGTCATATCAATAATCATCCTATAGTTAAGTGTTTCAACTATGAGTAACATGGGAATTGTATAAGATATTTCCCTAGGACAGGGGTTGTTGGTGGTAGTAAACAATAACAACCTCCAAGGCATCAAAGAAGGGAATATGCAACCACTATTTCTAAGGTGGAGAAAAAAATGATTTGTTGATAGGTATGCTGGTTATTCATTCAAGAATAAAAAGAATACTATTTGATTATATTTTAATATATTATTTCATATCTTTCAAGTTTAGTAGAACTATTCAATCACCACATCAAAATTTAGAGGTTGAGTTATATGTGAGAACATAAAATGGGGAAGTTATTTCATCCAAAGTTTATAACTCCTCCCATGTTAATTTTTGTGAACTAAACCTCCCATAAAATAATTCCATAATCCCTTTGGTAGAGTTTGGTTCTATATTGGACATGGATTGTCTATCTTTATATAAAGACAAGATCATGTTCCAAGAAAGGGAGATCACTCTCCACATCCTAAAGCATCCTCCAATTCTATACAAGTGTAATGAGGAATATGAATCTCTTTTACAATAATTATCTAAATTGTGGATATTTTTTCTTTTTGAACAAGCATATATAGGTAAAATTCTTGATAAAAAGGATAGAATCATTCTTGAAGACATTCCCATCATGAGGTATTACAGTAATTTATTCCCTAAATAATTTCTTGGTCTTTCTCCTGGTCGATAGGTTGGGTTCTCAATTGAACTTATTCCTGGATCTTATCTTATATCAAATAAACAGTATAGAATAGCCACCGTGGAGCTAGAATGACTAAATAAGCAGTTACATGAGAATCTTGACAAGGGTTTTTTAAGCCCGAGTGCTTCAACATGGGCTTCACTAGTCCTATTCATCAAGAAGAAGGATGGATTAGTGAAGATATGTAGTTATTATCACGATCTCAAAAAAAATCATGATAAAGTAGAAGTATCCCCTACCACAGATGTATGACTTTTTTGATCAGGTACATAGGTACAATTATTTATCTAAGGTGAAACTTTGGTCGAAATATCACTAATTAAATGGGATGAAGTAAGATATTACCTAGACTAACTTTAGAACATGGTATGAACATTATGAGTTCATGTTGATGACCTTCAAACTCACTAATCCTCTATAAATTTTCATGGACTTAATGAATAGAGTATTTAGATATTACCTTGGGAAATTTTTGGTAGTCTTTATTAAGGATATTTTGATATACTCAAAGAGATTGGAGGAACACGAGGAGAATTTTAATACCATGATAAAAAATTTGTGAAGGGAGAAAATATATGAAAATTACCACAAATGTGAGTTCTGGATAGAGAAAATATCATTCTTTGGGTATTTAATCACCAGAAAATGAATATATTTGGACCCTTCCAAGTCAAAGGCAATCAAAGAGTGGCATAGATCAAAATCTATAATAGATATACATAGTTTCCTTGGTCTATCTAGGTATTACCAACAATTTTTAAAGAACCTATCATTATTATTGAAACCACTAACCAAGCTAAATCGGAAGGGAGACAAGTTTGTCTAGACTAGTGAATGCGAAGACTGGTTTAAAGAGTTGAAAAAGACTCTTATCATTGCACCAATGCTCAAAATAACAATAAGTGGGGAAATCATTGTGATGTAAAACTATACTTCAAAGAAGTTATTGGGATGTGTACTGATGAAAAATGAAAAATTGATAGCCTATGACTCAAATCAATTGAAAATTTACAAGAAAAACTGTCCTATGCATGATCTGGAGTTGAATTCTATGATATTTTCATCAAAAGTCTGGAAAAAATATCTTTAAGGGGAGAAGTGTGAGATATATATTGATCCAAAGAGCCTTAAATATATATTCACATAGAAGGATCTTAATATGTGCTAGTGAAGATGGTTAGTGCTCATCATTGATAAGGACTGCTCAATCAACTACCATCTTAGTAAATCAAATAAGGTTACCGATTCTCTAAGTAGAAAGGATCCTACAACATTATAAATTATGATAATTGATAAGGATACAATTTTTATAGATTTTCAAAGAATTGAAATGGGAATCATTAGGAAATTAACATCATAAATCCTTCCTCAAATGATTTTTCAACCATCCCTTATAGATAAAATAAAGGATGCTCAAAGAATGATGTGGAAATTCAGATGAAGGGGGAAGCTATGTGAAGAGTGAAATCCCCATAGTCTAAAATGGACGAGGAATGAGTCATGATATTTGGGTAACAACTATGTGTACCATTCAGTACATAGATAAAGACGGAGCTTCTGAATTATGCACTTAGCTCAACCTTCTCTATTTACTGAGGGAGAAAAAAGATGTACTGAGATCTATGAGAGAACTGTTGGTGGGGAAATTTGAATAAGGAGATCATTGAATATACATCAAAGTTCCCGGTGTGTCAATAAGTGAAGGAAGAAAGGAAAAATTCTAAGGGGATTAGTCAAATATTACCCATCCCAACAAGGAACTGGTAAAACATCACCCTTTAATTTGTCACTAGACTTCCGAAGACATCTAGAAGAAACAATTCTATATGGGTTGTTATGGATTGTCCTACAAAGACAACTCACTATATCATAATTTTTGAGAACTTCTCACTAGATCAATTGAAACGAATATACAGAAATGAAGTGGTAAGTCTACATATATTACCACTATCTATTGTTTCCAATCGAGATATGAGATTCACCTATAATTTCTGGAAAATTCTCCAACATTCTTTGAACATTGAGTTGAACTTCAGCACGACTTATCATCCTCAAACCGATGGCCAATCTGAGAATACTATTCATACACTAGAAGACATGTTGAGAGCATGTTATATGTACTTCAAAAAAAGATGGGACCAATAAATTCTATTGGTTAAATTATCTTACAATAGTATTTTCAACTCAATCATCCAAATAGATCTATATGAATCCTTTTATGGAAAAAGATATAGAACATCGATATGATGGGATGAAGTTGGTGAATGTAAGATTCTAGAACCGAAAATGGTCAATGAAATAGAGGAGAAGGTGAAAACCATTCAACAACACATCAAGGCATCCCAAATTCGACAAAATAACTATGCAAAAAATCCTCTACGAGACCTTAAGTTCAAGGATAGAGACATGGTATTCTTCTACATATCTCTATAGAATAGGATCATGAGATTTGGGAATAAAGGAAAGCTGAGTCCTAGGTACTTCGAACCCTTCGAGATTCTTGATCGAGTTGGAGCTATGACCTGTCAACTAGCACTTCCACCTACGATGTCTCAAGTACATGATGCATACCATGTATCCCTCTTGAGGAAGTACATACCATATCTTTCACATGTACTAAATTCCGATGTGGTGTAGTTAGAAAATCATATCTCTTATAAAGAGCAACTAGTTAAGATCCTAGATCATAGATATAAATTTCTATGAAAAAAGACTACTCAGCAGGTCAAAGTACTATGGATGAACCATAAGTATGAAGTGACAACATGGGAACCTGAGAATGTGATTAAGAAGAAATACCCACACTTTTTTTCAATATAGAATGTAAAATAAAATTGTGAGGGTAAAATTTTATTAGTGGGAAGAATGTAACAACTCAGAATTCTATCAATAAAAATCCACTTATTATAATTATGTAATAATCACATAAAATCACATAAATAACACAAAAAAACATTATAAATTAATAATTAATTAAATAATAGGTATTTCTAGAAGTGAAAGAACCTATACTGATGAAATAGTAACTTGACCTTTGGAATAGTAATATAACCCTTATGAATAGTAAAACGACCAATAGAATAGTAACCTCACCCATGAAAGTAAAAATAAAATTTAGGAATCTTATAAATTAAAGTATGATATAATTGTATCATAGTATAAGTAAATAAATGATTTAGAAATTATTAATTAAGTGTTGATATTTTTATAAAACATAAGTGTTTATTTTCAATTATATAATTTATATAACATTTTAAAATAAAATATATTTCCATATAATTTATTCATAAATTAATATTTTTTTATCTTATGATTATAGGATAATTTTATGAGACCTTAATTAATTTTTCAAAGTGTTACAAAATCAGTTATAATTTTAAAATTGGTATTTTCTAAGTAATTAATGATTTTAAATACACATTAAATTTCTGATATTTAGAAGATTATTTTCATAAAATGGATTTTATTTTTGAATTATAAACATTTAAAAATGGTTAGGGAGAATTTTTGGGATTTATCTAAAATACATGAATTTTTGGTGAATAGTAAAATATGATAATTTATGATAAAAACTAAATACATGAATTATGTAGTCATAGATGATTTTTGGAGGATGTAAGCCAATAATCTTGAAATATGATTCATTATTTTAAAATTTTCACTGATAATTCTCAATATATTCATAGTATTTTGGAAAAATAATAAACTAATGAATAATATAATGAGAAAACACCCCTCTCCTCCTTTATAAATACCACCCCTCGCCACCTCTTCTCCTCACACCTCCCCAGATTTGAGACTTATCCAAATTTTGGTCAAATAAATTCCCAATACTATCCCCACATACAGGATCCTTTGGTATCAAAAAATACCAAAACCAATCCCCCTAAGGAGGTTCTCAATAATAAGTATTGTAGAGGAAAAATTATCTTTCTTTTCTTTTAATTTGTTTTCAAGTTATATTCATTTATTATTTTCTCCTCACCTCTTCTCATGCAAATGTTATTATAAATCTTGTACCTTAAATATACTATAATTTTATTATGCTAATTTTATAATCCATCATAATTTCTTTCCCCTCTCTTTTTTAATAATAAAGTAAACATCATTCGTGATGTTTTAATTTATCACATTCCAGGACGACAATGTTTTAAATTTACATTCCCTCCTTTAATACTAATCATAAAATCAATTTTATGGTTAAACCAGATTATAACACACACACACACACACACACACAGATATATATATATATATATATATATTAAATCCTATTTAATTTTCTATAACCATTATATATACATGATATTAACTAATAAATCAAAACTAGATTGTGATGATCAAAAAAATGCCAAAATAATCTAGACAATTATCATTAACGTCTTGTCTAATGATTCATCCTAAAACAAAATTAAAAAAATAATTATAAAAAAAATTAATCTTATAGATGTTAATTAATAACATATAACTTTAATTCTAGAGAACCATTCTCATTTTATATGATTTTCCATACATGTATACACGTAAATGATCATGAAAACCAATGAAACGAATACTCCCAAATATGGAAACGGTATCTTATAACTCATAAAAAGAGACATAAATGAACTTAATAAAATTATAATAAATAAAATAAATGTATAAAGGGTTTTTAATTAATTAATAAATGGATTTAATTTAATTATAATAGACATTAAGATCAAATTCAAAACACATTCCAATATATGGTAAGGGTTTCTTCCTAAACCTCCATTTTTTCCTTCAGGTTACGCTTTATCTCTCTTTACCCTAACAATTTTTTTTTATTTTTTTATAATTGTTATAAATTATATTTATATGTTACAAATTAATGTTTCTAGATAATTTCTTCATTATTTGATAAGGAAATACATGTTTTAAAAGGCTCCCTTACCAAATCTTCCTGATAAGAAAGCCCGATTAAAGGGAATTTACAGAATTCTTACCTATTTTCAAGAACCATCCATAATATATTTTAATCAACCAATATTTTTATAAAATAAATCATTTTATTATGAAAAAAATAACCTTGTTCATTTTGGTTTTATGAAAACCAATATTCCTTTTTCTATTTATATGCTCTTTAATATTTTCCTTAAACCACACTAAAATTTTCATTTCTGAAGCTTCTTAAACACTTTTTTTACATGTTTCCACTCCAATTGAACATAATTTATAATTATATATTCCTATTTTAACACATTAATTTCCATGTATAATTTAAATACATTCCTTCTTGGACACCATTATGATATTCCCTTTTGTTATGCCTTTTGACATGGTTATGATACCCAATTCTTTTCATGGGTAACCCTTATGTTTATGTTTGATTTCTTATGTATGATTATTCATATGGAAAAAATATTCATAAAAATGTTATGATGGGTGTGACTAGATAGAACTCCAGTTTCTTGGAAAATGTTTAGTCTCATAAGACGTCATATTGGGACAAAGTGAACTTGATTCCTTTACAGGACTTTGTCCATCATGTATTGACAACTAGCATTAAATCATGTTTATGACATGTTTTATGTTATTTCCACATTCCTATGATATCATGGTACTATTTTAACATGTTATACTTATTATTCTTCCTTATGTTTATTCATTTTCCCTTCCTTCATGTCATCATGTTATGCCTTCTGACCCATGTGATATGTTTTATTCCGATGCTTATCCCTTTACTAGGTTTTTCTAGTTCTTCCATTTTGTTCATGTATTCCACACATTATCCTATAAATATATAAGGGATAAAATGGAGTTAAAATATCATTATTAAGATTAAATAAAATATGTTTTTATTTTGGTTTCATGATGTTTAATTATGTACCTAATCTTCTAAGACACTAGAATTTATGATCCTTGGATGGTAATTTGATGTTTAATTATGCTTAACATCATGTAATAATATGTGTAAAAAGATAGGGCCATTATAAAATTAATTCACTCACTAGTTAGTCAATACAACAGAATGAACCTACTTTTACGATTCCAAGATATCATGAAAAAATGGAGAAGAATTCCAAAGGATTATTTTGTCGGGCTCCAAAAAATAAAGAGATCACATTCAATCATAAAAGATGAAGTTTCCAACATCTCAATTTTTTTTGTAGAAAACGACTCCCATCATGGGCTTCCATTATAATTGACTCATAAACACACATAGTTTCACCAAATCATATGAGTCGTAGTAAAAAATTCCACAAAATCTATCCAGGAGAAAACTTATCCCAAAGGTATGGGGTAATATTTACCACCACATCCATCCTTCAGATCATCAATTCCTGAGAGGATTCAGTACATATCAGGAGTATATTAAAACCAATACCATCCCATAGGGATGGGGGAATTTATATCTCAGTCACCATCATCAGGTTCATTACAACTTGAGAGGGTCTTGGATAAATTATCAGTGGTTCTATTTTAACCCCAGTCAACAAGGTTGGAGGAATTTATAGCTTAATTCCCATCCCAAGAGTCATTAAATCCTTGAATTGAATCATCAAATCCTCAAAAATAAGATAAAAAAGAACCAAAATAGGCCAATGATAATCCTCAGTTAGGTGCACTGTCAAGTGGACCATAACATCGAAAAATGAGGGGGGGAAAAGTTTCTCAAAGTGACAAAGCGTAAGTACAATTCGGTCCTGCAAACTTTTTAAATCACTCATTCGTTGATTTCTTAAACAAAGCTGTCTAAAAAAATTACTCATCTCAATCAAGGGCTGAACAACATTGGGGGATAAACAATCACAAATTGCGATTGGAATCAACTGCTGAAGTAATATGTGATTGTCATGACTTTTCAACCCTTGCAATGTCTTGCTCGTCAGATTCACACACTTTGAAATATTAGAAGAGTAACCATCAGGCACCTTGACCATCTTCAAAATGGAAAGAAATGTCTCTTTCTCCTCTGTAGTCATCGAATACTGTGCAGCAGGCATATATGCCTTGTTTCCCTCAGCTAACTGTAAATGAAACTGTTTCCTTAAACCCATTTCTACCAAATCACGGCGTGCATTAACATGGTCCTTTGACTTTCCACTGAAACCTAAAATGGTCCACAATATGTTATCACAAACATTTTTTTCAATGTGCATGACATCCAAATTAAGCCTCAACATGTTAGTTTTCCAATACGGAAGACTATAAAAAACACTTTTCTTTTTCCAATTGTGACTGCGCTGCCTACCCGCAGAACGAATATTACGTACTGGAGGAGCCACCAAATCCTGAATTTCATATACCGTGCAGATGTTTTCTTCCTCAATCTGCGATAACATTTCGACTCCTGTCATGATCTTTGGTGCTAGGCTGAACTCTCTAGAACCATCAAATGCCACTCTGTCCTTTCTGAACCTGTGCTGTGGAGGGAGAAAACGCCTGTGACCCATGTAATACCATTTTTTGGAATGTTTAAGCCATACAGATTTTTTACTTTTATTGCAACAAGGGAAACCAAATTCCCCTTTCGTACTCTAGCCTGATAAATTTGCATAAGCTGGGAATTCATTGATTGTCCACAATAAAGCAGCATGCAGTTTGAACATTTTATTCGTTTCGCAGTCATAAGTCATCACACCATCGCCCCAAAATTCATTCAACTCATCAATCAATGGCTGAAGGTAAACATCAATCTTATCCCCCGGACTATTAGGTCCATCAATAAGAGTGGAAAGTAATATAAATTGTTGCTTCATACAAAGCCACGGAGGAAGATTATATGGAACCAACACCACGGGACATGTGCTATGAGTTGCACCAACCATATACTTGAATGGATTGAAACCATCTGCTGCCAATCCCAATCGGACATTACGAACATCTTTAGCGAAGTCGGGATGTCTCTTATCAAAATCCTTCCATTCATAAGAGTCTGCCGGGTGGGTTAACATGTCACTTTCATGAACTCTTTCTGCATGCCATCTCATTAAATTAGAAACTTTAGATGACATAAAAAATCTTTTCAACCTCGGTTTAAGGGGAAAGTAACGCATTTGCTTTACGGCAATCGGTTTCCCCTGTATCGCAATCTGACTTTGATGAGTCTTATTTCCCCTGTTCTCTTTCCACCTGGAAGCGCCACAAACCGTACAAATATCCAAATGAGCAGTTTCATTTCTAAACAACATACAGTTGTTTGCACATGCATCTATAGTCTCATATGTAAAACCTAAGTTCTCTGTCAACTTACGAGCATAGTAATACGAATCAGGAATCTTAGCGTCGACAGGAAGAACTTTTTTCAATAAAACCAAAAGCATGTTGAATGATGTGTCTGACCAATTATTCAAAGTCTTCAAATGCAACAACTCCACGATAAATGACAGTTTATTGTAAGAAGTACATCCAGGATATAATTCTGTTTTCGCATCATCAAGTACTTCATAAAACCTCCTCGAATCACGATCTGCACCAGAGCGAAGATTTATCTCACCGGTCTCAAGATTCTGGATGTCAATGCCTTCAGGATCAAACCCACGTACCATTTCAGTAAGCATTTCATGCATTGGATCAGTCATCCTTGCATCAACATCCATCTGAGCTGCATCTGTATTTTGACAACGAACATATTCTTCTCCACGACGAGTCCAACTCTTATAATTTTTCAGAAATCCATTAAAGAAAAGGTGCTCCCTCACAGTATCTCGTGTGAATTGATATCTGTTAGCACATTTTCTACATGGACAACTAATATAGTCACTTTCAAATCCTCTCGTGAAGTCAATAAACTGCATAATGCCATTGAAATATTCTCTAGACGTTCGATTTGGAAGATCAATCCAACTCTTATCCATAATAATATCTGTATAACAAAAATTTACACAATACTTATTACATTTACATTTTTCAAATCAACTATATTCAAAATAAATATTAACCATTTGTTTATGAACCATTGATAAAATAATAATGTAACTGAAATCTCATGTTACCTGATTGAGCTACAAACCTGAAAGGGAGGGGAGCCGAAGGCGGTGCTGCGAGGGAGAGGAGGCAGCGAAGGGGAGCCGGAGCCAAAGGCGGTGCGGCAAGGGAGGGGACGGGCGGCGGCGGCGGCGAGGAGCTGGAGGAGAGGAGGCGGTGAGGGGATGGGCAGCGGGGGGGGGGGGGTGTCCGGGGTCAGGGGGGGGCTGTCCGAGGTGCGGGGATGGGTGTCTGGGGTGTCGGGGGCCTGTCAGGGGTGCGGGCAGGGGTGTTCGGGGTGCGGGGGTGTCCGGGGTGCGGGGGAGGGGGGGCTGTCTGGGGTGCAGGGGGGCTGTCGGGGGTGCGGGGTGGGGTGTCCGGGGTGCAGGGGGCCTGTCCGGGGTGCGGGGGGGCTGTCCGGGTTCGGAGGGGGGGGGGTGTCCGAGTGCGGGGGGGGGGGGGGGGGGGGCTATCCGGGGTGCGGGGGGGCTGTCCGGGTTCGGAGGGGGGTGTCCGAGTGCAGGGGGGGGGATGTCCGGGGTGCGGGGAGGCGTCCGGGGTGCGGGGGGCGGTCCGGAGTGCGCGGGGGGGGGGGGGGGGGGGGCTGTCCGGGGTGCGGGGAGGCGTCCGGGGTGCGGGGGGCGGTCCGGAGTGCGCGTCGGGGGCTGTTCGGGGTGCGGGTGCCGTCCGGGGTGGGGGGGGGGAGGGCCGAGAGGCCGGACGGTGGCGGCTGGAGGCCGGAGGGCGGCGGCCAGAGGCCCGAGGGCGGCGGCCGGAGGCCCGAGGGCGGAGGGCGGCGGACGGAGGCCGGATGGCAGGCGGCGGGGGAGGGCGGGCGGTGGGGGAGGGCGGGCGGCGGGGGAGGCCGGGCGGCGGGGGAGGCCGGGCGGAGGGGGAGGCCGGGCGGCGGGGGAGGGGAGGGCGGCGAGGGAGGGCGGCAAGGGAGGGAGGGGGTTAGGGCGGAGGGAGATCGAGGGCGGGTGGGGGGGGGGGGGGGCGCAGAAACCCCCCGAGGTTTTTTATGTAGGTTAGCGACCGCCATTGGTGGTCGCTAATGGTTAGCTATAGCGACCGCCAATGGCGGTCGCCCGAGTCTGGGGGGCTCCAATGCCCCCTTTTCTAGTAGTGAAACTAGAATGAATTAGTCTTCTCTAGGTTGGGAGGTAAATATCAATGGTTATAATCTCATATGTTTCTCCGGTCACAAGACAAACCATTCCTATTAGAGGACCATTCAGAAAACATAAATATAAACTTCCTCAATGTCACTATTTATAGACCAAGATCTAAGGAATTTATGATGAATAAAATCAAACCCTACATGGGTCATAATCCCAAAATGTCCAATATGTATAGGGGTTGGAAAAATGAACCTAATGAAATCTGTGTAGAATCACCCTACTACATTGAGAGTTATGAGACAACTACCATTATTTGATATACCTTAATGAATTTAATCACCATAATGACTACTTATAAGTATCAACATGAAAATATAGAGGTATTCAATATGGAAAACATACATTGAGAGGAAGAATACCTTGATACACCAACTGAGGCTGCATGTATGTGGAACAGGATGATAATCCAATACCTAGCAACTCCAAATATTGGGTTTCTACCTCTATGGTGGAACACTTACAAGGATAAAGGGAAGAGAATGGATACATCCCAATCACCACCCATAAGAATCAAAATTCTTTCTACAGAGAAATGGTTGGCATAATATTATAATGAGATAGAAAAGCACAAACAACTCAATGAGGAGATACTCAGGAGAAACATTCCCATTGGGCATCATCTTTAGACAAAGAAGAATATCCATCCACCCAAAAATCAATAAAGTGATAATACACCTGAAAGAGAATCATCTAAGCATCGGGATGTCTCTATATATAGGAAGTTTTCCTATATAAATGAGGAAGTCATTAATGATTTCACTTTCCTCCATTATGGAGACAAACCCTCCCTCTTTAGGGTAATCATTCAGTATTAGCAGGGATCAAGAATCAATGGGATATGAAAGTGGGGCCACATCATCAATATCTACCCACTCCCTATAGATGAGAGGTGTCTTAGATAATAGTATCTCATGAATTTATTAATTCAATTAAGCCTCTTGATTTCGAATGGAGGGCATAGAAGGGAGGCATGTACCAGTGGAACCTGAGAATAATCCACATCCTGAATGGGTGGATTGAACTTTTCCCCCACCCAATTTCTACAATCCAACCTTCTCAACCTTTTAAGGAATGATAGATCCACAACAACATCTCATGCAATTCATATCTTGATGTGGTCTGAAAATGAGCCCTCAATATCAATAAGAGGAAAGCAATATGAGATGTTTTATGTAGACTTCAACAGATCTATCCTTAGTTTGGTATAGTATACTTTCAGCAGGATTCATTGTAGTATGGGAAGAACTTCATCAGAATTTTCTTTGTCATTTAATATATACATTAAGGAAAATGATAATTTTCGACATAAAAAACTACTAGAAATGAAAAAGTGACAGGGTGTCTGAAATCATAGCCAGATGGAAAGGGTTAACTTATTCACTCAACATCAATTTCTTAAAGGAGGAATTGATGGAACTCTATACTGAAAATATTATGGATGAGCTACAGAACAATCTGATCGTGATGAATTATCTAGGAGGATTCCATGATTTTGCATAAAAGGCAGAACCTGTGGAATATTCCACTTAGTGTACCCAATCTGAATCGTAGTCCATGCCCTCATAAAAGGGGAAAAGTATTGGTAGTGCATATAATTCTATTATTTCCCTCAAACTACTAGTAGTGACATTCAAGCACCTAGGAAAGTCCCAAATCATTTAGAGCCTCCTGCTGAGTGGAAACAACAACAAAATCGCCCTCAACCAGAAGCAAAAAGAGATTAGGGATGCATGTGATTTTAGGAATAGATGAATAAATCATACTCATTATGAAATGACAAGGTCCCCTGCTATTTCCTTCTATCCATGAAAATAACCCATTCAAGCTATCACAACCTAGGAAACCCAATTAGTTTAACCTTCCTGGTCGTCCTTGCTACTTCTGGTTCCATAGGAGGTTGGGTCACACCTTCTAGGATTGTTTCTTATTAAAATTTTATCTCCAATGCATGGTTGATTCTAGATAGGTGATGATGGAAAAATAACTAGAAAAGGTGAATTGTGTAACTGTCTTCCAGTTAAAAGAAGATAGTGATTGGGAAGAATTCCCGACCATGTGTGGATAAAAGTATGACTACAAAGAAAGTCGACCGAGCTTATGACACCCTGAGAGAAAAAATTCAAAATCCCATAATGATCCTATCACATAGGAAGGTAAAATAAAATACACTTAATGGGGTTGGATGAAATCATTATACATCAGAAGAGATAGAATATGAAGAGTCATATCCATCTCCTATGCAAGATACAACTCTTTCGGACTTCTTTCCTTCAACATCCAGAGAATGAGCAACACCCTACCAAATGGAACCCTTATTGGATGTAGAAATCATATTTGGTTATTTTAATGATATACACTTATAAAACCACTTATTTGATGATTAATATGACTTCGATAATGATTTACTCACATCTGACATGGGAGATTGAGGATATAGGTGAAGGAGCCATGGATATAGGGGACAACACTGGTGCAATCAGACCCAATATCTTGGTCACATCCCCATAGAGGACATATATGTAGTGAAGACCTATGATAAAGAAATCCAACAAGGCCAATTGAATCATAGAGGTTTCCCAAATCTCTCAATTGATCTTGTAATACCAGTTATCTTACACAATCCCATGGAAGGGGTGTGATTATCTGATCATCCCAAACAAAGGGTAGGTCTGGTGCGACCTACGCCACAGGAAGAAGATGCTCCGTAGACCACTTCATAGGAACGTAGACCATGTATATCAAATAAATCATCTCCTTAAAAAAATAATAAAGTGAATCCCCCCTTGGGAAGTTATGAACTTTGGTATAAACGTATGAAATTATAAAATAGTTGAAAATTTTCCCAACAATACTCTCAATTATATATTCATTCCATATTTCAAAATAAATCAGATAGGAACTCATCAAATCCATCTAAAGTCCATAATAATTCATGAAAGGAATTCAAGAAATAAATTTCTATAACTGAGTTTTAATGAGTGGAGACCATGACATTGGAATTCTATGTCACCATATCATTCACATAAAAAGATGAGGAAGTGGTCATCCAGGGATATATAAAACCTAGATATATTTTGGGAAAACTAAAAAATGTAGACATCCAGAGGGACTTGATTGAAAATGGTTTCGGGATCAACCTCATCCAGATTTGGACCCTCTGACATTTGGGATATAGCAAGGGGGATTTATCTCTTATAAAGCTAACCATTCAACGGTATGATAAGATCATAAAAAGTCTTATTGGGAAGATTAGGCTTAAGAATCAGTTTGGGGATCTCTTATCTAACAATTAGTTCATGGTTATCCAGCAAGACATTATATATAATGTATTTCATAGAAGACAATGACTTCATAGCAATATGGAAGTACCTTAAACATTTCATCAGTGTTTAAAATATCTAATCAATGGGTAGGTCAACATACTATATAGTAACAAAACCCTCTTCAAGCCATGTGAATCCATACATTCCAAGGAAGGTTTCTACAAATGGGAGGTAAAGAAACCAATGGTGGATGAAAATATACATGTTGCAACCCATAATGGCTTGGGGACCACCCATGAGAATCCCTAGAGTATGATCAACCATTAATATGTGATACCCATAAACATAATTGAGGTAGTAGACTTGATATTATATTTCCAAGATCCTCTTATCCCCAATAACAGTTTAAAAGAAAATAATCTACTCTAAAATATCTCGTTAAGAACTCTAGTAGTTTGGGATGCCAATGTCTCTTTTCATGATCTCTCTCACCTCGAACATTAAAGAGAAACACTTGAATTATATATAATTTTTGAAAATTCCTATTGAGGTTAAATAGATGTACATTTAGTTTTTAAATAAACATCGATATATATTCACATGTAATTATATAGAAAAGCCTGATCAGAACCCTGATATGGCTACACATCATCTAGTCTTACCCAAGGACCATTGAGGTTTCATGTAGGTTTCTAGGAGGATGAAACCATATAATGATACTAATTTAGGGATAGAATTTGATAAATTGATCAAATAAAACATTTTCTAGGAAGTGAAGTACCCATGGTGGCTCTCCAATATCATCCCCGTCAAGAAAAGGAATAGGCAGATTAGGGTCTATATTGATTTCAAAGATCTTAATTGACACTTATTTAAGGATGATTTCCCATTTCCAATCATATTACTCATGATCGATGTAACTACTAGATTCCAATACCTTTCCTTTATGGATAGGTATTTAGGCTAAAATCAGATAAAAATGGCCCCTAAAGACAAGGAAGCTATTTCCTTGAAATCACCCTAGGTGATATTTTTCTATCAGGTTATGCTCTTTCGATTAAAGAAAAATGGTTATAATTATCAATTCGCCATGCATCATATCTTTAATATATTTTTAGGACATGTATAATAATTTTATGTTGATGTATTGGTAAGAAAATCTTGACAAAAAATTTATCACTTCATAGATCTCAAAGCAATCTTGAAAGGGTTGCAGTAGCCCAGTTTGAAGATTAATCCAATAAAGTGTACTTTTGGGGTAATATCAACATAATTTGGTGGCTTTGTGTTGTGAAACCATTGCATAGAGATTGACATAGAAAAGACTAGTGAAATCCTTGTAATTTCACCCCATAAAAATATTAAGGTGCTAAAGGTGATCTATGGGTACCTCCCTTACATTCAACATTTTATAGAAAACATGGTAGGAAAATCATTCACCTTCACCACGATAATGAAGAAGGGAGTCACCTAACCATGTAATGACGACTTCCAAGAAGCATTTGATAGTCTCAAAAAGTACCTTTTTCACACACTGGTCTTGATTCCACCAGTGGAAGGAAAGATTCTCATATTATATGCGGCCACTGTGGAACTATCACCAAGTTATTTCCTCACACAGAAAAATGATATAGGGAATAAGAACGGTCTCTACTATCCCAATGAAACAATGTTAGGTATCAAGAGTTGGTATTATTATTTCAAGAATAACTACCTCATTCTACACTTTTCAGTGAAAAAAATGCGGAATTGCATAAAGCACCATGAATTCCTCTTGGTCTCTCATATCGACCCGCTCAATTATATCCTTGTCTAGCCTATATTGAATGGGTGTTTGGACTAATGAATAGCTATTGTAAAATTATATGAAATCCAGTTTGGGTCAATAATGGTTGTGAAAGGAAATTACTTGGAAGATTTCTTTACAGCACATCCCACCCTAAAAATTACACTAGTGGACACTGAACTTCTAGAGGAAGATGTTTTCTATGCCCATGACACCCCCAGAACATGGGAGATGTATTTTGATTGTGCCTCCCATTGTTCTATCAAAAATATAATGGAAAATAAAAATCTAGATTGGGTTAGTATAGGGATTATATTTGTTTTTATAGACAAATAAAATTTCTATACTCTTTTTAATCATCCGAAGGACGCACTAATAATGAGGTTGAATACCAAGACCTCATTACTATCTTAGAGGTAGCCCTACAACTATATATAGCCTATCTGAACTTAAAATGGGATTTAGAGCTAGTGATAATTAATATCAATAGTAAATATGACATAGAAAAGTAATAATTGGCCTCTCTAACTAGCTATATCATAGGGATGATGATTTATTTCCCTTTTGATCCAAAATTTCTTATGTCCCTCAATCAAAAAATTCTCATGCCAATTCACTAGCTAATGCAACCATATTCTTGGATGAACCTAACCAAGATAATGTTGTTTTCCACATCATACACTAAAGGATGGTCTCCTATATAATCATATATAAAATGGAAGAAATAAATCAAATCAAAACCACCTCAGACCATGATGAATCGATAACCACCCATGAGTGGATAGAGCCCAAAAATGATTGTCTTCAAAAATGGGACTCTCCTGATGGACCAATCCATAAGGTATAAGAATCAACATAGAGCAGAAAAATTTAACCTTTAGGATAGGTAAAATGAGAACCCTCCTCTAAAATTGATAATTTAATGTAATCCTCCTTAAATGAATATAACAAAAAGAGATTCCCACTGTAATGGCAGAAGTCCATGCAGGCTCTTGCGGTTCCCAACTATCTGGGACCCGACTCTCACACCAAATATCTAGGCTTGGTTACTAATTAAAAATTATGATACATTACTTTGTGGAGTTAACCATAAAATGTCATGCATTCCAGATTCAGGAAAACATAGTCCATGAATCCCCATAATTTCTACATACAACAAAATATTCTTCAATGTTTTCTATATGGGGAATGGATGTTGTGAGTCCACATATCGTAGCTATAACTAAGAAATTTAAATACATCCTCAATACTACCAAATTATTTTCCAAATGGGATGATGAAATATAGATTAAGGAAGTTAGAATGAATAATATCATCAACTTCATGATTTCCAATATCATCAATATATTTTGTGTCCCTCACATGATATTGATTGAAAAGGAAACCAAATTATATTCTATCGAGTTGAATAAATTGTACCATGAATACAACATCGAGTATAACCATTTATCTTACTATCATGACGTGGAAAATAGAAAAATAGATGCCTTTAATAAGACTCTGTAAAATACACTCTAGAAGATTGTGAATAAAGACAAGAAATTTTGTCTAGACAAGACCCTTTAGGCTTTTTGGGCCTACCATAGCACCACATGTACCACTACACAAGTTACTCCTTATTCATTGGGTTATGGAACTAAGGTAGTGTTTACTATATAATTAAAGTTTCTCTTTATTAAAATAGCTATATGTGGAATTCTATTAGTTGATTTGAAGTCAAAAAAGTAGGTTGATGATTTGGAATAGATCTATGAGAAAATGTTGTGTACATTTCCCAATCTTGATGTCTATTAGGATTGGATCACATTATCCTTTAATTAAAAGGTTATACCCTATTTATTACATCAAGGAAAACTATTATTGGATCTCAGAAACCCAATTATAATAGGAAATAAACCTCTAAAGATGGAACCCAAATGGTAAGGGACTTACATCATACATAAGGTCAACTATAATGGAGCTTACTTATTGGCCATAATAGATGGGGAATATGTCACTCCCCCAACCATTAATAGGTTTCTAAATAGATATTTTTCATAGCTTCTTCCATATCCTTTTACAGCCTGATCGTATGATGTTAAACTATAAGGAAGAAGTCCTGGTAGAAAGACTTTAAACTACACAACATACTACATCCTGAAAACATGACATTAAAACTACAAGGAAGGGATTCTAGTCACATGAAATTAAACTTCATGATACATACTTACCATATGATGATAAAAAAATAAGAATCCCTGTAATAAATAATTTAAACTTCATGATGTATTCCATCTTGAACATATGACATTAAACTGCAAGGAAGTCATCTTGATCACATGATTAAAAACAACATGAGTGGTCTTAGTTGTATGACCTAAAAATACAAGATTTCATACATTGTCACATCCTGATGTTAAACTGCACAAAAAAATTATTTCAAAGATGAACCACTTCACATGATCTAGATCCATGAAAAGGTAAAATTTATTTCCCATATACCAATGTGTGAGTTAGACCCACATAGGGAATATCTCTATTCAATAACTATGCATGGGTGGATTCTTATCATCATAGTATACACAGAGATTTTTGAATCTTCAATCCTAGGTTCATACAAAATATATTCATCTGAGTCACAAGACATCATACTATGTGACAACGCCTTCAACACATGAAATTAAAATATAGTCTTACCCTATGTACTATACCTTGGGAAACCAGCTCCAGAATCCTCTTATCACAAACATAGGATGCCTCTCGTGAGAGGAGTTCATGAATGCCAAGAAAACATTAATAAGGATTTATTCTTCCTTTTTCATGTTGGAGAATCATTTTCCTTATAGAACAATGTTACATTGTAGGGATGATGTCCTTGATGCATGATGTTAAACTGAACAATTTTCTCAGAACTATCTATAACTTGATTCTCACACCAATAAGATATGTAGACGCACCTGGATCCTAAATCTTGGACCAAACACCACATGATAAAAATTTACTATATCCTTTCCTTTAATATCGTACTATGGTGATGGAAACATTTTCACATACTTTTTTCTCACATTGAGCATAAATCAAATGGGATTAGGAATATTGGTTAAGTCTTCCCCACATTATCAAGACATATCAGTTTAGGATAGGGTTATCATGGTATTAGATAAAGGACATTAAAATTCACATCATACTTCCTGACCTCGTGATGTTAAAATATATGGTTGAAGTATATTTCATGAAATTAAACTACACATTACTATGGACCTTTCCTGATGGCACCACTATCCTTGGTGTTGGTCACCCACCACACCTCCATTTAAGAACTACATGTGGCTTGATTCCTATCATCACATGATACGCAGTGACACCCAGATCTCTAATAAATGATAATAATGTCCCCAACGTGTATATCACAAACCTAGGTGGAGAGTTTCCCATTGAAGAACTATGTGTGGCTTGATTAATGTTCTCACAGGAAATATAGTGATGCAAAGATCTCCAATCCTTGGTCCATCCATAATAATAAATGGGAATAATTCTCACTCTATATAGGGGTTAGAACTACGTGGAGAGTTTCCCATTCTATAACTATGTGTAGATTTATTCCTTCAATCACAAGATATGTAGTGATGCCCAGATATCTAAACATGGGTCTGCCCGTAACAATCAATGGGAATATTGATCCCCTATGAATACAAGTAAGATCTGCATGGAGAGTTTCCCATTCAAGAACTATGTGTGGATTGATTCCTGTCATCACATGATATGTAGTGATGGCCAGATCATCGATCCATGGTCTAGTTGAAATATAATAAAAGTGTCCCCCTCCTTATGTATGGGTTTGAACTATGTAGGGAGATTTCATGTAAGAACGATGTATGGATTGATTCTTGTCATCACAGAATACATAGTGATGCCTGAATATCCATTCTTGCGTTCATATAAAACATATAAAATAATAAAAATGCACCCCTGACTACATCCAAGACGGACCTATGTAGCGATCTATCTAAGAACCACTCTTGTGAAACTAAATTGATTTCCCAGTTTACTCTTGTTTCTCACACTGTTCATGAATCATATGATCTTAGGGAACCTAACAAGTTTCTCTATCTAAAATGACATAGAAATATCTCATATCGAGGACTATATATTGGATGCATGACGTTAAATTGTATGATGAAATGAATTCATATTGAAGAAAATATATAAGCAGCATATAGATATATTTAAAGACGGATGAGTCATATATGGTTTTTTTACCTATGTACAAGTGTAATCTATGTATTGATCCCTTGTTCATGTGATAAATATATACAAGAAGGATTTTATCATATGGCTACTGACCAATAATCCCATGAGAAGATAAAATATTCTCCCTACATATAAATGCCCCGACCAGTGCAAAGTTTCCATAAGGATATCATGAACAATTTTGACATTGGTTCCCACATCCTTACCACATGACATTAAACTACAAGGAATAGATAATGTATTTTCTATATTATGTTATACAACAATAAAAACATCATCGTCACTTGATATTAAATCACATGATAGATACATCTCCACTAAATGATGTTAAAATGTGTAGGCCACCACCCATCATTATTCCTTATCAAGGGACTAAAAGAACCTAACCCCGATCAACTAGATAATGGGATGCTTATATCATCTTTTAAGCACCCCAACCAATAAATCACACTTTATGTATTAAGTGACCTGTGTTGCTAAAAATCATCAATGGAACTTGTAAATGGAAAATGTTCTCTATATTTGACCATGTTATCAATGCATAAGGGCTTTGAACTACCAAACATAGATATCTTGACATTGAAGAAAGGGATCTATAATCATTGTGAGTCTTATATCACAATGTAAGAACTCAACAACTTAAGGTGTTTTGGGTCATCTACAACATGATTGCCCCATATCATTACTGATGACCTGAGAACGATGATCCATGATTTAAAATATTTTCATCTCCTACTCAAAATGACGGTGGAGTACTCTTCATCATGGGTATCCTAGTTAGGTTGTTGTGTAAGATTCCCATCATACCAAGTCCATGTGCATCACCACCTTAAACTACACACTTTGGTCAAAGATATGTGAACTTAAACTTTATTCTTTGATGGTCAAAATTGTAAGACCATAAACTTCTAGTGGAAGAGACATAAAAAATTTTAGGTTGAAAACCCTAAAAGGGGTTCATGATAAAAATTAAAGTCACTACTCGCTAAAATCTTCAACTCTAGAGTTTAGAAATAAGTTAGAGTATAAAGTAATGAGGCATAAAGCTTATAGGTCCCACTTTGTGGCCCTATTAAAATCCAAACCATACTCGCTAGACCTTATGGTCTAGGAAAAAGTTAGAGTAATGATTTTTACATCTCCTCACCACGATAATATGTTCATTAGGCAGAAATAAAAATTTTAGAGTGCTCGAAACCTTCTTGAATCTTACATCATCCATGAATCACCTTCATGCCTTGTAAGTTTGAGCCGACACAATCAGTTCCTTGAGTTGGTATCCATTTCTTGAAACCCCATAAATATTGGGATTTATTTCTCTTGTCAATTATTTTTAGAAAAATGGTAACATGGATTTCTTTCTCTGAATGGACCCTTGTATCCAAGGAATCCCCCCCCTAAATTCAGGAGATATTGGATTGATTATGTGGAATATTACAGGATCCTTCCTTCTTAGATGGTGGACTTGTACCCATCAGTTCCCACCTCCAGTTAACTCACATATTACTAGATCATGATTTTCAATCCACATAACAAGACTAATCATATGGATTTGACATCATTGATGTTAATTTGATGTGTTTTGTACCCTTTCACAAAGCAGGAATGTGACATTACATTCCTGAACCTTCTGATGGCCCACACTATGTATCTCAAAACAACATGGTATAGGGACCGAGCTTCCCAACATAAAGCTCAAATACCTTAGGGTTCCAAAAACCTTCCTTGGATATAACTTTTCTCCATACCCCCACTTCATAATCCATACATTTGAGTCTTCAAAAAGATTTAATATCCCTTGGAAAAGAGTGGGGGTCCTTTTTTACTTAAACATGAATGTAATCCCCAAGGGATCATGCATAAGGGATTTTTACCTAACAACTATTGGAAAATACTCCTTATAAGTAATGAACTTAGATCCTCCTGAGCCCCAATAACATTGTGGAAGAATTCAACAACTTAGAGTGTTTTGGATTATCTTTAGTATGTATGAAAATTTCATATTCATCAATTTGAACTTTTTTGTTTTTAATTACACCATCCATACTCCAACTATTCAGGTGGACTCAACTTTCCTAATATTTTATAAATAACCAATACCATCTCACAAATCATTCATGGAACATGGAAAATAGAGGGATAAACTTTACTTTACTATGCATGTAATCCATATGGTATCATGCATAAGTTATTTTGACCTACTAACTAGAGGCATATTCTCTTTGCAGGAAAGGAAATCCAATCCTCACGAGCCTTGGAAACACGAAAATAGAACATAGAACCATATAGTGTTTTTTGTAATCAATATAATGTATTATCCATTATATATTCAACAATCATATATTGGAAGCAAGACTATAAAGTTCATAGCATTTTATTCCCTTACCATATGAAATTAAACTACATGGAATATTTATTTACTACACGACATTAAAATTCATGGAATATTTATTTACCGCATGAAATTAAAATTCAAGGAGAACATTAATTAATGAAAGTTATATTCCCAATAATGTAAGGTCCAATATGGAAGAACTTAAACTACAAAACAACACTAGTATTTTTTGTAAAAACATAACATAGCCAACTAAAAGAGACACAATTTTCATTGGGTTAAAAACCTTAAAATGTAATATAGGGAACATTTCAAGTCTCTACTCACTGGACACACACTTTTTTTCCCAAGAAATATTGAGAACTCATATAATAAAAATGGAATATAAATATCAAGAAGAAACCCATAATAGGTTAGTCTGATAAAAATATGGGCCACGTTCTCTAAGACTTCCCCTATATGAAGCTTAAGTAAAATCTTGAGAAATATAAACAAAATGATATAATTCTTTTTTGGATCATCATTTATCCCAGAAAAAACAATCTACACTCACTAAGTCCACTAACATTAGAAAAAGATAGATAATTCTCCCCCGGGACATATATTTTACCCAAATTATCCTTATAAATCAGTTGATCTAAATACAACTTGAGAAGTCGCATCAATTAAGAATCTCATGTCAGTTGGAATTCATGAGAATTTCTCAAGATAAATCTATTATGATATAAACATTCAAATCTAGGTATTTTAGTTTAGTTGATATTATTCAAAGGATGTATATCATTGATGATCTATGCAATATCGTATCAATGAAATGTCATGCATATAATGAATAAAATAATTATGGACCACAACATGTAAATCTTAGAATATTTGTTCACTGATATCATGTAGAAGGGGGAATATTCACATAATAGATTCTCTCCCATGAATAAAAAAATAAAGGAAGAGTCACAAAACTACAGGCCCATCACATCATGGGTTTATAGAAGTCCTTGAAATCTACATTGGTTTTCCCTTGATAGGAAAGGAATTTGTGTATTTGATTAATAAATTTAGTTTTCCCTCAACAACTCACTGCAATGCCTCTTACCTAGAAAGCAAATCAAGACTAGACATATCCTCTAGGTAAATAATCCCTTGTTTCTTTGTTAATTTTTTATCTGATACTTGAAGTGCATGATGAAATTGAGATAAATATTCATGAAGAAAGATAATTTTAGACTATATATTTCTGATTTTAGGCTTCCCAGTGCTGACCATGTCTCAGTGAGCTTCCACCTCCACCACATTCTTGGAAGCTTTATGTAAGTCCTCATCCTGATTTTATCTCACTAAAGAGGAATCCTCATATACTACTACCATTAATTAAAGTTCACTCTTTTATTCCCTCATAGACATCTCTTTAATCACCTGGGTGTGAAGAGTAGAGTAATCAAAACACTTATAACCAAGGGTTGTGAACATGAATTGAAGATGACCGAACCAGTCCTTCATCCCTTCCAAAGGGTCCTATGAAATTAAGGTCTAAATCTCCCACTACATTTTTTTCCGCATAAAATTATAAAGGGATGAAGACACCAAAATTTGACTCAACAAAAACCTAGGAATAGGAATATATTCTAGGACCATGTCACTGAGTGAGGGAATCATTATGGAGGTCTTCCATGAAGTGGGTAGGGAGTCGGGCTCTATGTAGGTTGAATCGGTCAGATTAATTCTCAAAAAATAAGGTACCATAACTTCCAATATTTGGGTCAAAGGCAATATAACAAGAGGCATATAGGTTTACCAATTAGAAGATAGATGGTATTAAAAGTAACCATTAGATATGACAGATGTTGGAAATATACCTTTCTTGATTACATCACTGACAATGCATATTTCTCCGACCCCATACTCCAGTAAAGAGGAAACACCCTCTTACAATGAGTGGCCTAGTGGAACCACATATTCTTTCTAAAAAGTAATTCTTTTCTCTTCAACTTTAAGGGATAAAATAGACAAAGAAATATTTAACAGCATGAAATAAAATGAATATTGTGTTCGGTTTATGAATAAGTGTTCACCTTTTCTAAAACATGTCTCCATCAAAGCTAAATCAGTAATAGAGTTAATACCATCATCAGTTTCCTCTAGTAATGTGTTCACCCATTCTAAGTAAAATGGAAAATACATAGGAATATAAACAATATGTACTAGGTCTAACTAATTTGAAACTTCAACCATATATACTTCTTGATGATATTGGCCGAATAGTGAAGGTTCTTATAAAGCAATAGATTTATCACCTGTATTCTAAGGGAATGATAAACATTCCTCCAGGATGGTTCATCAAGGACCTTCACATATTGATAATCCAGAATAAGTTACTATAATGGTATGAAATAGGGGAAGAGTAAAGTGTAATGCTTACTTAAGGATTCCGGGGGAGAGGAATCTAGTAGCTCAGAAAACTTCCTTTTACCTTGCCTCTCTATGGAAGGGTCCTCATAATGTGATGACACCAAAGGAATTGAGGATGGTATTGATGGAAGTATAGACTTTCATTATTAAAGGAAGGAAATACCCACCCTCATCAGATCTATTTGAATTAGGGAACCTTCATCATCAGTCCCCTAGTCACCACTCATGCCATATCCAATGGATGTACCCTAGATAGAATATACTAAGGATGACTGGAGTGGCCAGTATTTTACAGCCTCCTGCTATATAAATGAAAATATAAAAGATGTCAGTATAGTTTCAGCAATGCCATGGACCTTTGAATATAGTGGAAAGATTATCCTCACCACCGCCACTACAATGGGATAATCCTATTCATCCATGAAAACCTTCAACATGCTCTGAACAACCATTCACTACACCAAAGTTGAATAGTGAATCCAACCCTTTCAAATTTACATCATTACATTAAGGTATTAAAGGAAGGCCTTGACCTCAGTGGGCTAGTCTTTGAGAGTGACACATTTTGGAGTGTCAGTATGAGAAAATACTTCTAAATGTATCTCTTCCTAGTGTAGAAGTCCCAAGATCTCAGCATCAAAATTAGGTCTCCTACACATCATCCATAGTTTAATTGTGGTGAGAAATAATAGTGCAAGAATTATTTCACTCATAGACCCCATGATCACAAGATCTATGCAGTATATTATTATATTGGCAACAAAATTGATGGTAAATGTTTTAATTCGTTATGAGGCACTACCAGGGATGTTGGTCCACGCAAAGTAAGATGCTTTCCAAGACTCAAGTTTTCTTCAAAAAATCGGTGGAAACCTTATATCTAAGGGTAATTATTTGGATAATTTCTATTTCAAATACGTGAGGATCCTTATATCATTATAATTTTTATAGAAACCGATCTTGGAATCTCTTGTAGGGAAGTCTGTCTAGACCCGTGTCTCCTCCATAGTGAACACCAACGAGAACTGGAAAGACACCATAAGATGATTCTCTGATCAAATGTGATTAGGGAGATGAAATTTGGTTTAGAAACACTGAAACTGATGGCTAAACCGACAAGTTTCATACCATTCATAGAAAATTATCCCATCAACATATGAAAAAACAAAACCCTAATGAGTTGAAATCACATAAGATTGAGCCTCAAGATTTACCCCACTATTGATAACAATACTAATAGTGGTTATTTTCCCAAAAGGTTTGAATGAGAAGAGGTTAGGCTGGATAAAACAGGCCCTGACCTCCCAATAATTTAGCGTGATAGATCTTAGTGTGATAGACCTTACCCTGTTAATGCACTGCAAAAAAGGTTTAAAATGAACATTGAGGGTGATCTAGACGCTCTGGTACTTTTAACCAGCCAAATGATCCCACATATAACCCCATAATACCTAAAAGGCACCATAGATCCTATTTGGGGATCTTCCCTTATAAATGCGGCACATGAGGTGATACAATTTTTCCAACATAGGAATGTATAACAAAATGAATTTCCCCATTACCATAGAGGTTTCTATAATAATGGTGGAGACTCTGACTTCACCCTTTTCCTTTATTGGGATCAGATACCTGCTTTGGAATATGGAAAGAAAACCAACCAACTGAAAGGTTCAATCAATATCAAAACTAAAATCCCATCCATAGCTATTGAATGAACATTGTTCAACTGCGGGATAATAGGAACCCTCAGCACTATGATATCCCTTTGTTAGGACATCCTTTGGCCTCTTCGATTCTGAATCAAAATATACTTTCATGATGAAATATTCAAACCATTTATTAAATGGGAAATGTTTCTCAAGAAATGGGTCCTTCTCAAGAGACTTTTCAGATAAATTTATTAACTCCCTAAAAATAGTAGGGGTCCTCCCCACATCATCAGACATGAAGGATAAGTGAAAACAATCATCATACATCTCTCCTAAAATTGGCATGGTGCAAATATACTTGACATCCTGGAGACTAATACCCCCCTCACCATGTGTCAGGTAGAATGTTTTTTGTATCTATAATCTAGTAGGTAACCAAGTCTTCCACCAATCCCTTATTATAGTGGGTGAAGGTTTATGATATATAAAGACCTCATACATCCCAATATGTTTCAGAAACATGGAAAATTCAGAGGTGATATACTTTACCTAGAAGGGCCAACCCCAATCCATTTTGAATCTCCCCACTGATCGAAGGTCCTATTTAGGAAACCACCCAAAATTTTGGTTTTTTAGATTTATTTATTATCAAGAAGTACATGTGGATGTACAAATTAGGTTTATGATGGTTCTTTGTAAAGTATGTGGGCATAAATTTCATCATATACCTATATGAGTGTTTTTCCTTGGTAATGAAATGACCCATCTGAGAGATGTTTTATCGGAAGGTATTATAATCCTAAAAAATCCAAGAGGGTGTATTAATTTATGAATATGGTGGAAGTATATGAGCATCATTTTAATTCTAAACAAATAAATAGGTATGAAGCATACGATAGGATATTCTGTAAGATTTATCCCCATCAGATCCAGTAGACTTGTTTGTAATGATCCAATAATGGAATGCCAGTTAGAATCCACACTCACAAAATGGTGTTTTGATGAGACTCCACTATGGATATATCCTTCATTGAATACATATAAGAACTAGAAAGAGTTATTATGATAGAAATAAGTATATGTCAGATGAGTGAAAAATACTTAAAAAAAGAGGTGCATGAACATAATGTAAATCATATGAACCATGATTTGATTAGTGATCATATGAAATGATACAAGTCTCATGAATAAAATTACCCACAAAGACCTCACAAATAGAATGAACCATAGAGTATATCATGACCGCATGATCTATCATAACACTTTCGATCCCGTGACCCTAATATGGTCATGAGAAATGTGTAATGATAAAGTGATCAAGTGACCGAGCCAACAGATCTTGCGAAGCTTGCAAGATATCCATATGACAAATGACCTAGGTCAAGGTTCAAGAGATTACCTAAAATTAGTATTTTATTCTTTTGAAAAATTAATGGGATGGAAAATTCATTTGGAATGAACATAGATATAGAGTTAAAAGTCACCAATGTAATGATCCACCCCTAACGCACTATTTATAGGATGCTCCACAGAATACCAAAGGTCACCTGAGTTACTAAAAATCATCTGAGACATCGATCAGCAGAATCCTCAAGGACTCAAGAGGGCATTTAATTTCTTCAGAATTGAGTCCTTGTCCCTATGGAAATCAGTCCCATGGGGTGTCAATTTTTGATGCCAACCAAATGAGATTCTACAAATCTAAAATGGAAGAAATTCTCAAATAATGGGTATTATTTTCTCTACAAAACAAATGAAGTAGTAGCACAAAGTGCATATGACTGAATCACATGGATCACATAACATACAAAAGAACACACGGTTTAATGACCCTAGAAGTTCATGCTAATGGATCCTGTTCTTCTCACGATCTTCTCATGATCACTTGAATCCCCTGTGACAAACCATCTTATTCTTATGAGGGTTCCTATATAAGCGTTGATGATCATGCATAGTCTTCCAGATGAGTTCATTGATCATGAGACCTTTTAATTTCTAAACTCCTGATAGTGATACAAAACCCTTTATAAAATAATTTAGAAAATGTGTTAGCTTCATGTGATGGAGAGGTATATTTACCTTAATGCAACATTCTTATGTGATTTTCAAGACCCCACTAAGCCCATTGGCGACATGTACACCTTATCATGCAAGAGAAAGTTGGCATGTCACCTTCATCATGAAAATAACCATTAACACAACTATTCAATAATTTGATTCCCCTTTGACCCCATAGATAAGAAGAAGGACTGCCCAAGGAAATGATCATGAGCCATCGTGAGATCTATTAGTGATCACACATTGCGTTGCAGAAAAGAAGAGTGATTGTCGATGGCAATGCTTTCACAACGTCACGAGATCCCCTACCCATATAAAATAAAGAGGGAAATACAACTAGATTAGGTGGAAGCATCTTGAAAAGGGAGGATTCACTTATCTTCATGGAAAGGGGTTATTCACCTTGAGTGATCAACATTGATCATGTGGTGAACCTTTGACAATACAACTTGGTCTCATGAAGACCCCTCGATAAGCCAGTGGGATCTCATGAGAGGCCCCTAGAAAGTCATCTAGGTCACATAAAAGTACCCTGATAGGCCATATTGACCATGTGAAGGGACCCATAAAAGTTATATTCAATCACAAGAGTGCCTTTACATAGATGTATTGTTCTCATAAAGGCTACCAGACATATCAGATCAATTGTGAAAAAAAAAATTTATATGTCAACTTGGTTATATGAAATCCCATTGATCTATAAAGGTTTAATAAACATGGTGATGGTGGAATGTTCTCATGGTCACTGTTATCATGATATTCCATAGATGATCATGATATGATCATGTGAAACATGTAATGAAAAAATCCCTCCACCTAATCAATCTCATATTTGTGAGATATGCACCACACAAGGTGGTGTATAATTAGGATGGTGAGGCTTATAATTCCCTCCACATCAGTACAAAAAACATAGAGGTTGGAGGATTCATCATGGGAACATAGGATAATACTTATCCGTGTGTAAAGTCACGTGATCACAATGTTCTTCAACTAGGTAAAAAATTAGGGAACAACCTAAGGGATCATTTGGAATGAATATGTGCTTAGTGTGATCATCCTATAGATCACATAATGGAATTTTGGTGGCCATCCAAATCATGCAAATAAGTTTCCACATATCAACTTGGTCACATGAAATCTACATAAGCTAATTCTTGAAAAATGTTAAGGCACATATGAAATAAAGATTGAAAAATATGGAATATTTATGCAAAGACAGATACACTAATCTTCTTGCACTTCACTTGACCCACCTAGATCAGGAGACAACACCAAGGAATGTAACCCAAGCTATGTGAATCCCTTAAAAAATGACATCTATATCATGTAATTTCTTTTGGACATATCAACCAGATCATGCGATTTTCTTTTTATAATCCAACAAAGTATTGAAAAGTCCTATAAACATATCAACAAAGTCTTGTAAAGTGCTTTGAACATGTCATCCTAGTCATATAGAAACATTTGGTAATGTCACCCAAGTCTTTTGGAGTCTTTTTGACATGATTCCTAAGTCTTGTGAAATCCTCCAATCATATTGACCAAGTCATGTGACTCCCTTTTCACATGCCATATAAATCATGCGATGTCCTCTAGAAATGTTAGCTAAGTTATGCGATGTCTTATAGACACACCAACCAGGTTATGTGATATCCTCCAAACAAGCTATACAGATTATGCTATGTACTCTGAATACATAAACTATATCATGTAATTTTCTTTAGACGTGTCCTCTAGGAAACCATGACTTGTACGTACATCCTAGTACATATCCATATATCCTCAAATAGGACAAACATGAACCCTAAACATATCTGGTAGACAATTTGGACATAGAAGCTAGATACCTCAGGACATGATAAGCTTTTCTAGTGGATATATTCAGGAATACCCCTCAACTAAATATGATAACTCTAATTCCAATCCAAACATGACACATACGATACTTTACTAGGGCCCAAGATTTAATGGGCATCCAACTTAGTGTAAGCCCATTTATGTCTCTAATAGTCAAACCCATGGGATCTAAACTCTCCCATGGTTTAATCTTTCTATCTCATCCATTAGTAGATTCAAAAGCCCACTGAAATAAAAGAACACTAATTCCTGCTATGTGAAGGATACATTGGATGCCTTCTTAAGGCCTGTGATACATATCAGACATCCCATTTCCTATTCCCCAATATATAAGATGTCAATCCATATGCAATGTGTTATCCCTTGTAAATCATACCGAGCATGGATTAAGTGGGATTTGGGATTTTCAATGATCATATCATTTAAATCATGAATATTACCGAGCTAGGGAAACCCAAATGTGTAATTCATGATCAATGTAATGATATTATTTCTCCCATATAGGGGAATACATCACGAGGTAAGTACTGAGGGTGTGATCAAACTATGAAAACTCTGATTTCTTTCTAACATGACACATAGGAACCCTTTATAAGGTTCAATCTCTATACCTGGTGCCTATGTACCATCGTATATGTCATTTTTAAATGACCTTAAAATACATGGATGAAACAAACTACACTATTTTTGGTTCTTATTATAAATAGGACATGCAGTACACCTCATAAAGGTTTAATCCCATCCTCAAAATATCAATCACCTCCCTAGATGGAAGTACAATCCAGAGTGCACAATTATATTGCTTCAGAAAATAATTTTCTACCCATTGATAATCAATAATAGTAAATGGATGAATAACCTTAGATAAAAAATATGGTCTCATTAATAGTACCCCATTTATACATGGAAGGATTAAATACATGATCATTTTGTTATGGTAACCAGTACCATATCTAGATTATGAAGATATCCCATAACATATATTAAATCAATAATAAAGTATCAGGGTAGGAAAAATCTCCCCTTAAAAGGGTGTGATGAGCCCAACCTCTCATCCTCTCGACTAATGTGAGTTCCTAAGTATCATTGGGTATGAAACCCCAATTTCCTGCCTCCCTTTGGAAAGGTGGTATGTATCTTCCTATGGATATGAGAGCCATTGGTAGTTTCTAAGAAATGTAATTGGTGAACTAGGATTGAATGATTATGAAACTATACCTGGACCCCCACAATCATCCCAAATAAATGAAGCAAAGGTAGTAAACCAAGTACTAAGGCATGTGATGATGAAATAACTGAATTATTATAGGCGTAAACCACCTTATATCCTAAAACTAGGACACCACACATTATCCAAAAAAATGGTTAACCTGATGTGAAATAATTTAACAATGACATTTCCTTCTTGAGTTAAAAAGGATAGACTTCCAAGTTCTCATCATACAATTTTTTACTACCATTCATCATTTTGGAGTGAAATAAGTATCTCACTAGGGAGTTTCTTCACTTAGTTCGAAATACATTACATTTTAAACTAGTGTGGAATAAAATTTATAAAATAGTTTTCTAAATGTTTGTTTACCAAATTTTTTTAAATCTATATGTATTTTCATAAGAAATTCACCCCCTTTTTATGAAAATTATACACTTTCAAACACTTTTTAAAAAATTGTTCCTATATTTGGAAATAATAATTTCAAAACATCATTTCAAATCGATTTTGAAAACACATTTTTGAAAAAAAATTGGAAATTTTTTTATTAGACAAGAAAAAATGAATGTGAATAATAAAGAACAATAAAGAACATTGATAGAAATGATATAAAATAAAGAATAAGAAAACCCAATGTAAATCATGTTGTTAGTTTGAGTTAATAAAATTAGGTGATACAAGGGAGGAATCCCCCTATCTTGAATCAATTAGTATCATTGAAAAAACACTTTTATCTAATAGGAATGATATTAGAGCTAGTATCATCAAAAAAACATTTTACCTATTACCCCTAGTGAAACTAATACAATCATTGTCTAGAACCCTCTCAGAGATCCCTTGATATAACATAAACCCTAGAGGTTGTCACCACACTCATAGGGAACTAGTTAGTGATCACACATTGGTTGAGTGTAATACATATACAATCCTTCTACTTACATCCATAGGGTCCCATGATAAAACTGATGGATTTGAACAATAACTAGCCAGGAAATAAGCACATAGTTCATCAATAAAGTTAAAACCATAAATCTCATCTCAACTCCAACACCCTCATAAGAAACTTAATATTTTTATATCAATCATATCACATAAATTATAAATAATACTCCTCAATATATAATCCATATAACACACAAAAAATAATAAAGGGGATCCTAAGAGGGACTCACACACACTATGAAATCTAATATAAAAGTTCCAAATGATCCTTACCAAAATCTCAACTTGGAATGCCCATCTATTTTCACACCTTTGAAATTAATTTTAAAAAAATAAACAAAAATATTTAAAAATCACTCTCAAACTCATTTAAATCACATTTCCCATAAATATTCACACTTCAATCGATTTATGACCCAAATGGGGTCAAATACCATTAAAAACACCCATTTCATTCTAAAACAATCGTTTAAAATATTTAAATTCATCTGAAACCCACAAAAATGTTTGAAACTATTAAACACCTTGAAATACACTTGAAATACATTTTTTCTAAGTGAACTACCACTCCAAAGTAGTTAAAAAATTAATTAGATTATCAAATATACATTTAATATAATAATTAAATCGCTTAAAATCATCAAACATATAATGAGGTTCCATTTAGGGGAAAATCACAAAAATACCCACCTCAATCTTAGTGGAATCAGTTCATGGAATGTCAAAAAACATAACGTGCTATGGAGAATTATCAAAAAATATAAAAGATACCCTCCACAATCCCTAGTGAATAGACATCCCATGATTAAACCACCTTGAACACTTATTACACCCTTTAAATTCCCTATGGATTGCAGGAGGTAAGAAAATCTACGGATAAAGGATAAGGGATATGAAAGAAAGGGAAATGAGAAGGTTAAATGGATTACCATAGAATATTCTCTTAAAATTAAAGAATGAGGATATAAAAATCATATAATAATGGGAGGACGATATTCCCCTTGGATTAAAAGGATCAAAAAATTAGATTACAAGAGGGATAGGGGTTAGATTTGGGTTTTGGAATGTATCTTGAGTTTTCTAGAAGAATATTTTCCAAAAGGATCATTTTCCAAATGAGGGTTTTATCAGTGGATGGAGTTTGACTGATGCATATTTTTTTGATGTTATGTTGATCTGAATAATAGTTCTAATACATGGTAATCACACAAGTTCACCAATTTATATCCGACAAACTAAAGGTAAAATAGTGTATCAATGGTTTCCTAGGTAAAAAAAGGACAACCATGAGTCTCATAGGGTGGTGGATTCGATTTTCAATATTAAAACCTTTATAAATATGAGGTGTGAAAAAAATACCATAATAAATGTACAAAATTTATGAGATTTACATACTTGAGATATTTTATAGATTTCTTTGAGTGAAAGAGTGATTATAATATTTTAAAATCTAATTTTATCATAGTTATTGTAGTGTTCTCCCATAGATTTTGGTATTTTTTCCAAACCATGTAATTCATGTGTGCACCATCAATTTTTATTGTTCATTATTCACAAGCTCATGTGTACATATTATTTCATATGGTGATTAGATTTTTGTGCTTACTAGTTCATGAACATGAATTCAAGGGTGCAATGAAAATAATTAATAAAAAAACATGATTCTGGAAGAACTTTATTTTAGAGGTTTATTACTATTCATGGATTTTGGAAGGTTTTTTCACCAAAAAGTGGTGTTAGATGAGTCTAGTTTAGTTTCACACGCTTAGAAGTAGATATAATTATTTCATATGAAGGAATGATACATATTTGAGAATTTAATGAGACATAATTTGGTTTCTTCTAGATGAAGTTGGAAGATCATATGATACAAAATGATCGAGAAACTCTATTTTCTAAATAAAATCCCGAGAAGGTATAGAAATTAGTTTTGGAGTTGTTAGTCAAGAAGGATCTAGCCTGGGTATAAATTTCCTTTTCTAATAATGTATTTTTCAATATTTTGGAGAAGAAAAGAACCACATAAGTTATGAAATAATTGGATGACATGTATGAGAAACCAACAACACTTGAAAATGTATTTATTATGTGATGATTATTCATCTTTAGATTATTGGAAAGAAGACTATAAATAACCCATGTGAATGATTTCAACATGATGTGGGGATAACTCCAATTAGTGAAGGTTACATTCATAGATGATGTGTTTGTGTTGGTTCTTCAATCTTCACTTCTATAAATCTAGGATACCATGGTGAAAACAATAATTAAATTATTAGAAAGTCAAACCTTGTATTTTATGACATTAAAGATCTGATTCTTAATAAATATTTTAGGTGAAATGTAGTCAAAGTACCCTTTGGAAGTGTTATTAATACTGGTGGATTGAGATGGTTACCTCAATATAAGGATAATCATAAGAACTCATTAGAAGATAAGTCCTAAGGAAGAAGTCAGAGTAGATCAGTTGGTCAAGGCCTTATTTTTTGGTTTTGTGGAAAGAATGGACATATCAAGAAGGATTCAATACTATTAAAAAAGCCTTTAACAGAGCTATAAATATACTTTATCAGTGCTAGAAAAGAACTAATAACATGAGTGATGCTAAAACTTCATGACTTTTATCAGCCCTGAAAAACGCTAATAAAGGGGTCATTTATGAAATCTAAAAAGTGCTAATAAATAGGACATTTATCAGCACATTGAAACTCACTGATAAAGGTCTCATTTATCAGTGCTTTAATTTATCACCACTAAATGAGTCCTTTATCAACGCTTTTTTAAGTGTTGATAAAGGCCTTTTATCAATGTTGATAGAAGCACTCATAAAGTAGACCTTTATCAACATTTTTAAAAGTATTGATAAATGTTTTCTTTATCAATGCTTGTAAAAGAACAGATAAAGGGTCATACTACAATGTGTTGTAATAGTACAATGGAAAATCACTATAGTGTGCTATTACAACACACCACAACACTATAAACACACCAATAACACTCTAAAAACACACCAGATATCAACAAAAACAAGTCCCAATATATAATTTAAATGAAGTGAAATTTACAACAAAAATACCAGAAAAAACTCTATATTATAGACATTTAAAAAATTGTTTTACACAATTACATAAATAAAAATTATTACATACATTAAAAAAAATCCTAACTTTCATTATTACCATGATTTACATTGACTTTCTTTGTTCAAATGCCAACACTGAATGAGTAGCTTCAAACAAACCACCTCAACTCAAAAAATAATAATCCACCTATTTAAGAAAACAATTATTATGAATATTAATATAATGAAATAAATTAAAAATAAATATGAAATAATAAATTAATTCTATGGATAATGAATTTACAGTGAAAATATCAAGATTACCTCTGTAATTGAGTAGATAGAACACTGTTTCTCTCCTTATAATGAAATGAAACATGGATATAAATCTTATAAAATAAATGAACTCTACAAGGAATAATGAAAATTAAATCAATGTTCTATTATATAATTTTTTTGTAAAATAGAGAAAGTATATAATAATACTAACTTTTCATCTATCCAAAGGGGTTCCTTCATTATAGTTTGTTCTTATGAGGGATTGGTAACATCATCATGCGTAGAAGACATTATTTTCATAAGCAGTCAAACATTTAATTTAGATTATGTTAATGCAGTAGAGAACATATAATATTATGGGAAAAAACATAATATATTAAAAACAAATTTTACCGCCACATTGAATTATCTTTATTTTTTTAAAGGTTTCAAGGATTTGGTTCATCTTTCTAGAATCCAAATCCCCTCTTTGTGGTCCCATATAATGTACAAGGCATTATCTACATTTGGATCAACATTAATTGATTGTAATGTACCAACGAAAGGGTTATCCTCGATTGAATTTTCATCTGAGTCAACATTTGTTTGAGTCGTTAGTAGCACAATCAACAAATTCTTATTTTTATGATTAAAGAAATAAAATTATTTCACTTCTTGTGATGCCATTATTAATATCATATCCTTTTATTTTTCTTTATTGAAATTCACCTTCACAAATCCCATTTCACCAACATCCACTCCATTGATATTGTTAACCCATTCGTAATGGAAAAAAGACACTTGAAATGTTGTATAATCTAACTCATATATCTATTTGATAATGCCAAATATGACATATTTGTATAAACTGGATTTCTATCCTTGGAAACAGATATGTGTATCGCTTTAGCCACAAGTGTAACAACACTGTTTTACATTGTACTGAAGTCATCATGTTATTTTGTATAGAATGTATAACCATTTATTTCAAACCCAGTGTAAGATATAACATTTTCATTCAGTCCTCTAGCTATCCATTGAAGTTTTTCAACAATAAAATTCAGGTTTTCAGATAACTCTTTATAAATTTGATCTCTAAACCATCCTATAAACTATTGATTATTTGTATCTGATATCCATCCTTCATCCCATGATGGATTCAATTCTCTAAGAATTTCTTTGTGGGATTCAATGTATGTATCAACATATTCATTGTTATGTAATATGTAAATATGTTCTTGCTCCCTCTCTATCAAGTTAATTAGAATAACATATTTTATGAAAATACCTTCGCCCATAAGGTTTTTGTTGTGATGAGACTTTTGGAGACTGATGCTTTCAACATCTGATAGGTAATCGATACAAAATTCAGTAGCCTCTCCAACAATATATTATTCTGAAATACAACCTTCGGTATGACTTTGATTTTTGACATACTCTTTCAAAATCTTCATATACCATTCAATGGGGTAAATCCATCTATAATGGACATGAACACATAGTTGAACCTCTTTGACCAAGTTAACCATTATATCAAATAATGATGGTGGGGAGAACATTTTTAATTCACATAATATGATTTAAATATCCTTATTCATGAAGGTAAACTTCACAAGGTCTACAACTTTACTACATATGGATTTGAAAAAGAAGAAGAATTTGGTTAATGTATATCATAAATTTGGAGGTGGAATTCAATGGAAAGAAACAAAAATTAAATATTTCATCAAAACATGACAATGATGTGATTTTAATCCTGGTAACTTCAAATTAGTCATTTACACGACATTCTTGATATTTGATGTATACCCCTATAGAAGTTTTATACTTGTAAGGAGAAGGAAATTTTGAATTTTTTCTTATCTGGATAGAGTATAACTACTGGAGGAAGAAAATTCCACCTTTTTCCCTTCATGGGTACCAATTCTTCACTTATCTCCATTTCAATTAAGTCAAACCTATCCATGATCCCATCTTTTGTTTTGACAGGGACATTTAGTAATGTGTCAATAACAATATCAAATACATTTTTTTCTACATGCATGACATCAATAAAATTTATGACATACAAACAATTCCAATATGGTAATTCAATGAAAATTGATCTCTTCTTCCAACCTGATTTTGTAAGGTATTTCAAAAATGGTTTATCAAAAATACTTTCAATATTTTTTACTTTTTTGTACAGTTGATCGCCCATTGCTGGAGGTAGCATTGTACCTTGTTCAATATTCCCATGAAATCCTATCATCCAGGATCACAATTTATGTCATTGGGGTAAAAAAATTTGAAGTTTCAAAAAAATAGTATTTGAGGATTGTTTTAACTGAACTGATTATGTGCATTTTTTCACAAATGGGACACCCTAACATGCCTTTAATGCTATAGACTGATAAATTTTCACAAGTGGGGAATTCATTTATCATTCCATAAAACATGGACCTAAATGTGAATTCTTCAATTATATGAGAATCATACATTGTAACACCAGTATCCCACATAAATTTTAGATCTTTGATCAATAGATCCAAATAGAAATCAATATCATTACTGGGTTGCCCAAGTCTAGATATAAGAAGAGGCGACATAATATATTTTTTCTTCATGAATAACCATGGAGGAAAGTTAAATTTACCAAATTTATGGGCTATGTACTATGAGTACAACTATTTACACCAAAAGGATTTATTCCATCTATAGATAACTCAAGAATAATGTTTCTCGGCACATCTCCAAATTCAGGAAACTCATAATAAATTTTATTCCACTGAGGAGAATCTACTCGAAGATATAGGTTCATATTTTTAATTATTGTATCTTCTTGCCATATTAATTTTCTTGAGGTTTTTTGAAATCTATATAGTATTTTAAACCATGGAATGATAGGAAATTACCATATATATATTTCAAAGGACTTGATTCATTTTTCTTCAATCGATCTATGACACACTTAGGGAATTGGATGAGTTATTCATGGTCCTTGAAAAAAAATGCAATCATTTGGAAAAGCATGATTTTTTTTGAGATCATTCCCATTGAATGTAAAATTCATTTAGCACCATATGTTCTACATGATATTTCATTTTATTCTGGTATCATATCATTCAGAAGACCAAGTAGTTCTGTAAAGCTGGTGTCACTCTATCTTTTGTCAGCTTTCAAATTATATAACTTCAATATAGCTGCAAATGTTGTGTATTTAGTAGAACTGTTATACTATGGTTTCTTGGAACAACTATTTAACTCCTCAAACAACTTTGTACAATCATGAAGGTCATATTCAATTGAAATTTTCATTTCTTCCATGTGATATTCATCATCTTTTACAAAGGTATTCACATCAAAATATTCATAAACCATAGTATCATCCCAATCATTGTCCACATTCAGCTCTTACCCATGTTTAGTCAAACATTTATACATTTGATATATTCCATGACAAATCAAATGTTCTTACAACTCTTCTAGAATAATTTTTCTATAATAAAAACATCATAAACATGGACAACAAATTTTAGATGGATTGTCTTAATTCTCTCTTGAAAAATTCCGGAACTCTTTAACTCCATCTTCATATTTATTTTTCAAATGATTAGCATGCTTCCATTTTCGGTTCATATCCATCCTATTGAGATTATAAAATATAAATTTAATAAAATATATAAATAAATACCCGTAAGATATTCATTATTAGAATTGAAATTATATACAATTATAATAAAGGAAATATGGATCATTTCTACTAGAATATCTGTGCGCCTAGATATTTCAAATCCAATAATAAGAGCTGTTGGAATTTAAAAAAAATAGAAAGAGATAATGGAAAATAATAAATTATATTACCACTAAACTTTATAGGTGTAAACTAGAAGATGGATAGTGTAATGAACCTAGCCTTAATTACCCCAAAAAATGGGTCAGATCATCGTATGACCTATGATGCACCTCAAAGTCACTAAAGGGTGGTTAAAACTTGGGTGTAAAAATTTATAAAAGGGATGTGGCCCCACAAAATAGAATCAATTAGTACCATAGTTCGAAGAAAATTCTAGAATGACCCTTGGGGTCAATGGATATGAAGTCCCAAAATCATCATTACCCGATATAGGAATACCTCTTAGACAAGCAACTATGGAAATAAATGATGAAATAGCTATATAGACACACATACATGTCATTCCAGTATAAAAACTCACTCACTTATAGGCTATAAGAAATATCAAATAGATAAAAACCTGATATTAAAACATAATATGAACCAAAGGAACCATAATGATTCAAAAAGTGAAGGCTTGATGTGATAAAACCTCATGTTCTTAACTGAGGATGGCCCCTTTGAATCTGCTCCATAAGAAAAATAAGAACCATAGTGAGTTCTAAGAGGAACTAGATCCTATGATACATATAACCAATAGAGGAACGTACATCACTCCACTAACTTGGTTAATGAAAAATATAATTTGAAGTTGCATTTCCACAGAGGTGTCCACGAAAGGTTTCACCATATATATAATAATTTCGGATCCACTAATGTGCCTTAAATTAGTAGTCAATAAACAAGAATATACATGACAATTTCAACAAATTTATATACATATATGATAAAATTATTTTGTAATAAGATATAAAATGTAGTAGTAAAACAAAAATGAATAAATACAAGGTTCAATGTAAAATATAAACAATAAATCATACGTCACTAGTCAATAAGAAAAATAGAAAATATAGGTGTTTAGTATGGGGCAGTTCAAGGTAGGTCTAGATCCTAAACTTGGAGACAATAAGGATTAGTTCATACCAGAAATAAAAAATGACCTAGAAAATAAATTGGATTAATTGAAAGGTACCATATTTTGATAACTTCTCCCAAACATGAGGAGAAATTATATGTTATGGATTGAATTATTATATATTAACCTACTTTCACTTTCTTTCATGCTAATAGGGATACTTATAAATAATATAAAATATTATTTAGATATTTCATATTGGTTATCAGATACCATTATTTCTTATATTGAGAAGAAAAATTAATCAATAGAGGTGTTTAGTTTGTTTGAACACCATAAATAGATCTATCAAGATCAAGATATAATTGAATGGTATAATGTAACAAATTCATTTTTATAATTTAAGATATCTGAAGGAAACTCAATTTCAATTCATGTTCTTGAAAATTTTAGGTACCTAAATAACACGAAGAGGCTAGGGTTCCCTCTCAAGAAGTATATAACAATTAACAAAATCGTTTAATCATTTTTAAAATATTTTAAATGGATAATTATTAGTTTTAATGTGATTAATATTAAGTATAAACTTATCAATCTTATCAATATGTTTGGAACAGTGGGATATGGCCTAAAAAGGCCATTCCCTATCATGGTGATCAATAAGGGAAATGTTAAAGTCCAGACCTCTAATGAAAATAATTTTGAAATTTTCAAGTCTCATATATCTTTACTAAAACTTGAAAAAGTCAAAATTAAAAAAGAAAGAAAATATTTATTCTATAAACAATATGAGCATTGAAAGTGGAATTGTCCTAAGTACTTGGAAATGTTTAATAAGAAACATGGTGATGGTTCAACCACATAAAATATTAATGTTACTTGAATCAATTTATCTAAGATTGAATTATGATTATTAGATACTAGATTAATTTAACATATTTATGATAACACAAAGAAATGACCTTAGAAACATTTATTTGGCCACAATTTTAAGAAAACACAGCTAATTATATAATATTAAAAATAATTAAAAAATTTAAAACTATAATATAATGTAATATTTAAAATATTATTAAATATAATATATATTAAAAATTACTTTAAATTAAAAATAATATATATTGAATATATTAGAAAATAATATATATTTAATATATATACAAATATATATAATATTAAAACAATATATATATGTGTGTGTGTCACTAAAATATATATTTATAAACAAATAATCTTACACATGCACACATGTATATCACATATACATATACATATTTATATAATTACAAAATGTGTGCATTAATGTGTGTGCGCATGAAATATAACTACATCCCAATTTTTTTAACACTAGTAATTGATGTGTATGTAATTATTCACATTTATAAAAGTGGTTAAATACCCATGCTTTTAAAAACACAAAAAACTAAACATGATTAATTTACCCATAACTTATTTCCCCATGGATTTACAAATACATGCTAATACATTAATTACATTTATAAATGTGACTAATTTAAAAAAGATATGACTATAAAAATAAAATAGCTATGTTTTCTTACATTATACATGTGTATAAACATCGCTAACATATTTACTTATGTTTTATTAAAATGTGTTGAAATGAGGTGTTGGTAAATTTGATTTATTTTTAAACATGGATAATTAGTTGTGTTTTTAGAAAACATGGGTATTTTAATGAATCATTTTTATATATGTTTTTTAGAAAAGTGTGTACATCTTATTAGTGTTGAAGGAAAATGGGAACATTTACTCAGGTTTCCTAAAAAATTTGGCAAATAATTTTCTCAATTTTTTAAATTTAAAAATTATTATATTTATTAAAATATGTAATTTTTATTTCCCCCATCCTCTCCCTACCTCTCCTCCACATGTAAATTATCATCTACAATTACCTTTTTTAACTAGGCTATCAAGCACAGGTCTTTAGGACAAGTTACAATGGAATAGTGGAAGTTCTAGTGGAACTTTGTTCAAGTTCTATTGGAACTTCCACTATTCCATTGAAACTAGGCCTAAACACCTGCACTAGATAGTCATGCTAGAAAAGTTTTCTCGAGATGATTGTAGTTCCTACTCCACATTTCTACAACCACTACCTCACCAAAAAGGCCCCTCATAAAATTCTAGAATGCATCCACATGTATCATACATGAAAGCAACCACCACCAAGCTACTCAAGACAATCCTGATAATGAAAATGACTGACCCACACCACTTCCAAAGTAAATCATTTCTTTAATATAAAAATTGAGAAAATTGAACCAGTGCTTTGAGGGAGTACATGAGACACCTAAACAACTACATTGCATTCCCATCCACAGTATATATGTTTCTACATGTGGGTGTGTCCACAGTTTTAAATATATATATTTAATAATATATTTACTTATATATATATATGTGTGTGAGTGTTTATAAATATATGTATGTATAGATATATGTATGAATGGATGTATTTATGCATGCATGAGTGCATGTTTGTATTTGTGTGTGTATGTGTGTCTATATATATTTTATTGTGTGTGCAAGTGTGTGTTTTTAAATATATTTTAAAAACATATGAAAAGACACATACCCACACATTTTTATATATTTTTAAATATATCTTTACACACAGGAACATATATTTAAAAATATATTTAAATACATGTATATATATTTAAATATGTATGTATGTGTGCATGTGTATCCATATATATATTTATACATATATTCATACATGTGTATGTGTGTGCATATGTGTATTATATATATAAATATATTTAGATATATATTTATTTACGTGTGTGTGCACGTGTGTGTATTATATATATGTATATATATATATATTTATATATGTATGTATGAATGTATTTATTTTTAAACAAACACACAAAAATATAATTTATCCATGTTTATAAATGTATATACATTAAAAAAATTTCCACGTTTAAAAAAACAGAAAAATGGGGATAAATTATAAAAAATATCCATGTTTTGATAAAACATTGAAAAATTACAAAATTAGGAAAATTTTAAGAAAATATGACTAAAAACATAGCCAATCACTTGTTTTTGTTTTTAGTGAATGTGCATATGTTTAGATAATGAAAGAAGTTAATTAACGGAGAAGTAGACTAATGAGTTAGGAAGGGAGAAATAGTTTTTTCATTATCCATGGGGATATTGAATTTACTTCTTCTTAGTGTAAATTTCATTATTTATATAATACCATTGTCATTTAACAATAATAAATAACTTGTGATCAAATGGAACTCATACATTCATATGTATGTGGTCCTATAAGTAAAGCAGTACAATGTGGATTTTAGTGCTTCATCACCTTTATTAATGAGTTTAGTAAGTATGATTATGTGTATCTTATGAAACATAATTATGAATCCTTTAAAATGTTAAAAGTGATTAAAAATTAAGTACAAAATTATCTTTGAAAAAACATTAAAACACTTTGATTTTTTTGAGGCGGATAATACTTGAATCAATAATTTCATGACTATCTATGAGTTTCTGGTAAATTAGTACAACTCACTCCACCTACTACACCATAATTAAGTGGTGTATCTAAAAAGATAAATTGAACATTTTTAAACATGGTTTAGTATATGATGATTCATGTTGAGTAAACCCATCTATTTTTGGATTTATTATCTAGAATATTCTCTGTTTACACTAAATTGCATTCCATCAAATGTTATTCAAAGAACACCACATGATATATGGACTATGCGCCAACTCAATTTTTCTTTCAACGGATATTTCGGATTTTTATGCATATGTATGATATATTAACTAAATTAAAATATTACCCAAATTAGATAAATGTCTATTTTATGGTTATCCCAAAGAGATAATGAGTAATTATTTCTATAATTAATTAGATTACAAAGTGTTTTTTCTTAATATGATGTATTTATAGAAAGGTACTTTATTTCCAAAATAATTAGTGGGAGTAAATTTAAACTTGATGAATTTAAATACCAATAATATGATGTTAACCCTAAGATAGATTTTTCAGAAACATAAAGGGTTATGGAAAATGAACCAACTTTGTAAAATCCCACCTCTCACCCATTGTATTGTGAATTGGTGGTGGGTGTTACTAGCCTTAGGTGAAATGCACAAGATATAAATGACTGGAAATAAATTACAAGGGCCTCAATAATATTTGGGGGATTATTTTACCTTTAAAATATAACAATCCAAACCACAATAATATAATAAATAAACTTATATTTGATGCATGAGTACAAAATAATAAAAAAACTCAATACAAAACCAGAACAAAAGCCATATTAGAGTACAATAGGAATCTAAGTGACATAATAAAGAGAGAAAAAGAACCAAAAAACTAAAAAACTATAGGGTGAAATCAATTGGCCACACCCCACCCACTTGAAGCTCTAACTCCATATGATAAGGCACAATATCAAGAAGCATCAGTAAATAACTAAGATACCTTACCTTTACCTATGTCTTGATAAATGACCTCTGCGAGCACATAAATGTTTTGAAGAGGGGGTGATTTTAAACTCATTAGTATTTCCCAATGACTTCCCAATTCAATCCACTAAGAAATTAACTAGTTAACAGAGTTTATATAAAAAATTTGAAATACTTTCTAAAATTTTAGATCAAATCCAAGATAATTTTCCATGTAATGAAATAAAAACAAGACATTAAAAATATTTCTCAATTACATTTTTCATACCCATTACATGATTCCACACATCCACACATGATTTCCAGATGATGGTTCCATACTAATGAGCACTCCCTCACTAATCTACCATGTTTTCAAAAGGTAACCAATACTAGGTTGCCCAATAGAACACACCCCTTCAATAGGGTCCCATCTGATAAAAATGTACCCACACCAACCATGTATTATAAATATCCATTTAAATCCATTCCACATAAAACAATTAATTATTTAAAACATTTCAACTGAAATTTTCCATGAATAAAAAAAATCAACAATAGTAAAATCATTATTTAAAATTATTATTAAAGAGAATTTTATAGAAATCTTCCAATTTAATTTTTTTTGAAAACCATAACTAAAGAGGATTCCATCAAGAATCACATGAAGATTTCAAAATAATTTTAATAAATAAATCATTTTTAAACCATGCATTTATGTTATAATAAAGTGTATTCTTAGAAGATATAGAATTCGAGTGTAGTGGAATCATGTGATGGGTCATGCCAAAATTTTATTTTTGTGAGGATCGATGACTAATCTAGTATTTTAAATTTTTTTGAACATCATGATCAATAGAATTAAATAAAAGATTACAGAAAAGGGATAAAATTATGAAACAAAGCATTGGATAATCACATATTATTTATAATTAATTAATCAACTAAATAATTACCTTGTGAGAATTCTATGTCAGTTTATAGTTTTGAATGGAGATCTACGTTGTTCCATTGTTATGTCAAGGGAATAAATAATAGATTCCCTCTAATGATGATCCACACATGTTCCTCAAATCTACTAACGCCATATTAGGAATCTCTAAGTGAGAGCATGGAAGATATTATTGCTTTCATCATTTACCTTTTATCACTTAGATAATCACATCCAAAGGATTCTATTTTATCTCTCTTGACTCGAGGGTGGGGGTGGAGGTAGATCAATCTACATTATTAAGAGAGTTATTGGATAAGGGAGGTCTCTAGGGATTCAGGATGATTCTATAGATTAATTAAGCACAACAAAATATGTGAATTGGCCACTTTGAAAAATAACATAATTAGGTTTATATACAACTAGGGTTTATAAATAAATATTTATACAAGTTCCCTTTAATATTTATTTAATCCCTCTGGAACCCCATTTCAATAATAATAATAATATTAATATTTTTTGATATATTCTAAACACAAAAATTAAAATTAATTATTATTTAATCAAATAATTTTAAAAATATACTATTTATCATCAAACATATAAACATGGTCTGCCATTCCTCCATAATATTAATCAGGACTTGATGACTATATATTTAATAAATAAATAAAATAAATTATTCACCAATAAATAAATAAACATTACATTTACTAAATAGAAAATAAATATTTATTAAATATTATTCTCACATAATATTCTCTCAGATAACTAGTGGCATAATATATGTGATCAAGAAAATATGAATAATTATTAAACCACGTGAAGTAATAATATTTATTCGACTTTTTAAATAATAAATAATAATATATTATTTAACAGAGATTCTGGATACACTTAGTGAGTGACTCTGTAGGACACTTTCTTAGTAACATTAAGAAAAACAACCTATATTCTAAGGTTAATATCTACAAAAATTCCAAGGAACACATAGAGAAATAATTCAGTGCCAAAATGACATAATACATCATACATAATTTTACTATGTAATATAATCCTTTTATCATGATATATCTAATCAAGTAGGTTTCACACTGATGGCATCAACCTATGTGCTTGATATCTCTTTCTTTGAATTTATGGAAATTGAACTTGCCTATTGAACACCTTATACATGGATTTATTAAGTTTATATAGTTTCCATCAAAGGGGATAAGATATCAAGTTCCACTAAATAATAGAAGGTAAAAATCCTTTATCTCATTATTCATTAATGCAATATTACTCGTGACAGACTAAATGTATCCCACCTCATCGCAAACACATGTCATCATCGTTTATCCAATACATAAAAGTACATAACATATAATACTCATTAATAATAATCATAAAGTATTTAGGATCAATAGACATATCTGAAGATAGGAACATCCAAGGCACATATAAATGTGGATTTCCTACTGGCAGGTCTTGTTCTCATAATTTCCTATACATGATATTAATAAGGAAGTACACCATGAGAAGGGGTCTCAGAATACTATGGGTCTCTACTCCTAATAGCCTGTATCATTTTTGTCCATAAAATGATTTCATCTGAAAATAAAACAAATATTTAGGAATAGTATCATAGAACTTGTGGTATTGATCATAGTGGGGAATTACTATGACCTTTTAGTGCAACAACTACTCTTAGGATATTATCACATACTATTTCCTGTATAAGAACAATAATTATGTAATAAGAACTTTATTAATATTAAAAACAATGAATACATGTTATCATAAAGTAAAAAATAAATTTTTTCTAGGGAAAAACTCCAATAGACTCCCACTTACACTAGAGACAACTGCTAATTACCTTCAGTCCGCTAGCTCTCACTTGATATTAATGATTTTGCTAAGATATTACTTTATTCATGGGGTCTGACACATTTTATTCCATTGAAACTATACTTACTATAACTTCAATCTTTTGATAAAAATCCTTCAAGAGGTGATACTTTCAGAGTATCTGCTTTGTCTTTTTATGTGACCTTGGATCTTTTTTAAGAGCCACCACTATATTATTATCATAATAAAATGTGATTGGGTCATTAATTATAGGAACCAAATCAATATCATAAAATTATTTTGGTGTCCAAACAACTTCATTGGATTCGTCAGAAGCCACTATATACTCAAACTCTACTATAGAATCAATAATGACTAGCTATTTTAAACTCTTCCAGCTTAAAAATCCTATGTTATGATAGAAAACATATCCAGACTATGACTTTATATAATTCTAATCTACTTGATAACTAGAATCAATAAAACCCCTAACAACCAACACCCGATGTTCTCCATACACTAGGAACATATCCTTTATTCTTCTCAGATACCTGAGGATGGCCTTAACAGTAGACTAATGTTATTCTTATAGATGTTACTAATATCTTCCTAACAAGATCAATGCAAAAGAAACATCATGTCTATTATATAACATGGAATAAATTATTGATATTATTTCCACATAGTATGTGATATTACTCATTCTCTATTTCTCCTATTGAATCTGAGGATATATTTTCATAGAAATATGTATACCATGCAACATTAGAACCAATCTACTTTGGGATTGTTCTATACTAAATCTATTTTGTATCTGTTCAATGTATGTAATTTGACTTAGTCCAAGAATCCTTTTGGAACTAATAGGAATGATATTGATCCCAAGAATATAGGTTTCTTAACCTATGTCCTTCATGTAGAAACACTTATTTAACCAGTCCATAATAGACTGTAAGATTGGAATGCCATTTCTTATAAGTAATATGTCATCAACATATACTATTAGTATAATGAATGAATTCTCACTAAACATCTTATAAACACAAAAATCACATTCATTCTCAATGAAACCAAATTCATTTATAGATTCATTGAATTAATTTTTCCATGACTAAGATTATTTCTCCAATCTATAAATGGATCTATGTAACTTATTTTTTTTGGAATCACTTTGAGTCACAAAACCTTCCAGTTGTGTCATATAAACATATTCTTGAAGGTCACCATTATGGAAAGTAGTTTTGAAATCCATCTTCCAAATTTCATAGTCATGGTAAGATGTTATGGAAAATGTAATTCTGATGTATTTAAACATGGGAACTGCTGAAAAGGTTTCAGTGTAGTTAAGTAATTGATCCTATTTAAACTCTTTAGCCGCTAGCCTTACACTATAGGTATTTACCTTACCTTCAAGTTCTATTTTTCTCTTGAATAAAAATTGCCACCCTATGGTATTTACATCCACTATCACATTGACCAGAACTCAAACTAGGTTTTGATACATGGAATACATTTTAGAATTCATGGATTATTTCCATCTTGTAGGTTCTGAGATCTCTACTGCCTATTTACAGGAGACCAGTTCATCATTTTCAAACAACAATGAGGCGCAATATTTGGTGACTAGAAAACCATATCTCTCAAGTTTTCATATCTCTCTTGTGATCCTACATAGTACTATTATTTTAGGAACTACATCCACTAAGGGGATCTATGGAACGTTTTTGTATACCAACTTTTGTGTATGTCTAGAATAAACTTCATTAAAGCCAATCTTTCTCCCATAATCCTTTTTGAGGATGTGAACCCTCCCAAGAAATACAATTTTTTTGTTTATAGTCACATTCTTTTCTGAGGGGTTGTATAGGTATTATTGCTTTTTTTCTTTGGGATACCTTAAACATGTTGTGCCTTATGGTTCCAGTTTGGTTCCTGAGAAGGACCTAACAAGTGCCTCACTACCCTATATATGTTTATGCGATAAAAGATGTTTCATTACACTCTATTAATTGAACGGAATTAATTTTTCTTCTTTAGTTGGTACTCAGTTCAATGTATATGCTATAGTTTGTAATGGATATCCCCAAAAGGATAATGGATGATCTATATGGATCATCATCGACCTTACTATGTATAATAAGGTATGATTCCTCATTTCACTAACACCATGTAACATCCTAGTCTGAGTGCCATGCATCAGTGCCCCAATTTAGACAGCCACATGACCTTAGGCATGCCTCCCTGTACGTTAGAGGATTCTGATTACCAATGAGGGTCTAATATTTTTCATGAGGAGACTATACCCTCTTTTATTAGAGTAATAAACTAGTATAAATAAGAAAAAAATAAAAAAATAACATATAACCATATATAGAACATTACCAGTATCATAAGCTGGCCAGAATTTGAAATAAAATATTAAACTAAACAGTAGATATACCATGATAAAGTACATGCCAAGTATCAAAATGAAAACCCCAAACAAAGACACTAACAACTCCCAAGAAATTCATGAATGAAATCAGGTTCCCTCATCTATGCTCCATCCAAAAACATCCATCTATCATAGGGCCTTTCCCCTTAAACTATCATACAAAAAGTAAATATATTCAGGTACTGATCAGGCATCCCAAGAAGTGTGTGAGTACAAATTAGTAGGACACCACAAAAAACATCTAAAATAATATATAGTCAATAAAAATGTATGAAGCTGTAAAAATTACTAAGTATAATGCATAAGTAAATAGTTATCAGATTATATATTATTCTTTATTTAACCACATAAACCCCTAGGTTCCTGAGGACACACAAACCTCAATACCTGCTTCAGCCTGTGCTAGATTAAAAACCATTTCACATTATAAATTCACAATTCATTTATCAAATGGGCTTTCATTAGACATTTCATTTAAATTTATAATATATCTAATTGGAAGCATAGTCCAATGAAAATAATTCAGGTGTAGGTCATCATTCCTAGAAACCAGTGGGCTTGGGAAGTAGCTGACCATGTTACCCACATATTTATAGGCTTTAGAAGCAACAGACCATGTCCCAAACACATTTATTTTACTATGGGATTTAGAAACAACAGAAAATGTCCAACACACATTTATATTAATATAGGCTTAAAAAGTAGCAGACCATGTGCCACATACATTTATATCATATATATAACATATATCACAATATCACATCATTTAGGATTAATCAAGATTAATCCTCTTATTTCAATAACCATCACAATATTCTATTAATTAATTCGTTAATTAATTAAACCAAGTACATTAATTAATTTAAAAATTAATTAATAATATCAATTTTATTAATTAATCTAAAAATTAATTAATCATATCTATCCCATTAATTAATTTTCTAATTAATTAATCACATCTCTTCCATTAATTAAATCAAGAATTAGTTAACCCTATAAAGTCCCTTAATTAATTCAACAAAAAATTATTCAATTCATAATCTCAACATCCAATAATTAATTCACCGATTAATTATTCTCAAATCACAATTCAACATTTCGATAATTAACCCAACAATTAATTTTTACCAATTCCACAATTTAACTATTCAATTAAGTCCCCAATTCCTTAATTAATTATTTGACTACATTAATTAATTCATTTAGGAATTCCAATTTCTAAATGTACCCTATAAATTATATAATAACATACATGTAATGGATATCAATACTACGAGATTGGAATAATAGACCACCCACCTTGATTCATCGATGAACAACTTCCCAAGGAAAATCCCTAAAACTCAGTGGATTAATGGTGAAGAACGAGATCCATATCTATATCCTAAATTAAGATTGAATAATTCAAGATCTATAAAATATATATCCAAATAAATAATCCTAAATCTAAATCAAAAAAACCAGGTATATATCTAACCAAAACAGAGAACAACTTCCCTTAAAGAAAGAGAGAATAAAGGAGGAGGAATGAAAAAAGAAACCAGGATAAGATCCTCATACCAGTGGGTAATGATATTCAATTTGGGCTTCAAACCACCTAGAATGGAGGTTATGAGGGATTGAAATCTTTTATGGAGTCTTCAAAATCATGATAGAGGTGTTAAGGTCAAATCGGGGTTGATTTGGGATTAAAATGAGTGTTTGTAAAACTTTAAATCTAATTTCTGGGTTAATTTAGTTCCTACATATATTTTGCTAGACATAGGCACACGGTTTCCCCAAACCATGTGTTTAAACTGTGAACCTATTTTATAGGGGTTCATGGTTACTCCTAAGAGGGTGAAAGGTTTTAAAAACCGTATTCCAACCATGAAATTTCCCATTATCTAGTGTTACACGGTTTTTGGGGCTGGGGCGCACGGTTAGGTAAAACCCTGCGCCAATCGTGCACATCTCAATTTCTTCTATTTTGTCAAAATATCCACCTAAAAAAACACCAAGGTAAAATTGAAATGAAAATTAATCAACAAAAGTCAAAATAGTACTTCTAAATGATCCCGAGACAACTCCATAAAAGTTCAGGATCTTACAATCTCACCACCTTACAACATATCATCCTCATGTTTCACTCCCAAGAATCTCTATGATTCTTAGTCAAAAAAGATCAGGTCAATGAGACAGCATATCTTCCTCCATTTCCCATGTTTCCTCCTACATATACACAGGTTTCCATAATTCATGAACTATATTTGCGGTCTTTCCACGCAACACTTTCTCACCATGATCCAACATAGGTATCAGATGCTCTTTAAAGGACGCATCTATACCAAGCACAACATTATCCACCTTGATATCACGAGAAGGGTAGGGGTTATACCACCAAAATTGTGACACATGGAAAACATCAGGCATGGAACTGTATTTATGTGGAAGAGAAAATCAGTTTGCAACCAGCCCGATTCCATCCACAACCACAAATGGTCTAACAAACCTGGGAACCAACTTTCCCTATCTTTTTATCCAGCGGTGACCCAATCTAGGTTAAACACAAATGGATACATGATCATCAAATGTAAACTATAGTGGTCATCGACATCTATTATCTTATGAGTCTTTTCAACTATAATCCATAGGAATATTTTTTCAAATCAATTTTACCTATTCTGATCTCTCCTGAATGAGACTCGATCTCAAAAATTTTAACTCACATGCCTCCATCCAACATAGAGAATATCTGCATGGCTTACTATAGAGTTCCTCATACAATTCTACCTTTTTTGGTTTCTGATAACTATTGTTATAGGAAAACTCCACCAAGGTTAGGTGTTTCTCTCAAGATCCTTCAATGTTTAGGACATAATATCACATCATATCCTCAAGAACCTATAGAGTATGCTCTAACTGCCCATTCATTTGTGGGTGGGAAGCCATGCTCAATAAAATCTACATACTAAATGCCTTCTGTAAGACCAAACAAAAGTGAAAAGTAAATAATGACTCATGGTATGAAACTATAATCCATGTAAGCCCATGTAGATATAATATCACTCTAACATATAAATATCCTAGCTATTCCACCGATAAAGTCTCTTGTATATACAAGAAATGTGCTACTTTTCCATTCTTCCCATAACAACCCAGATAGTGTCATTCTTCCGAGGAATCCTCAGGAGACCCTTCACAAATTCCATGATCACATCGTCCCACTTGAACTTTGGAATGGGAAATAGTTGTAGTAAGACTCCAAGTAATTGATTCTCAGCCTTCACTATCTGATAAGTGTAGCATCATTTCAAAACCCTCATTATTTACTCTTTCATGTCCAGCCACCAAAAATATAATCGTAGTTCATGATACATTTTGGTAAAACAAGAATTTACCACCTACTTAGAGTCATGAGATACCCACATCAACTTATCTTGAATGCTTATAGGCACAAAAAACCGATTCATGACATACATGATCTCATCCTAATCTATTCTCCAATCTAAAGGTGACTCCCCACCTTCAAGGATTTTCTTCATGGTCAAGCACTCTAGATCATCATACTTCCTATATTTAATATGTCTCAAAATTTTAGACTCCACTAAAAAAAATGTGAGATTAATATTATCATGGAACTCCTAAACTACAAGATGCATCTCAGCTAGAAAATTCAACATCTTCAACTTAGTACTAGACTCATGAACTACCTGACACAGAGTTTTCCTTCTCCAAGCATCAACCACACTATTTCCATTCTCAAGCATATATTCCAGTTTTTAGTCAAAAAAATGCATATATTCAACCCATATCCACTACTTGAGATTCATGTCTCATTGAGAAAATGTATACTTTAATCTCTTATGATCTTTACACACACTAACCTTTTCCACCAATAGGTTATGTCACCATCACTTCGAAGCATACACCACTATATCCAACTCAAGTTCATGCATAGGGTAGTTTGGTTCATGTGGCCTTAAATGATGAGATCCATACACCACAATTTGATCTCCCTAAATCAACAATACTATGAGACCTATACCAAAAGAATCACAAAACACCATTTACTACTCACTAGGTTTGGGTAGGATCAAGATTAGTGTTGATGTAAAATGATTCTCTAAAACCTAGAAGGCATTATCGCATGCTTCCGACCAATCAAACATTATACCCTTTTTCATCAAGACCATAAGCGATGCTACCAACAGAAAAAATTCCTAGATAATGCTATGATAATATACATCTAAACCCATAAATATTTATATTTAAAAAAATTATTTGGAAACTCCCAAGAAACCACTTCTTGCACTTTCTTTGGGTCCAAAGACACACCTTCCTCCAAGATGATGTGACCTAAGAACTGTACCTGATCAATCCAAAAATGGAACATAAATATATTAGCATATAGACAATTCTATATAAGTTTACATAGGATAATTTAAAGGTGTTTTTCATGATCTTCATGAGTCTTGGATTATACCAAGATGTAATCCACAAAGAATACCACAAGCTGATCCAGGTATGGATGGACGATTATATTCATCAAGGCCATAAAAAACTATTTGTGCATTTTTCAACCCAAACAGAATTAGGAAGAACTAATAAAGGCCATAAATTCTTCTAAAAGTAGTACTCTATATATTAAAAGTCTAAAATATCAGCTGATGATACACTGATATCAATTCAGTATTGGAAAAGACACATCCTCCCCTAAACTGGTCAACAATATGATCGATACGCAGAAGTGGATACCGATTATTCACAATCATCCGATTCAACTTCCGGTAATCAACACATAAGTGAAAAATATCATCAGCCTTATTTTAAAATAACACTATATTACCACAAGGTTATGTACTCAGATAGATGAATCCCTTATCCTCAAACTCATCTTCCAAGTCTTCATCTCTTGAAGCTCTCTTGGTGCCATTCAGTATAGTGGAATTGAAACTGGCTCAACCACTGACATGAGTTCAATTGTGAATTCCAAATCTCTATCAGTTCAAAATCTTGATAAGTGTTCAAGAGACACATCCTAAAACCTTTCCACTAAGGTTGGAAATACATATTACTTTACTAATTTGTCATTCAGTAGTAGACTTGCCACTTAAGATATGAGCTCTTCTAGTTGCTGAGTAATTGGATCTGCTAAGCCTGCATGGATACCCCACTCTCCACGGTGAATGTATTGGTCACCATTAGGATATTTAAAAGTCACTCTTCATCAATTACAATCAATGTGGGATTGGTATTTGACTAGCTTGTTGTTGACACTCTATTTTATCACAAGGATGAAGAAGTGAAAAGGGAAATTCCTTAGAAAAATGAATAGAAGGTTGATGAAGAATGTAAAAAAAAATCATAGAGCCTCAAAATATGGTTCGCCCAAGGTATCCCCAATCCCCATAGGTATGCGAGAATTTTTGATCCACCTTATGCAACTAAAAACCTTCTTCTAGGGTCTCATATTTTCCGATAAATAGACCCTTGGGGACTTAATTTGAATAGACTAATTTCCCTAAAGGCTGATTACTACTCTGATCACCCTAGTACTATTCTCAAGTCATCAAGAACCTCCAAGGTAGTTATCTAACACCAAGAGATAGATAATAAAATGGGGATAGTGATAATTAAGTCCATTTATTGTTAAAATTAGGTCACACTTGTGAAATTCATTCACCCATCTCTTTTATTTAAGAAGACTAGCGCGCTCTCCATTCCTCAAATAAAAAATTACACTCCTCACTTCTAGGAATACCTGTTAAGATACTTGAAGGATAGAGACAAGTCTCACCCAAGTGTAGTCATTAAATTTGTTCTTCTCATAATTTTCCATCAGTTCTCCCAAGTCTACTTACACAGATCACCCTTACACGACCCTCCTTGGTTCACCCTACCCTTTAGCCTACACGAACCTTTCATGAAGCCTTATTCAAAGCCAATCACGACAAGACTTATAATTCATTGGTTCCATTTCATGAAAGGGGCCATGAAGAAACCTCCACCAAGACCTCTTGATTTACAAAAACCTATGGAAAGGAACATTAGCATGTCTCCTAGTTGGATTTTAATTTCAATGGTCAAAGGTTTACCACACTTCTCCTACTAGAGGGTAAGGATCCTCGAGAATTCTGTTTATTTGGATATCTATGGTCACGTGGACCCTTACCCTAGGGACAATGTTGTGGAGTTCCCGCTATTGGATTTTGGGGATAGGAATCTGTCTGCCCCATCTCATTTCTAAGACTTGAAGCCTCTAGTTCCCAGCATTGAGGGTAAGGATCACACTTTATTTTCCCTTCCACATAAAACGAGATCTTTAATACACTGTGGAACCAATTTTATTGAAACTATCATGGTGTAAGACCCTAGACTTTCATATAGGAGGTTCCAGTCTTGACCCTCTCTACATTATTCAACCCCATTCATTTATTTCATTGGACCCATGTCCAATGAAAATTGAATATAGGGAAGCATTATAACCACAACCTCTTACCCCAGTGAAGGAGGAAAAGTGTGTGGTTCATTGAATCTTTCACATCCTCATGTTCCTCACACTAAGCATCACTTATATGAGCTTATATGTTTGTAATGATCATGACACCCACAAAATCCATGTAACGGACTGAACTACAAGAACTATGATTCCTATTAACATGGATCCATAGGAAACCCACTTAGGGTTTGAGAAAAATGGGCATCCTTTCTAAGAATAATACCCAATCATAATTCCATAAATTTTGGTATTCTCCCCAAGAGAAAACCCTGAGGTAAGACTCCAAATAACTATGAGTTAAAACATTCCACATGGTCCCTTCAAAGGGGACATACTTCTTACTATATTTTACAACCCAAACTTTTGAATAATATTTTTTTCCTAAATTTGTGTGTTATTTAATTTTATACTCCATAAAACTATATCCTTTAATTAATGGAGTGATACAATTGGTTTTTGACTGTTATATGATCGTTGGTCAATATGACTGTTGGTCAATATGACCGTTGAAAACTAAACTCTTAAAGTTACAATTATTATTTATAAATACAATTGATATTGGTTAAATAATATAGAAATAAGAGTCAATGGCCTCATCTAGTAGACTCAGGACATACAAAGCCCATCAGTCAGATTTTGGGATGGAGGTAGAATCTCTAGGCTTTGCTTTAGACCAAGCCCAATATGAGCTTCAACATGTGAAGCTTGAACATAAATTCCTAAGGGAGAAGTTCAAGCTAATAGAAATCACCACTCGAGCAATGTTTTCTGAGCCTCTCTAAGATTCTATCACTTAACACACCTTAAAATTATGTCCTATGCAGGTGTTTTAAGGGGCCATGTAACGAGGCCTTAGATACTTTTTGTAATCCCTTGGTATAAAAAAATTTATTTTCTTATTATGGTAAAATTTGTTATTTTTAAATGTCCGGATAAATATAGGATAAATATTATTGATGAATTTTGTAAAAAGGGGTATTTTAAAAAATTCATGTCAACATTAAATAATTAATAATGCAAAATGAGTTTCAAAAAGTTGGTCTTCAACAATTGTGATCAGTAAGAAATTTAGAGTCTAATAAGATCAACTTGATTTTTAGTAAATAGTAAAGAATGAATAGTAACACACCCTTATGAATAGTAATGAATAGTAAATCAGCCAAAAAATAGAAACTTCACCCATGAATGTATAACTACAATTTATACATCTTAAAAGGGAAAAATGATCATATCATAAGCTTTTTTATTTTTGTATGTCATAAATATTTTGTTTACAATTTTATAATTAATTTAAAAATTTAAAATGGAAATTTCTTTTCATAAAATATAATCATAAATTTTTACTTTATTGTCTTATATTTATACAATAGTTTTATGGGACCATGATTACTTTTTCAAGATATTACAAAATAAGTTATAGTTTTAGAGTTGTTTTTTTAATAAATAATGATTTTATTTAAAAATTAAATTAAAAATAATTAGAAAAATATTTTCATAAAACGGATTTCATTTTCTAATTCATAGAATTGATATTGGTTAGGGTGAATTTATGAGATTTTTATAAAATTTTTTATTTTAGTGAACAGTGAAATTACAGTTTTGAGTTTCGGGTGTTTAATGACATCATTAATGATGTAATAATGATGTAGTAAATCTAGTAGACTTTTTAATAGAAAGATATTTTATGATGTGTCTGAAGTGGCCAATACCATGGGAAAATACCATGGCTATGCCCATGGTTTTGCAAATACCACCGATGAGGTGTCCCTTGAAATAAATTAAATATTCCCTCTTTTTCCCTATAAATACCAAGCCATTCGATCATTAATTTAATTAAAGAATCCTCATAAAATAATTTATAGTCCTTTTACCTCCCAAGGAGTCCTCCCATGGTTCCCTAATGCCCCCCAAGGTCCCAACCTTCAAGCTTTCGAAGTTACTCTTCAAGGTAAGGGAACCTTTCACCTTCCTCTATTAACTCAAGACTTTATTTATGTTATGTATTCTTGTTTACATTTCATTATGTGGGGGTATGTTCTTATATATATTTATTACTTTCCATTTAATTTCCAATTTATGAGAGACCCTTTCCGCTCCCATCAACTTATTTTTCTGAATTATAAGCGACGCCGTTAGGCTACCGAATTTTCGTAAAAGAAATAACATTTTCTCTTTTCTTTCTAGTTTTATTTTCATGTGGTGTGTAATCCCACACCATGATATTATTTCTTTTTATTAGGTACCTCTAATATAAATTATTCATTTATTTATGGGATACCCTTGTCTCCTCTCTTTTTATTGTTTTCTAAAACCATGTTATATAGTCATTATGTTGCTGAAATTTTGTCTCAAAATATATCTCTCTTTTTCTCAAGAAATTCTCTTGTTATATTTATCTGAATACCCAAATATATTTTCATTTCTAGATGTCTCCATCAAGATATAAAATTGATCTATTTTATTCTGTAATCGACATACATGAAACCATCTCTCCTTTTCCAATGGTTATAAAAGATATAACGATCATGTTTCTAAGCACTTTTAAAACGACACGATTTTCAAGTGAAACCCATTACTTTTAATCTCTATGGGTTATTTATTAAATGTTTGATTGTGATCTATATAGATCAAATGAATATAAATTCATATTAAGGGTGAGCCCTAATAGCATTCCAATGCATTGGGTAAATAATTTAATCTCTAGAGATGACAAGTTTCACGATACCTTGGTGAATAAACTTGGTAAATTTTATGACACATTGGGGTTGAACCTTGGTGATATGTTCATGAATTTCTAAATTAAATTTTGTAGTCACATAATCTTGTTATGGTTCAATTTCTTTTCATTATGATATTCCTATACTTCATTTTCACATGTCTTTATGTTTTTTTATCATGTTCTTATTGATTTCACAAGTAAACTGATTCCCTTAATTTCCTAACTGGGCCTTCTGCTCCATATTTCCTTTAATGTATGCCTCCAGGTTATGAGATTTAATAATTGTACTTAGGAAGACTTATTATGAAGAACAAAAAGTGGATTAGAATAATGTTTTATGTTTTCATGTTTTATGTTCCTGATTTCCAAGACACTAGACATTAAAGATCCTCTTATTTGTAAAATGTAATGAAAAGTTATGTTAAAAAGGCGGGATGCTATAGTTGGTTTCAGAGGAAAGTTTAGTTATTTATGGAAATTAGGATATGAAAACATTAGGAAGAACCGTATAGAAAAGTTTAAAAATAGGAATACTTCCTGGTATTTTGGAGAGTTTTGACTAAGTGGTTTATCAATTAAATACATCCCTGTCTGGATACGAGTAGGTAGAGACAACTCTGGAACAAATGTACCTAGGAGTGAAAAATATGACAAGGAGTTTTGGGCTTGACATGGGGTATCCTGGTACACAACAACGAGCCTTTCTGTACTCTTTTTTATGACACTCCTAGGGGATATGTTTGGTTAATCATAAGATTTTTATGAATCATTATGAAGGATTTATTGAAATGTATTTGTTTAAATCAGTATGTTTTAAGACATAAAATACTCTATAGTTAAAAGATTCATAAACGAAATAATCCTCTCACTAAGGTTTTATTCTTTTATAAAATGGCACAAAATAGGAGGAACCGTGCAAATGGTGACCATAATGGACCATGCACTGACGGACCTCCAATGGAAGCCGGAATGGAAACTTTAATGAGAATGATGAACCAACTAACACAAGATTTGTAAAATAACTTGAATCAAGATGATAGACCAATTTCACCATGAAGGGAACAAATTTCTATTTAATCCTTTATGCGTCAACGACCACTAACCTTCAGGGGATCTATGGACCCATTGATTTCTGAACAGTTGATTAGATCTATCGAGAAGATCATTTCTGTGCTTCACTATTCTGAACAAGAGAAGGTTAACTTGGTTGTTTATCATATAAAGGGATAAGCTGATTAGGGGTGGGAAATGATTAAAAATACCAGGCCAAGAGTGTAAGTTGAAGCTATAGAGTGGGGACAATTAATAAGGATATTCTTCAACAAGTATTTCCATCGATTGAGGAGAACAAGAATGGAGAAGGAGTTTTCGAAACGCACGGCCGATTGTCGCCTATCGACCGGTCAAAGTTCCGGTGCTCTGCTAATGTGTATAGCAGCACTCGGGTCGAATCCTCGGCGATGACACTTTGTGATAGTCGTTTATTTTTCGTTGATTGTATTTTGATTAGGGGGGTTTGTTTGCAGAGCTTAATTGAAATGATTTATGGATGATGTTTGATTTACCAAATTGATAATGATTGGGGTGAGTTCATTATTGGGGAGTTAATCATGTGATATCCTTGAGCCTTACTTTGTATTGCATTAAATTAACACCCATGTCATAAGTTGACGTTGATTGGAATTCCTAAGTGTGAAGGCTTTAATACAAGCCTTAACTTAACTTAGGGTTCTAATCTCAATCAAAACTTATTTATGGTAGTGTATTTATGGTTCCAATAATCCATGGAAACCACTCGTTAAACAAAACATATCATTAATCCATGACATATTAAGTTTAACATACACAATATTAATTTAAAGAATACTCATCGAGAAAAACTCTCAATCACTTAACAACCCCGAATTATAACTCACCCCAATGAGATATTTACTCATCCATTTTTATGTTTAATATTCTGGTTAAAATAATTATTATGATAAATTAAGAATAGAAGAAAAAGAAAGGGATTAGAAAAGAGTGGTACGTTGACACACACACACGAACGAAGATGATAATTAAAAACAGATTTTCGATTGAATGAGGAAGCAAAATAAGGTAAGGGGATTGAACTGAATTTAAACTATTTTAGGAACATAAATATTAAACTACAGAAGGTGGATGAGAATAAGAGATATTGAAGAAGTAACTTGCATTAAAACAGAATTACAAAGAAAGAGAATTACAAGATTACAAAAATGAAGAACACAAAAGTAAGTGAAAACAAAGAGAAGAGGAAAGGTATCTCAAGTGAAAACATGAGTATGGAAGGTCCTCCCAAGACTTTGGAAAAGCTTTGGTCGTGCCAATATTATCTCCTCCCTTCTGAAATTCCAACCCCTCTCAAGGTTAGAAGGGGAGAGTATTTATAGCCCAAGGAGTGGACTGTTTGCATTCCCAATCTATCCCTCCACTTTCATCGCCAATTTGGCTATTCAGACAGCCGAATATTCAAATAGCTCCATCTTCAAAGTTTTAGAAAATAAGTTTGGCCGACTACTCTCAACAGTTGGAGCCAATTGGACAAGTGGAGCCAAAGTTATGGCGGTTTTATTAAACAAAGGAAAACTGTCCATTTCTATCCATGCTTTTTCGATGGCCAAAATGTGAATGGATTGTGGAACAGGAAGATGCCTTCAAATCCGAATGACTTCTTCAAAAAAGTCGGCCGTCTATATCTCCTCTTGCACAATGAAAAATCTCAGCTCGGTTTCATGCTTACATCATGAGATATGTCATGGATACTATACTGATTTTAATTCTCGGACAGAATGGTGGGCTGGACTTCAAAGCATATTTTGGGCCCCTTTTATTTGGAGTTGGGCCTTGAAATTTTTATCCAAGATGAGATTTAGTGTCCCCCGAATTATGGTGGAGAGTTAAGGTTTTTGGACATCTGTATTGAACCCAGTAAATCAATCTTCAAGGATGGTCCAGTTTGTTCACAGATTCTTTAGTCTTGTTTGTGAGGACCATATGACCCTTAAAATGGCAGAATTGGATCATGGTTCCTTCTAATGAAATGTTGTATATTGAAATGAGAATCCTAAAAAAGAAGAACCACACAATTTGGACCAGTATATTGATAGTTATAATTAAAACATTAAACTGACTCAATTTTACTACTTCTAAAAATGCTCAAATATTATACTTAATATTAAAACATTAATATTTCACACAAATTATGCACATTTCATATAAAATAAGTAAAGGGGGAATATAATAAGTCATGAAAATATTAATAACATCAACTCCCCCACACTTAGATTTGCACGTGTCCTCATGTGCAACAAATATAAAAACAAGAAAAAATCATTTTCACTCACCAACAAATATTAAAATTTTGTTTTCTCCAATCCGGGGAGGTTTAGACTATTTCACTCATCCATATTGAATTCCATCACAAATTTGGTTCACAATAATGCATCAGAAACAATTCATTTTTTCATGTTCAAGGTTTGAATTGGAAAATGTAGGCACTCAAAACTTACTTCTCTCAAGATGATAAAAATGTATTTTAGGAGGTTCACTCATTCACCAAAAAAAAGTAAAAATCAAGAGTTTGTAAGAGCTCTCAGCTTCCATTCCCAAATCTAATGTCTACAAGAATCAAGAGGTATTTTAAGGGGTTTTTCAGTGGCTATGGGACGGTAGGTATATAATGTCCAAAGGAAAAGAGGGGTTAAAAACACCAACATGGAAAAATCAATGCACATTTTTTTTGAAATTTGATTTGAAAGGAAATAAAAACACATATTTACAAGGGAATGAATGTGTGATGAATGAAAAGTGAGGGAGATAGAAAATGGAGTAGGGTGAGATGATGGAATATGTACAACATGTAAGACTTCCAATAATGACACAATACAAGATGATTCAAGTGTACTTTTTTTTCTCTTTTTGCTCTTTTTTTTCGAAAGTTGTGCTTGAAACAAGTCTCGCAGTCGTCTCCCAACCCATGTTTGATCTTCTCATGGAAATAATTTTAGTAGTTATAACACGATCAAAGGTTGATGATGAATGATTTTTGACCCAACCAAGACACAACCCATTCCTTTTTTTCATTTTTTTTAATATAAATTTTTTTCATTTTTTTTGAACACTTTTCAATGACTTTTGTACAAATGACAATTACACATATACACCCCAAAGATCACAGAATTACAACCTCTCCCCCACACTAGAATGTATGCTTTCCCTCAAGCATATGACGACACATTGGAAATCAATGAAAGTACGCCCAAAAATGAAGTCCATTCCCCCCCCCCACACTTAAATTTCAATAAATTGTACAATGAAAATCCATGAAGATGTTGGGTGGGACAAGGTATTAGGCTTGTAATGTGGCTATCAAAAGAACGGTTTTCATAGGCTCAAAGGGGCTTTTAAAAGTAGGATCAATGTAAGGGTAACGGGAGGCTATTTGGCTATTCTGATTCTCATGTGGCTTAGAAAATGCCTCTATCATATTAATGCACACAAAAGATGGAAATTCAGCTCGAAGGTCCAAAAACTCAAGACTCACAATCAGTGGTGAAGACACACAATGAAAAAGATGGCCATTGATGACCTTGGCATGAAGGCTAATGTTATTCCTCACGGAAGGGGAGAATCATTTTCCACCAAAAATTGTTCATTCAAAATGTTTGTTATTGACACAAAATTGTTTACCCAAGTTTGAGATAAAAATTCAATATATTTGAGTTTAAAACAAGCCTTTTGACTCCCCAAAATGGTTGGACAGAATTTCAATATTGGATGATGAGTAATTATTACACCCCTTTTGTTTTGTTAATTTTCATTTTTTTTAATTAATTTTTTTTAATTTTTTTTAATTTTTAATGACACATCCACACAAAAGAGAAAATAGAAAAAAAGTTGTGGAAGAATGTTGTAAAAAAAATAAGAGGGAGAGAGGAAGAAGAAGAAATAGAGAGAAGAAGAGAGGTAAGAGAGATTGAGGAGAGAGAGAGTTAAAGGGAAAGAGGTGCCCCCTGGTTTGGATTTGGCGGGTCTCCATCCAGTGGTGGTTCTATTGAAGTGGTTGGGGTTTCGATGGAAGTCAACGTGGTTCATAGATTGTGAGACCTCTCATGGTGATGCTTTAACCGGTGTCCATTTACCGTGAATGTTCTTTTTGAAGAAGGGTTTTGGACTTGCACTGCACCAAATGGGTAAACGTTAGTAATAACAAAAGGACATTCCCAACAAGAATTAAGATTACCTGGGTGAAGTCGAAATCGAGAATTGAAGAGCATTACCTTTTCACCTTCATGAAATACCTTTCGAAGAATGTTCTTGTCATGGAGTGACTTTGCCTTTTCTTTGTAGAGAATGGAGTTCTCATACGAATCGAGTCAAAGCTCCTCCAATTCAGTCAACAGCAACAATCTTTCTTCACCAGATTTTTCACAATCAAAATTACAAGTTTTGACAACCCAAAATGACTTATGTTGGATTTCAACTGGTAAATGACAGGCTTTACCAAAAACCAGCCTAAATGGAGACATCCCAATGGGTGTCTTATAGGCTGTTCGATAGGCCCAAAGTGCTTCACCAAGTCTATCGGGCCAGTCTTTTCTTGTGGGCTTAACAATTCTTTCAAGCACTCTTTTCACTTCTCTATTAGAAAGTTCAGCCATTCCATTTTTTTGAGGGTGATATGCAGTGGATGTTTTATGTACAACCCCATTCTTTTTCAAAAGTGACTCCATGGTTCTATTACAGAAATGAGTTCCTAAGTCACTTATCAAAGCATGCGGTGTTCCGAATCGATGGAAGATATGGGTTTTGAGGAACTCACTCATAGTTTGAGCATCATCTTTCCTAGTGGGTTTGGCCTCAAACCACATAGAAACATAGTCAACAGCAAGGAGAATGTAGGATAATCCATTGGAAGGGGGAAAAGGTCCCATGAAATCGATGCCCCAAACATCGAAAAGCTCACAGAAGATTAATGGCTTTTGAGGCATTTCGTTTCTTTTGGAAATTGTGCCAAACTTTTGGCAAGTGGGACATGATTGAGAGAACTCGTGTGAGTCCTTGAAGAGTGAAGGCCAAAAGAATCTAGAATCTAGGACCTTTCGAGAAGTCCTTTGTGGTCCAAAGTGTCCACCTCCAGGCATTGAGTGGTAGAATTCCAAGATGGAGGATTGTTCAGTTTCATCAACACATCTCCTAATTACCATGTCAGCCCCAGTTTTCCAAAGATTATTATCTTCCCAAAAATAATGCTTTGAATCACTTCTCGTCTTTTCTTTTTGTTCTTTTGAAAAATATTCAGGGAAAACACCAGAAACCAAGTAATTGACAATTGGGGCATACCATGGTAACTTTGGAGTGAGAGATGAGAGGTGTTCAGTTGGAAATTCAGGATCAATTATTTCAGAATGGGAAGAATTAGAAATTCTACTCAGGTGATCAGCTACAGGGTTTTCTTTTCCAGGTTTATCTTTTATCACAAGGTCAAACTCTTGGAGCATTAAAATAAATCTTATTAGCCTTGGTTTGGAATCACTTTTCTTAAGTAAGAACTTTAATGCTAAGTGGCCCATGAAGATGATGATTTTGGCACCTAAGAGATAGGGCCGGAATTTATCCAAGGCAAAAACCACAGCTAAAAGTTCTTTTTCAGTCACAGTGTAGTGTGATTGAGTTTCATCCAATGTTTTTGAGGCATAAAAGATTACATGAGGAATGTTTTCTCTTCTTTGACCAAGAACAGCCCCAATGGCCCTATCAGAAGCATCACACATCAATTCAAATGGTAAGGACCAATCTGGGGGTTGGATTATTGGAGCAGATGTGAGATCAGATTTGAGTTCAATGAAGGCTCTCTTGCAAGCCTCATCAAAATTTAATGTGACATCATTTTGAAGTAAACGAGTGAGTGGGAGGGAAATCTTGCTGAAGTTCTGAATGAATCGCCGATAGAAACCGGCATGACCAAGGAAGGACCGAATGTCTCGAACTGATTTGGGTTCAGGAAGTGATTGGATCACCTCAATTTTGGCTGGATCAACTTGGATACCCTCTTGAGAAATTATGTGACCTAGAACAATCCCATTTGAAACCATGAAGTGACATTTTTCAAAATTCAGCACAAGGTTTCACTTGACACACTTTTGAAGGACCAAAGAGAGTGAATGTAAGCAATATTCAAATGACTCGCCATAAATGGTAAAGTCATCCATGAATACCTCCATGCAATTCTCAATGAATTCAGAAAATATACTCATCATACACCGCTGGAATGTTGCAGGAGCATTACAAAGGCCAAAAGGCATTCGCCTATAGGCATAGGTTCCAAAGGGGCAAGTGAATGTGGTCTTTTCTTGGTCTTGAGGTGCGATTGGAATTTGGAAGTATCCGGTGTAACCATCAAGAAAGCAATAGTGTGACTTTCCGGCCAATCTCTCAATCATTTGGTAAAGGAATGGAAGTGGGTAGTGATCTTTTCGTGTTTCAGCATTCAATTTGTGATAATCGATGCACACACGCCATTTGTTTTTCACTCGAGTTGTGACCACTTCTCCATGTTCATTTGTGACAACTGTTATCCCACCCTTCTTAGGAACAACTTTAATTGGACTAACCCCTTCACTATCAGAAATTGGGTAGATAATACCAGCTTGAAGAAGCTTGGTAATCTCTTCCCTAACTACCTCAAGTATGAGTGGATTGAGTCTTCTTTGAGGTTGCCTAATTGGTTTGGATGATTCCTCTAGATGGATGTGATGCATGCAAAGGGTAGGGTTGATTCCTGGAATATCCTCTAGGGTCCAACCTAAGGCATTTTTGTTTTCCTCTAACACTTGAACAAGTTGGGACTCCTCAGTTTCAGAAAGTGAAGCAGAGATAGTGACAGGGTATGAGGGATCATGGAAAAGGAATGCATACATGAGGTGTGAAGGAAGTGGTTTTAGATCAGTTTCAGCCTTGATTTGAGAGCTAGACAAGTTAGGAGCAGGAGAAGGGATTCCAGATGGTTTTGGATCATTTTCCTCAACACTGTCCAAGGTGGAGCATTAGAGATCGGAGTTGATGTGGGATTCAAGAGAGTTTTCAAGTTCCTCTAGATTGATGGGGTCTATAAATGAGAGGTTCACATCAACTTCACCATTTATGACTTTGTTAATCATGGTGCAAATTTCACAAGATCCTTTATCATTAGAGCATGAAGAACATGGTGGATTGGGGTTCGATTGAATCTTAGAAGTGTCCTCAAAAGCATGGATTGAGAATGCAGAGTGATCCTCAGATGGGTATCGCATGGCTTGGAAAATGTTGAACTTGAACAGTTGGTCACCGAATTCCATGGATAAGATGCCTGAGTGGACATCAATCTTGGTTCTCGCAGTCATGAGGAATGGTCTTCCTAGAATTAGGGGAGATCGAGAAGAGGTCGTCTCACCATCCATGTCAAGGACATAGAAATCAGCTGGTAAGATAAGATCATTGACCCGAACAAGAACATCCTCAATTATCCCCTCAGGACTGGCAGTGCTTCGATTGGCTAATTGAATGACAATAACCATTGGGTGCAAGGGACCTAGACCAAGGTTGGAGAATATGGATTTGGGCATTACATTAATTGAGGCTCCTAGGTCTATGAGTGCATCATCAAAGTTGGAACTTCCAATTTGGCAAGGAACCATGAAGGTCCCTGGATCTTTGCACTTCATGGGAATGGACTGTTGGGTTGAAACATTTTCAATGTTCCTAAGTTTCCTCTTATGGGTGCACAATTCCTTAAGAAACTTGGCATACTTAGGGATTTGTTTGATGGCATCTAAGAGGGGGATGTTCACTTCAACACGTCTAAACATGTCAAGCATTTCAGGATCAGGTTCAAAGGACTTCTTAGGCTTGGAGATGGCTTGAGGAAAAGGAATTGGGTTCCTTAGAGGAATGAAAGGAGGTGAAAGAGTGGATTCAAGTTCCTTTTCCAGCTTTTTTTTCTTTTCATTTTCTAGATCAACTTCGAAAGGGGAGGTAGAGCAATCAACATGGGGAATAGCAATTTTCTTTCCCGATCTAAGTGCAATCGCACTTACATTACCCTTAGGGTTGGGTAATGGTTGAGCTGGGAGTTGGGATGAATTGGATGGTTGTTGCTGGCTCAGGTGGGATGCAAGTTGACCTATTTGGGTTTCAATGTTCTTGAGGCTAGAACGGGTGAAGGAAGCAAGATCCTCTACAGCACTTTCCCATGGTTGTTTAGAAGAAGAGGATTGTCCCAAATTGGGTTGGCCTTGATTTTGGTTCTTAGGAAAGCGATTGTATTGGGTGGGGAATTGGGAAGGCTCGTTAGGATAGTGGAATCCAGGAGGAGGATTGTTCCTTTGGGGTTGAGGAACAAAAGGATAAGGTTGATGGATGTTACCACCACTTTGACCATATTGGAACTGGTTTGGATTTTGATGATGGAACTGAGGAGGATGAGAAATGGGATTTCCATACCTCAGAGGTGGGTTAAAGGTAGAAGAGAAGGCTCGGAGTGGGGTTGGTTGAAGTTTCTAACAAACTGACCTGATTGTTGAGGGTTGAAGTTTCGCTGAGCATATGCCGCATTGAGCTCCATTGGACTAGATGAATCAGATGTATCATCTTGAAGTTGTGGACATGTGTCAGTCAGATGAGATGGAGAGTTGCAGATTCCACAATTCTTGATAGGTCCAGGGAATAGTGACTGTGGAGAAGAGAGGTTGGGGCTTTGGTAGCCACCGCTAGTTGACGCACAAGACCTGTAAGTTCACTCATCCACTCAGTCATCTTGTTGGGCTCTATGGATTGATTCTCTTGGGCTTGTTTCACTTGAGCATGTGCTCGAGTATGGAATTGCTGCGTGTTTGCAGCCATGTTACTTATGAGATCTCTTGCAGCTGCAGGAGTTTTGTCAACAAGAGCACCGCCACTTGCGGCATCAATGAGAGTTCGCTCCATAGCCAATAACCCCTCATAGAAGTATTGGATCAGGAGTTGGTCAGGGATTTTATGGTGTGGACAAGTTTCCACAAGCTTTTTGAACATCTCCTAATACTCATGGAGTGATTCATTAGGGAATTGACGGGTGCCGCTTATTTCCTTTTGGATAGAAGCTGTTCGGGAAGCGGGAAAGAACTTCTCAAGGAAAAGTCTCTTCATGTCAACCCATGAGTTTATGGAACCAGGTGGGAGGTAGTAGAGCCAAGACTTGGCAGAATCCTCTAGGGAAAAGGGGAAATCTCTAAGCTTGATTTGTTCTTCAGAAACCCCTTGAGGCTTCATGGTAGAGCATACTACTTGGAACTCTTTAAGGTGGAGATGTGGATCCTCACCAGCTAGACCATGGAAATGAGGAAGAAGATGAATCAAACCCGACTTGAGTTTGAAGTCAGCCTCTATGTTTGGATATTGAATACCAAGAGGTTGGTAATTCATATCAGGGGCAGCGAGTTCTTTTAGGGTTTGTTCCCTAGGATTGGCCATTTCAATTTCAATTGGTTGGATGAGGACTGGTTCTTGAATTATATGAGTATCTCTTATGTTCCTCCTAAGTTGGCGAAGTGTTCGCTCAAATTCAGGGTCAAAAAAATCCGAGGGATTGTTGGGAAGGATACGGGGAATTCAGAGAGATTTTGGAAGAAAGAGGAAGATGGTTTTTTTCTTTTTATTTTTTCAGTTTATGATTTTTAAGAGGAAAACGGGTTTTTCTTTGTGTTTTTTTTTCAATTTGTTTTTTAAATTTTTTTTTGGTTTTTTTGACAATAACCAGAAACTAATGACTACTTAAAGCACCATCCCCGGCAACGGCGCCATTTGAAACGCACGGCCGATTGTCGCCTATCGACCGACCAAAGTTCCGGTGCTCTGGTAATGTGTATAGCAGCACTCGGGTCGAATCCTCGGCGATGACACTTTGTGATAGTCGTTTGTTTTTAGTTGATTGTATTTTGATTAGGGGGTTTGTTTGCAGAGCTTAATTGAAATGATTTATGGATGATGTTTGATTTACCAAATTGATAAAGATTGGGGTGAGTTCATTATTGGGGAGTTAAGCATGTGATATCCTTGAGCCTTACTTTGTATTGCATTAAATTAACACCCATGTCATAAGTTGACGTTGATTGGAATTCCTAAGTGTGAAGGATTTAATCCAAGCCTTAACTTAACTTAGGGTTCTAATCTCAATCAAAACTTATTTATGGTAGTGTATTTATGGTTCCAATAATCTATGGAAACCACTCGTTAAACAAAACATATCATTAATCCATGACATATTAAGTTTAACATACACAATATTAATTTAAAGAATACTCATCGAGCAAAACTCTCAATCACTTAACATCCCCGAATTATAACTCACCCCAATGAGAGATTTACTCAGCCATTTGGATGTTTAATATTCTGGTTAAAATAATTATTATGATAAATTAATAATAGAAGAAAAAGAAAGGTATTAGAAAAGAGTGGTACATTGACACACACACACGAACGATGATGATAATTAAAAACAGATTTTCGATTGAATGAGGAAGCAAAAGAAGGGAAGTGGATTGAACTGAATTTAAACTATTTTAGGAACATAAATATTAAACTACAGAAGGTGGATGGGAATAAGAGATATTGAAGAAGTAACTTGCATTAAAACAGAATTACAAAGAAAGAGAATTACAAGATTACAAAAATGAAGAACACAAAAGTAAGTGAAAACAAAGAGAGGAGGAAAGGTCTATCAAGTGAAAAATTGAGTATGGCAGGTCCTCCCAAGCCTTTGGAAAAGCTTTGGTCGTTCCAATATTATCTCCTCTCTTCTGAAATGTCAACCCCTCTCAAGGAGAGAAGGGGAGAGTATTTATAGCCCAAGGAGTGGACTGTTTGCATTCCCAATCTGTCCCTCCACTTTCATCGCCAATTTGGGTATTCCGACATCCGAATCTTCAAATAGCTCCTTATTCAAAGTTTTAGAAAATAATGTTGGACGACTACTCTCAAAATTTGGAGGCATTTGGACAAGTGGAGCCAAGGTTATGACTGTTTTATTAAACAAAAGAAAAACTGTCTATTTCTATCCATGCTTTTTCGATGGCCAACATTTGAATGGATTTTGGAACAGGAATATGCCTTCAAATCCGAATGACTTCTTCAACAAAGTCGGCCGTATATATCTCCTCTTTCACACTGAAAGATCTCAGCTCTAGTTTCATGCTTACATCATGATATATGTCATGAATACTATACTGATTTTAATTCTCGGACAGAATGGTGGGCTGGACTTCAAAGCATATTTTGGGCCCCTTTTATTTGGAGTTGGGCCTTGAACTTTTTTTCCAAGATGACATGTAGTGTCCCCCGAATTATGGTGGAGAGTTAAGGTTTTTGGACTTCTGGATGGAACCCAGTAAATCAATCTTCAAGGCTGGTCCAGTTTGTTCACAGATTCTTTAGTCTTGTTTGTGAGGACTATATGACCCTTAAAATGGCAGAATTGGATCATGGTTCCTTCTAATGAAATTTTGTATATTGAAAGGAGAATCCTACAAAACAAGAACCACACAATTTGGATCAGTATAGTGATAGTTATAATTAAAACATTGAACTGACTCAATTTGACTACTTCTAAAAATGCTCAAATATTATACTTAATACTAAAACATTAATATTTCACACAAATTATGCACATTTCATATAAAATAAGTAAAGGGGGAATATAATAAGTCATGAAAATATTAATAACATCAGTTTCTCAAGCTAAATCAGAAGGAGAATGAATCTATGGGAATCTACAAGATGAACTTCACAAGGATTTAACTTTAAACCTATATCTTTGTCATGGATTCAAATGGTAAGGTTGATAGATTCTTCGGTGGACCGAGACCTCATTTGCAGAAGAATCTAGCCAACCGATATAATGATAGCTATGAGGAGATCATGTAAAGTGCGATGAAAGTCAAACTAGAGTTTGGTGTGATAAAATTGTCTCATAAATCCAATAAAAAGAAAATATCGATGGAGCCAAGCTTAGGTAGGACCTTCAACCAGGGAATAAGAGGAATGAAAGTAAAATGTCCCACGTATAACAAATGTTGGTAGAAAAATTTGGGGAATTTCCTTCTCAGGAGTGGGAAGTGCTAAAAGTGTGGTAGAGATGGCCACATGGCGAAGAATTTTCGTAGTAAGGTGAAGCCACAACTTCCCAACACTAATGAAAATGGGAAGATGGTGCAGGACCTACCTGATGTCTAATGCTATAAGTGTGGAAAACTTGCGTACTTTGCGCATCACTTTCCAAAAATGAGGGCAGTGGAGGGGAATCACCATTATCCTCATCAACAACCAAGGGAATAAGGTCGTAATTTTGAAATCATTATGACCAAATTTGATGTTCCAAATGATATGGTGGTAGGTACTCCTTTTGTTCCCTCAAAGCTAAAAAGTACTTTGTTTGATTTTGCTTCTACGAATTCCTTTATTTCCTCCAAGTTTGTAAATAATTTAGAATCAAGCCCCGATTTTCTAAAAGTAGAGTTATCAGTGAAGACTATTGGTGGGATTATCCAATCATTTTCAGTGTTTAGAAACTCTAGTATTTACTTTAGTGAGAACAATCTTATCACAAATCTAGTAGTCATTACCATGCAATAATTTCACATTATACTAGGGATGGACTGGCTCTCAAAGTATAATGCTAAGATCAAATATAGAAGCAAGAAAATCCTCGTAGTCTTGAATAGAAAACCTGTAGTTATCTTCCAAGGAGAGATATCCCAATCTGATCTATGTCTAGAAGATCCTCCTATATCCTTCTTTATGGAGTTGATCAGTGAAGAAGAAGAAGGAAATAAGAGTTTGCAGATATAAAATGTCCCCATCATCCAGGAATACATTGACGTATTTCCTAAGTAGTTACCCTGACCTCCCCTAGAAAGAGAGGTAGAGTTCTCCATTGAACTCGTACCTGTATCTCAACAAATATCAAAGACCCCCTATAGGATGGAAAATGAGTAGCTAGAGGAATTAAAGAAACAAATACAAGATCTTTTGGAGAAGGGGTTTATCTGACTGAGTGTGTCTCCTTGGGGATCACCAGTACTCTTTGTGAGGAAGAAGGATGGATTGAGGCGGCTATGCATTGATTATAGAGAATTGAACGAGATCACAGTGAAGAAAAAATACCCTCTTCCAAGAATTGATGACTTATTTGACAAACTTCATGGGGCTCAATTCTTCTCTAAGATTGATCATTGATCTGGTTATCATCAATTGAGGGTGGGAAAGAAGATATTTTGAAAAATGCATTCCGATCAATATATGGGCAACATGAGTTTGTTGTTATGCCCTTCTGACTGACTAATGCTCCTGCTATTTTTATGTATTTGATGAATAGAGTCTTTAAGGACTACCTCGATAACTTTTTGGTAGTTTTTATTGATGATATTTTGATATATTCCAAAAGCCGTGAGGATCATGATGATCATCTAAGGGTTATTTTGTAAACTCTGTAGAAGGAGAGTCATTTTGGGAAGTTCAATAAATGTGTATTCTGGTTACAAAAAGTTTCTTTCTTGGGGCAAATTTTTACCAATGAAAAAATCACAGTTGACCATGCAAAGACAAAATTTGTAGAGGAGTGGCCTCAGCATACAATAATAACTAAGATTTTTAGTTTCCTTGGATTAGCAGGATATTATAGGAGGTTTTTGAATAACTTTTAATGAATTAATAATTCATTAACCCTGTTAACTCCTAAAGGGGTCAGGTTCATCTGGACAAAGGAGTGTGAGGAAAGTTTCCAAGAGCTGAAGAAGAGATTGGTTACTAAACCTGTGTTAACTATGCACTCAATTGGAGAAGGATTTGTTATTTTTAGCAATGCATCTCTGAAAGGGTTTGGGTGCATCCTCATGAAAAATGAAAAAGTCATTTATTATGCATCTCGACAATTGAAGACTAATGAGCAGAACTATCCTATGCATGATCTGGAGTTGGCTGCAGTCGTTTTTGCTCTGAAGATATGGAGGCACTATATTTATGGGGAGAAATGTAATATATACAAAGGCCATCAAAGTTTGAAGTATTTTTTTACACAAAAGGAATTGAACATGAGATAGAGGAGACGATTGGAAATTCTCAAAGACTATGATTGTTCAATTCATTATCATCTCAGAAGAGCAAACAAAGTTGCAGATTCATTGAGAAAGAAAGACCCAGTTGTTCTTTCCATGATGAGGATTCAAAGATATACTTTGATCAATGACCTAGTAAAGCTGGACCTAGGGATTATAAGGGAAGATACATCATCAACCCTATCCCAAATTATTTCTCAACCGTCATTACTAGAGAAGATCAAGAAATCTCAAATAGAAGATCTTTTGTTACGATATAAGTTTGAGGCTGGGAAGGATGTGAAGTTTACTGAGTTCAATATTGATCAAGAAGGTGTACTGAAACTTCGTACAAGGATATGTGTTCCATCTATTCTGGAAATAAATAAGGAGCTGATGGATGAAGCTCATAGCTCAAATTTCTATATAAAAACTAGAAGAACAAAAATGTATAGGGACCTTCATGATCATTACTCATGAGATAATATGAAAAGGGAGATTGTTGAATACACTTCAAGGTGCCTGGTATGTCAGCAAGTGATTGAAGAGAGACAAATTCCTAAAGGGGTATTGAAACCACTAACCATACTAGCATGGAAGTGGGACAATATCACTATGGACTTCGTCACTGGTCTCCCAATAACATTCAAAGGAAATAATGTGATATGGGTTATTGTGGACCGTGTCACCAAGACTGCCCATTTTATCTCCATTCGAGAAGATTTCTCTCTTGATCAACTTGCCAATATTTAGATGAAGGAAGTGGTAAGGCTGTATGGAGTTCCACTTTCTATCGTATCTGATCTTGATCCAAGGTTCACATCAAAATTCTGGGGAAGTCTTCAACATGCTCTGAGCACTGAATTGAATTTTAGTATGGCCTATCACCCCCAAACTAATGGCCAATCTGAAAGGACTATTCAAAACTCAAGGATATGCTGAGAACATGCTCAATAGAATTTAAAGGTGGATGGGATCAACATCTTCTTTTTGTTGAGTTCCCTTACAACAACATCTTCCACTATAGCATTCAAATGGCACCCTGTGAAGCCCTATATGGTATGTGATGTAGAATTGCTACTTTTTGGCATGAATCTGGTGTGAAAAAGATTCTTGGGACTGATCTTGTGCAAGAGATGATATAAAATGTCCATTCCATACAACAACACAATAAGGCTGAACAGATTCTGCAAAATAGATATGTCAACAACCATCAAAGGGACATGGAGTTTGAGGTTGGTGACAAAGTATTTCTTTGAATTTCACCTTGGAAGAGAGTCAAGAGGTTTGAGAAGAAAGTGAAGCTCATACCTAGGTACATTGGCCCCAATCAAATCTTTGATCACGTAGGAGGAGTGGCCTATCTGCTAGCACTTATTCCAAATATAGCGCAAGTTCATGATGTCTTCAATGTATCCCTATTGGGTAAGTACATATCTAACCCTTCAAATGTACTAACTCTTAAGGTGGTACAATAGGAACATGACCTCTATTATGAAGAGCAGCCTGTAGAGATCTGGGATCATAGAGACAAGGTTCTATGGAACAAGAATACCCACATTGTTAAGGTGTTGTGGATGAACCAAAAATGTGACGAAGCCACGTGGGAACTAGAGGAGTCTATAATGCAGAATTACCCACAACTTTTCTCTTCTTAGGGTCAGAGTTAAAATTTTAGGGACAAAGTTTCATAAGGGGGAAGAATGTTTTTTAAAAGGTTTAGGCCGAAGCCTCATTTATTATTTAACGCCATGCAAAGACCTCTTTTAACTGGATAGAGGGAGACCCATTACATAGCCCGAATCCCTAGGGGCATTTAGCCCATTACATGGCCCATAGGCCCAAATTTTTAGCCCAAGGCCCATTTTGTGAATAGTACTACTACAATACTCTGCCTGCTACAGTACTACACAGTATCCACTACTTCTACAATACAATGCTTCCCCTACAGTTCCCACCATTGCTACAATGTCACCGCTACTACATTCATTACAGTACTTCTACAATACCTCCTACAGAAGCCTATGCCTAAAGTTTTGTGCTATTTCATTTTATACTCCACAAAACTATATCCTTTAATTAATGAAGTGATACCGTTGGGTTTTGACTGTTATATGGATATTTTTCAATATAACCATAGGAAACTAAACTCTTAATGTTACTTTTATTTTTTATAAATACAAGTGATCTTGGTTAATTAATATAGAAAGAAGAGTCGATGGCCACATCCAGTAGACTCGGGCCATACGAAGCCCATCATTGAGAGCTTGGGAAGGAGGTAGCATATCTGGGATTTGCTCTGGATCAAGCCCAAGTTGAGCATCAACATGTGAAGCTTAAACATAATTGACTAAGGGAGAAGTTCAATCTAATAGAAATCACCACTCAGGCAATGTTTTCTGAGCCACCCCAAGATTCTATCACCATATCACACCTCACACTTAGGTCCAATGCAGGTGTTATAAGAGGATATGTAAAGTGGCCTTAAATACTTTTTGTAATCTCTTGGTATAAATAAAATTGTTATTTCTTATTATGGTAAAATTTTTTATTTTCAAATGTTTGGATAAATATAGGAGGAATATTATTGATGAATTTTGTAAAAATGTGTACTTTAAAATATTCATGTAAACATTAAATAATTAATAATGTGAAATTATTTTCAAAAAATGGTCTTCTACAGTTGTGATCAGTAAGAAATTTAGAGTCTAATAAGATCAAAGTTATTTTTACTAAATAGTAATGTATGAATAGTAACATACCCTTATGAATAATAATGAATAGTAAATTGGCCAAAAAAAATAGAAACTTCACCGATGAATGTATAAATACAATTTAGACGTCTTAAAAGTGAAAAAGGTCATAGTATAAGTTTTGTTATATTTTTATGTCATAAATATTTTATTTACAATTTTATAATTAATTTAATAATTTGAAATGGTAATATATTTTCATAAAATATAATCCTAAATTGTTACTTTATTGTCTTATGTTTATATGATAATTTTCTGGGACCTTGACTACTTTTTTCAAGGTATTACAAAATAAGTTATAGTTTTAGAGTTGTTTTTTTGAATAAATAATGATTTTATTTAAAAATTGAATTAAAAATAATTATAAAAATATTTTCATAAAATGGAGTTAATTTTTTAATTCAAAGCATCTATATTAGGTTAGGGTAAATTTATGAGATTTTTATAAAATATTTTGTTTTTCAGTGAATAGTGAAAATTCAGTTTTGAGTTTCAGGTGTTTAATGACATTATTAATTATGTAATAAATCTGGTCTACTTGTGAATAATATGTTATGTTATGATGTGTCCCAAGTGGCCAATACCATGGGAAAATACCATGGTAAAGCCCATGGTTTTTCAAATACCACTGATGAGGTGTCCCTTGGAAATTAATTAAATATTCCCTCTCTTTCCCTATAAATACCAAGCCATTCACTCATTAATTTCACTCCAAAATCCTTCTCAATGAAGTTCTAGTCTTTTTACCTCCCAAGGATTCCTCCCAAGGTTCCCTCACACCCCCCAAGTCCCCAAAATTCAATCTTTCAAATTTACTCTTCAAGGTAAGAGAATATTTCACCCTCCTCTTTTAAGTCACGACTTCCTTTATATTATATCTTCTTGTTTCCATTTCATTATGTGGGGGTATGTTCTTTTATATATTTAGTACTATAAATTTCATTTAAAATTTATGAGAGACCCTTTCCTCTCTCATCAACTTATTTTTTTGAATTATAAGCGTGTCTGTTAGGATGCCAAATTTTTTTAAAAGAAATCCCATTTTCTCTTTTCTTTCAAGTTTCCTTTTCATGTGGTGTGTCATTCCACACCATGATATTATATATTTTTTTATTATGTACCTATAATATATATGATTCATTTATTTATGGGATACTCTTGTCCCCTATCTTTTTATTGTTTTCTAAAACCATGTTGTAGATTCATTATGCTATAGAAATTTTGTCTCAAAATATACCTCTCTTTTTCTCAAGAAATTATCTTATTTAATTTATCCGAATACGAAAATATATTGTAATTTCAAGATTTATTAATCAAGACATAAAATTGATCTATTTTATTCTGGAATCTACATACATGAAACCCTCTTTCGTTTTCCAAGGGTTATAAAAGAAATAAGGATAATCTTTCTAAGCACTTTTAAAACGTCACGATTTTGAAGTGAAACTCATTACTTTTACTCTCTACGGGTTATTTCTGAAATGTTTGATTATGATCTATATATATCCCATGAATATAAATAAATATTAAGGGTTTTCTCTGATAGCGCTCCAATACATTGGTTAAAGAGTTTAATCTCTAGAGACGACAAGTTTCATGATGCCTTGGTGAATAACCTTTGTAATTTTTATGAAACCTTGGGGATGAACCTTGGTGATTTGTTCATGAATGTATAAATTAAATTTTGAAGCCACATATTCATGTTATATTTCATGTTATTTTCATTATGATATTTCTATACTTCCTTTGCACATGTCTTTATGTTTTTTATAAAGTTCTTATTTATTTCACAAGTAAACTAATTCCCTTGCTTTCCTTACTAGGCCTTCTGCTCACCCATTCCTTTGATGTATGTATCCAGGTTATGAGATGAAATAATTGTACTTAGGAAAAACTTATGATTAATCCCTACAAGTGGATTAGAAGAATTTTTTATTTTTCAATGTTTTATGTTCCTGATTTATAAGACACTAAACGTTAAAGATCCTATATTTGTAAAATGTAATGAAAAGTTATGTTAAAAAGGTTGGATTCTATAGTATTAATCCCCAACATATCATCTTAAAGGTCCATACTACCCTATGTGACATTCCTTCAAGGTCCTCTATAGGTGTGGGTCCTCACCACTGAACTATGTGGTCTTTGATTCTCATCAAAATGGGATATGTAAAAAGCCTCCTTGAGGTTCAAACCCAACATCACAAATCAACCATGTTCTCCTCAGGCCATATCCCTAACAAGGTATAATTATACTTGGAATATCATATTCCTTCAATATTACTTGGGGTACTTAGGTAAAAGTCCCACACCAAACCTTGACTAGGAATCTTCCACGTAGAAGTCCTTACCACATGAAATTAAACTGTACAGTTGGGTCCTTATCACATGAACTTAAAAGGTATGATTTTTCCTGTTAAGAGGCACCAAACTACTTGGATTCTGATTCATTTCACAAGGAAAAATATGAAGACCTTCCATGGGTTCAATCCCATCATCATAAAAACATTTTTCTCCATAGATGATGATAAATTCCATAGTATCATTCATATACATGGATGATAATAAATTCCAGAGTGCCCCACTCGGTGGCTAGAAAACCATCATTATTATAATAATGACCAAAAAATCTATTAGTAGTATATTAGAGGATAACATCAATGGAGAACCTCTAATACATATAGATATATCCATTTCTGAATAACTTTGAATACATATGAATGATTTTGAATTCCACATATAGTAATAATTGATTTCTAGTATTGGGATAACTCACATCGAACTTGGGAATTAATGAAGGATTCATGAACATATCTAAAATCTATAAGAGAGGCCCAGAGTAGGAAATAATTCCCCCAAAAACGTGTGATGAGCCTGACCTGCCATCCTCTCGGCCAATGAATGTTCTTAAACATCATGGGTCAAAATTCCTAATGGGTGTCTACCTTTGGAAATTAGGTCCCTAGGATACAGAACCATTTGGTGTTTTTGTTTCCACCAAAAAACCGGTTGGAAACTGCTGAGAAATAATTATTTCCCCAACAAGGTCACATTTTCATTGGAAAAAAATGGTGAACCTAACATGATTCCTTAACCAAGATGATGGTGCCACCTACCCATTAGGGCCGTTCCATTCTCAAAGGAAACAAGGGATGAATAGGGAAATAAACAATTCATGTATTCATCCAAAAAATATTATTCTTTGCTAGATTTAATTGTTTGTATTTTTCGTATATACAAACAATTACTTGCAAGAACTCCCTTCAATACAATGGATTACTTCATGTTTACAAACATGAATTCCCCAACATCTACTCAAGATGTATCCACATCTACTTGAAGGATGATATCATCAAATCCACATCTTCAATGCTAGGTATCTAATTCTCTAGTTCGAGAGTACCATCAGTACGGTACCATCCCGACCCTATAGGCTACCTTAAATGCCATCTAGATCGACAATCACACCCGAAAATCCAGTAAACGATGACCAGTGGTCCTGAAATAGAGGGTTCCGCCGATCTTCATAAACCATTTCAGGATCATATACCTATAACACAACAACTAGTCCCTCTCATATTTTAGGGAGGTAGATGAGGAGGCCATTTTTTCCTTATCCCGAAGACATATGGGTAATTATCAAGGGCTCTTTACAATAATAATAATCATGAATTCCTTGTGGAAGTGAACCCTCAACATGATGAGGGTGTCACCTTTGGCTATTCGGTCCAGGTCCCTCATACCCAGGCATGAATGATGGCCTACCGGGGAAGACAATAAGACAATAGGGAGAAGGTTCACCCCTTTACCCACTCCAGAGAAGACCACCAAACTAGTTTGGTGAAGAACTGTGAGTGGTAACATACACCCATCCACCTTCATTCGACCATCCATTAGACTCACCTGGTAGAATTCAATGAAGCCTGCCAACTGAATACGATGGAAACCTGCAAGTAGGAACATACACATACCTACACCCATAAATCCTTCCAGTATAATCATTTGGAAGAACTCAATGAAGACTTTCAACCATGTTTGGCGGCAAACAATGAGTAGAAACACACACCTACCTACATTTATCATGCGTTCCAGCAACCTTGTCTAGAAGGACATGAAGAAATCAGTTAGAAATTTTTAACGACAAGAAGAGGGAAGACAAAACTCTATACCCATGAGTACTATATGTATCCAATGATGGGAAATAGAGGACAATAGAATACACATACACCTACTCTAGATGCATAATGGACTTATATTCCTATTCTGGTCACTGAAGTCACCAATAATATCTTGTAAATGGTAAAAGGGTAGTCACAAAACCCTGACCACATTCTATAGACTTTTTAGGATATCATCACAATGATGAAAATAGTGCTTAAGGATAGATGCATAACTCTATCCCTACAAATATTAAGGATAATCAGTATAACACTCCAGAGAAGACACATACCTCTACTCCCATCCAAGAGGGTCATGGGGAAAACTCCCCCATATTATACAGATAGTAGGATCGGGAACATACACCTACTCCAATCGGAGGTAATTGACCTATTTCTATGGCCTATCTAAGGCATGCTCAAACACCTTCCCAAGATGATTAATTCTCCCAATAAGTAGCCTCAACTAATTTTAAGAAGTACCCCAAGAATAAGTCTCATAATGAAAGGTTAGAGAGTCAAGATATGATCTAAAATCATACTTTTCTTAACATTGGAGTTCATAAAGCCCTTAGATGTCTATTTGTTGTAGCTGATGATCCTACCCTACCATTACCAAATTACTGAAGAATTGGAAGTAATTACAAATGTCCCCATCAAAAAATTCTTCATGATGGATTTCTTTATGACAATCCAGTCGATCTTGAGAGCCTACCTCTTGATGAGATCCATGAAAACCCTATATGTGGCCAAAAGACCAAGGATCAAGGGGGTCTTCCCCTTTCTGTAATCCACCATGATGGTCCTCTCCATGATGGAAATCACTAAGAATGTTCTCTCTATAGTAGTGATTCTAATGTTCAAAAAAATTATCTAATTAGGAATGTAGTAACGAGAAAACCCTCTTATCATGAGGATCTTGAAAATACAAGGCCAATTATGTTCAATTCCTTGTCTTTGGTAGGCCATTCAGGCCCTCTTATTTGGTAATATTCCTTCCAATATAGTAGAGTAAACCCTAATCGACCCCATTTCTTGTTGTAATACAATCAGGAAGCATCCACTCTGGTCAGAATAGGTCAAGTAACCTATTGTGAAAGGCGAATAAAATTTTCTAAAGAAGGGGAAAAAACTGGAAAAAGAAGACATACAATTCATGCTATGGCCTTTATCCACCTCTCAATATAGTATTATAGATGTGTTTGTGGAAGATTGTATACATGGAATCAACCTTAACACATGGAATATTTTTCATCACCTTGAAGAAAATGTATTACCCTATAATGAATATCTAACTTGTGTCAGGGTAATAAAAGGGTTGTTGTGCCAAATTTAATTGGAATCTCTCATGGATTCCTGATATCCAAAGATCGATAGATAGTAGGGATCCCTTCAATGTTCATGCCTTAATGCATTTATGAGGTTGCAGAAATTGATCGAAGATACCACATCTAGTGTTCGTATTAGAGGATAGGGTGTACATGAGGTATTTCATTTCCCTACAATCCTCATCCATCTAATCCTTCCAAAATAGGTCCCATTCAATTTTATTTCCCCATTTCATCTACAAAAATAGATTTTTTCCATGACTATAGATATGCTTAGCAAGAACAATCCAATACCATGTCTCATTGAAGTTATGTCCGAAGAGAGAAATATGAATAGTTACTTTTGCATCAAGAATATGAGAACATCATGAGGGATTCCAATTTAGAGGATTTCAACTATTACACTACACAAATGTATGAAATAATATAATGGTCATCCAAAATGGGCAATTTAAGTGAGTGTTTGATAATGCATCCAACCAACATTCGGACTAGAATCCATAAAATCAAAAGAGTACTAGTGGTAATATCAACCACAATAGTTTGGGAACAAACCCAGCCCATAGGGCTAGGGGATTTTTAAACTCAACCCTTGGGATAAAACAAACAAGCCCAAAGGTTTTTTAAGGAATAACTAGAACAACCCCAACACAAAGATGGGGTAATTTTCACCCCAACAATCCCATCCTTAACAGGAATCAATATTATCACGATTAGGGAACATAATGCTGCGTGAATCCTCTCATTATTCCTAATCTTTTTATCTAGTGAAATCACTTATAAAGAACACAAATGAACTCTTTGGGGAATCCATTTAGGTCATTGTCCATCAAACATCCCCTGAGGAACCAATGAAGAAGTGCACAAGGTCGTGGAGGGTGTAGAAGGTGATCACATAGTAATTACAAAAGAATTATTGTGATGTACAAAAAATCGTCATCAATTTCATCATTGAAGACCCTCTAGAACATAAGATCGATTTATAGGATTATTAAGAAGAAGTTCATGCTACTGAGATGGTCCACCCTAAAACAAAAGAAGAAGGTGTTTGTACCTGAAACTATAGGATCACCCAAAATTTGGGTATCCCCTCAAATAATCCACATCTACCTCCTTGAGAGGAACCTAATAAGGGAAAAGGTAAGGGTCATACCATGTCTCACCTCCCCCCGGTATAAGGACAATCCTTTTTGATAACAGAAAGATTCACTCAGTAAGAGAAAGAAAATGAGAGTGTTTAGAAGACTCAATATAGATTTACTCCGAGGAAATATTCATACTATATATTCTCCACAAGAATACCCTTAACTCATACTTCCAGTTCGAACATCTCAACAAAGTGTTTTTTCTGCAATAAATAAGGATGATGGGGAATTCCCGCTCAATGTGGGACATCAACTACTAGAATATTTGAATTCCACAGCAGAAGATCAATAATTCCCAACATTGGGTACACAACTAGAAAATGTTCAGACACATCCTTATAGGCCTAACCCTATTGTTTACCCATGGAAGATACCAGTGGTGTTTACACCGGTTGTCTTTCCAGTTTCCACACCCATTCATGCTCCAGCCACCACACCTATTCATGTTTTGTCTTAGCCAGACATTCCTCAAATGATTATGAACCCCATTGAGTCATTAATGACTCAATTGGAAGCTATAGAAGGATGACGTGCACCAGTACAACTAGACAATAGGGTTTACCCTAAAATGGGTGGATCCGAATCCTCCTCCACCAAAATTTTGGAATCCAAAATTTTCGATTTTCAATGGCATGAGAGATACGGAGCATCACTTGATCCATTTCATCTCTCGCTGTGATCCCATGATGGTAACCCCTGAGCATCAGGAAGCAATTAAACTTAGATGCTTAATGAAATCATTACAGGGTCCAGGCTTTGTAAGTTATATGATTTTGTAGTACTGATCAATCACTGTATGGGAAGATCTTCATCATAAGTTCCTCTTCCAGTTCAACTCAATGCCTCAGAATACAACAGTCTTTGATCACACAAACTACAAGAAAAGGGATAATTAAATATTCTCAAACTTAATTTCTCAATGGAAATGATTGACTTATTGCTTGAACCTACCACTCCCTCAAGAAGATATGTTTACTATCTATAGAGAAAATATTCGTGATGATTTAAAAACACCATTGATCGCTTTGAAATACACAGGAGGGTTTCGGGATATAGCCGCAATTTTTCAACAGCTGGAAAACTCCACCGTAAAGATAAAATACAAGTCTTGGGTAATCCCATTAGCTTAGGGAAGGAGAACAGGAATGGAAGAGGCTGATATAGATATACTTAACCAAACCCTTGTACCCACTCCTACCTTAAATCCTTCACCGTACTGCAAGGCTCCACCTCCTGAGTGGAAACATAAATGACCGACTCATAATTATGATCAAAGAAATCATAAGAAGAAATAGTTTAAAGTGTTTAAAAACAAGGTCTATTCCTTTTAGAATGACCATTTCCTTGGCTACTTCATCTTATCTTTGGAAAATAACTTCAACCAGTTGAAAATCCTAAGAATCCTTACAAAGAAGTTAACGAGGATCTCCCAAACTATTTCCCCTTCCATAAAATGTTGGGGAATCCCACCTATGAGTGTTTTATTTTCAAGGACCTCCTAAAAAAGATAGTGGATTACGGGTAAGTGAAACTAGAAAATTCTCTAGCCCTAGTGGCATATGTTTCTATTACTAATCCAGAGGAGGAAGGTGAGTGGAAAGAAGTTAAAATCAAGAATGCATATAAGTTCGATGACTGGATTGTTAGAAAAAAATTAATCAAAATCATGCTATTTCTACAAACATAGTTGATAAAAACAAATATGAATCCTTCTACATTCACTATTACAAAGTCACCTTCATCAAATACCCCATCCTCTGAAGGCCCATCCTCAAAGAAACTACATGGATGGTAGGATAAATGAACAAATTGAAGAGGATGAGTTTGTGTCATGTAAAATGTGTCCTTAAACTTAGAATATTTCATATTGACTATCTCAAAATAATGAGAACCACCCCGCTAAATGGAACAATAAGAGTCCACCCCCAGGTAGAATCTTCATTGTATGAAGTGTTGATATTTGTTTCTATTAATGTTATTCACTTAACAGATCCCTAATCAAATGATGAGGTCGATTATGAACCGGATTTCCCTACACTTGATTGGAGAATTGGGGGAAGAGGTTATCAAGTTTGAGGATACATGAGAAGATGTGGTCATGCTTGGAGTAACTACTTTAACCACACCCCTACTCAAACTGTCTATATGGCCGAAACTCATTGGATAGCTTTCCAGCAAGCTCAACGGGAACAAGGGAGTTTTTCCTCCACACATTCTTGGTTCTTATCTGACATGATTATATTAGAATAAAGATTATAGGATAAACCATCACCTCCTAGGCATGTAGGTAGACCTAACTGGCCTAATCCACCAAGATTTGGAGAAATTCCAGCTCCTATCCTAAGGAACGGTCCATCGAAATCTAGAACATTAGCTCCAAAGGTGCCTAAAAAATAGAATCATTATTCAAGAAATAGCAGACCATAGGATTAAATGTATGATGTTTTGAAACAATTATCCCAATTACTGGGCAAATTATCAATCCTAGATGCTCCGAGTCTATTGGAAGACATCTGGGAAGCACTCATTAATGCATTTTCAAGCACTCATGATGTTGAAGTCAAGGTCACTGTTGCTGAAGTATATCGTGAGGAGAATGATCATTCAGAATTCCATGTAGTAATTTCCTTCACCAACCAAGATGAGGATATTGTCATACAAGGACATGTTAGACCCATTTATATATCCAACAAGCTAAATGAAATTGATATCTTATGATCCTTCATTGACAATGGCTTAGGAGTCAACCTCATCCTAGTTCGGACACTTCATCAACTAGGTCTCAATGAATCTCACTTGTCTCCCTCCACTTTGATGTTACAAGGTTATAATAATAATGATAAATATCCTCTCAAAGAGATCACACTTAGAATTCAGTTCATAGATCTTTTTTCCAACTCAGGGTTCATGGTGGTTCAATAGGACACAACATTCAATGTTCTTCTAGGAAGGCCTTGGCTACATTAGCATACAAACATTCCTTCTTCATATCACCAATGTATCAAATATTCTATCAGTGGTCAAATTGGGACATTATATGGTGACAAGAACCATTAAAATCCTAGGAAACACAATACATTGATGAATGTTTTTATCACAATAGGGGGAAGAAATCAATGGATAATGATGTCTCTCGAATAAATGCCTCAAATGGCTTAGAGGTGATCCCATATAACCCTTTATATAATCTCAGTGTAGATTATGTAATATGTATTAATCAAATTAAAAAGGTTGGCTAGAATTAAAAAATTCACATAGATTCTTCCATAATTTCAGTCACAACAGTTGATCCCAACAGTGATGAAGAAGTTATCAACCCTCCAAATGATAAAGAAATCATGAATGTAAATGACTTCATTTTTTCCCTTGAGCTTCAACAAATAAAAGTTTTTTCAAATGAACTAGAATAATATATCATGAATATTGTAGAATGAGAAGAGAATCATTCTTAGTCCCTCATTTCCCCTTCAGGACTCCATGAAGGATACATGCCAGAAAATGAGCTAGAAACGAATGCCTCATCGTACGAATGTCCAAATGGTGACACCCATATTCCCTATGAGGAAATTGTTTATAATATTCTCCCCAAGAAGAATAAAAAATAATGGAGCATGAGGATGAGGAAGAGGAAGAAAAAGAAGATCCCAAGGACACCCATCCAATATTTGAGGAAGGTGTCTCCACCACTATTGATGAACTCAAAGGAATAGATATGGGTACACAAGAAGATCCATGCCCCCTCTAATTTTTATGGTCTTGAAACCTAAATAATATAAGGAATTCACCTTTTTCCTAAAGCAACACTGGGATTTGTTATCTTAGAATTACATAGAGATTATGGGCCTTTACCCTGAGGTGACAACCCATTATTTGGGTTCTCTAGAAGATCATTGGGGATACAAGAAAGAAGTCATGAGGACATACCCAACTTACACATCCAATATTAAGGATGAAGTGGAAAACCTCATCAAGGATGACTTCATTTGAGATTTGAAGTACCCAGAATAGATATCTAACATTTTCCCTAAGTAAAATAATAATGGGAAAATCAAAATTTTCATCAATTTTAGAGATCTCAACTGGAATTATCCTAAAGATGACTTCTAGGTTCTAATCCCAAAACTCTTAATTGATGCAACAGTTGGATACCAATCCCTTTATTTCCTTGATGGATATTATTGGTATAATAAAATCTATATGAACCAAGAAGATAAATAATCCACATCCTTCATAGCACCTCAAGGCATACACTGCTATCAGGTTATTCCCATTTGAATTGAAGAACGCTAGTGCCACATATCAATGTATTGTGCATGAAATATTCAATACCTTATTGGAAAATTTTGTTGAATGATACATTGATGATATATTGTTCAAATTCCAACAATTATCTAATCATGTGTACAACCTAAAAACTCTCATCAGTAAGCTTAAACAGCATAATATAGAGATAAACCCTATGAAAATTTCTTTTAGAGTAACCACAGGAAAATTTCTCATCTTCTTTGTATGCCACCGTGGCATCCAAGATGACCCCGATAAGACTAAAAAAATCTCTTGGGATGTAACCTCTTAGAAACAAGAATGATTTAAGCAGAAATCAAGGAAACATGTTCTAAATTCGGAGTTTCAGAGCCAACCTCACAGGAAAGTGTTTACCCTTAACCAAATTGATGAAGAAGGGGGTCACTTATCAATGGAACAATTAATTCAACGAATCATTTGATTCCCTCAGAAAATAATTCTTAATCCCACTTGTATTGATGCCACATTTCAAAGTATACTTTCTCATTCTATATGTAATAGATTTTTAGTGATCATTGGGTTCTTTCCTCGTAAAAAAGAATGATTCATGGATTAAAACCAACCTTTATTATCTTAGTTAAACCATGCTCGATGTAGAGACTAGATATTCAGATATCTAGAAGAGATACCTGGCATTAATACTTTTAGTTTAGATGTTTAGGAACTACCTACATCACCATGATATCCACTTGGTTTCTTGTAATAACTCACTCAAAGTTATCCTCAGGAATGATATGCTGAGAGACATCTAGAATGGTGGGAAGTTATCCTACAACAATTTGATATATAGTTTTTTCTTGAGAATTCAGTGAAAAGAAAAACATAGCATACTTTCTCATTAAGAACCCATATTTTGAAGATACATCATTAAATATTTTACTATGTCATGAAGAATTATTCTCTATTTAGGATAGCCCCTGAATGTGGGAAATTTATTTTGACGGTGCTTCCAGGATTCCAACAATTGAAGATAATTGAAGACCCTAAACTCAACAATTTTGGGTTAAGAGTTGTCATTTTCTCCCCAGAAAAGGTAGTGTTTCTATATTTATTACTATTATCAAAAGGTGGTACCAATAATGAGGTGGAATATCAGGATCTCACTGCAGGCCTGGAGTTGGTACTCCAAGTACCAATGAACCACTTAGAGGTGAAGGGTGATTAAGAGTTGATAATCAATAAGATCAATGGGGATTATGAATTCATAGAGGAATATCTAATTCCCCTATGTGATTATGTCCAAGGGTTAATGGAATAATCCCTCCCAAGACAACATTGAATCATGTTCTACGATCACAAAATGCTCTGTAGATGCATCGAAAAATGAAGCTACATCTTTGGCAGATCCAAATTGGGACCATACAGTTATAAGCATGGCCAATTAGTGAATGGTTTCACCTTTAGTTATTATCAGAGTAGAATAGATCAATGAAATCAATACAACCCCTGGCCCATATATCCCTACCATGGGATGGATGAAACCCATCATGGAGTATCTCTATTATGGAATACTCCTTTAAGACAGAGTTGTAAGAGATACGATTCAGTGGAGATCAGCCAATCTCACTCTTTACAATTGCCCAAATCACTAAAAAGTTTTCTATAAATGAGGATTTGATGGAGTCCATATCAGATGTGTTGATGGAGAAGTAATTGAGGCTGTTATGCAATAAGTACATGTAGAATCCAGTGGTTACCAAAAATCAGGGTATAGGATTTCCGATCAAATCCGAAGGGTTGGATAATTTTGTCCATTTACGATGCCGAATTGCAAAAAATTTACGAATAAGTATCATCACTACCAATTTCATACCAATTTCATCCATCAACCCCTAGAGTTTCTACATACATCTAAATACTCTTAACCATTTTCCACATAGAGAATGGATGTTGTTGGAATATATCCTTTATCTACAGCTAAATAGTTTAAGTACATCATTTCTGCAACCAATTTATTCAGCAAATAGGATGAGGTAATACCTATAAAAGAATTCAGAGTCAAAAGAATTTTTAGTTTTGTTAAATCTAACATTGTTTCCATATTTGGTGTCTATCATTCAATTTCGACAGACAATGTCACCAATTTCGGTTCTACTGTGGTGGAGAAGCAATATCAGGAATACAATATCAAATGCAACCATTCTTCCCGCTACCATGAAGTGTCCAATGGATAGATAATGGATTTTAACAAGCCCTTGTTTAACATACTCTAGAAGATGGTGGATAAAGATAAGAAATATTGGCCTGATAATATTTTTCATGCCTTATGGGATTACCAGACTACTAAAAATATTGTTACGCGAGAAACCCCATACTCATTGGTGTATGGAACATATGTATTCTTTACCATTTAGGTTTGGATTCCATCACTCTGTATTTCCATTTGTGACCAAATATTAATAGATGAGCAATACTATAAATGACTAGATGAGCTGGAGTGACTGGATGAAAAAAGATTGCACACCTTGCACCACCTGGTGTTCTGTTAGAACCTGATAACTAGAGCCTTTAAAAAGAAGTTCCATCTTCATTCATTCCTCTAAGGAGAATTGGTATTGGTCTTTAGGACTCTGATGATACTAAAAAAGAATCCTATGAATCTGGAGACAAAGTGTGAGGGACCTTACCCCATACATAAGCTCCACTCTAATGGAGATTATTTTTTAATCTCAATGGATTGAGAACTCCCTAAAACTCCAACCAATGAAAGGTTCCTAAATAAGTACTTTGTGTAATCACACAGAATTATTCTTAGCCACCTAACATTATACTATATATCACCATTTTCATCCATTTTTCATTAAATTAAACTACGTAGCATCATTGTCCATGTCACGTGACGGAAAATCGCACGACATATGGTTTAAGATACAAGAAGTTAAAATGCATAAAACCAATTTTCCTTACCACATGGAATTAAACTATATGGTTAAAATATCCCTAATTTGATGTTATGAAATAACCAAGATACCATGAGTAGACTCTCCTTGTAGTCCCTCAAAATATGAGTAGCTTCCATGCATAAACCTCACCCACCTCATTGCCACTCCCTAGTGGAACTTGATCCCCATTTCTCCCTATGTTTGGATCATACTTGCAAGGGGAATAATTTTCAAGAAATACTTGTGGATTGATTCTTCCCCTAGAAAGATACATTGTGACACTAGGGTCTTATCCCCTAGTTCATCAACAATGTTTCTTTCACATCAGGAGACCACATGTCCCCACTGTATGAAAATAAACTACACAGTTCAACAAGAACTATGCATGGCTTAACTATCATTTCAATGAGATACGTAGTGTCACCCGACTCTCTAATCATGGGTCTAATCATGAACATAAAGAAACAATTTTTCTTTTACTTTTGTATGAACCAAATATATACTAGGAATTCCTGTAGAACAAATGGGTTGATTCTCATACCATTTTGTGTCTTGATCCTAACCTTTGTTCTAGAAAATATCTAAAAGCCTTTAAAGCCCCTACCTCACATCAAACATCAATTGGTGTGGGGAAAATTATAAATAACTATGGGTGTCTTGATTTTTTCCCCAAAAATATACGTATTGACTCCTAGATCTCAAATCATGGATCCAACTACAATGTTTAAAAAATGTACCCTCACCCCCTGTGCATGAATCAAACCTGTACATGGAGAATTTTTTGGAACTAAGTGTTGATTGATTCTCATCCAGTTGAGATACGTAGTGAAACCAAGATCTCTAATCCCGGGACCATCTCTAATTTTGAGAAAGAAAACTACCTTTTCCCCATGTATGAACCATATCTGCACAGGGAACCTTTCCAAGACCTATTTCTTGATTATCATTATAATTCACATGCGTAGTGATACCGAAACATCATGCTTTAGGTGAAAACTTCAATATGGAGGTTATCAAAAGTCCCATTTCCCACATAAAAGTCTGATTGGTGTGGGTAAAAACTTTCATGAACAATGTGTGTCTTGATAGTCATCCTATTGAGATACATAGTGATGCCCAGATCTACAATCATGGGTCTAGCTGTGATTAGATCATATAGCCCCTTTAGTTACTATGAATGAATCAGATATACACATGGAGCCCATCAATGACCATACGAGGCTTGATTCTCACCCCTATGAGATACATTGTGATTCCCAAACTTTCATTATTGATCCCAACAACAATATTTCTATCACTTCACGTTAGTTCAACTTCCTCCTTCCTGCATGCTGTTAAACTATATAGATTTTAAAGAACTGCGTGTGGCTTGATTATCACCCCATTGATATATGTAGTGACACTTAGGTCTTATCCCCTGGTCAACCCATAATTTAAAATCCCCCATTTCCTATGTACGGATGGGACTTTCACAAGGAACTTCTTTAAGAACTACATGTGGCTTGATTCTCATTCATATGAGATATGTGTTAATTCCTAGACCCTCAATCTTGGGTCTAGTCTCAACATGATGCAATTAATTTCTCTTTTCTCCCATGTATGAGTCAGATATTTGTGAGGAGATTCAATACGAGTTATCTTATTATGTATGAACCTATATTCAAAGAAACCCCCATTATCCTCCACTTAAGATTTCAATCAGGGCGAGGGACCTTTATTTAAGAGATACACGTGGCTTGATTCTCACCCCATTGAGATATGTAGTGATGTACAGATCTTCAATCCTGGTCCCAACTTCATCACAACATAGAAAAGTTCCTTATCTCTCGTGTACTAGTCAAATATATATGGGGAGATCCAATATGAGTTCCCAAATTACACATGAACCTATATCTATTAGAACAAAGGGTGACTTGACTCTCATCCCATTGAGATATGTACCGAATCTTAGGCCTTAAGTCCTATCTCCATCCACGGGGTTAAATAAAATTCCTCCTCTCCAACATAAAATGAAACATCTATGAAAGATATTTGATTTTCTTACCTCTTCTTAGAAAACACACAAAGGAAACAACAAATGTCCCTTTCCACTTATGAGTCAAATTAATGTAAGGGACTCCAAACTCATGGCCAATATCATTAAAATGCTTCCTTAATGCATTGAAAAATACCGCTTTTCATATTTCATACTCCTAATATTGAATACCTTCAAATCTCTTTAACCTTTCCTTGGATCTTTGTAGAAGAATGTTTGAAACCTGAGAGGTACTTTACCCGACCATGTAGTACACACCCTCGTTGGCCTTTCATATATCACCCCCATAATTGGTTTTGTTAGCCAAAGGATTTCGCTATTTTACTATGTAGTATGTGCCCAATTCGGCCTTGCATATGTCACTCTTATAATAGGTTTTTTCAACCAGCAGTAACTTTTTCATTGGAAGTAGCCTCTTCTATCCCTTTAAGCCTTGACGACAGTATACTGGAACTTGAAAATCAGTGGTCATCCTAGGAATATTTTTCCCATATCATCTCTTTTATCCTAAATGTCTCCAAGGCCATGGTTTAAATTTTTCCTATTAAATTGTTTAATGAACTCATGATCCCCATCATTTACTTGTTAAAGATTAGTTAGCCGACCAAATTTAGTCTCCTTAGGCCGATAAACTCTTCCTTGGTAGTCACAATATTAGTTTTCTATTGTTCTTGGGATTTTCCTAATGAATATTAAATTTTTTTGTGTTCCCCTTGAGGAATAGTTAATTCTTGATAAAGGCATGCAACTTGAATATCGTTCTCCTTGATTTTCTTCTTGAATTATTCCTGTTTTATGCTATAATTGTCCTATTCTTGGGATAATGCAGCTCAACAGTCGTCAATGTTGACAAGAAGTCAAGACTTGATGAGATATTTCCAAATCTTACCCTTTTACTCTCACATAAGAATAGTCTCCTTCACCGTCGTGTGAATTAAATGTTAATTGAATCAACCAAATCCCAACATGATGAAAAGAGATTAAATCCATGGGATTTGTAAAGTTAGTTCCTTAAGGGGTACCTCAGAGATTATCTTCCATATATCTTTCCAAGCCTTACAACATGCAATATAGAGAGCATTCTGTAACTCAAGATCGGACTCAGAGTCACTGCCATAAGGAGGAATATACTCTTGGAATAGTTCACTAAAAGAAGTGCCTTGTTCTTCTTCCTCCTAAATAATGTTTTCATTTCCTTTCGATGTTGGTCAAGATGATGTAGAAGCTTCACCCTCAGAACTAACCACAAAAGATGATAACCTAGAATAATGAATTAAAATCATCACTGGCTTCAAAATAATCTAAACAATGGGGAACAATCACAATAAATAGTTATCCCTACCAAAAAATAGATAAAAATCCTAGGAATATTCCTCACTAGAATTCCCAGCCTTAATAGTTTGAGCTGGAACTTCTTGTTGAGTAACACTCCCTTGGGTCTGCCCAAGACCCGCCAGATAAGATTTAGGAAGGCTTCTCATTTAAAGCCCCCCCCCGAGCTAGATCCTCCTCAATAATAAGATTGGGAGTGATTTCAAATACCTCTCTATGAATTATCACTATAGAAGTTTCCTTGGATGATGTTGTGCATTCCAACCAATCATTATTAGTGAATCAGGAACAAGAAGATTAATTGGATGGAAAATGAATACTCATTTCTACTTGGTTATATATATAGTGCCCCAAATTAATTTAACATAGTAGGAATATTAGAATGTTCTAGTATTTAATCAAAATTCATGATAATATTCATCAAGGATTCTATTGACATCCCAAGACTAATGTTAATCTCACACATGGGAACACTTAGAGTGGTTTGTTCATCACCCTCCTATAATGACTTGGGACCCCAAACAACCTCTTCGGTGACAACCACAAAGTTAGCATTAGTCATCGTATGATTCTATGGTGAATGGGATAAACCTAAAACATTAGAGAAATGAAAGTCAGTTGTTGATATATTTATCATGAAGCACTTATGAAATACCAAGTTCCTCCTCTTTCCATACAATAGTAATATGAGTAGTTCCAGGAGTAGATGATATATTCATTGGCCTAGATTCCTCTTCATTTAAAGGATCCATTTCCTTAAAAGGAATCTAAACATGGTCTGACATTCCCTCTTAGTTTCAAAAAGAATCATTTATAACTTAATTAAGGTAATAAATAGTTGGAGTTACTTCAATTACAAGATGTTTAAACACTTTCTCTAAATGAAGCCAAAATTAGTGATGTCAGGAAGACCTGAAAAAGCATTCAGTCATGGATTTCACCATCTAGTGTTCTTTATTCTTCATATTTTTCAAATGTGGGATATTATTTTCCTCCTAAAAAATAGATTTTATAGGTGGGAAGTCTCTCTAAATCTCATCCTCCATGGCCTATCATCCTATAGATACTTCTCTAAATTCAGGGGGTGATTTAATAGCCCCGATCTGAGTGCAACCAGGGATATACCATGGAGAAAGAACCTCAACTGATTTTCCATAATAGTTGTAATTTAATATGTAATTCCCCATTATGAAAAATGACTTGAAAGGAATATAAAGGCAAAGTATAAAAGAGTTTTAGAAGAAGAGAACATATATATTAAAAATTGACAGAGTCATGAAATTCCTCAAAAGATGAATCATTGAACCCCTCAACAATGCCGCATTCTATCATTTCCTTCACTCACCTTATCTAAGGGGCCTAATATTCAGTTATATAGAAGAGCATCTCTGACTCCCAAACATGGATTCCCACTTCAATAGAATAATCCTCAAAGAAAATACCAGAATGGGATTGGAGACATCATATCCCTAGAATATGAAACCCATCACATAGGATCTCCCACTTGGTTTTAGTGTCAATGGAAAATTCCTAACATATTTGGACCACCTCTGGATGTATGTATTCAAAATAAATTTCATCCTCCATTGAGGATGATTTTGTATCCTTAGATTTGATGGGCTTCCCAATTTCTTCCCCTAAAGACGGTGGATGAGAAAATGGAACACAAATATATTCTTGGATGTGAAAACTAGACCAAATAAGTGAATCCTCAGTTTGTGATGATGGTGTAACCCTATTAATTTTGGAAGGTGGATTATATCTTTCAGGAGGTTGTTTTGATGAACTGAGAGCCTCATCATCCTCTCTCTCCAATTTTGATGACTCAACATCTGAAAGATATGAACCACATTCCAAAAAAGAAGGTTCTTTTGTGCTCTACCCCTTTATTCCAACCCAAGGAACAACATTGTTTAGTACCGCTTCAAGGTTTGATGCAATACGAGCTTCAACATACCTGGTGGTTAGTCCTCTTTCTCCATGAACTTCAGGTAGATTAATCACCATCCTTTTCATTTCCATAAATGTAAGAAACCATTGCTGGCAAGAAACCATCAGATGTTGTTCTAATCAAACATGAACCATAGGAGATATAGTAATTAGTTGTTGGTATTTGAATTGGAATGAATATTGGTAAAGATCAAAGGCATCACATATGATTTCACAGTCAATACATGTTGCTATCACGTCATCCCTGAAGGCTAGAATGTATGACCTTAGCTCAATGATACCCGTCCAGTCATCAACAAAAATTCCCTTGGGAAGATTCCAGTAAGGAAAGAAGTTTAAATCCTTAAATAAATGTAGTATTGTTTGACTGTCCTGAGATTTTAAGGATAAGGGGGAAATACTATAGAAAGTCTAAATGAATGGTTGGAATGATCTCTTAAGGACCTGGATCCCACTCTCCATAGCATAAGTACTCAAATTAGTCATGACCCATCCCCACAAAACCTGGAATGGTCCTGCGATTCTAAAAGGATCCTTCCCTCCATGAATAAGTAATAATATTGTGTGGTTTTTTCCAAAATAGGGGTGTCCAACCCCACAATTTTCATCTCTTCCAACTTTTCCGATACAAAAAATTTCCAAGCTTTATACCGCCATTGGAATCACGAACAGTCAATAGATAAATACTAAGCCACATATCCAGAAAACCTACGAGAGATGTCTTAGAAGGAATTTTGGGGTTGATATGACATCCCCACTTTTCAAACTCTCAATTTCTAGCGTAGGCCTGAATATTTTAGGTGAAAATATCTTTATCACCTTGGGATAACTCATTGGTAACATGCACTTAGGGCCTTACCCCTTCATCTTCTTCAAGAAAATTCCCATCAACGTCCTTGGATGAATATCCCCTCTTATGTAGAGATTTTTTGTCTTGATATTGTGGGATATTTTTAGTAGCTCACAAGCTAACATGGGTGTCCTATCAGTATCATTCCACATCACCATTGGATGAATGAATTAATCATACATATCTCTAATGATTGGACCCCTGGAGGTATTTTTAATGTCCCACAAAATGATACCCACTTCTCCATGAATCAAATAGAAATAATTCATCTGTGTACTCCACAGGCTCATCAGATATTGCACAAAATATTCATTCCTATATATGTAGGGCTTCCCTACCCATATATCTTCATAAATTATGACACTTTATAGATACTGTTAGAACTCAACAATGTTTTTACATACCCAGTACACCCACATCTATGAAATTTTAACACCCCTCCTGGGAGAATGTCCCAACCTTTCTTCCAGACCGTTGATTGATCTATCCGAGAATCCTGAAAAATAGAAGATTAACAGTGTGAATTTAGTTCGACTATATGTGGTTTTAGATCTAGGGTACATGGGATTTGATGCATAAAATAGGCATTGGCTTCCATCCTATCATTAATATATATTCCTTCACCAGAAATGTTGGCGGATGAGAAGATCATATGGTCTTGAAACCAAGATACTGGGAGATAATTCTTTTGATTTGGTGTATATACTTCTTATAGATGTCCATAACTGTAAAGTGGAAGATAATTACTCTTTGTAAAATTTTGATGATATCTCTTGAGATACCCTGCCAGATCATGAAGGGTGGTATCACAAAGGTAGTAGTAATCATGCCCTATGATCATCATCATTTAATCAGTTCTCTTACTAGCTAGTTCACCAGCAGTTTCAATCCTATTGGGAGACATTGAACCTGTAAATAAATATAAATTTTATTTCATAATATGTTCATTTTGAAAAATTTGGGAAATAAGGAAAAATTTGTCAAAAGCATTTTGGCATGCAAGTATTGTGGTACGCAAGTGTCTCACTCAAGGTTCAGTGCTCAAGTATCTATCTAAAATAAAAACAGTATCTTTGAGAATGAAATATTTATAAAGAAAGATGTCAGCATGGAAAACTTTCATTGAGAGAGATCAAATTTTCGAATCACGAGAGTTTTTTCACCGAAGTTAAGACCCTATTTATAGATGAGGAAGCCTTCCTGCGTGACTAGCTAGTGCGGTAGACCTACACGAACAACTAAACATGGATGCTTGTGTAAACCATATATCCTTTTTCATCCATTTTATATCAGGATGAGACCCTCATTATTTGATCGGATCCAATTTTTTGGGGGTGGGGGGGGGGATTTTTTTGACACTCTGTTTCTTCGCATGGAAGAAAAAGTGATGAAAGTAAATGCCTTAGAAAATAGAAGATAAGGTAGCAGAAGAATGCTAAATATTTGAAAATCCTCAGAATATGGTTCACCCAAGGTAGCCCCAATCACCATAAGCTTGCAAAAACATTCTTTCCACCCCACCTTCATGACTAAACACACTCACTTAGGGTATCATATTTTCCTATAAATAGACCCTTTAGGCCTTCATTTGTATAGATGAATTTCCCCAAAGTCTGATTGCTAATATGATCTCCCTAGTACTTCTCTAAAGTCCTATGAAACCTCCAAGATAGTTTATTAATTCCTAAATAGATAGAATAAAATGTGGATAGTGAGACTTAAATCCATTAAACATTAAAAATCAATAACATTTGAGTGAATCATTCACCCAGAACCCATGATTTAAGAAGACTAGCACTCTATCCTTTCCTCAAATAGGAACTTCCACTCCTCACTTCTGGGAATACTTGTGAAGATACTTGAATGATAGTGCCAAATGTCGCCCAAGTGTAATCATCCTGTTTTTTCATCACCTAAGGTGCTATCAGTTCTCCTAAGACTAATTGTTTGAAGCACCCTCGCGTGACCCTCCTTGGTTCTCCCTACCATTCAGCCAGCGTGAGCCTCTCATGAAGCCTTATTCAAATCCACTGATGGCAATGATTCTCCTTCATGGGTTTCCTTGCTTGAAAGGGGCCATGTGGAAACGTCCAGCAAGACCTCTTAATTTAAAAAACCGTAGGGAAAAGCACATTAGTGTGTCTCATAGTTGGATTTGGATTTATACGGTTAGAGGTGTCCCACACTTGTCATACTAGAGGGTATGGAAGTTGGATATGTCTATAGATTTGGATATCTATGGACACATGGACCCTTACCCCAAGTAAAATTTTGTAGAGTTCCCAATCATGGATTTTAAGGATAAGACACATTCCACCCATTCTAATTTCTATGACCTAGAGCCTCGAATTTTTAGAAAGGAGGGTAAGGATCAAACTTGATTTTTCCCTTTCACATGGAATGAGATCCTCCTTCTGTAGTGGAACCAATTTTAGAGAAACCATCCTAGTGTAATCCCCTAGTCTTTAATATAGGATTATGAAATATTTCTCCTCTCTACATCCTTCACATCAATTCCTTCCTTACATTGGACCCATTTCTAATGTAAATTGAAGAGTGTGAAGCACTATAACAACAACCACGTCCACCAGTAAAGGAGGAAAAGTGTGTGGTCTATTGAGTCTTTCAAATACTCTTGTTTCTCACACTAAGAATGTCTCACGCGAGATTAGAGGTTTGTAATGATCATGAAACCCACACAATCCACATGAAGGATTAAAGTATGAGAACTATGATTCTAGTTAACTAGGATATGTATGAAACTCACTTACTGTATGAGTTCAATGGTCATCCTCCCTTAGAATAATCCCCAATCATAATTACCTTAATCAGGGTATCCTCCTCAGGATTAAACCCCTAGTTAAGCCTCCAAATCACCATGAGTTAAAACATCCCTCATGGTCCCTTCACAGGGGATATCCTTATCAGTAGTAATCCCCAACTTGTCATCTCAAAGGGCCATACTCCCCTGGGAGACATGCCTTTGAGGGACTCAATGGGCATGAGTCCTCTCAACCAAACTACATGGGATTTTATTCTCATCAAAAAGAGATACGTAGGAAGCCTCCCTTGGGTTGAAACCCAAAATCCCAAATCAACCCTATTCTCCCTCTTCCATATCCCTAACTAGGTCTAATTCAACTTGGAATCTCATATTCCTTCCAAATTCTTTAGTCTTCTTAGGTACAAGTCCCCCTCCAAACTTTTACTAGGAACCTTATACACTGAAATCCTTATCACATGACATTAAACTATACGAATGGGTCCTTATCACAAGACCTTAAAAGGTATGATGTGTCCTATTTAGTTCCACTAAACTATGTGGGTTCTGATTCCTTTCACAAGGATAAATAGGAATCCCATCGATGGGTTCAATCCCAACATTATAATAACTTCCATCTCCTTGGATGAAAACATATTCCAGAGTTACATTCATCTACATGGATGACCCTAGATTCCAGAGTGCCCCACTATGCGGCTAGAAAACTATCATCATCATAATGATGAACAAAGAATATATCTTTAGTATATAAGGGGATACCATCAATGAATAACCTCAGATACATACATATATCTCCATTTATGAAGAACCTTCAAAACATATAAATGATTCTGAATTCAACATATGGTAATAATTGATTTCTAATATTGGGATAACTGACATCATACTTGGGAATTAAAGAAGTATTCATGAACATATCTTAAATATATAATATATTCCTAGAGTATTAAATAATTCCCCCAAAAAGGATGTGATGATCCTGAACATCCATCCTCTCAACCAATACGAGTTCTTGAGCATCATGGGTTAAAATTCCTATTTAGAACCTGCCTTTGGAAAGCAGGTCCCTATGAATACAGAACCATTAGGTATTTCTAGTTCCATGAAAAAACCTGTTGTAAATGGCTTTAAAATAATGATTCTCCAAATGAAGTCACATTTCTGTTTGAAACACTAATCTATACCCAAAATCAAGTAAAAGAAAGACATGTCCATACTATAACGATTTTAGAGAAAACGGTACTCCCCAATCTCAAGAGAATATGCCTTTCCCAAATAGATATATTTATACAGTACTCCCAATGATGTATCTATTTTCATAACCCTAATTTCAAATTCCACTATTAGGATCCAACAATTAACATGATTTACATAAAAAATGAATGAGAGACACCCATGTAAAATAAGTAATTAGATTACATAAAAGCTACAAAAATAGTGCCTTTATCTATCGATGGTCTTGCCTTGATATCCAAAAGTATAGGATAAATGAAACATAATTGTTATACCCATATTTCTTGTGATGAAGTCAAAATACCCTGAGTAATGCCACTATGATGATATTGAAAATCTTTCCTAGAAGCACCATGTCCACTGCCTATACCACCTTATCCAGTAGAACTCCAACTGCTAGACTGATATGGTGCAGAAGACCCCCTTCCCATTCTCTAGTTCTGTCTAGATCGCCTATAACTAACCATATTCCATGGGTTTTTACAGAACCTATATAGAGATACCATATTAACAAAACCTTGGAACTCCATTTGTGGTTATAGAAAATGTTTCACGAAGTTTCATGTCATACCACACTGGTGGAAAACCACATGGGTAAGGTCATATGTAACCAACCATTCCTCCTGGCTACTCTTCCTTCCACTAATCAAGGGGAAATTCTTATAAAAATGTTTCCTGCTTTTAGAAGTCAACCCTATGGACTATCCAATAGATGAAACCACCTGTCCCCCACTGGAATCCTCACTGAGGTTCCACTCAGATATGAGAGATTGATTTACCACTTATGAAAACTTCTTCAATCTGAAGATATTTACTTGGGAATTAATTTCACACTTCATTCCATCATGAAACCACTTTTTCACAGTAACCTCCTCTCCTTCCAATGCTGGAACAAAGTGCTTAAAATATATAAAGTTTCTATCATTGTCCATCATGAATATAATCCCATGTGTCAACCTCTTGAACTTAGGTACTATCTCCTATCTCATTATTATGGGATAAAAGTTCTCTAGGAACATCTCTTGAAATTACTTCTATTCTATAGCTTCTAGATATCCATCTCGAGAATGGATGTCCCAACATCACATCACCTAACCAAATAACATATAGGTAGTCAATTTGACTCTATTCTCTACAGGACTCTTAATGTGGTCATGTATAGTCTGGAAAGACTCAATACAGAACACAACTCCCTCAAGTCCACCCTCTATAGTAATGTTTGAAGGGTTCTGGAATTGAAACTCCCTCGTTATATATATCATTCTTTTTGCAACTCGACCTATTTCTCTTATCAGTAATTCCATGGAGTGAGTGAAGTTCTCACAGAACTACTCCCCCACCTCCTCAGGCGACATTATCAGTGCCTTAAGTTCCATTACTGGTGGAGTATCTCCAGCCATGTCCTCCTATCATCCTATTAATAAGAAAAATCAAGGAATAATATCTATACAATTCCAAACACACTTCTTAGAAAACATTACACAAATTTATAACATTTATGTAATAGGAAAATCACAACAAGTCTTTTCCCGAAACCTAGAAATGCGGTCAAAACTGAGGTGCTATCACTATCCTTAACTATCCTACATTTAGGTCTGGGTTAACAAGGGTAAACACATTTTAATTTTTCAAGTTTTTTATTTAAACAACCATTTATTATCATCTTTCATTGTTTTACAATATTTCTCAATTTCATGTTAGACACCATTTTTAGTTCAATTTCACAAGCAAGGAAAAATAATTCATGTTCAACAACTTACCCATAACCCATTTTACCTTGTGTTCTTAAAATGATACCAGTCAAAATAATCTTGAGTGCTTATAATGACGAATGTAACTCAAATATCTTGCCTTATCAGGGCACAAGTAACAAATAAGAAAATATAAAAAAAAAATATTTGAAACAATAATCACATCGCACACTAATTGTGTCAACCTAGGTGAAATAATATCTAACTATAACAAAACAAATCAATAATAGTAGCCCCACCCTAGGTAATTGGATTTTTCCCCATACATGGGTTTGAAACTCCCATGCACAAGATCATTTACATGGACAAACTCTCCCTAATATTCTATCTAAATTTCCCAAATATTAAGAGAAAATAAAAGAAAACAAATTTGATACTGCTTGTAATGTCCCAGCTTGGGCACCACACACCGGTGCCCCAATTCGGACCACCACATTACCCCAGGAATGACTCCCCATATTCTAGAGGCTATAGACTAGCATCAAGGGTCTAATAAAGATCATGGTGAGACCATACACTCTTTTATCAAAGAAATAAACAACAGAAATAATAAATAAATAACTAAATAACCCATTACCATAACCAGAATAGTACTAGTATCACAAAATGGCCAAAATGGAAATACAATATCAAGATAAATAGTAGATATTCCATGCTAAAGTAAATTCCATGTGTCGAAATGCAATCCCCAAACAAAGATACTGATAATTCCCAATCAGGTCCTAAACCACATCCAGTTCCCTTATCCATGCTCCATCCCAAATCCGCCATCTAACACATGGAATTTTCCCTTAACATGTCCTACGACCATGAAATCTATTCGGGTACAAATCAGGAAGCCTGAGTATGGTGTGAGTACAACTCAGTAGGCAAACACCAATGGTATCTAAAATAATATCCAGTCAATAAAAATGTATGCAGTTGTATAAAAAAATAAGTAAAATGCATAAGTAAACAGTAAGCACCATATCAATTATTCTTCAGTTAACCACGTAATCCCCCAGGTTCCCAAGGACACCCGAACCTCAATATCTACTTTGACCTGTTGTTGAGTCTAAACCAGTTCAAATTATCAATTCACAATTTATTAAACAAATGGTATTTCACTATCCATTTAATTTCAATTTGTAATAATGTTAATTGGAACCATAGTCTAATTCCAACAATTTCAGTCTAGGTCACCATGCCTAGGACCTTGTGGGATTGGGGAGTATTATACTATGTACAAAACTTATATATAACTAATACAGGCTTCATAATTAACATACTAGTTCTATTAGGTCCATTAGGTTTAATACCTTATGAGGGGTGAATTAGGGTATGATAGATTAAAACTACTTCCCCTTTTGATCTTGTTTCATCATTAAACAAAAACAAACTTATCTATTTATATGATAGAAATATATAAACAGAAATTAAATAAAGCATGGGACACATCAATTTTACTTGGTTCACCCTTACTGGGAAACTACCAAGGAGAATACAATGACAATGTGCCGATGTACCAAATCCACTAAAAATGCACTACTATTTACAAGGTTCAGGATAAATCACTTCTATACCTAGGATCACTACCTTTACAAGGTTTAGGGTCATCTTACTACTTTCCCATGGGTCAATACCTATATCGCTATCTCTGTATCACTATAGGTGGAAAGGATCATTGTCTTTCCTCTTTTCTCACTAATCTCAGAAGGGATCCACTTAGAGTTTATAGACTTGTAGGTCCCTTAATTTTCATGAATTCTATATACTCAACTATAGATAGATGATCTATTTAAGTTCCACTTTTATCCACTGATGAATATATTTTTACCATAGATATACTAGGAAACATATAACTTTCATGAAACCTCTGGGTGACATGCGTGATACTTTAATCATTTCACACAAGTATCTCCATTTTCATGGAAAAACAGACTCATGGACCACTCAATAATTGCACGGCACACCATTTTTACACATAGCTCACTATTGGCGCACAACTCACTTATGGAATTAATCTTCTACATAACTCTCTACATGCATGAACCCACAACTTTTGCAACCAGATCTTTGATTTTATCTAAGTTTTGAGATTATAAAAAATGAGGTGGGTAGACCCCTATTTATAGGAATTTTGGAAACCCTTCTCAAAAGGTACACAACTTCTCCCCAAATACCCAATTCACACATTTGTGTAACCTCACATTGTCTAATTAATCCATAACTTACATTCCCTTATTTCCTTTTCCATATTTTCATTTACTGAAAATTGATGGAACAAAATTTTTCAAACCACCTAAACACTTGTCTGCAACTTCCTTGTCCAAAAAAATCTTCTCCATTGTCCAATTTTTAAAGCCGATTTTTTTTAAAACACTAGGAAATTATGCAACCTTTTATACGATATTTTTGTAACACCTCCAGAGCTTACATTCCTTTGCCATGGATTCATTGGAAACATGGTTTGTCAAAAATATATTTGGAACTCCATAAATTACTATAGAAACATGCTTTTCAACAAACACAATCAACTAAAAAAATGAATCAATATTACCTTGGGGGATTTTTCCCAACAATTTCCCAAAGATATTTATTTTACTACAGGTTTCTGAAGTAGAAAACCATGTCCCATACACATTTATATTAATACAGGATTCAGAAGTAGAATACCGCGTCCAAAACACATTTATTTTACTACGGACTTCAGAAGTAGAAGACCATGTCACACACACATATATATAACATATATCACATATATCACAAAATGACGTCATTCAAGATTAATCAACAATAATCCTTTAATCACAATATAGAATCACAATATTCTAATAATTAATTTATAAATTAAATAATCTATATCCATTTATTAATTTAAAAATTAATTAATCACTTCAATTTACTTTAATTTATCCAAAAATTAATTAATTATATCTATCCCATTAATTAATTATCAAATTAATTAATCACATATCTTCCATTAATTAATTCAATAAATAATTAACCCTTAAATGTCCCTGAATTAATTCAATAATTAATTAATCATTTTACAATCTCAACATCTAATAATTAATTCACCAATTAACTATTCTCAAATCACAATAAAACATTTTGATAATTAACCCAACAATTAATTATCCCCAATTCCAAAATTCAATTATTCAATCAAGTACCCAATTCCTCTATTAAGTAATTGGCCATATTAATTAATTCATTTAGGAATTCCAATTTCTAAACAAAACCTAGAAAATCTAAAATAAAAAATAAATAATTAATATAAAGACTATGTTATTTGAATAATAGACCGCATACCTTGATTCATCAATGTACAATTTCCTAATGGAAATCCCTAAAATTAAGTAGAGTAATAGCGTAGAACAAGATCCAGTTCTATAACCTAAATCAAGATTAAAAAATTAAATATTTATCATATATATATATAGATATAATATCCTAGATCTAGATAAAAAAACTATGTATATATCTAACAAAAAAGAGAATAACTTCCCTTAAATAAAGAGAGAAGAAAGGGGGAGGAATGAGAAAGCAACCAGGATGATATACTCTTACCCGGAGGGGTGAAAATGTTTGATATGAGATTTGAACCACCAAGAATTATGTTAATAAGGTCTTGGAATCATTCAAAGAGGCTCTAAAATCACGAAAGTGTCATTATGTTTGAGTGGGAGTTTATTAGGGATTAAAATGGGGGTTCAAGAATTTTTAAAACTGATTTTAAGTTAATTTAATTCATGCACATAGTTTGCTGGGTAGGGGTGCATGGATTCCCCTAACCATACACCTAAATTGTGCACCTATTTTATAGTTGTGCATCGTTACTTATAATAGGGCACATAGTTTAAAAAATAATGCACAAACCGTGCAATTCCCCTCTATCAAGGGTCACATTGTTTTCTAGGTTGGGGTGAAAAGTTAGTGGAAATGGTGTGCCAACTGTGCACAACCCTATTTCTTCAATTTTTTAAAATATATCCACTAAAAAACCACAAGGTAAAACTCAAATGAAAATTACTCAACACAAGTAAAAATAGTAACTATAAACAATCCCAATACAACTCCAAAAAAGTTTGGGATCTTAAACACCATTCTACTTTGGTGTGTAAGGTGGAGTGAGTTGAGATAGAATACCAAACTCCATAGAATGTCGATGAACTCTTGGTTATTATATTCACCAACTTGATCTAATTAAAGCCTCATTAGCTTATTTCCTAGTTTATTCTCTACTTAATTCATAAATTATTAGAATTTATCAAAGGAATTAGACCCACACCACATTAATTAGACATAGACATATCTACTCAAGTCACCAGTACAATTTATGAAGTAGGAATATACCCCTCTTGATTCTATTAAAAATGGTACACATAGATTAGTGTGCACCAATATTAGAAGATCTATGGTCCTTTCACCCTATCCAAAAAATAGAATTTAGGTCATTTTTCCTTGTAAACATGTATGCCATATTTCAAGTTTTTTTTAGATTAGAAGAGTCTAAATAACCATCTGGAATGAGATTTGTTAAAAAATTATTGTTTACATGATGAAGATGGTTATGCCATATCTAGGTTTTATATGAGTCGTGTGAACATGATTCATTATCTATTACCAATACTTGGTTTTTGTAATTTAATACCTGAACATCATTATTTAAATGTGCCATACCATAACATACATTGTCTTTATAAAAAAACAACTTCTATTTCCAAAATTAAAAATAAGACCATATGCATAGAGGCATGATATATAAATTATGTTGTTGGTAACCGTTTCTACATAATAAAAGTAATTTGAAACCAAAATAATTGTTGTTTCCAATGAAAGGTGGCAGTCACCAATGTGTAGAGCATCCATCCTCACACCATTGGTAGCTCACAAATCTGCCTCTCCTTTAGAAATATTTCAGAATCTACTCGGTTCCTATATTTGGATACAGATGTGAGCACCACCAACTGTATCAAATACCCAATGTGCTTGCTTAACAGATGAAAAACATACTACCTCCTTTTCCTTACCCTTCCTTCAGATCTTCCTCTTCTTGGATGGGTGGAACTCAGAATCATTATACTTGTTATGAGTCATGGAACCCTTTCCCTTGTCATTTCTTTTCTTATTCACTGCAAGGAAAAAAGGTTTTTCATGACCAATGTCTTCATCCACTTAGATAATCAATGTAAGATGTTTTGAAAGTATACACACATTATTTATCATATTATAATTAACAATAAAAATTAATAAGGTCTTGGGTAGTGATGAAAATATGGGATCAATGTTTGAATAATCCTTGAATTTAATTCCAAAGATGTCAAGGCATTCAATGTATCCAATAATATTGACTACATTAGGCCTATCAAGTGATAAATCTCTAAGCATAGTTCTAAATAGAGCATTTTAGATCTCATATCTCTCTTGTACCAAATTTTGTTAATAGAGATCCAAAAGGTGAGACATCATGCTATTCGTAAACATGTCCTCGGGTTGCCTTAAATGTTCATTGTTCATGGATGACAACATTAAACACTAAACATCAGTGGAATCGTTCAGATTTTTCTCATATATTGTTAACTATTCATCACTTACCTCATTACCAGGTACATCGGGAATAGGTTCTTTCAGCACATACAATTTCCTTTCATGGTGAATGATAACATGTAAGCACATTTTTCACTCTTAGAAATTTGTGATGTTGATATGGTTATCCTTCTCATGTATAGAATGCAAGGATATTCTTGAAGTCATTTTATTACTGTTCTATAAATAATATGATCATAATTTTAGTATGTTATCTGATAAAATTTAGACAAGTAATTAAATATCATATTTTTTAATCTCCCACCATTTTATAAAAACCCAATAGCCCTCACCTTTGGCTTCATAATATCATGTTTCTTGGACATTCTAGTGGAAAGGTTCCATATTCCCTTTCAAATTCCACCAATCATAGTGGGTCCAAAAATGTGAATGGTTTTTGGTAGGAATTCTAAATTCCAACTACCTTAACTCATAGTTCCTTGATTTGTTGAGTGGTCTCCCCAATCCTTAAATCCATAAATTGGGTCTTCTTAACCCTTTCCTCTTAGTTACACCAAGTCCTTCATTGGAAGTTAAAAACAGATTCGAACTAAGTTAATTCAAACTAAAAAAATCACGTTTTAATTCCTCGATAATTGAAATCACCACAACTTTGGCTAGTCAAGCACTTTGAATAGTGGTTTGATTTTAACTGAAGTAGTGGAAGTATATACTAACTTAATATATAATTGATGGATTTTATATTTTATGTGTAAATTTAAAATTATTATTTTTATTACATTATTTTTAATATTAAGTGGATTTAATTAAGTTATTAACCATGTCTCAAATAATATTTTTTCATAAGACAATTTATTTTAGTTCTATCTGGCATGCTTGTTAATTCATTAATTCATGTGATCATGATAAAAAATTGATAATGAAATAAACATGAAACTTGACAGAAATGATATAATAAATTGGTATTATCATTATCTTATACTAATGGTTAGTTTATCTAGCATGTCAGAAACTATCTGTCGACCTAGGGTGAAAACACCATGAACCAATTATGGTTCATGTTATATCTTTCCACTTGTCTACCAATGTATATATGTAAGATTGGTTTCACCTTAAATCTAAACTTGAACCATCTCCACTATCTTGGGATATCCATCCATTAGGTATGCTTTTACACACACATAGGTAAGGGGAAGGGGTTAAATAATAGAAACCATGGTCACATGATACCTTTAATAATTAAAGGATAGATGGCATGCATGGAAAAAATTTAATTTAACAATAAATTAAAAGAAACCAAGCACATACAATGGTCTTGTATAAGCTCGCGATCATCCACATATAATGAGTTATGTATTTCATAAAATTACCATTCAATTCGAATCATTCTTATTTAAGATAAATCATGCTCAAATCTATTACTTATCTTTTTAATTAATATATTATTTTATCTTAATTATCATTCTTATTTCATTGATATTCTCATGAATCATAATTTTAATGAAAATAAATAAATTTATTTATAATTAAATATGTATGTAAATGTACCTTAGAGGAAACACTATGAGTACCCATATAAACTACCCTATATTTATTAAACTCATATACAATTTACTCTTTTGACATGTGTCTTATACGACTTATCACTTAATTTCATAACATGAAATTTCAACATAATGATTACTTGGATTACATGATTTTTGTTTCAGGTGTTATTCTTCAATTTACATAGAGTAAAAACTCTAATGCGAATCATACATGATATAAAGATCAAAACATTATGTAGATATTAATTAATTTTTATATATATATTTAACCCCATAAAATGGAATGTTATATAAACTTAATGAACACATGAAATAACATATTTATAAGGTTTACAAAATATAATAAATTAATTTCAAACCGTGCAATTTTGTATAAGTACATGACATGTACAAGCCAACAACATGGTGTGTACTTTTTCTCAGTGACTATATAAGGCACCTTCCTAGGGACCTGACGTGTAAATTGTTCCATAAAAAATATTGATGTATATGACATGTACATGGGATACACAACATGTGGTCTTTTAGTTATACAATCACTAGCCATGTAGTTCGTGTAATAAGATACATGGCTTGTTTTTTCCTAAAGGACTACATGTTGTGTACACCAATTACATGACATGTACTCCAACTGACTATGTACCCAGCTAGCCGAGTTAACACATAGTGGATAGTTAAATTCACCTCATGTATTCAATGGACACGTGTTGAATTAGTTCTTAATTAATTCTTGGTGTATTGAACACTAGTACACAATATGTACCTCCAACTTACATGGTTTGTACTGTTGTGTTATCCATCCAAGTTCCTCATCACCTCCAGATGAGATTTTATATTTTATTTTTTTCATAAAATTAATTGTTTTTATTAAATTTATGAGAAATGAAAGAGTAAAAAGCATATATTTCCATTCATATTAAATAATTATTGAACTTGAATTGAAAAACTAAATGAAAAATGCATAAACAAATCAAATATATTTAAATAATTATAAATAATTATGTGACCGCTCTGATACTACTTTTAGGTTCTAGGCATAGTGGAAGTGTATGAAGGGTCACACCCATCTTTTTCTTTTTTTCATGATCGATGATTAATCCAATATTTTACACAACATTGAACATCGTGATCAACAGAATTAAATCAATGATTACATACAAGGGATAAAATGTCAGAACTAAGTACAAGTTCATCACATATTATTTATAATTAATTTAAAAAATTCTTTCTTCATTGATAGATCTAACAACATATCTACTTTGTACCACCGTTGCGTTGATGGAATGAAGAGAAGATTCACTCTAGCAGTGATCCATATGTGTTCTAAAAATCTCTGAACGACACCGTAGGAATCCCTGGGTACTAGCATGAAATATCCCATTTCTTGCAACATTCTCATTTGATCACCTTAAGAATCACTTCCAACAGATTCTCTTCGATCTCTCATGAATCTATGGCAGGAGGTGGAGGTACATCACTCTCTATTATGGAGAGTGTTCTTGGAGAATATAGGTCTCTAGCTCCTTGAGAGTACTCTCCAGATTCATTGTACACAAAAAATAAAATGAATTATCCCCCTTAAAAGATAACATAATTGGGTTTATATAATGCTAAGTTTTAAAAATAAATATTTGATAAAGATCCATTTAATATTTATTTATTCCCTACGGAAACCTATATCAATAATAATAATAATGTTATTATTATTATTTCTCAACATGCACCACACTCAAAAAATAAAATTAAATATTATTGAATAAAATAATATTCAATATATATTATTTCTCACTGGACCTATAAAATTGGTCTTACATTACTCCACAATAGTTATCAGGCCTTGAATAATGACAATTTCTTAAATAAGTAAATATCCTTACATTATTCACCAATAAATAAATAAATATTATATTCACTAAATTGAAAGTAAATATTTATTAAATATTCTACTCAAATAATATTCTCTTGAATAAATGGTGAGATAATATATTCAACCAAATAAAAATGAATAATTATTAAACCAAACGTGGTAATAATATATATTCAACTTTTTAAATAAATAATAATAATATATTGTTTAATTGAGATTCTAGATACACTTAGTGTGTGACCCTTTAGGACACCTTCTCAGGAAAAGTAGCCTAAAGTCCAAGTTCAGTGTCTAGAAACACACTAAATAACCTATCTAGAAAGAATTTAATGCTGCAATAATAAAATACCTCATACAGATGCTTACAAGGTAATAAAATCTCTTTAGCATGATATCACAAATAAACCAGGTTGCATGTTGGTGCTGGCAACCTATGTGCTTAATGTCTATTTGAATTTATAGAAATTGAACTTTCCTATAGAACCACATGATCATGGTTTTATTTATTCTATATTATTTCCATCGAATGGTGTAAGATATCAAATTCCATTAAAAAACAGAAAGAAAAAAATATTTTCTCACATTTTTCATTAATGAAATATTACTAATCATGCACTCAACATGTCCTAACTTGCTGAAAACATATGTCATCACAGTTTTCATCAATAAATAAAAGTATGAGACTTATAATAGTCTAATTAAGAATACACACGTCTAAAGATAGGAACGTCCAATGACACATATAAATGTGGTTTTCCTACTGGTGGGTCTCATTATGATAATATCCTACATTTTATAATACCAAGGGCGTACACCATGATATGGTGTCCCAATGTCCTATGAGTCTCCACCCCTAATATCTTGTATAATTTATATCCCTTAAATTATTTTATTTGGATATAGATTATGTATTTACGAATACTATCGTGGAACTTCTTGATTCTCATCATTGCAGGGAACTGCTATGAAATTTTAATGCAACGACTACTCATAGGACATTTTAAAATACTATGTCATGAAGAAGAACAATCATGATGTGATAATGGGTTTATTAATATTTAAAAAAATTAATAAAGGCTATAATAAAGTACATAGAAGTTGGTTTTAGGGAACCGTCTCCAATAAGAGAATCGACCCACCTCACAACCATTAGAGAAAATGAGTAATGGCATAATGATTCTATAAATCTGATCAAAAACCATGTTACCTTCATTATATACAAAAAAAATTAATCGTAAAAAAAAATCCACAATAGATTGATATACATCCATAAAAGAGTAGATCTATTTTTTGAAGAGAGGGAATAACCTTGGATATAAGAAGAACGACTAAGAAAAGAGACTTATCGGTGAATATCGATCTCTAAGGGACCTTGAATCACCTAAAAATTTCTCCGAAAGCGAAGTTAATCACCTATCAAGTATTTAGTAGAAAATAAATTCAGGATTTTGAAATATTAGGTGATTAAAAGGGATCCTGGGGAATAATCCGGATAAGATCTACAAATTTAGGATCTACCAATGTACACTGAAAGGTTAGGCCACACAATTTGGAAACCCGTGCGTGAACTATATGGGTTCTACTATCTCAATCCAAACCCCCACATTTTTTACTCAAATAGTTAGAGAAAAAAATATGCTGATCATTTCCCACTTTTTCAATGCACACAATTTCTCTTAAGCATCTTCACGGGTTGGAAAAACCATGCGTTAACTTTGCACTTACCTAATGACCATCGTCTTCCCTTTCATGGTTTCCTAGAGTTGTTTCATGATTTCTATTAACCATGAAAAGAATATGAAGGTCTATAAATGTGTCCAAAAAAGTGAAAAAGCCCCTTTGAATCTTCTGAAAATTAACCTGATCAATAAATGGCCTTAAAATACATAAATAAAGGGTCAAGTACCTAAAATTGGGGGTTCTAAATTCTCCAAACCATTGGCCATTCCATCCCTATAAAGTAAAAACCTTATTTTCCTAGAAGAGTTAAGGTATTTACTCAACCATTTCCTTCTCACGATCTCTGATTTTTCCTACAACTATCCATGTTTCCATAAAACCCACAATAGACCATTTATTTTCCCATGAAAGACTTTCTATTACTATCCAAAATCTGTATTTAATCATGAATCAATATATCATCCATATATAGGTCAATATGAACCCATAAAATCACATAGTTTGGTTAATGTTGATACCTTTTCAACTGTGAAACATCAAACACATTTTCTACTAAACTGAACCTTGGTGGAAATTCCAACTGATATGCCACCTCACCAACTCATTCAAGATTCTTCAAAGGGCCTATATATCAAGGAGATAGTTCTCCCTTCTTACCAAAAAAATAATATACAAGCCTCAGAGAGATTACCAATAACACATGATCATCCCCATAAATCAAAAAAGGTCCTTGATGGTGATCCAAAAATTATTTATAATGAATCTTTGTTGTCTCCATTCTCTTCCTAATAAAATAAGACTTCTTTTGTCTATTGCACAAGGTTGGGTCCAATTAATTATGTCTCGCTTGATTCAATCCATAAAAGTTGATAATGAAAATGAAATACATAAAATGATTCAAAAGGTTCCATATATATTAAAGACTGACAACTGTTGTTGAAGGAGAAATCCACTGAGGTAAATGCTCTTCTCATGAGCCACCAAAATCCATTGCATAAGTCATAAGAATGTACCATAATGTTTGGATAATAATTTGGGATTATCTATCTATTTGAGGATGACACACATTGCTCATAGTCAACTAATTCCCTGAGGATTGTTGTAGGGATTTCTAATAATGAGATATAAACATGGGGTCTCTGTCTGATATAATCGATTTTGGAACACCATGCATCTTTACAAATTCTTAGATATAAATCTTGGACAAGTCATCCTCCATATGTGACTCATTAATAGGGATAAAATGAGCCAAATTTGTGTGCTGATCTACAATTACCCATATGTAAGAATGTTTCCTCACCACTCTTCGTAATCTTTTCATAAAATCATTAGATGTATACTCCCATTTCTGCTTAGGAATATGTAAAGACTGAAACACACCTTCTGGTTGTTGGTATTCCTCTTTGTCCCGATGACAAATGAAGAATCCTGTAACTCACTATTCCACTACCCTTTCCATGCATATCCTCCAAAACTGTTCTTTTGTCTCTATATAAATCTTTTGAATTCTTAGATGAAAAAACCATCTTGAATAGTGGAAAGCATTAATAATTTGTTCCTAAAAAACCAGAGGTACTATGATTCGATGTCAAAACTAGAAAACAGAACTCCCATCCATCTTTTATCCCTCAATAGTCTCCCCACCATTAAGTTTTTACCTCATATAATACATTCATAATTAGATATATGGACCTTTCTAACTCGCTCAACCAAATTATGAATAAAAAATACTAATAAAAAAAACTGTAACATCACCCTGGTCGATAAAATCAAGGTGAATTTCTATTATAACCTAAATCAGGTACCACTAATCCAAATAATCTTAAAAAAATTATTATACAAATTAATTCTTAGTGTATATTCCACCGAATTCCCTTTACACATTGTATAAATGAAGTTAATGATGAACATTTGAGGTTATTATATCCATCTTCACTACATGAGGTTTAAATATCTTTGGGATAAAATGTGTTTCAAACTCTTATGATTCGTAAACACTATGAATTTCTCACCAAAACGATAATGACACCAATTCTTAAAATCATAGAAAACAATAACTAATTTAAAATCATGTATTGGGTAGTTCTTTTTATGAAACCATAACTTCTATGATCCATAAGAAACAACATGATATCCCTATAAGAGAATAGATCCCAACCCTAATCATAATGCATTACAACAGACTAAATAGCATAGTCTGGATTTTGGAAACACAATGATAGGTTATGAGGTAAGTCTAACCTTAATATCTTGAAAGGATTTCTGACATTCATCATTTCATTGGAAAGGAACACGTTTGCTCATCAAATTTTTCATCAGTGATTCCAAATGTAAAAACCCACCTAAAGAATGTCTGTAGTATCCTACCAAGATAAGGAAAATTTGTATATAAAAGATATTATTCAATGGTTTCAAAGAGACAACAACTTCAATATTTTCTAGTTCTGCACAAATTCTTTTTTTAAAAATGATATGACCAAAGAAAAATACCTCTTGTATCCATAAATCACACTTTGATAACTTAGCATAAATACTATGCTCCCACAAGATACCCAATATAATATCCAAGTGTTTCTCACGATCCACCTTTTTCATTGAATAAAATAGTATATCATCTAAAGACACCATCATAAAGGAATCCAAATAACGATGAAATACATAATTCATTATTTATATAAAGATGACTGGTTCATTCGAAAGGCCAAAAGGAATTAAAAAATTCATAATGGCTATATTTTCTTCTGAAAGCTATGTTAAGAAAATCCTTCTTGCAAACTCTCAATTGGTGATATACCAAACATAAGACAATTTTAGAGAACCAATGTGTTACACTTAACTAAATAAATAGATCATTAATGTGTGGAATAGGATACCAAATATTTATCATAACTTGTTTTAGCCTATGATAATCTACAAAAATCATAAAAGTTACATCCACATTCTTCACAAAAATAATTGGGTCCTCCCATAGATATGTTCTTTGTTGGATGAACCCTTTAATTTTCAATTATTCCATTTAATACTTAAATTACGTCAATTATATTTATTTCATTTGATAATATAGAAGGGAAATAGGACTAGTCCCCTATAGGAGATCAACCATAAACTCCACTTAACTTTTGGGTGTCAACCATGATAAATTGTAAGGAAAAGCATCAAGGAACTACACCGCTATAGTTAGAAAATTTCTATTACATATCTCATCTACAAATTCAAAAGACACTGCTATTTACTAGTATGTGATAGTTCAAACCACTGGTACCAAGGGTTCTACTATACTTTAATCCACAACACAATCTTCTATAAAGAGTTCCTAACACCATTAAAATATTTGAAAATTTATTTTTGTTCAAAACAATCAATACGGTCCTCAATGTACATCAGCCGTTATATTACTAGAATCAATTCATCGACATCTATCTCTATCAAAGAGAAATAAAATACCAACTTAGATCCATCGATTGTTATCAAACACACTACACATTTCAAGTTCGAAACTCTCTTTATCCCAAAGGTGTTTGGTGTTTCAAAATAAAGGGAATCATTTCAACATTTAAACCCATAACATCAACAACATGAGAATAAATAAATGAATGAGATGAAACCATATCAAAAAATCATTCATAAGGGTAAAATTCAAAAGAATCATACATCTCACCATCGAAGTTCTAGATTGATCATCCATATTCATTTTACCATCTCCATAAAATTTCTTACTTAGTACACTTTTATCTTTGTTAACTTGTTGAGATTGTATATATTGAGGATTCACAGTGTTCCTAGTATCACCATGTCTTTATCAGTTGTATTGATGATAATTATTCTTCTGAGCTCATCCTACAAAATCATATAATTCCTGAGAATCATGAGATGTGTCCCAAGCACTCCAACATAGAGCACTACAAAAAAAGTGCTGAATATATCCCATCTTATTATAGTAGTGAAATTATCAAGGTGGTTCCATAAAATTTCACTTCATATGATCAAAATAATCACATTAAAAATATCCCTACCTAATTTTAATTTGAGGAGGAATATTTAACGATCCCATAGTTTGATTTTCAGATATACCAGGCCCTTAAGATTGGGTGTCTCTCCTCAGCTTGTTTCTAGAATTGGAGTTCCCACCTATTACCATTATAACAAAAATGATTCATTCTACTGTGTTTCTCAATATTTCTATTTTCTCCACAGATTTTCTATTGGACACTTTTTTATCATCTGTAATAAAGAGGATTAAAACCGTTGAGTGAATTTCTGGTTTCAGCCTTGAATAAAAAATGCATTACTTCAAGGATGAAATTGGAGAAACATGTAGTGAAAATTTGTCTAGATTCACAAATTTAGCAACAATATTTATTAATAAGAGATTATACTATTTAAAAATGAATAATTCCATTATTCTAGAAATTCTGAATGTGTGAGGATATAATTGTTTTTTTATTCTTAAAAATATTTCCATGCAATTCCTTGGTCCAATTTAGAATAAAATGATAATTACCACCAATATAATTATATATACTGAAGCATATATGTTTCCAAATTTACTCTCATATTTGTTGGTGTCCCATGTAAATTGAAGATTTGACTAATCTTATTCAACAAGAATTCTGCTTGTTTCGGTTCAGAATCCCCCTTAATGGTGGGTGGGTTTTGCTTCTGGAACAGAAATAAATGATCTAATTGTCTTGGTTTATCCCCATTTCACTCTAATAATGTCCTAAAAAGCATATAAAATACTTTTGATGTACTATTGGTTCACCTGGGGCTCAGGTCTTACCAAATTCTTCACCGACTCTCCCAGTTGGTTCTTATGGCACCTACCTAGTGCCATTTACAATAACCAAAATAAAACTCTATTCAGTATTAATCATTAGAAACCAAAGGATTAACTATTTCCATTTAGCATTTAAAAAAGTTCCAAAATCATTTTAATCCACCATAAATCATTTTAACTATTTTCAAAATACCATCATCAATCTTTTTCAAAATCTCACCATTTGAATACAGTTTCAAGGATTTTAAAAAACCATTATTTTTTTCCATTTCCATAAATCAGTAACTCAATAATGAACAATATATTCTTATTGGGAAGTCAAACTATCAATTCATTACATGAAAAACTCCTCGGATAAACCCATAATGATGAGGTGAAAATCTCTTAGAAGTTTCTTAAAACACTAATGTACCCAAAATCCCTAGTAACTTGAAGATCAACATAGAGGTTAGCAATGAATTTTTATGCTCAAAATATCAATTTCCCAAAACCATATCTTCTTTTTAAAATCCGAAGAGATATACTGATACCATTTCTAAGTCAAGGATCAAACAAGCTGATACCATTTGTAACATCCCGCCCCTCACCCATGGGCTTCGGAAGAGGTAGTGTGTGTTACAAGCTTTAGGTGACATCCCCAAGCCACAAAAAGTTGTAAATAAATGCCAAGGGCCTCAAGAACATTTAACGGAAGATTTTTCCTTTGATAGAGAAACATCCAAACTACATTAATATAACCAATAAACCTCTATATGATGCTTGAGTATATAAAAAATTCAAAACATAACCAAGCTAACAACCATATCAGAGTACATTTAGAAACCAAGTGACAAGCTCAAGAGGTCTAGAAGACCACAAAATTTAAAAAAACTGTAAGGTTACATCAATTGGACCCACCCCACCCACTTTAATCTCTAAGACCACATGCAAAGAGACAGTGTCAAGAAGCATCATAAAGGAACTGAGATACATTGCATTTAAACGTGTCTCAATAAATGAAATATGAAAATGCACAATAGTTAACAAGAAAGGGGTGAGTATAAAATCATGTGGATTTCCCCAATTGCTTCCAAACTCGAACAATTAGGATAATAACTAGTTATTACAATTAATTGGAAATAATTTGAAACATTTAAAAATATTTTATATAAAATCAAATATAGTTTTCCATAGAAATAAAATAAAAAGGCATTTAAAACCCTTTATCAATTCAATTTTTCATACCCATTCTATAATTCATAACATCCACACATCAACACATGAAGTCCCAAGAGATAGTTTTATACTCATGATCAGTCTCTCATCGATCTACTGAGTCATCATAAGGTAAAAAATACCTGGTTCTCCAATAGCACATGCTCCTTCCACTAGGTCACTCCTAATAAAAATAAACCCACAAAAAAGTCTGAAAAATATACATTCCAAACTATTTCACATAAATCCTTTAATTAATTAAATCATTTAAAAATATATTTTCCTTGAATTAAAAAATCCAAAATTTTAAAGTCATTATTTTAAAATTGTCATTCAAGAAGTTTTTCCACAAACCATCCACTTTCCAAAATTTCCAAAACCATAAATAAATATATTTTTATGAAGAATCACATGATGGTTTTAAAAAAATTTCAAAAAATACATCAATTTAAAACCAATAATTCAACTTTTAATCAAGAGTATTCCCGAGAGAATCCGCTTACCATAAATCATTGATGAAAGTGAAGAACAACACAATGATTCTCTAGATCCATTCATGTTCTATATTCCATTCATTATATCCAATAATAATTCATCCTAAAACAATCCAAAACACAGAGATCTATCAATAGTGAACTATATCTATTGTTTTGAGAGGGATAAGAACCTTGTATCTAAGAAGAACAACTGATAACTGAGACTTTACAACAAATTTAGATCTCGAATGGGCATTGAATCTCTGAAAACATGCTCCCAAATATAAGGGGATATCCTCTCATGGTTTGGAAAGAAAAAGAATTTGGTATTATGAAATATTACACAATTAAAAGCTGTCTCAAGGCTTAATCTAAATTAGATACAAAAAATTTGGATCAATAACTTTACGCCGCAAGGTTTGGAAAACTATGCACCAACCGTGTGGGTGATACTGTCTCTAGAAAACCCCTCACTAGATTAGATCAAACGGTTAGAAAAACCATGTTCCAACCATACATTTCCAATTATTTCAAAGAAAATAATTTCTCCTAGGAATCCGCATTGTTTGGAAGAACCATGTACCAACTATGCACCTACCTAGTGCCCACTGTATTCCCCTACATGGTATTTTATAGGTGTTGCATGTTTTTTACTCATCATGATCAAACTGTGCACCTCCATAATATCCTCCAACAAGTGTCAAAACCCCTCAGAACCTTCTAAAACATAACCTAATCATTATATATCCTTAAAATACATATATAATGGGCCAAGTACCTAAAATTGGGGGAGATAAAAACTCAGTATACAAAATAACCATGAAGATGTTTGGTCAATGGTAACTTTCATATCCTTTTCTGTAAAAATCACATAACACTTAGTATGATTTTAATATAACAGGAATTGTTGTGAGGTATAGTCATAATGTCCAATAAATTAATTTCTAGAGAAGTGGATTGGATACTATAAAAAATATTAAAATTGTGATAGTGGGGAACACATCAGATGATAGAGTTCATGTCTATATCCATCAGATGATGGTGATCAGTGTCTAATGTTGTTATATCAGAAACTAAAGAACTTAGAATCTGACTATTATGCTTTTTACAGGGACTTCTTAAATTCAACCCAGAGATTTAAAGAATAGTAACATATAATCGATAAATTTTACTAGATTTTTTTACTTTGATAATGTTTAAGTATATAATAAAATATTTGCAAGATCTCTTCCAATAATGTTTTTCTTTCGTAGTGTTTTTATATAGAGTTCTACTCGGGAAGGAAGTTTTAAAAATATCTTATAATTTTCCATTGTATTTATTTTTTTATGATCTATCAATTTTGGGGGATTCCATTGATTGGAATAAAATTGGAATGATTGTGTTGATTACGGGATTTCATGGAAAGGAATAAAAATACCTTCTCATATGGTTATAGTTGAGAAATATCTGACTTATTGATCCCATTGAGTCTTATCAGTGTGATCAAAGGATCCAAAGTATAAGAATAATGAATTTCCAAGAACATGACATTGATGCCGTTTGATGGGTTTGAGCTCAAGGATGTTTCAAGCTACAAAAGATGGATTCCTATGATCAGATTAAATATCCTATCACCGGTTTGGTTAAATGTTCATGATCTAGGTATATTAATATTAGTTTTGGTAATAATATCCTTTTAGATTATTCAAATTTTTGTTCGATACTCCATGAATGTTTCTTTAAATTATTATATTTTTTTAATCGTTACCAGAATTATTACACTTTTAACACATCGATTTACTTTTCTGTTGATTAATTTACGATGTGTACATTTTTTTAAATTGATACTCATATATAAAATTAATTGATTAGACAACATAATTTCTATTCAACTAAAACCCCAAGAGAAACATTTTTTTTCAACTACAATTAACCCCAACTCTTGTAGTATATTCACCTAACTATATATTTGTGACCAACACTTAGTATCAAACCATTTATCTTGATATATAAGCTAAGATATTTTCAGGGTAATGTCTCTTAAATTTTTATTATTTGTTTTTATTATCACAATTTATTAGTATTTTACTTACACTAACATGAAAAAGAGAAAATATATTTTTATTTTTAGATATATAAGGATTTTTACTAGTTGGAAGCCTTTAAAATATAAAACCCAACAGACTACCAATTTTTATGGTGGATACTATGAATATTGGAGATATCGTTTTGATAAATATAATATTAATACTATTTTTAAGAATTATATTATGTTCACCGAAACTTACAATATTTCAACGAAAGATGTTTCTACTATGACATGAGACGAGATAGATAAATTCTTTCTAAATTCACATTCATGAAATACATTACTCTTTGTAATTCAGTAGAAAATTTATAGTGAAGCAACATAATGACGATATTATTTAAGAGTTTGTAAAAAGATCAAAATAACACCTTCTGAAACCTCAAAAGTGTTAGAAACAAAGATAGACATGCTTAGGAAAGAATATTAGTCATTTAGTTTTATTCTTAGTGAATCAATAACATATATGCATTAGTGGTTTATAAACATTTTAAAAATATAATTTTTTTAGGGAAAAATAATAATTATATGATGATCTTGTGGAGAATTTCATTAACATTTTCCCTAATGAATGGAATTCAAAGTAAATGATGATCAAAGATACACTATATATTAAAAACTTTAATTATAAATAATTTTATTAGAACTAACATACAATATAATAGTATATTAAATATAGATACTAAAAAAATAAAAAATAACAGAGTGAAATTTTCCACTATTTCCAAAATATAAAATTTTTAAGATTAAATATCAAATTCTAGTTCAACTAAAATAAATAATTGTGCAGAATTAAGTGAAGGATAAATTGATAAAATTACTCAAATAATGAATAGATACATTGGAAAAAAATTATAGAGAGATAAATATAAATATAAAAGAGAAAATAAGGATAATAAATATTATTTAGAAACAATTTTTTATGAACATAAGAAACCTGGACACATTCCACTAGATTTTATTTAATTTAAGAGGAAGGAAACAAATATTCCAAGAGATATTCTAAAATCAATGGTTAGAAAAGTTTGAAAACATTAGATACCTAGATTTATATTAAACCATATATTTCTTTTGATATTTCATTTAATAATAGTGATGAAAACATAATAATCATATATTTTTATGAGAATTTACCATGATATGCTTCTTTAAATGAAAATTGTATTATAGGGAGAATGACATATAAATCTCTATTTAATTTATATTTATGGAAATATTTTGTCTATTCATTGAATAATAAATCTCTATTTGATAATGAGACTAAAGTAGTGCCTCAAAATAAATAGGATATATAGAGATATATTAATGAAATTAAAGATAGTTATTAGAGACTCTTTAAGAGATACAAAAGACCAAAATCTAAAGTTTCTGAAAATAAAGGTAAGATTTCTATGGTTGAAATATCTTACAAAAAAAATATATGAAATAATCCAAAAGTAAACGTGATGAAAAATAAGTTTGAATTTTATAGGATTAGAAGATAATTGGATGAAGTAAAGAGATATAATACCAATATTATCTCATAATTTCATAAGTCAAAGATCAAAAATTTAAATATAATTTTTTGGAGAAGGGAAATGACATATCATTTGTTTAATTAAAAAATGAGATAGTTAAACTAAAATTATAAATTAAGAGTATGAAAACATTATTGGACAACTTTACAGATAAAATGAAATATCTTAACAAGATATACAAATAGTTGATACCCAAAAGGACCACTTATAGACTTGGAAATTAAACTAATGGGAGAAGACATTAAAAAAAATTATATCATGCCAATTTGTGATCCATTCTACATGATGTTTCAATGAGACAAACATTGGAGTAATCATTGTTCTATAAATAATATTAAATCATTAAGACCACAAAAATACTATATATCTACCGATATTATATCCCTTGAACATCAAAGAACTATAAAGATTTGGTTCAGATGTTTCTTTTCACAAATGCTTATGGACCATAGAAGATATGTCTTCCTTAAAATTAGTATATGGGTGATTAATATGTCACATAATAGAAGAATAAATTCAATATATAATAAATGATAACGTTTATTATAATTATATATGATCATATGTTATTTTTAACATGTTTTTTTTACTATTGTATGTTTAAATATTTTGAAATACATTCTCTAAATATTAAATTTCTTATCACGGGGGAGTTCATATTTTTTTGGATAACTTTGATGTATAATTTCTTAACTAATGATTCATTCAATAGTATTTATGTTTTTTTTATCTTTTAAAAAAAAAATCTTCTACGGAAGAATATAAATCCATGTGCTAAAAAAACATCTAAAAGGTTCAAATTTATTTATTTCTATTTTTCAAAATCCCTATTCAATTGGGAGCAATTTTCTCTACATATTTAGATAAATATCACCATTATATGTTTTTAAATTTAAAATTATGTTTCATTATATGATTAATAGAAATATATAATGAAAGTTTAATCCTAGGAATCCAAATCTCATAAAAGAATTAAAATTTATGACACTCATATTTTAAGGAATGTATAATTTTATTGATTTTAAACCTCCAACTGAGGGATAATATAGCTTAGTTTTTTAAATAGTACATGTAATAAATGATTTTTCTGAATGTTCTAGTTTAGTTTTTATAATTTCATCAAATAGTATTATATAATACTAGAATAAATTCTTTAGATGTAATAAAAAATATCAAACATTACAACTTTAAAAATTATAGTAACCAGATATGAAATTTTTTAAGTCTACACCATTCTAAAAATATTCTTTTAATTTCATTGAGGGTATTTTTTTATTTAAAATTTTCTCTTCCCTCAATTTATTTTTGAAAATCACAAAGGGGGAGATGTTATGTGAAGAATATGTTTGTAAAATGATAAGAATAATTTTTTTTATCATAGGGGAGTTTTTTTTAAAACAACATATTTTACCTTCCTAGTTTAGGGGAGATGTTTTGAAAAGGTTAATAATTTTACTAATTTAATTTATAAATGTTTTTTTTGAAAATATTGGTTAAGGATAAAAAGAGTGTTGTTATGGGGAATATTGTTTCCTCTTAAATGAGGTGATCCACATGTCTTAGGATTAAAATCTTGAATATAACATATCTTAAGGATGCTTAAACTCAACACAATATTATCTGAAGAAAAAAATAGTTTTCCATCTAAAACTTAGTCAAAAATATATTCTCTTATATTCCTTGTGATTTTTAAAAAGTGAAATATTGTTGGATCAAAGACAACCTTCAAATTTTTTATTTTGAAAATAAATAAAAAATATAAAATGAGTTTGATCTAACATGAAATGTTGTGTTGTCCATTCACAATATCTGATACATTAAAGTGTATATAAAAAAAAATTCGTTCTATGAACATTGTGATCACTATGATGTAATTGAACACATCAGATGATAGAGGTCTTTTTTATATGGACATGACCATAAAAAATTTGTAAAATTGATTATTTAGATTAGAATTTATTTTCATGAATTCTCAGAGATCTTTCTGGTTTAGTGTTTTAGAGAAAAAGTCACCATCCTAACATAAGTAAATATTACACCATAAATTGTAAACTCCACTCATTATCAATGTTTTTTACAATTATAAAAATTTAAGATATAAAAAGTTTTATTTTCATGACATATGATCATAAGTTTCATCATTAACTCATCCTTATTCTTAATAATCATTAGATTACTATATTATTTTTTAAAATATAGTATGAGCACAAAAATCATAGTAAGGTGCATTTAAATAGGACGAAAGAAACTTATTAGTCCATAAATACTCATAAAAAATTTCTGTTTTCAAAATAAACTTTGAGATCAAAATAAAACTCCTAAAGGTTTCTTTTAGATCATGAAAAACTCAATAAAAGTTATAAATTTCACCATTAATTATTTGAATAAAATTCTATTTAAACATAATCTCATTATCTTACCTTGGGAAATCAATTTTTTTTAAAAGAGATAATAAACATAGATAAATAATATAGGTTACTAGGGAAATATTTTTCATATCACTCTTATAATAACTCTTACAAATAGAATAACCTAATAGGTAAATTTCAATAATCTCATAGGAGAAACTTAACTGGTTTACTCCATCCCTTTACCCAATGCATTAGAGATTTGTGTTGGGATCAACCGCCATCATGATATATATGAGGCTCCCCCATCATCACAAGATATATTGGGTTCAACCATTATCATAAAAAATTAACAATAATTATAGAATAATAATTATATATTAGATATTTATTTTTCATCTTCATACTCATAAAAATATTCCTTGAAACCATAAGAAAAACATTTTTCAATTTTAAAATATCCATTTTATTTAAATACCTTTTTTAAAATACCCATAACAAAGGTAAGGAAATATTTTCTTTGAAAAAAACATAAAATATCAATTATAGTTGTGGGAAAAACCATTGACACAAAATATATTAAAATAAAACATTTCTTTGTCTTGTTGTCAAAAGTTTCCATATAAAAAATGTAAAAAGATTCCTTTGGAATTTTTTAAATAAGGTCCAAAGATACTTAAAATTTTTATTATAATTAATTATTTTCAATATAAATACATTCATAAAAGGCATAGAGGAACACAATTTAGAGAATAAATATTTAAAACATTTAAAATGATGTTTTTAAGGCAATTTATCCCTTACCTCGAGTCTGGATCATCATACACATTCTTTATCTTAATAAATAATAAAATTAAAAATATTATCTACTTGATTAAAAAACCTTTTCAATTTAATTATTTATTTTATTTTATTTTTTACCATGTAATATAATATTTTTTAATTAACGAAATTCACATCAGATGTTTTGATGGAATTCATCTCATATGTCCAAAATGAATTTGGTATGTTGACTATGGGCAAATAGGTCATCATCTTAAAATAATAATAATGAAAAAATTATAAATTTACACATTAATTATAAATTTTAAAACTATACATTAAATATTATTAGTAAAAATGAATTATGTTACACTCATAGATAAGGTAGGTCATACGTACACATGTGAAACATGTAACATCCCAGATCTGGGTGACACTAAACTGGTGCCCCATACCTAGTTGGCTACATGGACTCAAGATCATTTCCCAAAATGCTAGAGACTGTAGACTAGAAGTGAGGGCCTAGGGTGTGATAGTGGGGAAACTATTCCCTTATAGGCAGAGTGTAACACATCAGAATAATAATATACAATAGCGAAAGTAGTAAATAGCATACAACTGAAATAAAAAGTGTAAGACTGATAAGATAAATAACTAAGTATCATTCAATACTAAAGATTATTCAACATGTTACATGTTCTAAGAAATCATCCAAATAAGTACATTGTAATAAGACATAATATATTTCTCAAAAGAACAAAATAAACAAAAAGAAACTGGGAAGCATTGCAAGACTTGGCTCAGTTCCATGCTCTCTAAATCCTAAGGAGCACATCTTGTACTTGTAGAAGGTCACATTCCCTGATCAAATACCTGGAATCATATAATCTATTGGGGCCCATAACATGACCCAAATAGGGTGTGAGAATAAATCCAAACAGGCAACCACCAAAGGTCCATGTCAATATGTCAGTGAATATATATAGCAAGAAATGTACAATAGTGAAAACAGTAAACATAGGTACTCAAAAGTAAGCACAACAGATGTCTCATAAGACAATGGTAAATAGGTATAAGTGAAGACCGAATCCAAACCTGTGATTTGGCTTGGCAGACGTGTCATAAGTCATCCATTTCATTATTCAATTTGTAATTGAGTCCGGTCCTAATGTCCCGATGTTGAAAAATCAAGTATCACTCTTAGTGTGTTTAACCCAAACCATATAACCATGGTATAAAATAACACCAAACTGGATCAAAACCAACTCTATAAGAATTTTATCAGTCAATCAGGGTCGAAACTCGATGTATAATTATTTCAGCATGTTCTAGGGTCAAAACCCGTTGTATAAGCATTTCAACATGCATCAAGGCCAAGCCCGATGTATAAGAATTTTAGTATTTAAAACATCACATGTAAATTGTGGAATTAAATTGATAACAATAATATAACTCACATAGGAAAATCATTCAATTAATCAATTCTATTCTAAATAACCCATAAAATAAATTCAAAGGGATTCCCATAAGAATCCTTGAAAAAACGTCCAAACATTGATCATCTAAGGGAAAATGCACCACGAGGTGGCCCTCAATCTAGACTAATAATCTCAAACATGACTCATAATCATTTAATAAATTACCTACTCAACATTAGGTAACAACACAATTCAAAATTAAATTTAGGTGACACCCAAAAATGGGCATGCGGCACTCTGGTATATATAAACAACTTGACATTGAAATAAAGGCACAAGACCACCTACATCATCATAGTATGACTCTCCCATCCAGTGTTAATTTTTTATTCTACCTAGAACAAGGTAGTTCTAAAAAAATGAGAAAAAAAATCTCAACCCTTGATATCTCAATTGAGATAAGAAATTAGGAAGAAAGGATCAAGATTAATTGAGATATCACTGAGGGGAATACAAAGGATCTAACGGTGTTTGGAGTAGATATTAGATAGTGAATCAGGAGCCAAATCCCATTTGGATCTCCTGGGCGCATTGCTCGTCGAAGGGGAGGTCCATTTTTGTCTGCCTAGAGAAACGACTTATTGCTCAACTTATTAATCAATTTATCAAAAGTACATGGAGTGCACTTGAGATTTCATGTTGTTTTCGTATTTTTTTGGTCTGACCTTTACATGGCCATGTATTGGGATTAAAAGGCATGTATCCTTAAATACATGACATGTACCTATATGTACACGGTGTGTTGTTCCCAGTCACATTGTGTAACAGTCCTATAGCCAGCCCCTCAAACTCTTTCCCCCCATTTTCTTAAGTACAAACTAAAAATTAAAGATTCATACCTCAAAGGAAGAATTGAGTTCTTACCAAACTCCCTTTTAACGCAATTAGTCCCTGAATTACCCTTCCAAGGGTGGTGAAGAAATATCTGAGAACAACTCAAGCCACTGTGATCATATATCAGCCTTCCTCTCCCATACCTCTTCTTGCACTCGGTCATACTTCCATATCACCCACACCAAAAGAACAAATCGACCATAGAGAACCTTCATGATACTTTACACAATACAAATGGGATGCTCCTCAAAGGATGCATCTTCCTACAACCCACTTCCTTGAGCTAAAAGGTGTGAGATGGGTCTAAAAAGTAATGTCACAACATTAAACTGTGGAAGATTTCATGTATAGACTTGTACCTTTGAGGTAACTTCAATCGATATGTCACCGACCTGACCCTCTCTAGAATCTCAAATGGACTGACATATATTGGTGAAAACTTACCTTGTCTCTTGATCCTCTTATGTCCCAACCTCGGTGCAACACGTAAGAAAACATGATCCTCAGCCGTGAACTATTGAGGTTATCTACAGTTATAATAATAATATTTATGACTAGACTGCACAATATCCATCCACTTCTAAATCAATCGGACCTGCTTAGATGTCTCCTGCATGAGTCGGGTTCCCAATAATGATACCTCGCCCACCTCGAGTCAACACAGGGGTGATCGACATGGCCCACCGTATGAAACCTCATAAGGTGCCATCTCTATAGTCTCCTGAATATTTTTTTTGTATGAAAATTGAAATAGGGTAATATGATTCTCCCAATATCCCCAAAAGTCATTGATACATTCTTCCAACTTGTCCTCCAGCACCCGTATCGTACACTCTGACTGGCCATCGGTCTGAGGGTGGTATGTTGTGCTCAGAAGAACCTCTATACCCAGCTACCTTTCAAAACTCTCCTAGAAATGAGATATAAAGTGGGTTTCCCTATTTGAAACAATAGAACAAGGGACCCCATGATGTCGTACCACCTCATGAATATACACCATCCCAAGCTCATCAACACAGATGGTCTCCTTGATCGGAAATAAGTGAGAGACCATCATAAGTCTGTCGACCACCACCCACACTGCATCATTACCTTAGGGAGACCTCGTTAAATCCATCACAAAATCCATCATGACATTATGTCATTTCCACTCTCTAATTGGTAACTACTATAAAAGCCCAGCTAACTGCTAATGTTCCGCCTTCACCTGCTGACAGGTGGAACACCTCGTAACTAAACCAGCCACCTCTCTCTTCATACCCGGCCATCAGTACTGAAGACGAAAGACACGATTCGTCTTGATAACTCTGGGATACACTATCCTAGATGAATCATGAAACTCCTACATCACATCCTTGCGTATGTCCATAGGAACAAAATAACATCCATGGATCCACAAGATCTCATCATCACCTACTATCCAACCAGGAGGTGGATCCTCACCTACTACACTATCTAGTAGGACTCTGACCTCTGAATATGATAGATGTCTCATCCTCACTCTATCTGGGAGGGTAGAAGTCATAGCTAAAGAAGAAAGAAAAGTCTGTCCCTGACTGTTGTGCACCTCAAAATGATTCTCAGAGAACAACGCCATCAACTGCCACTCACTACTGACCTTTTGAACTTCCATCATATGAGTCCTCCTACATAGTTCATCTTCCACTAAATTTCCTATTCTAGGTATTTATTCAAGATCGAAGTCGAAATAATGAATGTATTCCACCCACTATTGCTTCCTCAAATTCAGATCATGCTGAGTAAAGATTTACTTGAGATTTTTGTGGTCTCTTTACACCGCAAATCGCTCTCCCAAAAATTAATGACTCTAATAGAGTAAATTATAAACAACCAAGAACAACTTGAGATCTTGCATCAGATAGTTCCTCTCATGTGGCCTCAACTATTGAGACTCGTATGCAATGACTCAACCCCCTACATAAGAACTTCTACCATCCCGATACCTGATTCATCACAGTACACAATGCACCTCCTACCCTGCTCTGGAAAAATCAGAATTGGTGCTGACATTAATCTCCCTTTCAACTCCTAAAAGGTTTTCTCATAAGAATCTGACCATACGTACTTCACACCTTTATTTTTCATGTCTTTCATCAACACATCTAAGCATGAGAAGTTCAATATGAAATTCCTATAGTAACCATCCAACCCTAGAAAAATCTGCACCTCAAAGACGTTCATGGGATTATCCTAGGTAGTTACTAGTCTCACCTTCTCTGGGTCCACTTATACTTCTGTCTCTGAGATGACGTCACCTAGAAACTGAATTTGATCCATCCAAAAGTAAAACTTTTAGAGCTTAGCATATTAGTGATGCTCTCTCAGTGTAATAAAAATGATATATAGATATGTGGCATGATCATGTATATTATGATAATATACCAAGATATCATCCACAAAAACCAACAACAAAGTATTTATGTAACGATGGAACACTTGGTTCATCAACATCATGAAAACTATTTGCAGGTTCGTGAGACTGAATGGCATAACAACATACTCATACAAACTATATCTGTTTCAGAAATATGTGTGAGGTACGCTTGATTATATAACATGCACTTTATGATAATCATATCTCAAATAAATATTGGAGAATAATAGAGATCCTCTATGATGATAAAATATTTCATTTATCCATGGAATATGATATCAGTTTTTAACCGTCAGCTGATTCAGTTTTTGATATTCCATATGTAGCCTGAGAGTACCATCCTCCTTCTTTGAAAAAGGACCAGAGAACCCCACAGAAAAGTACTGGGTCGAATAAACCCCTTTTACTCTAAATAATATAGCTGCATCTTGATCTCCTACAGCTCCATTGTAGCCATTCAATAAGGATGAATGGATACTAATGTATCTCCTAACACTAGCTTGATAAATAAATCTACCTCTCTTATTGGTGGTAAATCTGAAAAGTTATCTGGTAAAACATCCTTGAAAAGATTAACCATTGGAGGGAAATCTATCTGATGTGTTCCCTGGTCTTCCAAATATAAACTGTTAATCTATGATCTCATCCCACTCCAGCCACGATTCTCAGGTCCAGTTTAGATTGCATGGACATCCCAATTTCCCTTGTGTATAAATGATCCACCTTCTAGTGATGTAAAAATCAACCTACAACGATAGATATCAACAAAGGATTGAAAAGACAATAGAAATTTCATTATGAGTATGACATAAAATCCTATAATCTCTAATAAATAGATATCCCAAATGAAGTGACACCCACCCACCTCTAGAAAGCACTCCTTGCACTGTCGCACACCTGCCGTTCTAATCCCTACAGGGGTGTCTAGTTTGATAACATCATCAGAAGTAAAAACAAGGAGCCCAAGGATCTCAAAAACATGCATAGATATGAAAATATGTGAAGCCATTGTATCAAAAGTGAAAAAGATAAAATGGAGGCAACTAGAATAGTACCTTAAATAATAGAATATCTGGGATCCTGCTCCTACTTGGTCAATTGCACTACAAAGGTCTGTCCTGTTCGATGGCCATATGACACAACCTGGCTACCCTAAGCTGATCCACTCTACTGTCTCTGAAAACCTGGGATCTAGATACCATGAAAAGACCACTCACTCATCCAGAACAGAATGACGTATTATAGTTCCCCGACTGGTGAGATGCTGCTAGCCCTACTCTAAAACACGGAGTCTATGCAGATCCTCTTTCACTAGCCACTGGTGGAAACGTCCTGCCTAAATGTTGTAAGTGGCCAATCTTTCTATAATATTGGAATTAATATGGGTATATAAATCAATAAGGTTTTGTGTTCCCAACTTTTCTACACTGGTATCTCCTCACCTAGATACCTAAAGAAATATTATGACTACCTGGTTCTCTGTGAGTAAGCTCTAAAAGATGCCTTCTACTACTTGTTGAGATAGTACCATATCTCGGTGTCGAACCTCCCTAGCTTTCCCCTTCATATTCCCTTCGATTCTGCTTGGTAATCAGTTCCTAGTTCACTATTAAGGATATTGTAGTTAGACAAAATTTATTCACCTGTGATCAGATGTCATACCTGAGACTATCCTCGAATCGCCTAGCCTATGAAAGATCGTCACCCATCAGAACATGTGTGAAGCGATAGAGGTCAGTAAAATGAGTTGAGTAATCCATAACTGATAGAGCACCCTATTCCATATGCATTAGCTCTCGTGCTTTGTCGTCCCTCAACATCTAAGGATAGAAATAGTCATAGAAGACTATCTGTAAGTCTTATCAAGGCATATCTCGATGATTTTTCGTCTGATTAACAACATCCCACCACCTCTTAGTGGAATCATGCATCATATAATCTATATATTGAACCATCTCTCTAGAGGCATCTCCAGATGTTCAAATATAGATTACATGGCCTCTATCCATGAATATTCAGCCTATGGTCCCCCATCCCTAGAAAATGTTGGAGGATGTTGTTGCTAGAACACTATAGTCAGCTCGTCCATATAAGTAGTAGGTTGAGGTGATCCTTGGAGTGTCTACATAAAATTTGTGAAGCTATCACAGAACTATGGATCAACACTTGAATATGGTAAATAGATGGTGCCATAACTATCACGACTAGAGGTTCCACTCATAGCCCATGGCCTACCACCTCTGGGGCATGATCATCCCCACCCTCCTAGCATACTACTGGAGGTTGTCGTGGTTGAATTTATTTGTAAATTCCTGCACATACACCTCAGTATAAGCTTATTTATCAAGGTACATAGTTCAAGAGTGCCAAAAATAAATAGGAGAAGAAATGTTTCAATACTTTAAAAAGGTACAGTATGCGGCGTACAGAAACCACACATGGTGTGTACCCTCAAGGTCTTAAATATGTGTGTTCTCCCACCATCCTAGTCATGTAAAAATCCAAGATACATGGCATTCCATCCCCAAACATTGTATGTACTCAAGTTCTCCCTCCTGGCTGGGTACTCCCACATGGCCAAACTCACACAGTTTATACCTAGGTAAAGCTACATGAGGTGTACTTATGATACACTGTGTGTTCTGATTAAAAATCAACAACCCGTATTTTCTCTCACATGGATGGTGAAATGATAAAAATCCACACAACGTCTAATCAGAGTACATGGTGTGTACTTGGAAAAGTTATTTCTTCATTACCAGAAGAAAAAACGGTGTGTGTTAATAGGATCATACACTGTGTTGTCTGGGTTTATAGATAGTAAGCCTCAGAAACATCCCCTGAACCCCTATTTTTTTACAAAATAAAGCAACTATGTTCCAAATTACGATCTGTGGGGGCCCTTACTCCTCGTGAATCAAAGCTTGGCATCCACATATAACGCATAACAACACAATTTATATCCCATGGACGAAACATGATCCACCAAATTCCGATCCAAGAGGGCTCATACTCCTCAGGGATAAAATTTTGGTGTCTATCCAATTCAACCATAACATGTACTAATACACCTATCACAACATCATACATATCTATCACAATATCTATCACAACAACATGAAATCCGTAATTCTCTCTAAATAGCATAACAAGAATACATGGCATGTGATTCTAGAGAGTTCCTATTTGATGCATGATATGGAATACCCTCATCTCATCAGGTTGTAACAAAATAAAATCATAATGATATAAACAATGACATCAAAAAACAAGGCCCTCACCCAATAGTGAAATCGAATCAACTATAATAGATCAAAATCCAAAAATTACAATTTCATTCTTGGTAATTTGGATTTTCCCTATACATGGGGTAGCTACTCTCAGGAAAGTATAATTAGCAAACCCTTTTTCCTTTTTACCATTTTCTAATTTCACCAAAACCTAAGACAAAATAGAAAAGAAAACTGCTTTGATACCACTTTGTAACGTCCCATATCTGGGTGCCACTCAACCGGTGCCCCGTACCCAGTTGGACACATGGCATCAAGTTCATTTATGCAGATTCCATAGGCTACCGACTAGTAGTGAGGTCCTACAATGTGATTGTGGGAAAACTATGCTCTCATTGGCAGAGTGTAACAAAGAGGAATAATAATATACAATAGCAGAAGAAGTAAACAACCTAAAACTGGAATAAATAGCAGAATACTAAGAAGATTAATAACCAATAATCATTAAATACTAAAGATGATGCAACATGTCACATGTTATAGGAAAGCATTCAAACATGTACACTGCAATAATACACAATTTATGTCTCAAAATCAAAAAAGAAACAAAAAGATACTATGAAGTATCCTAAGACTTGTCTCGGTCCCATGCTCTCCGACTCCTAAGAATCAAATCATGTACCTGTAACAGGGCACTTCCCCTGATCAATACCTACAATCATATAATCTATTTGGGTCCAAAATATGATCCAAATAAGGTGTGAGACTAAATCCTAGTAAGAAACCACCAATGGTCTCTGTCAATATGTCAATGAATATATTAACATGATGTTTACAATAGTGAAAGTAGTAAATGGTAGGTACGAAAAGAAAGCAAAATAGATGTCTATGAAGATAATGGTAAACATGTATTAGTGAATACTGAATCCTAGATTTTTTTTTGTCTTGGATGATGCATTATAATTCATCCATTTCAGTTTTCAAATTGTAACAGAGTCCAGTCCTGACATCCTAATGTAAAAAAATCAAGTATCACGCCTATTGTGTTTAACCCAAACCATATAACCGTGGTATAAAATAACCCCAAAATTGATCAAAACCAACTATATTATCATTTTAGTAGTCAATCTGTGTCAAAACATGGTGTATAATCAATTAATAATGTTCTATGGTCAAAACTCAACGTATAATCATTTTAGCATGTATCAGGGAGAAACCCAGTGTATAAGAATTTCAGCATTTACAACACCACATGTAACTTACACCATTACATGAATTACAACAGTATAACTCATGTGAAAAAATAATTCAATAAAACAATTCCATTTTAAATAACTAATAAAATAAATTCAAAGGCATTCCCATATGCATCCTAGGCCAAAAGGCTAAACGTTGATCATCCAAAGGAAAACGCACCCACAGGGTGGCCCTAAATCCAGAATAATAATCTGAAACATTCCTCATAATCATTTAAAAAATTAGTTAATAAAAATTAGGTAACAACATAGGTCGAAATTAATTTTAAGCGACACCCAAAAATGCGTGTGTGGAACTCCAGCATATATAAACAACTTGACATTGAGTGAAAGGCACAAGACCACCTACCTCATTGTAGTATGACTCACATCATCTAAAATTAATATTTGATTCGACCTAAGATGGGGTAGATCTAAAAAATAAGAAAAAATGATTAACCCTTGATAACTCAATCAAGATAATAAATAAAGATTAATGTCTCAAGAGAAATTGAGATATCACTAAGGGGAATCCAACGGATCTGACGATGTTCAAATCAGAAATCAGATGACGAATCAGGAGCCAAAATCCCATTCCGATCTTCTAGGCACACTGCTCAACAAAGGGGAGGTCCGTTTATGTCTTTCTAGAGAAATGAAGCCCTGCCTAACTTATTAATCAATTAAAAAAAGTACACATCATGTAATTGAGATTACATGTCATGTTCATATACTTTTCTGTCCCGAACTTTATGTGGTCGCGTACTGTGATTACATGGTGTGTATCCTTAAATACACAACATGTTCCTTTATGTACATGACATGTAGTTCCTAGTCATATCTTGTAATAAGCCTATAGCCAGCCCTGCAACCTCTTTTTTTCCCCATTTTCTTAAGTACAAACTAAAAAAGAAAGATTCACCCCCAAAAGGAAGAACTAAGTTCTTACACACCATTTTTGTTTTTCAACGAATATGATGGAAAGAAGTTAAGTATAATTTAATAATTTTATAATTATTATTAAATGATAAATATCATTATTTATCTTCAAATAAACATATATATTTCATCTATGGGAATTGGTTATGAAAAATGACCACATCGCTTCGTGGAGGTGGCAATGCACTCAAATGCATAGACAACATTATCATTTTAATGGGTGGAAGGGTAAGAAATTAGATGATATATTGTATTTATATAATCATAAATATTTAACATATATATATATATTAAATCATTCATTATAACTATCCTTGTGATGTAATGATGGAAAATTAATTACATCAGTTCATGAGTTGGCAGTCTGCTATACACATTTTGGATGGTTTCATTTCCCATTTGATGGAAGAAGGATATATATATAGGTTATTAAATATACATAAGAACTTCAAATTATATGAATTATACTTAATTTATTATTTAAATATGGTTGAAGATGATTTTGTGGAATTATAAAAATAAATAAAACAAAAATGCTTGGTTAAGAACTATACCTCTTCTTTGGATAATGTCTTTAGGTTTAAGTTTAAAGCCTTCCTAGGACTGTTTTATCATAAAATGAGAGACTAAAATATGTGATTATGGATTTAAGTAAGGGATTTGGTTAGATCTTATACAAACAAAAAATCTTTGGAATTTTGTAGAGGAGAGGAGAGGGGGTGTTCTTTTACAAATGGGGAGAGGACAACCTTTCACTTTTTAAAAAGATTAAAAATATTAATGTCTACTAAATCCACATGAATCCAATATGTGAAATTTAAAAATATAATATGATATAAGATCTAAATATGGCTATAAAATAAGGTTTAGATAAGTTTTTAGGTTAATTTTACTCTTATCACTTTAGTTAACCCCCGATAACCAGTTTTAACCTTAATTATGATAACATATTTTTACTGTTTTTACTATCCATTATGACATAAAATTGAGTTTACCATATTGAAAAATATTAATTATTATTATTATAAATTTTTTAAATATTTTATAAAATTAAATTTACAAAAGTGTAATAATTTAATTTCAAATTAAACAAAAAAAACATGATTAAAAATAGTTTTTCATACAAATGAATTTTTAAGTATAAAGAAGTTTTTATACTAAATTCAGGTATAATGTTGATTAAAATAAAATTTCCAGGATTATTTTAAATCAAATTAAACTAATGGAATTTTAAAACAAATTCAAAATAGAATGTGACTTTTTAAATACATGAAAGTAAAAGGAAAATTTCAATAAAAACAATTATTTTTCAATATTCCTTGGATAATCAAACTTTTTAGAAATTTATATTAAAATAATCCTAAAATAATTTTTACCTTTTGAATTAAAAAGTTAATTTTTTTTTTCAAATTACAATTATATAATTTGGAAATAAATATTTTAATTAAAACCATATAATGCATACAAACTCAATTGGGTTAGAAATTAAACTTTTTTCCATTTGATTTAAAAATTACCTAATATTATTAAAATTAAAATAACTCTATAAAATATAATTATTTAATATTTGTAAGACGTAAAAATTATTTATATTAATATTTCTTGGATATTTATATTATTCACCCTATTTGAAATTGAATTCCCTTAATTTTATTCATTACTTTAACAAGTGGCGATATTTTTCCTTGATATCATTTTCTGATTACCATGTTCCATCTTTAACAATATGGGTTTTCCAGAAAACATTAACCTAGTTATTAAATTTATTCCACAAAAGTTTCTCCTTATGGTCACGAATCTGTATCAGTAGTTCCTCATAAGAAATGTTTTCTAGCAATTGAACTACTTTAAGGCTCAAAATACCAGATGCACCTGAAACATATTTTCCTAACAATGAAACATGAAATACATCATGTACATGAGATTAACTCATTAGAAATTCCATAAAGTAAGAAAATAATATGATATTATATAGAATTTCATATCATCTAATGAACTGTGGACTCAAGTTTCCCTTTTTATAAAAACATATAACACTTTTCCATCTAGACACTTTAAGAAAAACATGACTGCCAACCTAAAAAAAATATTTGCTTCGGTTATCTGCCAAACTTTTCTACCTACTCTAAGATGTCACCATGGGATAAAAAATTATATTCAACTTATAAACCATTTTTTATACCAATTCTGGTACCACAAACATTATTTTCCTTACTTCATTCCAACAATCTAAAGTCTGGCATTAATTTCCAAATAAAGCTTAAAAATATTTCATATGTATATTAGAATGAAAACAATTATTATAAGAAAACTAAACCAAAGTAAGATGTTGATCCCAAATTCCTTGATATTCTGTTAAATAATATGTAATCATATCCTCTAAATTCTTAATCATCCTCTCTGACTATCCATCTAATTAAGGATGGAAGGATGTACTGAAATTTAATTTAGTACCAAATGACTTTTGTAGTCCTTTATAGAGATTAAAGGTGAATCTTGGATCATAATCCAATACAATGGAATGTTTGAATCCATGTAATATAATTATATATTTAACATAAAGTTTATCCAAATACATATTATCTTAGATAGGAAGAAAATGAGAAGATTTAGTTAGTCGATCAAAATATACCCAAATGGCATCATTACATTGAGATGTATTTGGTAATCCCACCATAAAATCCATGGATATAGTCTCCCACTTCCATTCTAGCACTGAAAAAGGAATTATCATCCACTATAATAATTTTAGTTTTAATTTAATATTTTGATAAGTCTAACATTTCATAGTAAAGTCATTGATATATTTTTTCATTCCTTACCAATAGAAAATTTCTCAGAGGTCTCTAAACATTTGTTTTGCTACAAGGATAATAAAATGGAGAACTATGTGTCTTAATCAATAGTTCTTTCTTCCAAAGGGGGTAAAAAGAAGCTCATGAACTTTTACAAGTCTAAAAACACCATATTTATAAATATTAAATTTTAAAAAAATCCATTCATAACTAATTCTACCTTTTTCAATATCTCACAATATTATTGTCATTATATATTTCAATGTTTAATCTATATAAATGATGTATCCAAATTCTAAAAACAAACATAAAAACCACTAGTTCAAGGTATTTTGTATGATATTTTCTATCAGGAGGTTTTAATTGAAGTGAAGCATAAGATATTAACCAATCATTAATCATTAAAATACAACTGATAACCTTCAAAGAAGTATTAAAATGGAACATGAGCCTCAGCCCCGTTGGTGAGGTATCATTAATTACATCCAGAAGACCCAGGTTCAAAATGAGTCAGAGGCATAATTCCGAGACAGTACCAGTATTGTAGTAGGTACTATTGTAGTGATATTGTAAGCATTATAGCAGGATGTAGTAGTACTGTAGTAGTCATTGTAGCAGTTACTGTAGTAGGTACTATTCAGTATAGTAGTAGTCAAAACTATTCACCTTGGGCCACTGGTTTCGTCTTGGATTCCTTAAGGCTTTTGAGACACCCAATACTTTGTGTCAGTAGGGATTTCTAGCCACCTTTAATGAAATCAGGCTACCACAAGGCCTTTGGGCCCCATGCAGTTTCCCCAGACATACTCTATAAAAAAGGAGCAGTCCCAGAGGAGGATTCAGAGCAGGCACATACACCAGAGCAGAACCAATGGATTAGGAAGAATGAGAGGGTATGGATATGCCATCAGAACCAGCCCATGCTTCCTGGAGAAGCCTATCCAGATGGCCATGTGAAGGTAGAGAGCTTCCATCACGATGCAGATACTGGTGAGGGGCAGTTCCTTCTAGTTATAGTCTAGTTTAATTCCATAATACCTTTTGGTAATGTAATGTCTCTTAAGCATATGGTTCATCTAATAACTAAGCCTACGGGCCGTGTAAGGGTTCCACCTCATCCCTTGAAATAGGGGTGATCAAAAATCAATAAAAATGAAGGCCTTCGGGCCATTCGGGCTAAAAGAAGCAATGTGGATAAAAATTCTCCATTTCAGAAGGGAAAGGAAAAAAACTTGAGCATCCACTAAACTTATTTTAATTTCATGGAAATATTCATAAAATTCTTTTATATAGATGATCCTAACTCCTTTTCATGTTATCTTGGTTAGTGGGCCATAAAACCTTGAAATGTTTTCAAAAAACCAATATCAATAGCCTGATAATCTGAGAAAAAAATAAGTCTCTGTACCATTTAAAGTTCTCAAACATTCATCAACCGCTTAATTTTAACATGATCAACAATTATACATATTTATTTAAAATATATCCAAGGAATGAAATCCACTATTACAAAAATTCTCATTTACAAAATTTTCCATATAACTTATTTCTTTTTAGGGTTTTTAGAATAATCCTTAGATGTTTTTTATAATACTCATAAATTTTTGAATAAACCAAAATTTCATCAATAAACATAACCAAAAATTTATCTAAATATTTATGGAAAACCTATTCATAATATCCCTGAATATCTCTATATAATTCATCAACCAAAGGTAATAATAAAAAACCCATAATTCCCATACCTAGTAAAAAAACTATCTTAGGGACGTCATCATCCTTCACCTTCAACTAATGGAACCTGAACCTGAGATCAAACTTTAAGAAATACTGAGCTCTCTTGAGATGATTAAAAAACTCATAAATATGGGGAACCAAATACTTATTCTTAACAATGATGTTATTTAATGATATATTATCAATGAAAATACTCAGATAACCAACTTTATTTTTTAAAAATAAAATAATAGAACCTCATGGTGAAGTTATAAGATGAATGAAAAAATTATCAAGAAACTAATAGAACTTATTTTTTTAATTACAAATGTTCTACTTGAGCAATTAGATAATGGGGTTTTAAAATTGGATTAATAGTAAGCACTAATAAATAAAAAATTCTATTTTTTGATCAGGTATAATACTAGTAAAATCATCAAGAAAAATATCTATATATCCTTTTAGTACTGACACATCATTTATTAGACCATTTACCTTAATTTTTACAATATAGGGAAGGTAACTTTAATTTACATATCCTAATATTTTCTCATATTCTTGACATGTTATCCAAGGTATGAATTTATTTCTATATAGAAAACGAATTCATAAAATGAATTCTTTGTCTCTGTAGTCGATCTTAACATGATAAATTGATAACCAATCCATACCGAAAATAACTTCAAATTCAAAAACGGGAAACAATAAAACTTTTTAGGGGAAAAACATCCAAAAATGATAACATAAATATATTTAGAAATTCTCATTTCATTAACACTACCCCTATATGTTCTGAACAAAAGTATTGACATCATTTCTGAAGGTAAAATATTCATTTTACTAGAAAAATTATCATAAATGAATGAATTTATAGAACCAAAATCAAACAATAAATTATCATAATCTGAATAAACAAGTAATTTACTTTTTAATACTTCATTTGAAGGTGAAACATCCACAAAATTATTTTTAAAGGTTTTTACCACATCATTATACTTATAATATTTCTACTTCCCATCATTAATGTTCTTCTTCAGATACACACCTTCATAACGACCCAACATGATACATTTAAAAAACATTAATTACTTCTTAACAAATTATTCTTACAAATATGAAGATATTTTTCTTTAAAATCATGAGAGATATACCTAAATTTACCACATTTGAAGAACTTTGTAGATTTCATAAGTCATTCCACAAGGTTATTTTTACCACACATATTACAAGTTAAATTTTCTTTTCCTTGAATTCATATTTATTCAATGGATTATTCCATTTTTTCTACCACATAGGCCTATTTTTATTCTTGTTTTTATAAAACACCTAATCATTTGAAATTTCTATAACCACATTCTCGGCACATTGAACATGTTTCTCATAAATTTTAAATTTGTGAGAGGCCAAAGCTCTTTGGTATCTTAGATTTATTTCTGAATAAATCTAATTAATTTTTTTATAAAAAACATGGATAAAATTTGAATCATACATTACTAATCAACTAAATATTATTTATAAACATCCACTGAGTATATCTATTTATACGTCAACTCCATGAATTTATTTTCCAACTTAATTCAAACAATCTTAAGAAAATACTTATCAAAGAAAATGTTCTTAAATGTGTCCCATTCTATGGCCTCAATATGTTATTTTTCTCTATTATTATAAACTATTTACCACCAGTGATATGATTTACCTTATAAATGGTAAATAACTAGAGTTACCTTTTGATTATTCAGACCACCTGGGACTTTAAATATATTTTTCTAGATATTTAATCCATCCCTCAGATACCACTGAGTTATAAGATCCACTAAATACTAGAGGGTTTTTTATTATAAAATTATCCACTATGGGTATGATCCTCTACAGTAGATCTAGAATATCTGTAGCGTGGATACCACAAAAATTTATAACTTACATAAATTAATTATTAATAATAATATACTACCTTGTTCTAATTCGAAGCATTCCATGTTGTTTATTTGAATGGATATTGTCCATTTACTATATTCAAACAATATATTCCCTATTTCCTCTATTAAAAATCATTTTGAATAGACCTAATTTATAATACGAAACAAGGTAATATCGAAATAACATATCATTATAACCATAAATTATAATGTCTTTAGGGTATTTACTTATATTACCCTAAAAACTAGAATTATCTAAACCATTCCTATGAAACCAACTATAAGGTCCTTTCATTTAACAATTCATAAAATTGGTTATTTAGACAAAAAATCATTTTATTTATTTCTTAGAGTTATTTTAGGTTTATATTTTTAGAGAATTAATACATAAACCTTATATAAATAAATATTACATCATAAAATAGAAACTTCTAATGAGTGTCTATTTTTTAAAATCACAATAAATTAATATATAATATGTTTTATTTTCATGACACATATTCATAATTTTCATATTGACCTCATCACTATTAAAACACATCATTAAAACCCTTTGAAAAACATTTTAAAAAATAGTATGATCATAAAAATATCATAAACGGTTATATAATTAGGATGAAAGAAAACTAGTAGACCATGAATAATCATAAAAATTCACCTCCTTAAAAAAACATCAATCTCAAAATAAAAATTCTCTTACCCAAGAAATACACATCTACTACCAAATATTTTCATTAAAATTTTCCGAATAACTCTTAAAGAAAAAAATAAAACTCATAAAGTTTCATTTCAATCATGAAAAAAATTAAAAATTATATATTTAACCATTAATAAATAGCATAAACCTCCCTTTAAACATAATCCTATTAGAATGCCTTGATAAATCATAAGATTTATGTAAAAACCCATATAAATCATAGATAAATCATACAGGTAAATTGAGATATAATTTTCATATCATTCTTATAATCACTACTAACAATGGAATAACCTACCAGCTGAATTTTAATAATATCTTAGGAGAAACCAACCAATTTACCTTGTCCCTTTACCTAATTTATTAAAGAGCTGTATTAGGTTGGACCATCATCATGAGTTATTTCAGGATCACCCATCATCATGAGATATATCAGTCTCACCCATCATCATAAATAATTCCCAATAACCCTAATATAATCATAACACATGATAGATTTCTTTTTAATCATCATACTCATAAAAATATTCTTTACACCGATAAGAAAAACAATTCTGGAAATTAAAATATCCATTAAGTTTAAAACCATTTTGAAAAATTACTACACTGAAGGGGAATATGGTTTTTATTTAAATAAAAAAAATATTTTAAAGGAATATAAACATAAAATAATGGTTATAGAGTCATAAAAACCCATTTTCATTGTATAAACTAAAGTATAACATTCCTTTTACACTGTTGTCAAATTATTCCATATAAAACAGGTAAAATGATTAATTTTAAAAGAATTTTAAATAAAGTAAAAAAATATAAATTTTTATAATTATTTTATATCCAAATAAATAAATTCATAAAATAATTATAATAATATGGAAATGAAAGAAAAATATTTAGAAAATAAATCTTTAAAACTTTTAAAGAATGATTTTTATGGTAAACTGTCCCTTACATTGAGTTTGACTTGTAACATACATTATTTAAATTCCTGAATAATAAAATTATGTTAATTAATTAATTAATTAAGAACCCATTTCAAATTTATTACTCCTTTTCTTTTATTTATTACCATGTTATATACAGTTACATAATCAATTAAGTTCATAACAGATGTTTTTACGATATTCAAATCTTATATCCAAAATGACTTTGGTAAGTTTACTATAGTCAAAGATGTAATTATTACATCATCTATATAATAATAATAATTAAATAATTATCATTTTAAACCTAAATTATTATTTTAAACCCATACACGAATTATGGTTATGAAAAATTAATTTTTATATAATCACGGAGACGGTAGGTTGTACGTGATCATCAGTAACATTTCCATTTTTCAATGAACATGATGGAAAGAAGGAAACTATCATTTTTTCTATACAGAATTATTAATATATAATAAATTTTATATTACATATTTAAATGAACTTATATATAGAATCCAGATGATTTTTTCATGAAAAAATAATCACATCCCTTCATTAAGGTAGTAATCCACACGTATGCATGAACGAAGTTTTCATTTTTCAATGTATGGAAAGGAAATAAATTAGATGACATATTATATTTATAGAAAGATAAATATTAATTTAATAATATATATATATATATATATATTATCCATCATTATAATTAGCCATGAGAGTCGGTGATGGAAAATGAATTACATTGGTTCACAAGAGGGTAGTCTGTCCTATACACGAATGACTGTTTCATTTCCTATTTGATTAAAGAAGTAGATGGGTATATGTTTTTACATTAACATAAAAATATATCCTTATATTTAATATACTGTTTTTACTATTTCATAATTTTTTTATGAATATTTTTAAGAGGTTGAAAAAGAAAAAAAATAAAAATGCTCGATTATGAAAAATACCACTTCTTGAGACAACATATTTAGGTTTATACCAAAGGCCTTACCTGGTTGGGTTTTTTATGAATAAATAGACTCTAAGATATTGGGAGTGACTTAAGTAATTTATTTTATAAAATATTGGAAATAAATATCTTGAAGTGTGTAGAGGAGAGGATATGGGGTGTCTTTTTATATGTGGGGGGGATACACATGGGATTTTTAAAAATATTTATATATATTATTGTCTTAATTAAGAAGAATGGATCCAAAATAAAAAATTTAAGAATATTATATGATATAGGGTTAAAATATTTAAATTATAAAAAATCTAAATAAGTTTTTATGTCATTTATATCCCGATCACTTTAGTTTAAACCCCACTGTAAACCTGTTAACACCTTATCCATGGTAACTTGTTTTTTTAGAAATCATTATAAAAAAATTAAGATAAAATTATTAACTATTATTAATTATGATTATTATAAATATGGAATAGAATTTATAAAATTAAATTAATATAAATACAAGAAATTAATTCAAAATTAAACCCGTAGAACGAGAGAAAAATGGGATTTCAGAAAAATACCTTTTTAAGTATAAACCATTTTTATAAAAAATTCATGTAGAATTTTGATTAAAATAAATTTTATTGGATTATTTTTAAACAAAAGTAATAAATTAAATTATAAAACTAGTAAAAAATAATATTTTACTTTTTAAAAAATAGAAAAAAATCATTATTCAATAACAATTATCATTCTTTATAATCCATTAAAAAAATCACAATTTCTGGAAAATTCTAAAAAAATAATCCTATTATAATTTTTTCATGATAAATTATAAAAATTTGTTCATTTTTTAAATTAAAATTCTATATTTTTGGAATCAATAGTTTATATAAAAATAAATAAAACATGACAAACAAATTTAATTAAAATAAATTTTGTCCCTTTCAATGAAAAATTTCATAACATTATTATAATTAATAAAAGTATATAACAGCTAATTAAATGATATTAATATAAAATAAAAGTGATTCGTATGAATATAACTAGGTTTTATAGTGTTTGCATCCATTAAACGATCGTGAGAAACATTTGATGCTACTAGAACTGAACCTAAAGAAATAAAAATAAAACCATTTGAGTTTGTCACATGGATATATATAAAATCAACCCATGAATTAAGGAATAAAATACGTGATTAAATAATTTCTCTTAAATCCATTATTATGATCATGTTTAATTCTATAATGACTTGTTTCCCATAGAACATCCAATTATATTTTTCTTTCTAAGTGTTTTTCTAAAAATATCCATATGGTATGATTTTTATTATAAAGCTATTATTAATTTATGTTGTATTCATTATATGTATAATCCATTAATATCAAGGGATTATATGGATAGTTTTTTTATTATGTTTATTGAAATATTTTGTGGAAACAAATACAAAGACCTCTAGACATGGTTATTATTGATGAAACTTAGTGTTCTTGATCTTATTGAATTTGATCAATGTAATCAAGGGATTTATTGGTTAAGAGAAAAAGTTACCATGGATAATACATCGATGCCATCTGAAGTGTTTACTATCAATGACGTTTTAGGTTTTAGAACATGGATTATTAGGACTAGGCTAAATATTCTCCTACCTATTTGGTAAAAAGTGAAGTCCCTCTGTTTATTTAGATTTTTTTAATAATATCCATTCAGAGTATTCCAATTATCATTAGACACTCTAGGAATTATTCTTTATATTTCATTATTTGTATTAATTTCTATTTAATTTCTTACTTTTTTAGATATTGATTTACCTTTCAACTGGTTAACTACCCCTATGTACATTTTGTTGTACTTTTGTACTCTAATATACCATTAATTGATCCAAAAATATAATTTCTAATGAATTGAAACTTTGATTTGGAAATTTTTTTTGATTTGTTTCAATGTATATTTACCCCCCAACTTTACGTTCCTTGATCTACCTCAATATTTGGGAAAATTTGAATGTATGGATTATTTTATCAAGAACCTGAGAGATATGGAATTATCATTTATTATGAAGTTGATTTAATAATCATAGAATATGATTCAATATCTCACCAACAGTCCATCATGAGTTCTGAATTTGATAAATGGTTAAAAGAAATGGAATTTGAAATGTATTCTATATACACCAATCAGGTTAGAAATCTGATAGATTTAACTGATGGGGTACAACTAATTATGTGTGAGTGGGTCAATCACAAGAAGATTGGAATGGATGGTAGAGAATCTTTCTATAAATATCACTTCATGGTTAATGGTTCTAAAAAAATTGTGGTATTAATATTGATTAACCCTTTTATCTAGTGGCTATGATCAAAAAAATTCAGATTCTTTTATATGTAGCAGTATTTTATGATTATAATATATATTGTTAAAATATTCTAAAACCATACCCCTTTATTTTTATTTATTAATGAATATATATATGATACAAACCAAATAATTTTATGATGCAAAAAAATGTTGCTAAGATTTACAACCTGCAAAAATCCTTTTAAATATTGAAAAATGTTTCTCAATGTTTAAAAATGAATTTTTATGAATCTTTCAAAGAGTTTAACTTTATAAAAAATAAAGATAAATATTGTGTATATTAATGGGTTAGTGAGAACATGATTATTTTTATGGTGTTTCATGTTTATGAAGTACTTCTCATTGGAAATGGTTGCTGAATGTTATAATCAAGGAAATTTTGTTAGGAAAATTATTTTGAGTATAAGTTCTTATTAAATAAACACACATACTTGATATGATGAAATAGTGGGACATATCTAAATGAATTATTGTACTTGCAAAGAACACATAACCTGGTAAAGAGTTATAAATTGTTTACATGGGAAAATTTAAAAAGAGTTATTTACTAATTCTATCGGAAAGGTGTCTTTCAAGGATTAAATTTTCTAATATAGTTGAAAAATGAGAACATATTAGTAAGATTACATATGCATGTGTTATTGGATAAATCATGTATTATAGGTTATTCAATAATCCTGATTCATTTTATGCATTAAGTATGACTACTAGATACAAATAAAATCTTATAAAAACTCATTGGGTGGACATAAAGTATACCCTTAGGTACTTGAGAAGAAACAAAGATGTATTCTTAGTCCATGGTGGTGAGGAAAAGATTTATGTTTTTCCTGAATATTGGATATTTAAGTTAAAAATAATCAAATAAATTGAAATTTTATTGATTATATGACATAAGATAAATATTTCATAGAATCCAGTGAGTCAAAATAAGTTACTTAGATAAAGAAGTTCATTACTGAACCAAAGTCTTTCCCAAGTATCATGCAACAAATTTAACTCTATTGTGATAATACTGGAGTAGTTCTATAAAAAACGAACCAATTCCTCACCATATATATAAAGATGTCTCATTTTAGAGATTATGGATAACAGTGATATTAAGATGCGTTGAGATCTTATAGAGATTAATATTGGGGATCCTCTAACAAAACCTCAAATGTAGTTCAAGCAAGAAATACAAAGTAGTTTTATTGGAATTAAATATATGGGTGATTTGATTTAGAGAAAGTGGGATATGATTAATAATTTTACGTAGAAATTAGTAGAGTTTTTTTGGTTTAGGGGTTGGTTGTATCATGTAATTTATATCAATTGAAATATTCTATCATTCATTCAAGTTTCTTACATAGAACATGGGTGATGATATGATAACAACCCCTGTAATATACATATAACCATGTTATCCAAGATTAATGATCATTATATTGGTTAATACCACTTGCATTAATATAAATAGACCACTCAAGAGATATAAGTTGGTGAACTTATCAAAGGATTGAACTAATTAGATTATAACACTAAGAATGTCATATATATTTCATTTGTGTTTCTCACATTAACTTTTCTTATGTATAATTTGGATTGAGGTTGTCATATAGGTTATCTAATTGTGAAGTTTTAAACATTTATTCATATATAAGTAATTTGATAATTTTTATTAATAGAAGTTAATTATGTATGACAGTAATCACGTTGAGGGATTTGATTAACCAAGATAATATGTGCCCACCCACATGATATGTTTTGAAATATATTGAATCCATTAGAGGATAATGTTTTATTTTTTTTTGTAAATACATGTTTTTGAGGAATTTAAAATTATTATGAGATGAATTGAAGTGGTTATAGATTCCTTAATATGGTTTTAAGTGATTCTAAGTTGATTTTAATTTTTTTGGAATTTTGGAGTTATAGGGCCATATTTACAAAGTATTCTTTTATGTAAAGGTATTTTCTATTGTTGAACTATATTTTTAAGAATATTTTATGTTGCCGAATCCTGAAAAATAAAAAAAGGTATATGGAATGTAATAGTAATTCCAGGAATATGCTTCGTGTGTAAAATTAACTCTTAGTTGAAGTTGAAAATTTGGCCAAGTCTTTATATTCACACACTTGATTATGTAACAGTATCATAGAGTTAGAGTAGTAGAATTTGGTAAAGTGCTTGTGATATACCACATTGCATAAAAGAAAATATTTGTGCATAAAATACGAATTCATTAAGTATCCCATTTATATGAGTAATATGCTGATACATATAAGTTATATTTTGGTACATAAAAGTAAATTCAAGACCGAGACAATACACATGACTCATTTAAAATAAGAAGTTTTAAAAATTGGGAAAATTCCCTGAAAAAAGTGTATTTTTTTGAATATATAAGGTTCAATTAATTACTCAATGTTTTATTTTTTTGATGATATAGATAATTTATAAGTAGTAAATTTGGGATAAATATTAAATTAGATGATTATTTATTTACTTACCTCATTGATTTACTTATAATAGTGTCTGTCATGCTCACGATTCATTCTAATTTATTTAATGATTATGAGTGAAAAATAAATAATGAGAAATATCAAGTCATGATACTATGTAAGGAGAGTTACCATATAAAGCTGGTTATATGAAATGAGATATATCTAAGCTATAATGAGAACGTCACACCCTAATTCAAGATAAAGAAGATTCCTTATAAGAATATTTACACTATGATTTCAATATATGAAACCTAGAAACTATGATGGAATAAATTTATTATCAATTCCACACTCTCATAGAAGGTTCCACAGTGTAACTATGCACAATTCAAACGAATACATGACATATGTTATTTCTTCAAAAAAAAAACTTCTCAAACATGAATGTATGAAGATGTGGATAAGATAACACAATTATTGAGGAGAGATAAATACATTATTATTCAAGTTATTTTGTGGAATATAATGGTAGGTATTTAGGAAAATTAAATAAAGTTATTATTAGGTACCTCTCATTGTATTTATAATAACAATGAATGATATAGAATTTATTTTCCAAAATTGAAGTGTTTTTAGATGGAATGTGTGCATATGATATATAGGAGATTTTCTGATGATATAATAAGAAAAATATTGAAGATGAACTATTCTAAAAAATAAAATAAATTTTAAGAAAAACTCAGTGAGTGGAGAATAACCCAGGAAAATTTCTTCTTTAAAAGAGAATGAAGTTGAAAAAAATTAGGTTATCCAATTTTGGCTCACACAACACTAGTGATCTTTTTCAAAGAAGTGTTTTGGTTTCATTAAAAAAATAGATCTTGTTATTAGACTAGTTAATTCCAATATTTATCATAGGTTTAAGGTTATTATCCTTCATATATCTAATTCATGATAAAAAATTAGAGCTGTGTGTGTGTGGGATAAAAACTACCATACACTAGGGATGTGGTCATAGTTTATAGTAGTGAACCTTATTAACAATTTTGTTACATTTTATTAATACACCATTGTGTTCTCAAGTGGTATGTGATGAATAAGTAATAAGGTGATTGGGATTTAGAAAAATAATACAAACATTGTTTCACCGCCTCTTAGTATTTAACATATCCCATGTAATCCTAATAATTTGTATCAGTGGATAATTCTTCTCTTAGTGATATATCTTGAATTTTTTTATGGATCAACGCAACTCAATCAGAAAAAAATGTGTTCTAAAATTCTATAGAAATGTGATGGCCTAGTCCATCTCACGATCATGATATTGTCTGCTTGGGCCTAGCCTGCACCATTTTTCTTTCCTTGGGCTTTATCCCTCAAGAATCCCCCAGGAAAATTCCTCATGATGGGAGAGGTATCCACACCACCTTATAGAGGGGTGTTTTGGTGATCCTCCTCCTTCGATGTGGGATTGCCATAATCCACCCCTAGAAGATCCCAATTTCCTCGTCCAAGCATCAAATGGAAACTAACTCTAACACTATTGGTGATGGACTAGTCCATCCCATGACCATGGTATTGTCCACTTATGGCCTAGCCAACATGTTTTTTTCCATGGGCTCTAGCCCTCATGAGTCCCCTTGGAAAATCCCTCATGATGGGAGAGGTGTCCACACCACTTTATAAAGGTGTTCTTCATGTTGTTCTTCATTCTATGTGAGATTTCTATAATATTTGTAACATCTCGACATGAGTTCCATGCAGCGGAGCCCCAAACCGGACCGCCACAAGACCTCATGTTCATCTCCCCATACCCTATAGGCTATAGACTACCAGTGAGGGCTTGGTATGTCATGATGGGGAGACAATACACACTTTTATCAGAGTAAAGCACCAGTGGAAATAAATCAATGAATACAAAAGGGTATATAACCATAACAATATCAATGTCACAAGATAACAAAAATAACAAATGAAATTATGAACTGAATGGGAAAACAATACATGCCAAAGGTAAGTGTCAAAGTCTCTCAAATACAACGAAAAGTAAGGTAAAAAATGACTCCTAAGAGGATCTCAAACCATTATCGGTTCCCTCATTGATTCTCCAACATAAATCAACAATCCAACCTAGGGTGTTTTCCCTTCACTCGTCCTACAACAATAAAGTCTATTCGGGTACCGAACTAGAAGTCTGAATAGGGCATGAGTACAACTCAGTAGGCCACCACTAATGGTATCTAAAAAAATCCAGTCAACAACAAGTGTATACAGTTGTATAAATAAAATAATTACAATGTAGAATTGAATAGTTATCATACTACAAAGTAATCTTTTTAACCACATAAACTATCAAGATTGAATTGTGTCACACATTCAATTAAAAATTGTTTATAAATATTTATCCTTAGTGTAGAACTCCATATATAACACTAAAAATCCCATCAGTGTAGAACACCGTGTCTGACACCCAAAATATCATCAGTGTAGAATTTCATGCCTAACACGTAAAATCTTATCAGTGTATAATGTCATGTCTAACACCTAAAACCTAACTTGTTATTATTTATAATTAGTGTAGAATTCCATGTCTGACATCCTAGTTCTCAAAAATACAAATATATCTATCATTGGGGTATAACATCATGTATTGAACCCCCCAAATCCCATCGGTGTATAATTTCAGGTCTAACACCCAAAATACCATTCATTTATTTCTATTATTGGTGTAGAACACCATGTATAATACCAAAAATCCTATTGGAGAAGAATTTTATGTCTAACAATATAAATCCCATTAGTGTATAATGTCATGTTTAGCAACCAAAATCACATCCATTAATTAATTCATAAATTAATTAATGAATTTTATTAATTAATTAAACAACTAATTAACAATATCAATTTTCTGTTAATTAATTATACAATCAATTAACCATTAAAAATATAAACTCTTAGTAATTAATTAACTAATTAATTATCCTTGATCACAAAAATGACAACTTGATAATTAACTCAACATTTAATTATCCCAATTTCTTGGTCATTTACATTGATAATTAATTCACAACATAATTATCCATATTTATCATTTAAATACACAACTTGGCCATCTTAGTCCCATCATATCTAATTCTCACAGTTAATTATCTTATTCAACAATCCCTAAATCACAAAATTTCTCAACTTTCACAATTAATTAATTTACCATATTAATTATTTAAATTAGATCTCAATTTCTATAGAAAATATAGAAATCCTACAACTTTCATATATGAGAGAAAATCATGACTATGATATTTTTAAGATAGACCACACAACTCAATTTTTTTACGAATGTTCTCTCAACCAAAAACCCCAAAATCCAAGAAGAATGACGGCGTAGATCTAAGATCCAGATCTACTCCCTAAATCATGATAAAAAATATCAAGATATAATAAATCTAGATTTAGTTTTAAAATCCTAGATCTATATCTCACTAATTAGGTTTAGATATAAGGAAATAGGTAATAAATTCTACCAAAATATCAGGAGAATATGGAAGAATAGATGAAATAAGGATCAGGATGAGATCGACATACCATGAGAAGAGTGAGTCCTCAATTTAGGATTTGACTCTTGAATAAAATAGGTCAGATAACCGTCGAACCCATCTAGAAAGCTCTGGAATCACCCAAAAATATTAATTCCTAAGACAAGGATAAAATGAGAGAGTTTTGGGGGTTCAATGGATGTTAAAATAAATTCTCGGGTGAAATTAAACTACACACAAGTTTTTATGGGCATAGGTGCACCGTTTAACAAACTGTGCACTCACCATACATCCCTCGCTATCTAGGATCATATGGTTAGATGGGATGGATGCGTGGTTTACTCTAACTATGCACCAACTGTACACATTCCCCTTTTCTAAAAAGTTTCTTACAACTCCACCCAAACTCACCCCAAGTGATAACTCCACCCAAAGGCACTTAAATAAAACAAAACGTACATGAAATTATGCCTAAGATAACTCAAGAAAAGGTCAGGGTATTACAGTCTCCCCACCTAATAAGAGCTCATCCCTGAACTGTACAACCAATATTTTCTAAGATCCGAGGAAAAAAGATTAGGCCATTGATCCCTCATATATTATTCCCTTTCCCATGTTTCCTATTATAAACGTCCATGTTTCCATAAAAAATGAACTATCAGCAAGAAATTTCCCCACAAAACTTTCTCACTATAATCCAACACATGAATGAGATGCTCCTCAAAGGATGAATCTATCACAAGATCAACCTCATCCACATCGATCACATGAGAAGGGTCTAGGTTATACCTCTATAGTTGTGGCACACATAATACATAATGAATTTCACTATATTTATATAGAGGATCCAATCAGTACGCCACTAGTCAAATTATCTCCATGATCTCAAATGGCCTTAAAAACATGGGCGCTAACTTTCCCTATATCCGTATCATGTGGTGACCCAACCTAGGAGACACCTGAAGGAATACATGATAACCCTTTTTAAACTATAGGGGTCAACTTCGTATATCAACATATGACTTCTATCTACTCTAAGATATATCCATACATTTCTGAATCAGTTGTACCTGCTCGGATGTATCCTGCACAAGACTCAGTTCCAACAACTCTGACTCACCAACCTCCATCCAGCACAACAATGATCTACATAGCCTACCATAAAGAGACTCTAATAGCTCCATGTATATTTTTTTTCTGATAAATGTTATTATAGGTAAAATCCACTAAAGAAAAGTAATTCTCCTAGGACCCAAAAAAATTTAAGAACACATGCTTGTAGCATATCCTCAATCACATCGAGAGTATGCTCTAACTACCCATCTGTCTGTGGATGGAAAATCGTACTCAATAATACATGTGTTCAAAATTCCTTCGATAAGACTCTCCAGAATCATGAATTAAATTGTGAATCATGGTCTAATAATATATTCTATAGAACCCCATACAGTCGAACTACATCCCGAACAAATATTTCTCCCAACTGCTCTACTATAATGTCTCTCTTATTAGAAAGAACTGTGCTCCTTTTTTCAATCAATATAAAATAATCCAGATATCATCATTCTTCCAAATCAACTTTAAAAGAAATAGAAAAATGTATATAGTCATTTCATCCCAATTCCACTCAAGAATGGGTAATTGCTGTAGAAAACCTCCAAGTAATTGATGCTCCACCTTCACCTCCTGGCTGGTGTAACATTGTGTCATGAACCTAGCTATCTCCTTTCTCATTCCTAAATAGAAAAACTATATGCGTAGGTCACGAAACATTTTTTCAATACATAGATGTACCTACCACTTCGAGGCATGAAATCCCTACATGGTCTCCTCATGCATGCTTGTAGGTACAATAAATATATCCTTCACATAGATGATCTCGTCTTCATCTATCAACCAATCTGGAGGCGTCTCCCCAACTTCAAATCTTTAGCTTAAGGATTATCACTATGGACCCTCACAATGTATGTCCCTGGTCTGTCTCAAAATTGTATACTCCACTAAAACTGAAACTAGAGTTATCTTCTTCTAAATCTATTGAACCACCACATTCATTTTATCCTGTAATGTCATCTCCTCCACTCGATACTAAACTCCTGGACCATTTGAGTCTGAGTTTTACTACACAAGGCATCGAGCACAATACTTACCTTCCTGGGAATATAAGCCAATTCAAAGTTGAAATACTACATATATTCAACCCATATTCAATTCCTTATATTCAAATCTCTATGTATGAAGATATGCTTCAAGATCTTATAGTCAGCGTAAACTGTACACTTTTCACCCAAGAGATTGTGTCACCAATACTTCAAATCATACACTACTATTTCAAACTGAAGTTTGTGCATAAGGTAATTTTGATCATTAGGCCTCAACTTCTGAGATCCATACACCACAACTCAATCTCCCTACATCAGTACAACTCTGAGTTTGATCCTAGAAGAGTCACAATACACTATGTACTAATCACCGAACTCAGGAAGAATCAAAATTGGTGCTGACCCCAAACTCTTATTCAGCTCCTGGAAAACATTCTTGCCTCCTTCTATCCACTCAAAATTTATCCCCATCTTGGGGAAGCCCCAATGCAGTGCTATCAATAGGGAAAATTCATGGATGAAATTACAATATTATTAAGATAATCCCAAAACACTTTGAATATCAAATAAATTATTGGGATGCTCCCAAGAAACAATTTCCTGGACCTTCTTCGGTTCCACTGAAACACCTTCCTCCAAGATGATGTGCCATAAAAAGTGTAACTTTTCAATACAAAACTGATACTTATATATCATGGTGTGTAGATAATGCTCTCTCAGTGTTCTTATGATGATGATAAGGTGTTGGGAATTATTTTCATGAGTCATGGAGTACACTAAGATGTATTCCACAAACACCACCACAAACTGATCCAGATACAGAAAGAAGATTCTATTCATCAAGGCCATAAACACTTCTAGTGCATTTTTCAACCATAACAGCATTATGAGAAACTCATAAAGGCTACAGATTATAATGTAACCTATCCTTAGTATATCAGATTTTTGAAATATCAACTGATGATACCCCGATCTCAAGTCGATATTTGAGAACACACAAGACCACTTCTACTAGTAAACAATATCATCAATAGATGAAAGAGGATATCGATTCTTCATAGTAATCTTATTTAACATTTAGTAATCGCCACAAAAACATAAAATTTATTCATCCTTCATTACAAACAACATAGGTGACCCCCAAGGTGACATAAGCAGTTAGATAATTCATTTATCCTCCAATTCCTCCAATTGAGCTTTGAGATCTTGAATATTGGCCAGTTCCATTCTATACGGTTGAATAGATATTGGATCATCCACCAATACGAGTTCAACAGTGAACTCGACATCTCTATCAGGTGTCCTCCCTGAGAAGTCTTCATGAAATACATCCTGAAACAGTTCTACTATTGCTGGAAGTAAATATTTCCTAACACTTTCATCATCTGGTAAAAGATTAGCTACCTAGGTTGTGTGCTCTCCCATTTGCGGAGTAATTGGACCTACTCGATCTTCATGGATATCCCATTCTCCTCGGTGAATGTAGAGGTCACCCTTAGGAGACATAATCATAACTCTCCTATGGTAATATTTTATGGGGGATTAGTATATGAATATCCAGTCCATACCCATAATTTGGAAAAATCCTGCCATATTCGGAATATAGAGATACAATAGAAAATGGTGCTCCCTGATCTCAAGAGAACATCCCTTGCACAGAAAGATGTCTCATAGACTATACACCCAAAGGTGCATTTATCATCATAACCCCACTCAAAAACTCGACTACCAGGATCAAACCATTAAAACATTTAGTAGATATGATGGAATGTGAGGCACCAATATCAAATAAGGCGCTAGTTAATGTAAAAGATACAAGAGTAGTACCTCTGATTATTGATGTCCCATCCTATCTATCAAAAAGTGTATATTGTAACACATGTAACAATCCTACCCCTCTTCCCTATGACGTTTTCTGACTCCCCTCAGTTACACTACTATAATGATATGAGCAATCTTTCCTAGAAGTACCATGTCCACTACCTCTACTACCGTGGCTGGAAGAAATCTAGCTAGCGGACTGGTATGGGGAAGAAAACCCCCTTCCTGCAATATGGTTTTCTCTATCTCCTCCATCACTACCTGACTGCCTTAGGTTAGAGTAGAACATCATCAGATATCCCATATCTTCTCAGGCTCGACACTATACTAGAGGTTATGAATAATGTTTCTAAAAGTGTCTTGTCCTAAATCATTGGTGTAAAAGAACATGGGTAAGATCCTATGTAACCGATCCTCCTGACTGGACACTCTTCTTCCAACTACTCTGTATTACATTCTCATAATGTTACTTCTTACTCTCAAATGTAATACCACCTAACCATACAATATGAATAAAATTTACTCCAATGTAATCCTCTTTCACGTTCCCCTCAGAAATGAGAGCCTTATTTACCACTATTGTAAACATTTTCTAGATAAAAAATACTCACCTGAGACTTAATTTCACATTTAAGTCCATCTTGAAATTTTCTTGCTGAAGTAGCATCATTTTCTGCCAATGCTAGAGAAAAATTTTGTAAGACTATAAATCTTCCAACATAGTTCATCATAGATAGATTCCCTTGAGTCAACATCATGAACTCTGATGCTCTTTACTTCTTCAATGTCTCCGTGTATAAGTGTTCAAATAACTTCTCCCAAAAATCCTTACATTCCATACCATAAGCCTAACCAATCCACTCCTAGAAATCCCACCTATATTTCACATTAACACACAACATGTAATCTACCATCTATAATCTCTTATCAATAGGATTCTATAGGTGGTCAAGTATAGTCTTGATTGACTCTATCCAAAACTCATCTACCTCAAGTCCACCCTCTTTAGTGAAAGTCAGAGGGTGCTACAAATGAAACTCCCTCGTCAGATAAGACAAGCTTTTCACAACCTGCCCAGATCTCTTTCCATTAATTTTATTAAACTAGTGAATTTATCTCAAAATTTCTCCCATGATTCCTCCCCCTGCACTATCTGTTCATCAGGTTCCACCATTAGAGGATCATCCACAACCATGCCCTCTAATCATCCTCTTAACTGGCGCATTCGTAGAGTCATTTATCTATAATTAAAAACACAAATATTAAGTCTCATAATAAACATTATTAAATATAAATTAAATTAATAATATCTAAAATCTAAAATAAGTCTTTTCTCCAACCCTCGCCCCGTGATCCAAAATGAGGTTCTGTTATTACCCTTAACCACCCTACACCAAGGTCTGGTTAACAACGGTAAACATACTCTAATTAATTATTTTATTCATTTATACACTCACTTATTATTATTTTCATCATTTTACCATTCTATAATTCATACTAGGAAATATTTTTTATTCAATTTCAAATTCAAGGAAAAACACTTTGAGCTCAACAATTGACACATGACACATTTCCTGTGCAGGCCTAAAATGATGCATGCCAAAAAATATTCTGGAGTGCCTATAATGATTCATGTATACTAAAATATCATTCCATTATGAGTGATGATTCAATTCTAAGAAATATCAATAATAATTATCAGATCATAAAACAGGTGTGGTCGCAAGGTGAAATAATATTACACTCTAACAAGAAAAAAGAAATAATAATAATCCCTCATAGAGTACTTGGGTTTCCCCTCATACTTGTGTTTGAAAATCACATGAACGAGCTCATTACTAATCCCCTAACTATTTATATACTCTTGTATATCTTCCCCCAAATAGTAAGAAAATAGAAGAAGAAATAAAACCCCATTGACATCACTTTGTAACGTCCCAACTTGGGTACCACACACTGGTTCCCTGATCTAGACCACAACATGACCTCAAGAGAACCTCCCGATATACTAGAGGCTATTGAATAGAAGTGAGGGTCTAGTAATTATTATTATGGATACTCTACCATTTTTATCATATTAAAACACAACCTGAAATAAATTAATGAATTTGTAAGAATATATAACGAGAACAATACAAATGTCACAAGATAAAAAAATAAAAAAAATAAAATACTAAAACTGAAAGGGAAAACATTCCATGCCAAGGTAAGTGTAAAAGTGTCTAAAATTAAACTAAAATTAATGATAAAGATTAATCCTAAGTGAGTCCCAAACCATAAATATTTCCTTCATCGAAGATCCAACCTAAATCATCAATCCAACCCAGGACCTTTTCTATTAACCTGTTTAGAAACAATAATTTTTATTCAGGTGCCGATCAGGCATCCTGAATAGGTTTTGAGTATGACCTAGTAGGCCACCACAAATAGTGTCTAAAACAAATCCAGTAAAAAAAGTGTATGCAGTTGTATAAAGAAAATAATTACCATAAATAATTGAGAAACTATCACATTATCAACTAATATTTATTAACCACATAAACTATCAATTTTGAATCATGTCACACATTTAGTTCACTATTTTTTATACATGTTTCTCCTTAGTGTATAACTACATATCAAACACTCAAAATACCATCAGTGTAGAACACCATGTCTAACAACAAAAATCTCATCAGTGTATAACACAATGTCTAACACTTAAAATTTCATCGGTGTAGAATTCCATATATAACACCTAAAGCCCCATTTTTATTATTATTTATCATTCTTTTATAATTCCATGTATGAAACCTTAGTTTTCAATAATACATATAGATCTATCATTGGTGTATAATTCCATGTCTAGCACCCACAAATCCCATTAGTGTATAATGTCATGTGTAAAAACTAAAATCCCATTATTTATTTCAATTATTGGTGCAAAATGCCATGTTGGACACCCCAAATCCCATTAGGGAATAACATCATGTCTAATAACTAAAATACCATCCATTAATTAATTCATAAATTAATTAATCATGTATTTTAATTAATTAAACAACTAATTAATAACATTAATTTTCTGTTAATTAATTTTACATTCAATTAACTATTAAAAATCTAAAAAGTGAATAATTAATTAACCTATTAATTATTCTTGATCACAAAAATGAAAACATGATAATTATGTCAACATTTAATTATCAAAATTTCTCAATCATTTAAAATGATTATTAATTCCCCAAAAAATTATCCTTATTTTTCCTTTGGATACACCACTTGACCATATCAACCCCATCATAATTAATCCTCACAATTAATTATCCTATTCAACAATCCTTAAATTCCATAATTTTACACCATTCATAATTAATAAATTTACCACATTAGTTAATTCAATTAGAGGTTCAAATTGATAAAACAATCTAGAAATACTACAAATTTCATATATGAGAACAAATTAAGACTTTGTGATTTAAAAATTAGACCACACACCTCAGTTTGTTGATGGATGGTCACTCAATGGAAAACCACAAAATCTGAGTAGCACAACGATTTAGATATGAGATTAAGATCTAATACCTAAACCAAGATCAAAGATATCAACATATAATCAATCTAGATTTAGATATACAATCTTATATCTTGAACTCAACAATTATTTTTAGAAATAAAGAAATAGGGAATAAAAGTGGATCTTTGAATCAGGCTTTGAATCTTGAAGAATGGAGGCTGGATGGCCTTGTAACCCCTATATAAATATTTGGAATCACCCAAAAATGTTGAGTCCTAAGTCAAGATCGAAATGAAGATGTTTTGGAGGTTTTGGGGATTTTAAAATAAATTTTCAGGTGAAATAAAGCGACACACATAGTTTTTTTGGGCAGGGGTGCATTGTTAAACAAACTATACACAAAAAGTGCATCCCTCACCATCTATAATCGCACGGTTAGCTGGGTGGCCCGCACAATTTACTCCAACCATACACCAGCCTTAAACATTCCCACTTTCTCAAAATTGTCTTAAAACTCGACCCAAACACACCACAAGTCAGAATTCCAAAAAAAGGTACTTAAATAAAACAAAACATACCTGAATTTCTACCTGATATAACTCCATAAAAGGTTGGGGTATTACAAGAAAGGGTTTACAAATTTTAATGGATAAAGTATTACTATATATTGTACCTCTTTATCTATATGATATTAATTATGTTCAATAAGGTTTCATAGTACTGAGTGATACTTCTAAATGGTTTCATTTTGATAAGAATAATTTAGAAAATGATTGAAAGGATATTAATAATTTTTTATCATCATTAATATATAAATGTATACCAAAATTCATGGGCATAAGACTGATCATGTGATTTTAGAAAAAAGTTATTGTATTTATAAAGGGAAAAATTATGTAAATGAATATTAGTTTTTAGTTAGTAGATAGTTGTTTAAATATGGTAAAACTATTGAAGAAGAATTGGTTGATCAATTATTTATTAGATTCAATGTGATTTTTATCACCATTATAAAGTTTGTACAAACCCTTGAAGATTATATTGTGGTGAAAAAACTCATGAAAATTTTACAAAACAATATTGAAGTAAATATCATTGCAATTGAAGATCAAGATATTGATGAATTTTTAATAGATGAGATTTATAGTAATCTCATTAATTATGACATGGGAAGAGGATTATCTATTACAATAAATGTCATGTATGAAATATACATTTACTTTAAATATTATAAAAAACCTGAATCTTAAATATGAGTATCCTATTTATGATAAAGAAAAAAATATAGACTATATTTTGAGACCAATTCTTTATTCACAAGAAGATTTTAATGGGGGGAAATTAACTATTAAGGGAAATTTTCATTTAAATGTTTCAACTATGGAAAAATTGGTCTCATATCATTCAAGTGTCCCATGAATATTAGAAATGTAAATTAATAAGATGAATTTATTAGTACAATCTCTAAGATTAAAAATTATTTTTTGGGTAAGTTGATCTTCATGAAAAAAAATTGGAAAACGAGATTGATGTTCTTCAGAAGAAATTTATTATCAATTAAAGAAGGAATTTATGATATTTATGAGAGTTTTGATGGTGAAGAAATACCCAACGATTCTCTTGGAATAAGAAGTGGAATATATTGAATCATTAGAGGATGACTCACAAATTTATAGTGATATTTCTATAGAAGAAGGAAAATAAAAAAATAGTACATTATTAGGATAGAAATCAAGATTCCCTTAAATGAAATTGGATGGTTAATAGATGAAATTACACATATCAAAATGAACTTGAATAATAATGTTTGAAACCAGGTTGAGAATGATGGGTTGGTTAAATAAATTAAGAGGTTGAAACATGATAATGATGAGAAAAATAAGATCATTGATGAAATGACTTATACAATCATCCTTAGTGATACAAAGGTTGAAATTATAAAAATAATGATTATTAAAGCTCAGAAGAAAAAATAAGGATTCAATTATGAATCTAAAAATAACATATCATAAGTTATTGAGTTTCTTATATAAAAAACCTCAATTAGTCTTTTGATTAAAATTTTAGACATGAATAAAGAAATTATATAAGTGTTCAAGATCAAAATAAAAAAAATTGTCATATGGATCTAGTGAGAAACAATAATTTGGATATATTATAATGTTTTATGAAAATAGGAAAATTACTCGTATCTAGAATAAAAAAATTAGGTAAAATATATACACTAATCCCAAATTCCCAAAGAGGAGATCTAAAAAATGTTTATATGAAATCAACTAATTGGAGGTCAAAGAATAGTGCTATAAAACAACTCCTGAAATAACATAATATTTATCATAAGAGAATATATTAGGGTTGTAGTTGTAATTATGGTGTTTTTAAATATAAATCAAACAATTTATGGTAAAAATATCTTTACATAGACAAAAAAATCATGAACAAATGGGGAAATAATAACAATACATAACAAATAAAAAATTGTTATAGATTATTAAAAATATTGAAGTAAAAATTGTTTTTGAGAACATTAAGGATTTGTGAAGAAGGTGTGACCAGAAGTAAATATATCAAATAAGGACCTCATAGTCCAACCATTTTAATTTAAACCATGTTTAAAGATAGGGAATGATAAAAAACAAGGTATTTTAAACAATTATAAAATTCACCTGAAGTTTCATTCAAGACATACAAAATGGACAAGGTATGGATTATAGATAATGGATACTCTTATCAAATAAATGGTGGGATGAATAATTTTTGGAATGTTGAAATATATGAATGAAAATATGTTATTTTTAACAATAGTAGTTCACTAAAGATCAAAGATATTATTGTGGATCAAATTAGAAAAAAATAGATAAGTTAAAACAATTTCCTATTTTTTTATGTGTTGAAACATAATTTGTTATTGTATCCCAAATTTTTGATGATTAATTTGTGGTGATATTCTAAAATAATGGGTTTTTCGTGAAATGACTACAATATGAAGTTTCTATAATAAACTTTTTTAGAACCTAAGATATTTTTTTTTCAAGTTATAGGGTCTAAAATGATCTATTATATGATCATGTATACTAATAATAATCAATAGCATAAAATAATTGATCATATTATCCAAAAGAAAAAAAATTAGTCAGAGATGAGGTTTTGAGAAATACTATTTTTTTAAAAGAATAAAAAATTACTACATGAAAAAATATCAAAATGGGAAATTATGAGTATAAGTTACAATGATATTGATATAAAAACTCCAAAACCATTAGATTTTATTCAATATAATGTTTTGGGAACTATGAATATGAATTAAACAAGTAGAGATATAAATTTCACTAATTTAATTGATGAAATCTCCATAATGTCATGCATTATGTTTATGTCTCAGAAATATCAACACATAAGCATGTTTAAAAGTTTTAGAAGGCAATATGTAAAGAAAATATGTTTTTGTTTGAAAAAGTGAGATAAAAAATGGCAGTGAGTATGCCAATGAATAATTTACAGTGTATTCTGATGAAAAAAACCTTATAACTTAATTTATTGTACCTTTTACTACTCATAGAAATAGAGTTGTTGAAGAAATTAAAAATTTCCCTTGTGGATGAGGATAGATCCATGCTAATAATTAATGAATCCTCAAGATAATTCTAGCTGCAAGAATTTACTAATACTATAATTATTTAAAACATATATTTACCCAGGAAAAATTTATATTTGAATCTCTATGAAATGTGGTTCTTGAATATGTCAAATCTAAAATACTTTAGAGTGTTTGGTAGTCCTTTTATGATCATGAAAAAATGAATAAGTTGTGGAAATTTGGATGAAAAGGATGATGATATAATTTTCCTTTTTTATAAAAATAAGGAAAGTTCATATAGATGTTAAAATAAAAAAAGTGAAGGGATTTTAGAATATAATGGTGTTTCTATCTTTGATAATAAATAAGATATTTGGAAATATATCATAAATGCTTAGGAGGTTTATTTTTTAATCATTGAATCTCTTGTAAAGGTTTAATTAGTTGCATAAAGTCTATAAATTCTATATGATGATGGAGACACAACATTTTCAATTGATAAGCGTATGTATTTGAAGACTAGAGTGACAAAACCAAGAATTAAAAGGTAAGTTAATATATAAAATATCATAGGGTATCATGATAAAATATTACAAAAAAGAATAAAAATCTTAAAGATGGGTCACACTAGTTTTCCATAAAAAAATGAACCCAAAACTATTAATGAGTCTATTGACCATAAATAATATATTGAATTCTTGAATGAAGAGATAAATGAAGTATAAAAAACAATACACAAGAACTTTTTCTTATACCCAGAGAGAAGTACATCATTATAGAAAATTATTTATTTATAGACAAGTTAAATGGGAATGGTGAATCTATAAGAAACAAATATAGACTTGTTTACAAGAGGTACTAAATATTTCAGGGTTTTGATTTTAATTAAAATATTTCCTTTGTTGATATGATTTATATCATCATAATTTTCCATTAAATTATAGATCAAATAAGTTCCAAGTTTTTTGAATGGATGTAATGTATGAATTTTTGAATGGTGAGATAAATAATGAAATAAATACAGATCAACCTAAGTGATTTATTCCTGATGAAGATGTAAAAAGTGTGTGAATGTATAATAATTTCCTATATGGGTTGGAACAAACTCCAAGAGGTTTTTACCTCAAACTATATTATTACCTGAGGAGCATGGAATTCATAAAAGTATTATTGGATAATAATATATATATATATAAGATCAACACCGCATTAATCATTGTTATTTTTCATGTAAATGATATCATATTTTCTAGTAATGATGAGAAATTTTGAGAATATTTGTCTATAAAAATTAGAAATATTTTTGAAAATTTAATTATTTGGGAGATGAAATTTTTATTTGGTTAAAAAATCACCCAAGATATTGGTCAAATATTTATATCACATTAAAAATATTCAAATGATTGATTAAAGAATTTTTTCATTGAGGAATTAAGTGTAATTTCAACACCTATTTAAGTAAGAACTAATATGAGTAAGGATGATGAAAGGTAATTTTTTAATAATAAAGAATTCATAATTCAAATTAGAAGTTCTTATACTTAACTACCACAAGTCTAGATATTATCTATGTTGTTACTCTTTATGATAAGAATCAATCCAATAAAAAAGAAATAAATATTCTAATAGACAATATAATTTTCAGATATGTATTTAATTCATTAAATTTTGATTTACTATATTAGAAGAATGGTGTGTTAGATTTAAAGGGACTTACATATAAGAACTGGGAAGGTGGGGTTGATGGTAGGAATTCCACATCAGGTGGATAGTTTTTTATTGGTGAAAGGGGTGTATCATGGTATTCTAAGAAGCAAACATTGGTCACCTTGGGTTCCACTGATGCCAAATATGTGGTTGCATCATATACACCTACACAAATTCTTCAGATGAAGACTCAATTTGAGATCATGAATGTTAGTGCTGAATGCCCACTTTTTATTGGTTCTGATAACCAAATATCTATAAATTTATCTAATATTTCACGGTTGCATTATAGGTCAAAGAACATTGATGTCAAGAATGATTTTATAAAATAAAAAACAAATTATGGTATTTTGAATCAAGAATTTGTACCATCCAAGGAGAATATTTCAAATATTCTTGTAAAGTAACTTACCACGGAGTTTATTGAGAAGTTTAGGAAGTAAGTGGTAGTGTGACCAACTTCCAAAAACATAGGTATGCTTCTATTTTAGTTTCCTCCTCTCATCCAATTTTTACTAAATTTATATAAATGGGGATAAATTATATGTAAGTGGAGAAACCTATTTTTTTTGAAAGATTTAAATCTGTTTATTGGGAAACAGTAGGAATGAATTTATAATTCATTTTTTAGTTCTTAACTTAAAAACAATGATTTTTTATCTCTTTTTGAGTTTCTAAAGGATATATTTGATGTTTCAATTAATCACTCTTGTCATATGCATGAAGATAAATTATGTTGAGTTAGATTTAATTGATTTAGGGTTTATTTATTAAATAAGTTGATCCCGCCTCCTTCCTTAACTCTCTCTGTATTTATTATCAATAAGAGAGAGAAAATATAATTTCAATTTTATTGTTTTAGTTTATTTTTAGGGATTGCGGGTGTGTATTTTTCAAATTTAATATGAATTTTGTTTTCATATTATTCTTATTGAAAAAAACCAACGGGGGAAAATATTAATCCCACTTGAGGTTGATGTTGTATTTTTTTATAAATACATGTTTTTGAGATGTTGTTAATTATTATAAGATGAATTAAAGAGGTTATATATTACTTAAGTAGGTTTAAAGTGATGATAAGTTGATTTAATGAATTATAAAATTCTAGTGTTGAAGGTGAATATTTATAACGGACCCATGTACATAATAGTTTTTTATCATGTTAGACTGTACACATAAGAGTCATTTGTGTTTCTAAATTCTATAAAATGGAAAAGTATGTCTTATCTAAAAGAAATTATAGAAATAATATTAATGCATAAAAATAACTCTAATTTTAATTTGAATATTTATAAAAGTATTCATAATAAAACATTGGGGAATGAAAAAGTATCTTTGAGTTAGAGCATGAGAATGTATAAAAGTGATGGAGACATGCTATTATGTGTAAAAGTAAATCTGTGAGAAGAACAGAGGAATTTGAAAAGGTATTCTATACATATGAGTAATCTAATGATACAGATAAGTAATGTACTAATGATATATATGTTTCATTTTGAAGTAGATTTGTTAGAAATTTAGAAAATTCCTTAAACTTTAGTTCCTATTTCAAAATACACAAAATTCACTAGCTTAGCCAAAGTATGAGATTTTTGGAAGCTAATCAGTATTTCTAGGAGGAGAATTTTGAAGAAGTATTAAAAGAATACAACTATTATTTTATTCCTAATATATTTAAATGTCATGATTTATTTTACGATCATGATTCATTCTATCATATTTGGAGATAAATCCTAAAGAAGAATGAATGGGAAAGATGACACTATGTGTTATTTGAGGAGAGTTACCAGCTAAATCTGGTTATGTGAAATGTGATATTGCCGCATCATGATGAGAATCTCATAATATGGTGCATGATGGAGAATATTTCATGGAGGAATATTCAAACTATTATTTTATTATTTTAAACCATGAAACTATACTAGAAATAATTTGTGATCTTTGTCTCATTGCGTTAATGTTTTCAATACACAAACGTTCCAAATTCAAATGGAGCCCATATCATAAAGATGTTATTTAAAATTGATACATTTCAAGCATGAATACATGAATACATGAATACATGAATACATGGGGAGGAAAACATGATTATCATGGAGAGATAAATACATGATTACTCTACTTATCATTTATAGGACAATGGTTGAGTTTTAGGGAAATAAAATGGAGTTATTATTGGTGATCTTTTTTAGGATTTTCAATGAATAAAAATGATGTATAATTGATTTTTAAAAAATTATTAGTTTTTAAATGAAATATGTGAAATTGTTATATTGGTTAGTTTCTAAATATATATAAATAAAAATAGAGAAGAATAACATTTCAAAAAAACCATAATTGTTTTATAGAATTACAGTGAGTTGAGAACAACCCATACATATTAATTCTGCAAAAGAGAACAAGAAGATCAAAATGGATCATGAAAAACTCATAATTTTTTTTTCAAATAAGTTTTTATATTTTATTTTAAAGGTTAGGGATATTTATATGTATGATTTGTTCAAACAATTATACAATTTTAAATTTCATTCCCTTACATAAAATTACTTCTTGGTAATAAAAGGAAAGAATTGTGTGCATGGAATAAAAATCATCAAACATAGGGGATTTTATCATCATTTGTGGTGGAAAATAATATTAATATAATTTTTTTGTTCCTTTTAATTTCTAAATCATTGTTACTTTATGTGGGTTTTATTGAATAAAAAATATGGTTATTGGGATTTTAGAAAAAATATAACCACTGATTCACCCCTGTTAGTGTTTAACATATCCCATGTGATCTTAAAATCCTCATTTCTATAAATTGAGTTTAGTGAGTTTATAATCATTATAAGACAATTTCACATGATATAATTCTTTAAATTTTAGTTAGATTAGTAATTTTGTAAAATATATAAGCTATATGGGATTGTCGTTATCCATGTCTTGATGTTGAGGACAAAAGAACTTTTCTAATAAACACATGCTGGATTAGATCACATCAAAAACCTTTTTAATTTGTGTATATCTGATCTATTTATATATATAAATTTTATTTTATGACTATGAATGAGATTCATGATCATTTTCATGTCTACAAAGGGCCCTTGGGATAACACAAAAGATAATTCTTAACAGGACTTTTGGACTAATGTGATTAGTCTATGTGTAAAAATGGTTCTATCTATTATAAATGAATTTATATATTTTTAGAAATTTGAAATATTTAATGTAATAATATTTAATTAATTATTAAATTTATGTGGAATTATAATATAAATAAAAAATTATTTGAATTATTAAATCATAAATATGAGGAAATGGAATTTTCCAAATGGGTTTTATAATTGGTCATATAGTAATGGTCAAACAAGTCCCATTACATGAGGAAAAATTATAAGACATAATAATGAGGCTATTTAATTGCCTTATTTCATTTTTTAACTAATTTAGAGTCTTATTAATGATACTACCAAGTTCTTTTAGAATTAAACCCATTTGGAGGTTATTTAATGCTCCAAATTATCTTTAGGGTCTATTTATTGTACCTCTTTGGGTTTTCTTTGAGATTATCCTCCACTGAGGATATTGAATCACCCTATTAATATAAATGGAATGTTTTAAGAGTGTTATCTATAGCCCTTTTTGAGAAATTAAATGTGTTCCTTAGTATTCTAATTTCTTCCTCATTTGAGAAATCGATCCCTAGTTTTTCTCATTTGAGTGTGTTCCTGATTTTTCCTCATTGAAGAGGTTATCTAGTGTTCTTTACTTTTTTATATCCTTTAGATTTGAGGAGTGAATAGAATAAATTTTATGGTAATAGGATAATCATAATGTTTTATTTATTTTAATTATTAGTGGATACAGAAGGAGACATAAATTTATTAATTCTTTTTTGTACAAAACATCCCAAACCCTTTGAAATATTTGTTTTTATTTTATTATTTTATTATTTTTGATTTTTTTACTTGTATTGGTCTTGGAAATATTTTATTATTACTTCCTCAAAATGAAAAGTGTTTGTTTAAATATTAAAAACTAGTATTAATATCATACAATAATTCATTCATAACGCATTACATGAATAAATTTAAATAATACAATCCTGTGTGACCAATATACATGACTCGATATAAAACAAAAGAAAAATATTAATCTATCTCCCTATGATGCATCAATCTATATATATTCCACTACCATAAAATTTCTACATATAGGCCCATGATTTATTCCCTCTGATTAAGAAATATCACCTTATACATAAAAAATAAATCAAGAATATAAATATACAGTCACCATAAAGGTTTATATACAGGGATAAAGTATAAACATATCAAGATGCATCTAAAGTTTATAAAAATATAATATAATAATAAAAACCATAAACACTATTATTAAATTAAATTATAAAATAATTTTACTTATAAAAGGATAAATAATGAAAAAAAACACTTTACTCTTTTCCTCCAAAACATAGACAATTTATCAAAACATAACTAATATGATCATGAAATAATGGAATAACATAAGAATGAATAAAAATAAAAAATGAATAAAAATAAAAAAATGAATTATTATATTAAATAATCATAACTCATACATTATAAATAATCAGGGTTCAATAACCTTGGTATTATGGAGACAATATAGCATACTCACACCCATTCCAAAACTGCATACAGAGCACTAGTTCAGGAAAAATCCTATACTAGTGAGAGCACAAAATTAATCTATCATGAGATAAATAATAAATTAATTTATAATAATTTGAATGAATTAATTATCTATATTGGACATGGATATTCAGAGAGAAAGGATGAACTAAAAATGTATTTCTCATTATACTCCCACTTAGACATACATGGATTTCTATGACGTTTTTAAAATCAAACATCAAAAGAATAAATAGAAAATTTACCAATAACTCATGTCACAATCCATACACAATTCATATAAATAACCCCATATACATCAATATAAACTCAACCCATATTATGAAATTCAACTGTTACATATATAATAACAAGGGGCATTAAAATATAGTGTTAATAACCAACAATAAATTCACTTTTACCTAAATAATCTATTATACATTAAAAACATTTATAAACATGATATTATAATTTGAAATCAACAGTAATTAATATATTCCATTATGAAATATCATCATAATATAATCTACTCAATTATACTTTATACCATTCCAAAAAAGGTCCTTTACATTAAAACCTAGTTAAAACCATGAGTTTATCCTTCAAAAATCAATAATCCACCATATTATAAAATATAAAATGAAACTGTGGAATAATTAAATTAAAAAAACCTTCATTAAATATTTATAATGAAAATAAAAAATAATAATGAATAATATAAACATATTATATGTAAATACATATGATGTAATCTGTATTTCTTAAATAAATTATGAAATCCATACATGAATAAAATAAAAAAAAATTTAGAGAAGATTATATTGATGGGAGATAAATTTAAAACACACAATCGCCTATATTTATTTCTATGAAATGAAATTGGGAATAATTCCCAATCATATATAAATGTAAACATGATTCATTTACCCCAAAAGGGTAGATCTAGGATAGAGATATTTCCAACACCTAAACTGAAAAAATCACAAATGTTTTTCAAAACCTAACCCAAAAATCATCCCATCAGGATTAATTTTTTGAAATAAATCAAGACTAAGAGAAAAAAGAGGTTGAGGAAGAGAGGAAGAGACTTAATCTTGAGTTTTATAATGTAAATCACCAAAAATCACTCCCAATCAATACAAGAAATAATAAGGAAAGGATGATACGTTATGTAAAACCCATTTGAAGATCCATAGGTTCTTTATAGGAAGAACGATGAAGAGATTTCTAGAAACATATCTTTAAAATGAAAATATAATTTTTTTAAAAAAATCATGACTAAATTACATATTCTCATGAACAATGCATGATATTCTTCATTTCCAACCATTTATATTTTCTTACCCGACATAGTCATCTTACATAGTCCCTCCGACTATGGATCTGACTATGTAAAACTTTTTGTCGAAATTTTTAACCTCATAAGGTCCTTTAGACAATGAATATTGACTATAGATTTTGATAAAATTTATATAATATTAATTTTTTACATTCAAACATCATTAAACTCAATGAAATAAGTAATGCCCAAAATAAATTCATATTAGTTACATTGTGTAGCACTAACCTTATCTTTCCCTACCCACACACCCACCCACACACCCACCCACACCACTATCTTTTCAATTATTCATTTTTTAACTTATCCTTTTAGTAACATATCTAATTAATTTTAGATTTATGATTCATATATTAAATTATATTATTTAATATTGGATGAAGTAAAACCCACTATTAATTTTATATTTTATCTTTTTTTCTACTCTTAATTGAAGTATACAATTTTAAAAGTAATATGATGGTGTTTATTTTCGAGGGTTGATGAAATCATATAGAGTTATTAATAAATATTGATATCTATGTTTTGATTAACATAAAGGTAAGTAATATTTAAGTCTCTTATAATTTATTTATTGTTTATGCAATTTAATGTTTCTCTTGGTATGTATTTGATCTTCTACTCCATAATTTTCACTAAAATTATTTGTGAATTATTCTAAAATATATTCAACCATATTTTGTTGATATAACTAATGATATTTATATCATTAACAGTGTTGAAATAATAAATTTGTATATGGAATAAGATATTTTTGTTTTTATATGAAATGATAATTTAATTATACATCTCCTTTGTTTTTTGAGGAAAAAAATCATGGGAAAATATTTTTTGAGGCCACATGGATCAATATATCTTGGATCCATAGTTTGATTTTTTTTAATTGTTAGATCATAGAGTAATTTAATTAGGATGATCTTCTTGATATTATATTAACATATATATATATATATGTTTGTGTGTGTGTGTGTTTATGCTTGAAATTGCCTTTTTTTATCAATTTAACTTGATTCATTTTTCAAACAATTATATAAAAACAAATTTTAGGTTTTTGGGATCAAGAAGATAGATTTCATTAAATTTTGTGTTTTTTGATGAGTAATGAAATTATAAAATATTTTTTTAGTTTCTCTTTCATATTTTAAATTATTTCATACATGGGTATTATTTTTATTTTATATCCTATATTTCATATTTAAAACCCATAAAAAATTATTTATTTAAATACTATGATTTATTATATTAAAATGATAATGTTTCGAAAGTTTTAGTCTTCTAAATGTAGACCATTTTGAATATGTTTTTACTTATTATTATAATTATGAAAATTCATATTTACTCTCTCATTTATTTTAAAATATATCCCTAAAACCATGAATCATAATTAAACATAAAAATATGTCTTAGAAATATCAGGATTCCTAGTTTAATAACTTAGTTTTATATAAATTTAGGATCCAAACAATTTATGTTGAATTTTAAATCCTAATTCATATACTTGAATATGTTTTCTATAAAAATTTTTTAATAGTATTAAATACTTTATTTATTATAATATGTTGGCCACTTTTACTAGAGTTGGTGATGATATTATTTATTTATTATTCAGTTGATTTATTCCTCATTGAAAACCCATTTGTTTTCTTGGTTATTGTAACATTTACTTTCATGCATTCAACTTAGGGATCTGGTCAGGGTTCACTATATAGCCTCAGGCATGAATCCCCTACCAAATGATATCAACTATGGGTGACAGTTTTATCCATATCATGTGGAGACTATACCATCAATCCACTTGCTATAAATAATAGTAAATAAAATACAATCATAACACACTTTCATTAGATTATGATATATGGAATCAAATTGAATTCTAGCTATATCAAATTACATATTACCGTGAAATATTATATGAAACCCATGTTATGTTATACAGACCATACATACAAAGGATGTTCCTCTATGGGTTAATTATATACATGTTAGGATATAAAATGGAAAGAATAAAAAACATGAAACTCAATCACTAAAATGGTCCTTTATATCGCCTCATAATCATTTTCCCATACCTGGGAAGCTACTCCACCACAATCTCAGGTCATCAGTCCCTCTCCTTGAATTGTATCTCAAACAAAAGAGTTTCGTGTCCACTATGGTTCACATGAATGGTGTGAGTATAAAACTATGTAAGATGACAATAATGGAACTGTAATTTATACTATAATGTATATTTGTGAAAACATATATAATATTATGTGAAATTTCAGAGCACTCATCATATAAACAATTTATTCGAGTCATCATGTTCATATTAGGCAGCTATGATGATTGAACCATCCTATGTTTTCCCACACTAAAAAACTAAATCAGTTGTAATCCAGTCTATGGGGTGTCATGGAACATTTTTTAGGCCTCTAGCCATTGTTAAAATCTACACTACTAGTTGAAATAATATACATGTTCACTCATATTAATTAGAAATATAAAAATCATAGAGTGAAAAAATATACATATTGAATCTCTAGTCATAGTATCATGAGGTACCAAAATATATATATTGACCACCCAGTTGTATTAATAGCCACATTGTGGGGTACTAAGATGCATGTGTTAGCCCCTTGTTATAGTAACATCCACACTATGGGGTACCATAAAACATGTTATGACCCATGGTCATAGTAACATCTATACCATGGGGTGAAATGGTTTATATTTTTACCACAAAGTCATTATAAACATGACAAATATAATTATAATAAAGTATTTATAAGTAATAAATAACCACATCACATCATAAAACATGTATTATATCCCTCAAATATGAATCCATTTCACTAAATTCATCTCATATACTGATAAACTTTTACTAGATATTGAACATCCCAATAAAAAATCACCACAGTCCTAATTATCTGTTAAATTAATAGAAGGACATTTGGCCATCTTATGTCATTTTCGGGTCCTGAATCACAAGTTTCACTAACATTGAACAGTATGTTAACAAACCTACCCTCATTAAGTCATCCCACTTGGAATATTAGGGCCACACTCAATATCTTAGAATTGATTATATCAATTAAAAGGTGATTACATAACCCTTAGGCCTTAAACATACCAATACCTTATAAAAATACCCAACCATTCACTGGGTAGTAAATCCACAAGTACACTATCAATAGAGAACCTCTGTTGATTTCATTAGTTATCATAAACTATAGCATCCCAGACTATTCTTACATTACTATTACATCATTTTAAAGATAAAAAACATAATAATATTACACATAGAGGATCCAGAGGTTTAGTGTCTTGGGAAAACTAGGACTGTACATACCAATTACAACATCAAGCATAAACATTTATATAATTTCTTCTTCTCTAGCTTCTTATTGGCACTTTTCTTCTCCTTAGTAAATGTATCCACCTGAGGATATAAATAAATTTGGGTGAGCTAAAAGCCTAGTAAGAGGATAGATAAGAAGAATATAGCATGGGGTGAGCATAATTATGACATAGGCAAAAGATCATGAACATGAGAGGAGGATAAACTAAAGACTTGAAATGTGGCAATGCATAAAATAAATTAAACATCATGTCTTAGTTGTTAACTACCACACATAATTTTGAAAAAAGCTATATTCTTGTTCACACATCATTTCAAATTTACTCATGAGATTCATCACTTTACCCAATGAACTGGAGCATTGTATAATTCTGGGCGCACCCATCACATTTAAACATTCATATTGCGCTATATAATTCCAGGTGAACCCATCACATCATAACATTATCATTTATCATGCATGAAAAAATGAAAATATAACATAAATGAACATAAATAACCCATGAAAAGTAATGGGTTTCATCACATAAGAACACATTCATAAACATTGGGTTCCCAAAAGAAATAGGGAATAACATATATGTTACAAGAACCTTCAAACTTGAATGAGAAGTAAAAGGCGTGTTGTTAAAAGAAGAGTTCTTTTGGAAAAAAATTTGTTTGACATAAAAACTAGGGAAAAAATGTATATCCAAGAAAATTAAAGACATTGAAGAAGAAATCATCTTTAAGGATTAACCATATAAAAAATGGAGTGAAAGAGGGAGAACCCGAAGGAAGAAAGTTGGGTTCGAGAATTTCCACTTACCTTGTATATGATTGCTTCATTCTCTTTAATGTCCTTTATAATGAAATTATATTCATTAATTAGAAATCCAGAACCCTTTTTACATTAATATATTTCATTATGGTTTAATTATGTGGTTTTATGTGCCTTTGGATGAGTTATAGAGTTTAAAAACATTATTCGGGAATGTTTGTTTTTATGGTTTTCTTGAGTGGTTCACTTGTAATCTTAAATTGAAGCTCGGGTCGAACATGGGTAAACATAAAGATATAATATTACATGTTATTAATTAAATTACATAATTTAACATGATCTTATAATGAGATATATTATATAACATGTGGATGAATCATTAGATAAAAATTAAATGAAGATTATTTGGGTTAATTTGGGCGGTTTCTGGATCACAATTAACTTGTTTTAATTTATCACTTAGAAATATGGCTATAAGTTAGTTCCATAACATTAAATATGAGATAATACATATAAAATATTCTGTTTCAAACATAAAATTGGTTTCATAATATGATCTTAAGGTAGAAATGGAAGAAGAAAGCATGTCATTCTTGAAGGTGATAAATTAACACCTCATGAACAACGTTCTCTTTAATATAATAAAAGGAAGAGGGAAAGAGGGTTGGATGATATAATATCACATTAGAATCATAAAATTACAGTACATATATAATACTGGAGTTAAAATACCATTTTTATGAAGATAGGTGCGGAGAGATCAAGAAATGAACTTGAACTTGAAAGGAAATTAAAATTGAAGAGGGGGAGAAATTACCTCTTAAATCCTCCTCTTGAGATCCTCCTTATCGAAGCTAGGATTGGTCTTTTGATGAGACCAGAAGCTCTTGGACATGGGATAGGGGCTAGGGAAGATGTTTGGTCAGATTTTAGAGATGGATTGGAGCTTGAGAGGTGTGAGGAAATGAGGGTGTGAAGGGTGGTTTTTATAGTGGAGGGGAGAGGGGTTTCCTTAATATAAAATTCATTAGTTTATTATTTATTCAATAGATAAGAAATAGTGAGTATTAAATGAAGAGAAATAGTAATTTTATCATGTGATCCCGAACCAAATGGTCTTATATCAACAGAACATCACACATGACTCTATAATTAGCTTATTTAGCTTATTTTTTTTTTGTAAATTACGGTATTTCACTATTCATCAAAAATTCAAGTATTTCAGAAAAATCCCAAACATTTACCCAAACCATTTTTTAATGTGTAGAATACAAAAATTAATTCCATTTTTAAAAATTAATTTTCTAAATATTATTAATTTAATATTTAATTAAAATCATAATTTACTTAAGAAAAACTATTTTTAAAAATTTAAACTGATTTTATAGTGCTTTCAAAAATTAGAAAGGGTATTATCTAAAAACTATAAGATATTGATTCAATAATTTAGGAATAAATTTTAGGAAAATAATTTTTTTTTAAATTAATTAATTAATTATAATGAATTATTTATGACTTACAAAATACCAAAACATTTACCAAGGTCAATTTGTCACTTTCTAAGATGTCTAAATTTTATTTAATTATTCATGGGTAAGGTTAATATTATGTTGGATGATTTACTATTCATAAGTGTCATAATATTATTCAAAAGGGTATGTTACTATTTACAAGGGTACGTTACTATTCCCCGAAAATTATTATTTTTCATTAGACTCCAAAAATCATCTTAAACACAACCGTGTATGTCAGATTTTCGAAATTCAAAACAAAGAAGTGACAAACTTATGTTTAAAGATCACTTAGCACTTAGTAGTTCATTATGTTGGGTTTTCATGTGATTTTATGACATAATTATAAGAAGGGAATTTCCATTGAAAAACTTTTGGTCGTTACATTTTTCCCCCGTTAAGAAATTTCTCCCTCAAAATTTCACTTTACACAAACAGGTGAGGGTGTTTGTCCTTAATTGCCTCTTCTTGTTCCCATGTTTCCTCCTCAAACTAATAGTTCCTCCACAACAGTTTGACATGATGGGATGTCTTGTTGCATAGAACCTTATCCCTCCGATCTAGAATCTTTACTGGCTACTCCTCATAGGAGAGATCATCTTCCAATTACACCACCTCTGAGTTTAGTACATGTGAGTGGTCTGGTATGTACTTCTTCAGTAGTTATACATGAAACACATCATGATCTTTGGCCATATTCGGTGGAAGTGCAAGACGATAGGCCACGACTCCTATGTGGTCAAGGATCTAAAAGTGGCCAATATACATTGGGCTTAGCTTCCCTTTCTTCATGAATCACATGACTATCTTCCATGGAGATATTCAAATGAAGACTTTATCTCCAACGTCGAACTCCAAGTCCCTTCGACGGTTGTCAGCATAGCTATTTTTCTGAATTTTAGTAGATTTTATGTGTTTCTGGATGACTTGAACCTTCTCTGTCATCCCTTGAACAAGATCAGGTCCAAGTAGCTTTCTTTCTCCAACTTCATCCCAATAGGTTGGAGTTTTACATCCCTTCACATAAGGAGATTCATACGGAGCCATCTGAATACTCTAGTGGAAGATATTATTGTATAGCAACTCAACCAATGGGAGATGCTGATCCCAACCACCTTTGAATTCAAGAGAGAAGACTCTTAGCATTTCTTCAAGCGTCTTAATAGTTCTTTCAGACTGGCCATCAGTTTGGGGGTGATAGGCCATGCTAAAATTTAATTTATTACTCAAAGCATGTTGAAGGCTCCTCTAGAATTTAGATGTGAACCTTGGATCACGATCAGAGACAATTGAGAGTGTAACATCGTGCATTCTCACCACTTCCTTCACATATATCTTTGCAAGTTGTTCAAGCGAGAGATCTTATTGAATAGTGATAAAATGGGTAGTATTGGTGAGTCGGTCAACCACAACCCATATCACATTACTTCCCTTTGTCGTCTTCGGGAGACCCGTGACAACGTCCATAGTACATTTTACCATTTTCACATGTGTATAAGAAATGTATATATCATAACTTGCTAACATACCAAGCACCTTGATATATATTCCGAAATATACTTCTTCATGTTATCCCACCAGAAGTGTTCTCGGAGATCACGATACATTTTGGTACCCCCAGGATGGATAGAGAAAGTTGAGCTATGTGCATTGTCCAATAGCTCTTTCTTTATCCCGGATGATGAAGGCATACAAAGCCACGTTACAAACCGAATCACACCATCTTCATCGATATGGAACTCTTTCAGCTTCCCTTCCTTTACTGCATTCACCATCTTTTGTATCTCTACATCATCCATTTGTGCTTCCTTAATCTTCTCCTAGATAGATGGTTGCGCAATCATTTGGGAAAGGTAGGATGTATCCCCTGCCCTTATGATTTCAAAATCCATCCATTGCATATCCAAGAAGATAAGGTATTTCTCAATCCACAACATGGATAGAGTAGAATGTTCTTTCATACTTAGAACATCAACTACCTTGTTCAACTTTCCATGATGATAGTGAATAGAGCAATCATAATCCTTTATTAGATCTAACCATATCCTTTGATGCATCTTGATCTCCATTTGTTTGAATATATAATTTAGGCTCTTGTGGTCGGTGTATACGTCACACTTCTCACCACAAATGTAGTGCCACCAGATTTTGAAGGCAAAAATCACGGCTCCCAGCTCTAGATCATGCGTCGGGTAGTTTTTCTCATGGATCTTAAACTGTCGTGAGGCTTAGGCTATCACATTTTCATTTTTCATGAGTACACAACCCAATACTTTCTTTGAAGAATCACAGTATATCACAAAAAATTCTTCACTTTTTGGTAGTGCGAGTACAAGTGTAGTGATCAGCCTTCTCTTTAGCTCCTTGAAGCTTCTCTCACATTCTTCCGTCCAGACATACTTTACCCCTTTCCTTGTTAACTTAGTTATCGGGCATGACAGTTGTGACAAATTTCTCACAAAATGTCGGTAGTACCCAGATAATCTAAGAAAATTATAGATTTTTATGACACTAGAGGGCCTGGGCCATTCCTCAGTCACCTTTCTTTTTGAAGGATCCACAGAAATTCCATCACTTGTGATCACATGTCCCAAGACATGCTTGCTGAACATGGCGTACAACTTCTCCTTTCTTGATGTTTCCAACACAAGTCTTATATGTTCTTCATGTTCCTCCTTGCTCTTGGAGTTTATGATAATATCATCAATAAAAACTACCACAAATTTGTCGAGGTAATGTCTAAAGACTATATTCATCAAATCCATGAATATTGCAGGGGAATTAGTAAGTCTGAAGGCCATCACTAAAAACACATATTGCCCATATCTTGTACGGAAGGAAGTCTTCTGAATATCTTCTTTCTTCACCTTTACCTGATGATATCCAGAACAAAGATCCACCATTGAGAAGTATTGAGCACCTCTTAACTGGTCGAATAAGTCATCAATCCTTGGAAGATGATACTAGTTCTTTATGTTGATCTTGTTGAGTTCTCGATAATTGATACACAACCACATTGTTCCATAGTTCTTCTTCACAAAGAGCATTGGCGCACCCCAAGGTGATGCACTTGGACGTATGAACCATTTGTCCAGATCCTCTTGAAGCTGCTTCTTTAACTCCTCCAGTTCGATAGGAGCCATCCTATAGGGACACTTATATAAAGGAGTAGATCCAGGTATGAGTTAAATTGAGAACTCTACCTCACGATCAGGGGGAATTCCGGGTAACTCTTCAGGAAATACATCGCCATATTCCCTCACGATGGGCATTTCCTCAAGGTTGGCACTTTCCTTCAAATCAACCATTTGGGCGAGGATTGCTTCTTCATAGGGAATCAACACCCACATCATTAAAGGATTTTTCAAATGATATTCATGACCATCCTAGAATTTGTAGAGGAGCATGGGATGGTTCAGAATATGAAAAGATATTTCCTTTTCCCGACAGTTGATATGTGATCCATATGACGAGAGCCAATCCATTACCATTATAGCGTCGAATTCCACCAAGGGAAGTATTACAAGATTCACAAGAAGAATCATCACACATACGGCAAGAGGATAAGGGTCAAACACTTGGGTAGAAATGATTCCACCACTTGGAGTTTTTACAGATATATCTACTTCAAGGTTTTGGGGCTTTGATTCAATAGTTCTATAAAACATGCATGATATAAAAGAATGCGTAGAACCACAATCAAATAAGACTTTTTCCATTCTTGAGTGAATAGGAAGTGTACCTTGTACGAATTCATTATCATGATCCACCTCTGCAGTAGTGATGGCATAAGCCTTCCCTTGTTCCTTTTGCTTTGGTGGCTGCTGACGCTGATTACCCTCGTGAACTCGAGGTTTAGTGCATTCGTTTGCATAGTGCCCTAGCTCCCTACAATTGCAGCATTGAACCATAAGTTGTTATCTCCTTTCATCAGCTACATTCTACTTCCTTTTCGTGTCTTTTCGACACTCTTGACCATGGTTTCCTTCTTTCCCACACTTGAAGTAATTCCCCATCCCTCTGATGCAGTTCCGAAGGTGCAACTTCCCACATTTTTTGCATGTGGGTCATTGAGTTTTCTTCCCACCTTTGTCATTAGATCCTCCAGCTTGAAACTCCATATTTCGTTTCTTATCCCCATATCCATGGGACCATTCTCTAAAATCCATCTCCACTTTGAGGGAACGTCGAAAAACTTCTTAATAACTCCCAAAGTATCGAATTTCAAGAGCTTTTCGAAGGTGTGGTTTTAATCCACTAAAGAATCTATCAATTTTTCTATAATTGTTGATAAAAAAACCCGAAGCGTACCTTGAAAGCCTTTTAAAATTAGCTTCATAGGTTCTGACAGATTCTCCTTCTTTTTTCTTGAGATCTATGAATTCTCTCTCCCTCTTCGTATGAAGAGTTAATGGGAAATACTTGTTAAGAAACATTATCTTAATGTCTTCCCATTCCATCTCTTCAATTTCCTCCCTTGGCTTGGTATTCTTAATCAAAGCCCACCATTGACCGGCATCTCCATTTAGACGATAAATGGATAGGGTCACCTTCTTCGTCTCAGAACAGTGAAGCACAGAAAAGATCTTCTCCATGGATTTGACCCACTGTTCCGCAACTAGTGGATCAGAGGATCCACTAAATGTCGGTGGTCGTTGCATTATAAAACATTCAATAGCCAGTTGCTCCCCCTTTGGTGAAGAAGGATGTTCCCCATTATTATGGTTATTGTTCATAACTTGAGATAATTGGGTAATCATCTACATGAAGTTTTGACCCCCACCTCCCAAATCATTGGGGATGCCGTTCGGGCAATCGCTGCATTGTCCCTCGCATGAGTTGTTGGCCTGATTTCTCCTGATTCCCTCAATTTTTTAAAATAGATAAGGTTAGAACAAAACAAAGTAAATAAGTCATGAATAACTTATTCATTTAAAAAATTTATACTAAAAAACTAATACATGGGACCCCTATGTAAATATTCTTGTTTTCATGTTTGTACTTAGTCTCATGCTATAGGTTTTCTCTAGGTTTCACTAATCATAATTCCCGAATTAACTAAACCTTTCCTCTGATACCAACTATAGCATCCCAGCCTTTTATTACATTAATATTACATCATTTTAAAGATAAAAAACATAATAGTATTACTCATTGAGGATCCCAAGGTTTAGGGACTTGGGAAAACTATTACAGTACATAACAATAACAACACCAAGCATAAACATTTATCAAATTTCTTCTTCTCTAGCTTCTTATTGGAACTTGTCCTCTTTTTAGTACATGTATCCACCTAAGGATATTCATAAAGAGGGGTGAGATAAACGCCCAATAAGAGGATAGATAAGAATAATGTATAATTGGGTGATCATAATCATGATATAGGCAAAATATCAAGAACCTGATAGGAGGATAAATTAAAGACATGAAATGTGGCAATGCATAAACAAATGAAACATCATGCCTTAGTGGTTAATTACCACACATAATTGTGAACCAAGATAGCATCTTGTTCAAACACCAATTCACATTTAATCAAGAGATTCATTACTTTACCCAATGCATTGGAGCGCTATATAATTCTGGGTGCACCCGTCACATTTAAACATTCATATTTCCATATATAATGCCGGGCGCACCCGTCACATCATAACATTATCATTTATCATGCATGCCACAATGAAAGTATTACAAAAATGAACACAACTAACCAATTAAAAGGAATTAGTTTCATCTCATAAGAACACATTCATAAACATTGGGTTCCCAAAAGAAACAGGGAATAACATATATGTTACAAGAACCATCAATCTTGAATGAGAAGTAAATGGCGTGTTCTTAAAAGAAGAGTTTTTTTGGAAAACATTTTGTTTGACATAAAAACTAGGGACAAACATTTATATCACAGAAAAGGAAATAATATGATGAAAAATTATCTTTAAGGAGTAACCATATAAAAAATGGAGTGAAAGAGGGGGAACTCGACAGAAGAAAGTTGGGTTCGAGAATTTCATCTTAACTTGTATCTGAATGATTCCTTCTATTTAATGTCATTTATAATGACATTATATTCATTAATTAGAAATCCAGAACCCTTTTTACACTAATATGGTTCATTATGGTTTCATTAAGTGGTTTTATGTGCCTTTGGATGAGTTATAGAGTTTAAAAACATTATTCTTGAATGTTTGTTTTTATGGTTTTCTTGAGTGGTTCACTTGTATTCTTAAATTGAAGTTCAGGTCGAACATGGGTAAACATACAGAAAAAATATTACATGTTATTAATGAAATTACATAATTTAAAATGATCTTATAATGATATATATTATATAAAATTTTGATGAATCATTAGATAAAAATTAAATGAAGATTGTTTGGGTTAATTTGGGCGGTTTCTGGATCACAATGAACTTGTTTTAATTTATCACTTAGAAATATGGCCATAAGTTTGTTCCATAACTTTAAATAGGAGATTATGCATATAACATATTCTGGTTCAATCATTAAAATGGTTTCATTATAAAATCTGAAGGTAGAAGAGGAAGAAGAAAGCATGTCGTTCTTGAAGGTGATAAATTAACACCTCATGAACAACGTTCTCTTTAATAAAATAAAAGGAAGAGGGAAAGAGGTTTGGATGATATAATATCCCATTATCATCATAAAATTATAGTAAATATATAATAATAGAGTTAAAATACCATTTGTATGAAAATAGGTGGGGAGAGATCAAGAAATGAACTTGAACTTGAAAGGAAATTAAAATAGAAGAGGGGGAGAAATTACCTCCTAAATACTCTTATTGAGATCCTCCTTATAAAAGATAAGCTTCGCCTTTTGATGAGACCATCAGCTGCTGGACATGGGAGAGGGGCTAGGGAAGATGTTTGGGTAGATTTTACAGAAGGCTTGGAGCTTGAGAGGTGTAAGGAAATGAGGGTGTGAAGGGTGGTTTTTATAGTGGAGGGGAGAGGGGTTTCCTTAATATAAAATTAATTAGTTTATTATTTCTTCAAAATATAAGAAATAGTGAGTATTCCATGATTAGGAATAGTAATTGTATCATTTGATCCTTATCCAAGTGGTCTTATATCAGCAGAAAATCACACATGACTCTATAATTAGCTTATTTAGCTTATTTTTTTTGTAAATTACGGTATTTAACTATTCATCAAAAATTCAAGTATTTCAGAAACACCCAAAAAATTTACCCCAATCATTTTTAATGTTTCCAATACAAAAATGAATTTCATTTTTTAAAAATAATTTTCTAAATATTATTAATTTAATATTTAATTAAAATCATAATTTACTTAGAAAAACATGTTTTTAAAAATTAAAAATGATTTTATAGTGATTTCAGAAATTACATAGGGTATTATCTAAAAACTATAAGAGATTGATTCAATAATTTATGAATACATTTTAGGAAAATAAATTTTCTTTTAAATTAATTAACTAATTATAATTAATTATTTATAACTTAAAAAATACCAAAACATTTACTAAGGTCAAATTGTCACTTTCTAAGATGTTAAAATTTAATTTAATTATTCATGGGTAAAATTACTATTATATTGGATGATTTACTATTCATAATTGTCATAATACTATTCATAAGGTTATGTTACTATTCACAAGGGTACGTTACTATTCACCGAAAATTATTTTTGTTTCATTAGACTCCAAAAATCATCTTAAACACAACCGTGTATGTCAGATTTTCGAAATTCAATACAAAGAAAGGACAAACTTATGTTTAAAGGTCACTTAGCACTTAGTAGTTCATTATGTTGGGTTTTCATGTGATTTTATGACATAATTATAAGAAGGGAATTTCCATTGAAAAACATTGGGTCATTACATTTTCCCCCCCTTAAGAAATTTCGCCCTAGAAATTTCACTTTACACAAACAGGTGAGGGTGTTTCTCCTTCATTGCTCTTCTGGTTCCCAAGCTGCCTCCTCAAACTTATGGTTCCTCCACAACACTTTGATATAATGGGTTGTCTTGTTGCGTTGAACCTTATCTCTTCGATCCAGAATCTTTACTGGCTCCTCATCATCGGAGAGATCATCTTCCAACTCCACCACCTCTAAGTTTAGTACATTTGAGTGGTCTGGTATGTACCTCTTCAGTAGTGATACATGAAACAAATCATGAACTTTGGCCATATTTGGTGGAAGTGAAAGACAATAGGCCATGGATCCTATGCGGTCAAGGATATAAAAGGGGCCAATATACATTGGGCTTAGTTTCCCTTTTTCCCGAATCACATGACTCTCTTCCATGGAGATATTCTAATGAAGACTTTATCTCCAAAATCAAACTCCAAGTCCATTCGACGGTTGTCAGTATGGCTATTTTTCCAACTTTGAGCAGCTTTGATGTGTTTCTGGATGACTTGAACCCTCTCTGTCATCTCTTGAACAAGATCAGGTCCAAGTAGCTTTCTTTCTCCAACTTCATCCCAACAAGTTGGAGTTCTAGATCGCTTCCCCTAAATATATTCATACAGATCCATCTGAATACTCGAGTGGAAGATATTGTTGTATAAGAACTCAACCAATGGGAGATGTTGATCCCAACCACCTTTAAATTCAATAGAGAAGACTCTTAGCATATCTTCAAGCGTCTGAGTAGTTCTTTCAGACTAGCCATCAGTTTGGGGGTGATAGTCCGTGCTGAAATTTAATTCAGTACTCAAAGCATGTTGAAGGAACCTCCAAAATTTAGATGTGAACCTTGGTTCAGGATCCGAGACAATTGAGAGTGGAACACCATGCATTCTCACCACTTCCTTCACATATATCCTTGCAAGTTGTTCAAGTTATAGATCTTCCAGAATAGTGATAAAATGTGCAGTATTAATGAGTCGGTCAACCACAAACCATATCGCATTATTTCCCTTTGACGTATTCGGGAGACCGGTGACAACATCCATAGTAACATTTTCCCATTTCCACATGGGTATAGGCAATGGCTTCATCATACCTTTGGACTTTGGTTACTTAGCTTTAACTTGCTGACATACCAAGCCCCTTGATATATATTCTACAATCTATTTCTTCATGTTATCCCACCAGAAGTGTTCTCGGAGATCATGGTACATTTTGGTACCCCAAGGATGGATAGAGAAAGTTGAACTATGTGCATTTTCCAATAGCTCCTTCTTTATCCCGGGTGATGAAGGCACACAAAGCCGCATTCCAAACCGAATCACACCATCATCGTCGATATGGAAATCTTGCAGCTTCCCTTCCTTTACTGCATTCACCATCTTTTTTATCTCCACATCATCCATTTGTGCTTCCTTAATCTACTCCTGGATAGATGGTTGTGCAATCATTTGCGAAAGGTAGGATGTATCCCCTACCCTTATGATTTCCAAATCTATCCATTGCATATCCAAGAAGATAGGGTCTTTCTCAATCCACAACATGGATAGAGTAGTAGGTTCTTTCCTTCTTAGATCATCAGCTACCTTGTTCAACTTTCCAGGATGATAGTTAATAGAGCAATCATAATCCTTGATTATCTCTAACCATCTCCTTTGATGCATGTTGATCTCCTTTTGTGAGGCTCTTGTGGTCGGTGTATACGTCACACTTCCCGCCATAAAGGTAGTGCCTCCAGATTTTCAAGGCCAAAATCACGGCTGCCAGCTCTAGATCATGCGTTGGGAAGATTTTCTCATGGATCTTCAACTGTCGTGAGGCGTAGGCCATCACATTATCATTTTTCATGAGTACACAACCCAAGCCTTTATTTGAAGAATCACTGTATATCACAAAACATTCTCCAATTTTTGGTAGTGTGAGTACATTAGCAGTGATAAACCTTCTCTTTATCTCCTTGAAGCTTCCCTCACATTCTTCCGTCCAGACATACTTTACCCCTTTCCTTGTTAACTTAGTTATCGGGATTGACAATCGTTAGAATTTTCTCTCAAAACGTCGGGAGTACCCAGATAATCCAAGAAAACTATGGATTTCTATGACACTAGAGGTCCTGGGCCATTCCTCAATCACCTTTGTTTTTGAAGGATCCACAGAAATTCCCTCACTTTTGATCACATATCCCAAGTCACGCTTACTGAACTTGGCTTACAACTTATCCTTTTTAATGTCTCCAAAAAAAGTATTATATGTTCATTATGTTCCTGCTTGCTCTTGGAGTTGATGATAATATCATCGATAAACACTACCACAAATATGTCAAGGTAATGTCTAAAGACTATATTCATCAAATCCATTAAGATTGCAGGGGCATTAGTAAGTCCAAAGGTCATCACCAAAAACTCATAGTGGTCATACCTTGTATGGAAGACAGTATTTTGAATATCTTCTTACTTCACCTTTACCTGATGATATCCAGAACAAATATCAACCTTTGAGAAGTATTGAGAACCACTTAACTGATCGAACAAGTCATCAATCCTTAGAAGAGGATACTTGTTCTTTATGGTGATCTGGTTGACTTCTTGATAATCGATACACAATCACATTGTTCCATCATTCTTCTTCACAAAGATCATTGGCTCACCCCAAGGTGATGCACTAGGATGTATGAAGCATTTGTCCAGATTCTCTTGCAGCCGCTTCTTTAACTCTTCCAGTTCCATAGGATCTATCCTATAGAGACACTTCAAGAAAAGAGTAGCTCCAGGTATGAGTTCAATTGAGAAATCTACCTCATGATTAGGGGGAATTCCGGGTAACTGTTAAGGAAATACATCGCCGTATTCCCTCATGATGGGCATATCCTCAAGGATGAAACTTTCCTTAAAATCAACCATTTGGGCGAGGTATGATTCTTCACAGGGAATCAACACCCACACCATTAAAGGATTTTTCAAAGGAGATTCATGATCTTCCTTGCATTTGTAGAGGAGCATGGGATGGTTCGAAATATGAAAAGATATTTCCTTTTACCGACAACTGATATGTGCTCTATATAATGAGAGCCAATCCATTCCCATTACAGCGTCGAATTCCACCAAGGGAAGTATTACAAGATTCACTGGAAGAATCTTCCCACACATGCTAACAGGAGAAGAGCCAAACACTTGGGTTGCAATGATTTTACCACTTGGTGTTTTTACAGATATCTCTACTTCAAGGTTTCGGGGCTTCGATTCTATAGTTCTAGAAAACATGCAAGACATAAAAGAATGCGTAGAACCATAATTAAATAAGACCTTTTCCATTATTGAGTGAATAGGAAGTGTACCTTTTACGAATTCATTATCATGATCCACCTCCGTATTAGTGATGGCATAAGCCTTCCCTTGTTCCTTTGGATTTGGTGGCTGCTGACACTGATTACCCTCCAGAACTCGTGGTTTAGTGCACTGGTTTGCATAGTTCCCTAGGTCCCTACAATTGTAGCATAGAACCATGAGTGGTTCTCTCCTTTCATCAGCTACATTATCCTTTATTTTCATGTCTTTTTGAAACTCTTGAGCGTGGTGTCCTTCTTTCCCACACATGAAGCAATTCCCCATCCCTTTGATGCAGTTCCCAAGGTGCAACTTCCCACATTTTTGGCATGTGGGTCGTTGAGCTTTCTTCCCACCTTTGTGATTAGATCCTCCAGCTTGAAACTCCATCTTTCGTTTCTTATCCCCATATCCATGTGACCATTCTCTAAACTCCATCTCCACTTTTAGGGAATATCTAACAACTTCTTAATAACTCCCAAAGTCTCGAATTTCAAGAGCCTTTCTAAGGTGTGGTTTTAATCCACTAAATAATCTATCAATTTTTCTATCATTGTTGATAAAAACCCCGAAGTGTACCTTGAAATCCTTGTAAAATTAGCTTCTAGGTTGTGACAGATTATCCTTCTTTTTTCTTGAGCTCTATGAATTCTCTCTCCATCTTCGTATGAAGAGTTTGTGGGAAATACATATTAAGAAACATTATCTTAAAGTATTCCCATTCCATATCTTCAATTTACTCCCTTGGCATGGTGTTCTTAATCAAATCCCACCATTGATCGACCTCTCAATTTAGACGATAAATGGATAGGGTCACCTTCTTCATCTCATAATAGTGAATCATAGAAAATAACTTCTCCATGGAGTCGACACACTGGTCCGCAACTAGTAGTTCGGAGGATCCACTAAACGTCAGTGGTCGTTGCAGTATAAAACATTCAATAGCCAGTTTCTCCCTCTTTGATGAAGGAGGATGTTCCCCATTATTATGGTTATTTTTCAGAACCAGAGATAATTGGGTAAGCATCTCCATGAAGTTTTCAACCCCACATCCCAAATTATTGGGGATGTCATTCGGGAAATCGTTGCATTGGCCCTTACACGAGTTGTTGGCCTGAATTCTCCTAGTTCACACCATTTTCTAAAATAAAAAGTTTAAAACAAAACATAAGTAAACAAGTCATGGATAACTTATTCATTTAAAATATTTATACGAAAAACATAACATATGGGATCCTTATGTAAATATTCTTGTGTGCAAATTTTTACTTAGTCTCATGCTATAGGTTTTCTCTACGGTTCGCTAATCCTAATTCCCAAATTAACAAAATCTTTCCCCTAATACCAACTATAGCATCCCATCCTTTTCTTACTTTAATATTACATCATTTTGAAGATAAAAAACATAATAGTATTACTCATAGAGTATCTGAAGGTTTAGTGTCTTGGGAAAACATGGACCGTATATAACAATTACAACATCAAGCATAAACATTTATCAAATTTCTTCTTCTCTACCTTCTTATTGGCACTTGTCCTATTTTTAGTACATGTAGCCACCTGAGGATATTCATAAAGAAGGGTGAGCTAAAAGCCTAGTAATAGGATATATAAGAAGAATATAGAATGATGTGAGCATAATCATGATATAGGAAAAAGATCATGAACATGATAGGAGGACATATTAAAGACTTGAAATGTGGCAATGCATAAACAAATGAAACATCATGCCTTATTGGTTAACTACCACACATAATTGTGAAACAAGATAGCATATTTTTCCCACATAATTTCACATTTACTCATGAGATTGATTACTTTACCCAATTCATTGGATATCTGTATAATTTAGGGTTCACCCATCACATTTAAACATTCATATTGCGATATATAATTCCGGGCGCACCTGTCACATCATAACATTATCATTTATCATGCATGATACAATGAAAATTTAACATAAATGAACACAACTGACCAATGAAAAGGAATGAGTTTCATCTCATAATAACACATTCATAAACATTGGGTTCCCAAAAGAAAAAGGGAATAACATATATGTTACATGAACCATAAATCTTGAATGAGAAGTAAAAGGCGTGTTCTTAAAAGAAGAGTTCTTTTGGAAAACATTTTGATTGAAATAAAAACCCAGGAAAAACATATATATCCCAGAAAAGGAAATAATAGGATGAATAAATGATCTTTAAGGAGTAACCATATCAAAAAAGGAGTGAAAGAGGGAGAACACGAAGGAAGAAAGCTGGGTTCGAAAATTTCCCCTTACCTGTTATTCGAATGCTTACTTCTCTTTAATGTCCTGTATAATGAAATTATATTCATTAATTAGAAATACAGAACCTTGTGTACATTAATATGGTTAATTATGGTTTCATCATGTGGTTTTATGTGCCTTTGGTTGAGTTATAGATTTTAAAAACATTATTCAGGAATGTTTGTTTTTATGCTTTTCTTGAGTGGTTCACCTGTAATCTTAAATTGAAGTTCGGGTTGAACATGGGTAAACATCCAGAACTAATATTACATGTTATTAATGAAATTACAGAATTTAAAATGATCTTATAATGAGATTTATTATATACCATGTGGATGAATCAATAGATAAAAATTAAATAAAGATTGTTTGGGTTAATTTGGGCATTTTTTGGATCACAATGAATTTGTTTTAATTTATCACTTAGGAATATGGCCATAAGTTAGTTCCAGAACTTTAAATAGGAGATAATACATATAAAATATTCTGGTTCAACCATAAAAATGGTTTTATTACTAGATATGAAGGTATAAAATGGAAGAAGAAAGCATGTCGTTCTTGAAGGTGATAAATTAACACCTCGCAAACAACGTTCTCTTTAATAAAATAAAAGGAAGAGGGAAAGGGGGTTGGATAATATAATATCACATTAGCATCATAAAATTACATTAAATATATAATACTGGAGTTACAATAACATTTGGATGAATATAGGTGGGGAGAGATCAAGAAATGAACTTGAACTTGAAAGGAAATTAATGGAGAAGAGGGGGAGAAATTACATCTTAAATCCTCCTCTTGAGATCCTCCTTAAGGAAGCTAGGCTTGGTCTTTTGATGAGACCAGCAGATCTTGGACGAGGGATAGGGGCTAGGGAAGATGTCTGGGCAGATTTTAGAGAAGGATTGGATCTTGAGAGGTGTGAGGAAATGAGGGTGTGAAGGGTTGTTTTTATAGTGGAGGGGAGAGGGGTTTCCTTAATATAAAATTCATTAGTTTATTATTTCTTCAAAATAGAAGGAATAGTGAATATTTCATGACCAAAAATTGTAATTTTATCACGTGATCCCAAACCAAGTGGGCTTACTATAGCAGAACATCACACATGACTCCATAATTAGCTTATTTAGCTTATTTTTGTAAATTACGGTATTTCACTATTCATCAAAAATTCAAGTATTTCAGAAAAATCCAAAAACTTTACCCCAACCATTTATAAATGTGTAGAATCCAAAAATTAAGTCCATTTTTCAAAAATAATTTTCTAAATATTATTAATTTAATATTTAATTAATATCATAATTTACTTAAGAAAAACTCTTTTTAAAAATTACAAATGATTTTATAGTGCTTTCAAAAATTATATAGGGTATTATCTAAAGACTATAAGACATTGATTAAATAATGTATGTATACATTTAATGAAGATACATTTTATTTTAAATAAATTAATAAATTATAATTAATTATTTATGACTTACCAAATACCAAAACATTTACTAAGGTCAAATTATCACTTTCTAAGATGTCTATATTTTATTTAATTAATCACGGGTAAGGTTACTCTTATGTTGGATTATTTACTATTCATAAGTGTCATAATAATATTTATAAGGTTATGATACTATTCACAAGAGTACATTACTATTCACCGAAAATTATTTTTGTTTCATTCGACTCCAAAAATCATTTTGAACACAACCGTGTATGTCAGATTTTTGAAATTCAAAACAAAGAAATGAAAAACTTATGTTTTAAGGTCACATAGAACTTAGTAGTTAATTATGTTGTGTTTTCATGTGATTTTATGAGATAATTATAAGAAGATAATTTCCATTGAAAAACTTTGGGTCGTTATATGAGCCTTCTTAAAAATCATCAGAATCCAAGATTAAAATTCACCTCTTAGGTGAAACTCATGTTCTTCAGACCACATTGTACTTCTTTTACCAACAATAACCCATAAGATGAACTCATTATCATACTCAAAACCATTCTATATATACTTTTTAGACCCTTTAATATAATCAAACAGTACTATTGTAGGAATTTCATATTTTATTTCATTCCTAAACACCCATTTAGAGGTCATTATACATAACTATCCAAATAATCACAAGGCAGTGTGGTATTAGAGTGACCTAAATTACCCACCATGTGTTCAATGTCTTTCCTAGTCATAATAAGCTCGATCTAGATTATTACACAACTTCGAACTCTCCTGATATTTGTTTAGGTCTCCCTGGACTAACTACCCATTCCCACATGAATGATTTCACATGAAACACATAATAAATTATGTTATATATTTTGGACCACCAACATTGTAACAATATAATATAACTTTTCCAACAACACACTTTAATTTACCCTTAATCAAATTATTTTAAAAAACCCTATAAAATCGAAAAAAATAAATATTTAGAGTGATGTACCATGAAACAGTGATATTAAAAATTGATTTAAGGGCATGTTAAATTATCCAAAATGAGAAAAGATTGTATCCACTCATGATTATACTATCCAAAAGTTAACAAGGAACATGGAGTGAAGTGAGACATATGGGATGTAACAAACCAAACTCCAATAACCTAGAGCCGATGCCTACATTACTTTTTTATAAAAAAAAGTACCTCCTCCTAAAGGTCTAATCAGTCTAGTTGTCTTGATAAATATAATACATACTTGATTCACATATTACATTATAAAAATAAAATATATATCATAAAAACATTCTATCATTCCAAAAATTATTCATATGATTGTTCTTCAAATCCCAGGGAAAAGAAATTTAAAAAGGGGTGAGCTAAAATGCTTAGTAAGAATTATGTAAAACAAGATATATTGTAAATTGTTAAGGTTAAAATAATATGGAATGGTAAACAACTAAAACACATTCCATTTAATCAATAATTTGAGCATAAAATGAATCCATGGATAATATAAAATGAATTATTGTAATGTATATAATAACTGAATTCCCAATGAAGGAAATGTATATTATTATAAATATTGATCTAAAAAATCATGGTATATCCAAAATTAAGGCCTTTTAAAAAGATATTTTAAACTATGGATATGCATACACAAAAACCCATTGAAATAATGATATCCATCTATCTTGTCTAATGAGACCTTTCAATGCATCGAGGGGATATTTATAACTGATACCCACCCATCATTGCACGTCTAATTAATTAGTAATAAATTTAATGAGCAATTTAATTTAAAAATAACATTACTTATTAATAAATATCTATATTGAGTAAAGAATTCATATTTATCACATTTCTCCCATCAATCAAGTAACTTTCATAGTAAAAAACTATATATAGAAATGATATACAATTTAAGGAATATGTATATACATGATAAATAATATGGATATTTAAGAGAAATTTAATTTCCAATTATCATAATAAAGTAAACTTTTAAAGAGAAATTTAATGTCCAAAAATTAATAAGGGATAAGAGCTGAGCATCAATTCATCATAAATATTGGTTTTTTAATAAAAGTATTTACTTTGGATAAATAAAAAAAGTGGAAGTGAAATATTAAAATAATATTTCAATAAATAGTTTTATTTTTAAAACCTTTGAAAGATTCTTGAATAATCTAGATGAAATAAAATGGTTATGGTTGTGGGAATGCCCGTTAAAGATATGTACGTTAAAAAGAAAACATTTATTTTAAAATATTATAAATAAAGATGAAGATTTTTTTAAAAACCATTCAAAGTGTGAAAAATTCAAGGATAACTTAAAATTTATTTCACAAACCATTTTAGTAATAAAAATTACATTTTTAAAACAATTTTAAAAAATATACCTCAATGTATGAAAGAGTAAGATGAAATGAAAATTTAATCATCATGAATAAATATATATTCATTTTAAATACCAGAAGGTTCGATTATATACCTCATATAAAAGTAAATAGATTCATAATAACAAATATGTTTCATTGGAGAGGAAATTTAGACGAAAACCGTCACCTCGGGTTCGAATAATCATGTACATTATCTATATTCCTGTATAATAATATTATGTTAATTTTTTTACTTTATTAATAACCATTTTAAACTTTATTATTCATCTTATTTTATTTATTACAATTCTAAATTTCATTACATAATAAATTATGTTCAAGTCACACGTTTTGACAATATTCAGTTAATATGTATAAAATGAGTTCAGTAGGTTGACTATGGTAAAATAGGGGTATGTTCCATAATATTAATAATAATCATAATTAAATAATTACCATTTTTATAGATTAATTATATTTTTTGAAACAAACCATGAAATATTTTTATGAGAAATGAACTACGTTACAATAACGGGAGACAGTAGGTTGTATGTAAACCTGAGTAATGTTTCTATTTTTCAATGATATTGACAGAAAGAAGGTATGTATTTATTTAACATACCATATTTATAATTTTATCATAAATAAAATATAATTTCTTTAAATAAACTTATATATACACTCCATGTGATGCAGTGGTGAAAAAGGAATCACATCACTTTGTGGATCTGGTAGTCCACACATACGCACAAAGGAACTTATCATTTTTCAATGAATTGAAAGGTAAGAAAATATGTTGTATATTAATTATAAATAATGATAAATATTTCATGAATATCATATATAAATAATAAATCCATCATTATAACCATCCATGAGTAGAGGTGATGGAAAACTAATTACATTAGTTCATGAGGCGGTAGTCCACCTTACACATGGACAATGGTTTCGTGACCCATTTCATATAAAGGTAGATGGATATAGGATTTTTAATTAACAAAACAACATATAAATATATAAATGATACTGGGTTTATAATTTTATCATTGTTTTATAATAATTTAAGGAGGTGTAAGAACAAATAAATGAAAAATCAGGGTTAAGAACTATAGCTCTTCTTCATGTAACCTCTTTAGGTTTATACATAAAACCTTCGAAGGATGGATTTCTATTTAATATAGGGACTCTAAGTACAATTTAGGGATGTAATTAATTAATTTTTGTAGGTATTGGATGAAATTAATGTCTCTTGAAGTGTGTATAGGAGAGGATAAGGTGTGTCCTTTTATAATCTGGGGAGAGGACACACTTAGAATTTTTAAAAATAATAAAATATATCAATGTATTAAAAAATAAAAATGGATTAAAAATCGAATATTTCACAATATTATTTGGTATAGAGTCGAATTATTTATATCAAATATAAATTTGACAAATATTTAGTTCATTTTTTCCCTTATCTCATAAGTTTAACCCCCAATAAACTTGTTTTAACATTGACTATGGTAACATATTTTTAGTATTTTTATGATTAATTATAACCAAATATTAAGTTCACCTTATTAAATAATATTATCTATGATAATTAAAAATATGGAATCCATTTTATCAAATTCAATTTAAAGATATTGGAAAAAAATAATTTAAAATTAAACCCAAAAAACATGACTAAAAAGGTTTTTAGAAAGATGTCTTTTTATGTATAAATATTTTTTATTCCAAATTCATGTATAAAATTAATTCAAAAGGCAGAAATTAGATAATAAAATTTCATTGAATAATATTTGTAAACCATTTTAAAAAAATTGATCTTTTAAAATTATTGAAATGAAAAGTTAGTTCTCAATAAAAATTAGTATTTTCACTATTCATTGGAAAATCAAACTTTCTAGAAAAATTCAAAAAATTCAACAAAATATAATTTTAAAATTATGTGTTAAAAAAATTAATTTCATTTTTTAAAATTAAAATCTAGTAATTTGGAAATCAATATTTTTAGTAAGTTCATCTGATGTGTCAAAATCCAATTTTGTTATAAAAAATGCTATTTTTCATTTTGACTAAACAATAAACAAATATTATTATAAATTTTTAAAATATAATAATGAATATTAATTATCCATGAAAATTAATTATTCTAACATCAACTAGATTTTTATATTCTTCCCTCATACAAAACATTCTTCCTAAAAATTTCATGTATATTACTTTCTAAATAAAATAGGGTGGCTTTACTTCATCAAATCCCCATGTTCCCACACCACTTCTTCTATTTTATAATTTTTAAAAAGTAATTTTACCAATAGAGTAATCTGATTCCTCAACTCTTTATCTATATTATTAAGGATAAATATAAGATCTTCATGGTATGATAGATCCAGATCTAGTTCTATTTCAAGGGTGATCACAAGCACTCTGTATGTAGTATACTTTCTTAACCAAGTGATATAAAAACACCATTTATTTCAGAGAGGATTGGTGTGATTTCAAATTGATAAGAAACATATATAATTATTTTAATAATATTAAAAGTTTTTATGTGCCCAGGTCTTAGTTTTCCCTTATTATTAAACGTTATAAAACCTTTCAATGGAGATACTTTCATGAAAACATGGCCTCCCAAATCAAATTTAAAATCAGTCCTTTGGTTATTTTAATAACTCCTTTTCCTACTTTGGACTACTTTAATGTGAGTCTAAAGAGACTTTGGAGTTTTTTGTCTCCTAAAAAAGTTTTGGGACTACAAGATTCGTTCCACCAACTTTATCCCAACAAGTCAGAGTAAGAAATCTCTTTCCATATAATGATTCATATAACACCATTTGAATACTTGAATAAAGCTATTGCTATTGGAAAACTCTAAAAAAGGTAAATAATGATCCCACATACCTTGAAAGTCAATTTATAATAACCTAAATAGGTCATCCAATGTATTAATAATCATTTCTTATTTACCATCACCGTGAGGATGTTAGGTGGTGCTCAAATGAAGCTCAGCATCCATATTCTTCTGAAATAAGTTTATATAATTTTGATGTAAGTTTTGGATCATGATTAAAAAATTAAAATAAGTATACCATAAAGTATTATAAATTCATTAATATAGAGTTGTGAAAGGTTTTTAAGAGGTAAATCTTCTCTTATAGTGAGTAATTTTGTAGATTTTGTATTGCGATAAACAATAAAAAACATTGAATCATTATTTATAGGAGTCTTTGGTAATACAATTAAAAAGTCCATTGTAATGTCATTCCACTTCCATATAGGATTGGTTAGAGGTTTCGGGAATCCTCTAAGATTAATTCTCTAATAGTTTTAATATTTACAAACTAATCGTCATAATATATAATTATAAATTTACTCACATCACGTTATCCCATTAATTTTTTTCCTTAATATCCAAATACATCTTGATTCTACCGGGGTGTATTAATAAATTCAATCTATGAGAATCATCTAATAATTAATTTTTAGATTATGTATATATAGAACATATATTCTATTTTAAAATTTCATAACTTTATCTTCATATATGTAGTTTTCAAATTCCCATCCTTCATAGATTTAATTTTCTTATGAAAATTATTATAATTAAGATAAGAACTTTTTAAATTTCCTAATAAATATGGTTTAGAAATTTTTTGAAAGAGGAGTTATATTTCCCATTAATAATTTTCAGATCCGCATTTACTAAATCCATGACCATAGGATCCCTATAAATTAACATTTTTGGATAGAACTCCATAATAGTTCATGTTCAATGAATCTTCTACCTTGTTTTCCTCCCTTGGGTGGCAGTGTATGGAGAAATAATAATCCTTGAGTAGATCGATCCCTCACATTTTCCACATGTTGATCTCATTACATGAAATGATGTATTTTAAACTCTTATTATCTATATATATCTCACATATTTACCATAGAGATAATGTATCCAAATCTTGAAACCAAATATTACAAATGCAAACTCAAGATCATGGGTTGAATAGTTCTATTGATGAGTGTTTAACTACCTTGATTCATAGGTAATAAATTTATCATTATACATAAGGACACAACCAATTACCTTCTTCGATGCATTATTATAAATACAAAATCCATAATTTCTTGATGGTAGATTCCAAATCAGACCATTGATCAATCTATAATACAATTATTCAAAACATTATGAACACTCATTTGTCTATAAGAAATTAACCCCTATAAATGTAATATTGGTTAATAGGTTATCCATTAATGATTTTTTTAAAATATTGATGATTGTATCCATATAAACCAATGAAAATATAGACCACAATTAAGTTCATTGGTTTCAGAAATTATTTAATTGAATTTTTCTTTACAGGATCAAATGAGATTCCATCCTTAAAGAGAATATAGCCAAGAAAAGAAACCCTATGAAGTGAAAATGCACACTTACTAAACATACAATATAAGCCTTTACCTCTAATAGTTTCAATAATGATCTATACAGAATTTTTATGATCCTCATAGATTTTATAATATACCAATATATCATCAAAAAATACCAAAAAAATTCAATATGTTCAATTAATACTATGTTTATTAGAACCATAAAAGCAAAGGGTATATTAGTCTATCATAATGGAATTTCTATAAACTCATAATTTCCATACCTCATAAGAAATGTCAACTTTAGAATATCTTCTTTCTTTACTTTCAATTGATGATACTCAAAATGAAACCCTCATTTAAAATTTATTGCGGTCTGCGATGTTCGTAGAATAAGTAATCATTTAGAGGTAGAGGATACATGATCATTATTAGAATATCAATGATTTACATAAAATAAATTCACATCCTCATATATCCATATTTTTTCTTAATGAAAAAAACATGTGATCCCCATGTTGAAACACTACGGTATATAAATTCCTAACCACAAAACTCCTCTATTTATTTCATTAACTCCAGTAATTCCACAATTTCCATTCTATACAGAGTATTTCATATAGGTCTTTCATCAAGGATTACAAATATGGAAAATTAAACATTATTATATGTTATATTTTTAGGTTATTTCTCAGAAAATATATCAATTCATTCATGAACAATATGTGCATTCTCAATTTGAAGATTACCCTTTCCATACCTAGGTTTTGTCTTCTCTTTTTCCCCAGGAATCTAATTTAGAATAGATATAGGGGGTGGATCTGGACACGACTTAGATGATGAAGTCTCCCCTATAATGATAATAAATTCCACATCATTATCATGAATATTAATGTCATTCTCTTTGAAAAAAATATTTTTCATCATATTTTAAAATCCAATTCATACCAAGGATTATATCAAAATAAAACATAGGTATTATAAAATTTTTTGCAAATAGGTCACATTTCTGTACTATAATGGGAATTGAATGACATGTCCTTATTGTAGTGATATTTCTACTATGAGTTTGGATAGGCAACTCCCTTCTTAAAGTTTTTGGGAAATATACAATTTCAATATAAAACATGGAAGATATAAAAGAGTGTAAAGATCAAGAATCAAATAAATCATTAGCTAAATTTGAGTTTATAAATTGAGAAGATTCCACCACTTCTTTAGGAACCTCAAACACAGCTGTAATGATCTCATAATATTTTATTCTCCCCATGGCCTTTTATGTGGTATTTTAACTTGATTCTTGAGACATCAGTTTTAATAATGCCCCATATCATTACATTGAAGCACTAGATAATATCGGCCTCTTTATTTACCTTACAATCATTACTCAGATGAACCATGTCTACACATATATAATAAAATCACATTCACTTCAATAAGTTTCCTAGATTTTTATATCCATAATTTTCACTTGATAGAAATTTCTCTATTATGTTTTTCTTCTTTAAACTATTCCCTTTTTCTAGGTGTTCAAGCGACCAATTATTTTTTCGATTTCTATTAAATATATAGGAATTAAAAAATTCCTTATTGTCTTAATGGTACATGATAATATATCATCATATGATTAAGATTTTTGATAAAATAGTTCCTTATAGAGACTTAGCTTAAGTTTGTAAAAGAAATAGTCAACCTTGTTTAATTGATTATATATATAGTCTGAATCATTCATAGATAATATTGTAAATTAATCCTAGTACTCTTCCATGGTTTCTTCTTTCCCCTTCATTAATGGGACTAAATTCATCTATATTTTAGTATACAACTTTTAAGGGAATTATTTTTCAAATAAAATCTCTTTAAAATTTCTATGTTTCTTGATTTATACTTCTTTAGCCTCTTTAGCGATTTGAATCGATGAGCACCATTAATCTTCATATCCTTTTAAAAAATTCACTTCCAAAATATTTTTTTTACTTTCATTATATCCCAAAGTACGGAATATTTTTTAAGGAACTCAATCCATTGCTCATCAAATAATGTATTATTAGTTCCATTTAAATATGAAGGCTTATGTCTTGTCATGCAATCCAAAATAGGAGATTTACACTATAGAAAAACAATTTTCTCCATCAAAGAAAGGTTATACATCATAACGTAGGTATACTACCCATATATTTTCATGATCTTCTTAGTTGCAATACTTGTTTTATTGTCTTTCTCAATATAACAATCTCTATATTCTTTATGGGTGTTAATTACATTTCTTTTTTTTGGTTCCATCACTTAATAATGGCACACGTTGTGTTAGCTCATTATCATAATGGATGTTGATCCAAAAAATAAAAATCCCTATAATGGTAAAAGTTATCAAATAATATAGGGGGTTATCATAATCATTTTTTAGCTATATATCCATTTAAAATATAGCTCCAAGGTTTTTACTAAACTTCTTATAATACCATTTGTATGAACCCCAACTCCAGTAACCTGATGCCAATATAAACTTTATTATATTAGTATTATAATCAAAGGATCTAATCCTGAAGGGACATTCAATTTATTAGTCTTGAAAATTTAGATACAAACATGAATATGATATTCTATTTGAAATATAAAATACATAACATAAAAAAAAATACTTCTTCCTTCATATTATTCATGAAATAATTTTCTATATCATAGGAAAAGGAAATAAAGTGAATGATGGGCATAGATACTCATTAAGTGTTATATACATCAAGTTTTATTATGAATCAATAAGGAATAATCTGTATGGAAAGGTAAATAACTGAACCATATTCCTTTTAATTAGTAATTTAAGCATGAAATACATATATGGATAATATAAAATTCCTTGATAATAAAAAATAAATTCTCAATGCTATAAATGCATACTATTGGACATCATGATCTCCGACATCATGATCCCAGACATCATGATATCTCTACTATCATGGCTATACTCGAAGAGAGTTTAAACTATGGGTAGGGATACACCAAAAACCAATTTAAATAAGGCTATACAACTAGTTTATCCCATGATACCTATAAATTAATCAAGGGGTTATCTGTTATAGGGACCACATATCACTATATGTCCAATACATTAATCATATATAGAATAATCAATTTAATTCATAAACAATACCTGGTATCAATAAATATCTGTATTGAGTAATGAATAAAAATTTATCATGTTTTTGCAATTAATTAAATAATTTTCATAGTAAAACCCATTATATAGAAAAGTTAAATGATTTAAGAAATGATCATGTCCATGATAAAGAATATGGATATTTAAGATAAATTCAATTCCCAAATATCATAATAAAGTGAATTTTTCATGGAAATTTTAGTGTACAAAATCTAATAGAAGATAAGATATGACCATCAATTCATAAATAATATTTGTTTTTTAATAAAATAATATTCATTGGAAAAATAAAAACATTGACTAAAAATATTAAAATAATATTTAATTAAATAGTTTTGATTTTTAAAACCATTTAAAACATGCAGAATATGCTATAGGGTGTAAAATTGTTATGGAGGTGGGAATGTCTATTATCACAATGTTTGATAAAAAGAAAACATTAATTTTGTCATTTTATAATGAAATTTCAAAATGAACCTTTCATGAAAAAAATTAAACATCTTCCTTTAAAACCACGATAAAATTTAGTGATAAATTAATTCTTATATTAAATCATTTGAGTAATAAAAATGAGTTTCGTAAAATAATTTTGAAAAATTTGGACATAGAAGAAAAATATACATGATCAAAAAGATAAATAAGATGGAATTTTATTTTAATCATACCTTTTGAAAGAGTAACTTGATTTTAATAATTAATAATCATAAATAAATATATATTCATGTTAAATAACATAATGGTAATTTTGTAATGGCCCGAAATTTTGAATAAATCTTGTTTCCTAATTTCATGTGTTATTTTATTTTATTTTTATACTCAACAAAAATGTTTTATTTGATAAACATGATTATAATTAAAATGAGACCAATGGGTTTTGACTGTTATATGACCATCAGTCAATATGACCGCTGTGAACAAAATGTTTTGATTATTGGTTAATTATTATAGAAAGAAGATTCGATGGCCTCATCCAGTAGTCTTGGACCGATCGAAGCCCATATAACAGAACTTGGGAAGGAGGTAGCACCAATGGGCTTTCCTCTAGACCAAACCCAAGCTGAACTTCATCGTGTGAAGCTAGAACGAGATCGCCTTTGCGAGAAGTTCAAACTGATAGAAATTAATACTCGTGCGATGTTGGCCGAGCCTCCCTCAGATTCTCTCACCTTAGCACACCTTACACTTAGGTCTTATGCTGGTGTGATAAGGGGCTATGTAAGGAGACCGTAACTGCCTTGTGTAATCCTTTGTTTTATATAAAAATTTGGGATTTCTTCTTATGATGATGTTTATGAATTTTCAAATGACCGGATAAAAATAGTATGCACATTTTTGATGAATTTTAGAAAAAGAATATTTTAAAAATGTTTAGGTAAACCTTAAATAATTAAAAATGTGTAATGGTTTTCAAAAAATGGTCTTCTACAATTATGTTCAATACGAAAATTAGAGTCTAATAAGATCAACTTGAATTTTGATGAATAGTAAATTATGAATAGTGATTTTATGATTAGGATTAGTAATGTGTTCAAATGGATTAGTAATCTCACTTAAAGAAAGTTTTAAAATAATCTAGGCACCATGATTAAGTAATGTGATTCAATAAAATGGTTAAATAACGGTTTCATAAATTATTATTCAAGTATTAGTTTTTTCGAGTGAATAGTGTTTTATTAATTAAAAATTAAATTAAAAATATTTAAAAAATTATTTTTATAAAATGGATTTCATTTTTGAACTCAGAGCACCGATATTATGTTATGGTAATTTTTGCGGTTTTTTCTGAAAAAATAAATTTTCGGTGAATAGTGCATTTATTTAAACAAAATAAATTAAAAATATTTAGAAAATTATTTTTATAAAATGGAGTTCATTTATGAAATCAGAGCATTTATATTTGGTTAAGGTGAAATTTTGGGATCTTTCTGAGAAAGTTGAATTTTCAGTGAATTGTAAAAATACAGTTTTAGGGTTTCGGTATGTTTAAATGACATCATAACTGTGTCATGATGATATCATGAGATAGTTTAAGGGATATTCGACCAAAGGTGATGCATTATTGTATGTGGGGCCCATTTGGCCTAACTTTATGGGAAATATCATGAGAGAGCACATGGGTTTGAGAAAAGCACATGTGAGGTGTCCCTTGGCCATTAATGCCTTGTCCCCTCATTTTCCCTATAAATACCAAGCCCTCCTCTCATCCATTAGACTCCCCACTATTCCCCAACGAAGTTATGGTCTCATTACCTCCAAAGGAGTCCTCCCATGGTTCCCCCAAGCCCTCAAGGTCCAAACCTTTGAGTTTTAAGAGTTATGTTTTAAGGTAATGGATCCGATCTTTCTCTTTCTTTTCAAGAAATCTCTTTTATGTAATTTCTTTTATACTCCATGTTCTTATGTTAAAGGGTGTTATTTTATACTCCTATTACTTCCCTATTCATGTTCACATAATGAGTGATCCCCTCTTACTCTCATTATTTAATTTTATGAAGTTTTAAGTGGCGCCGTTAGGCTGCCGAAATTTTTGTAACGGATTCTTTCTCCCTTCTCATTTTTCAAGATCTATTTTCCATGTAAATTATTTCAAGTTACTTTTTATTATGTTGGGGTATGATATCTAAATTTATCATACTGATATTTTATGATCATATTATGAGAGACCCCATTTGAGCTCTTCAATTCAGTATTTTAAAGTTTAAGTGGCGCCGTTAGGCTGCCGAATTTTTAAGTGGTTCTTCACCCTTCTCGTTTTGAAGTTCTACTTTCATGTCAATTATTTCAAGTTAATTTTTGTTATGTTGGGGTATTATATCTAAATTTATCATACTGATATTTTATGATCATATGATGAGATACCCCATTTGATCTCTTCAATTCAGTATTTTGAAGTTTTAAGTGGCGCCGTTAGGCTGCCGAATTCTTAAGGGATTCTTTACCCTTATCATTTTCAAGTTCTATTTTCGTGTCAAGTATTTCAAGTTAAATTATATTGGGGTATGATCTCTATATCTATCATACTGATATTTTATGTTCATATGATGAGAGACCCTATTTGATCTCATCAATTCATTTTTTTGAAGTTTAAGTGACGTCGTTAGGCTGTCGAATTCGTAAGGGGTTCTTTCACCCTTATCATTTTCAAGATCTATTTTCTTGTCAAGTATTTCAAGTTAAATTATATTGGGGTATGATATCTATATATATCATACTGATATTGTATGTTCATATTATGAGAGACCCTATTTGATCTCATAAATTCATTTTTGTTGAAGTTTAAGTGACGCCATTAGGCTGTCGAATTCCTAAGTGGTTCTTTCACGCTTCTCATTTTCAAGATCTATTTTCATGTCAAGTATTTCAAGTTACTTTTTATTATGTTGGGGTATGATATATATATCTATCATACAGATCATTTATGTTAATATGAAGAGAGACCCTATTTGATCTCATCAATCCATTTTTGGAAGTTTTAAGTTACACCGTTAGGCTGCCGAATTCTCATAAGAGAAATCTTATTTTTTTGTCTTCCTTTCAAGTTCTTAGTTTCAAATGGTATATCATTAAAATTTCATTACCATTTTCTTAAATACTTTATATTTTATTCCCCTACTGTTTTATGTATTATTTTTGAGTGGGTGACCGATGTCCCCTCTCTTTCCAACTTTTTCTAAAACCATGTATCATAGACGTTATGCTGCATAGTTTTCATCTCAAAATGCCTCCCTCTTTATCTCAAAATTATTTTTATGTTATTAAGTGAATACTCAAAGCTCTTATTTCTACAGGGGTATTCACATATATATCAAAATTTTCTATTTTAAATTCTGGGATTTACATACATGAAACCCGCTTTCCCTTTTCCGTGGGTTTAAAGTGACATAAAGATAATGTCTTTAAAGAAGTTTTTAAAACGTTATGATTATGAAATGAAACCCATTTCTTTTATTCTATATGGGTTGTTTATGAAATTATTGATGATGATATATGTGGCTCACATGATAATAAAGACATGTCAAGGGTGCGCCCTAATAGTGCTCCAATGCATTGGGTAAAGACTTAATCTCTAGAGATGACCATTTTAACGACGCCTTGGTGAATAACCTTGGAAATTTTTAACGAAACCTTGGGGATGGACCTTGGTGAAACGAAACGATTGTCAATATTAAATGTTTCAGCCACATATTTAAGTTTTGAAAAATGTTATTTTTATTATGATCTACCTCGTGATTTTTTTCTCATGCCTTAAAGTTCATTTCATGGCCTTATTGAAGTATCTCAAGTTCACATGTAAAATGTTTCTATTGTTTCCCTTACTGGGACTTTTGCTCACCCTTTCTTTTGATGTATGTCCCTAGGTTAAGAGATGCAGTAATGAACCTTGGATGAACTTAAGGAGAAGCCTTTCAAATGTTTAAGGAGAATGCTTTATGTTGTTTTCATGTATTATGTTCCTTGTTTCCAAGACACTAAACCTTAAATATCCTCAGTTTTGTGTAATGTAATGAAATTTTATGTTATAAAAATACGAGATGCAATAAATTTAATGCACCATGTAAAAGTAAATAGGTGAATAATACTAAATATGTCTCAATATTGTGGAAATTGAGATGAAATCCCTTACCCCAGGTCTAAATCATCACATATGTTTTCTCTATTCCTAAATAATAAAATTAAGTTAATCATTTACTTTCTTAAGATCCTTTTTCATGTATATTATCCCTTTTCATTATTTATTACAATTTAATATTTAATTACTTAATCAATTAAGTTCACATCGAATGTTTTGATGATATTTCATTCATATATCTAAAATCACATCGGTGGGTTGGCTCTATGAAAATTGGAATTTATTATATCATATATAGAGTAATAATAATAATTAATTAGTGATAATTTTATATAAAAATTATAATTTTTAAAACTAACCATGAAATATGGCTATAAGAAGTGAAAAACATTCTAATCATGGAGACTGTAGGTTTTAGGTACACATAATTAATTTTTTTAATTTCAATGATCGTGAAGGAAAGAAGGTAAGTGTTTTTTCACATCATATTGTAAAACTTATATTGTAAATAACATATTATTTCTTTAAATAAACATATATATACCCTTCATGTGATGTGTTGGAGGAAAATGAATCACATCACTTTGTGGTGGTTGTAGTCCACACATACACCCAAATGAAGTTATCATTTTTAAATGAATGGAAAGGTAAGAAAATATGTGATATATTAATTTTAAATAATGATAAATATGTCATGAATATCATATGTAAACATTAAATCCATCATTATAACCATCCATGATAAGTGGTGAAAGAAAATGAATTAAATTAGTTCGTAAGCCAGTAGTCTTCCGTACTCACAAATAATGGTTTCATTTCCCATTTGATGGTAGAGGATATGAAAATATGTTATTCCATAAACATAATTAAATATTATTATATATAATATTTTTTATATATTTCATCATGGTTAAATTATATTTAAATATGTTAAGATAATAAAGAAAAAAATTAATTGTCAAGAACTATACTTCTTCTTCACGCAACCAATTAAGGTTTAAACCTATATCCTTCATTAAATGGTTTTATGACACAAATAGGGAATCTAGGTCATGTAGAGGGATGTAATAACGGTATCTAGGTTTTTATTTTATTAACTAAAGATATCATAAAGTGTGGAGATGAGAGGAAAGGGGGTGTCCTCATATTAGATGAGAAGAGGACTTAATTGGAATTTTCAAAAAAGGATAAATATATTAATGTATTACTCAATAATGATGGATCCAAAATAAACCATTTCAGAATATTATATGATATAGGGTCTAAATAAGTCTATGGAAAATAAATTAGATAAGGTTTTAGGTTATTTTGACACTTATCGTATTAGTCCAACCCTGAGTAAATTGGTTTTAAATGAGGTAACCGCCTTTTACTGCTTTTAATATTCATTAAGACAGAAAAAATAGTTTTTTTTCTAATAATAATTATTATGATTCAATATGTGTACTAATTTTTTTAAATTCAATTTATAGAAGTGTAATAGTTTAGTTTAAAATTAAACCTGAAAAACACGGAAAAAAGGTTTTTAACAAAGATGTCTTTTTAAGTATATATTTTTTGAACAATCAAATTCAAAATTAATTACATGAAGAGTAATTGGATTATTAATAATATAAATGAATAAATGTCTCTTTGTTTTTTTCTAAAAAATGGATGTTTATAAATTCTTGAAACAGAAATACAATTTTCAATAAAAATCTGTATATTCATTATTCATTGGAAAATCAAACCTTCCAGAAAAACCCAAAAAAATTAAAACTATAATAACTTTTACATTATGTATTAAAAAATAAATATAATTTCTTCAAATTAAAATTATATAATTTTGAAATATATATTTTAAATAAAATCATATAATGCATGAAAATTAATTTTAGTCAGAAATATAGATTTCTTCCTTTTAAATGAAAAATAACAAAATATTCTTAAAAATATATAAAATAGAATTATTAAATATTAATGAGAAATTAAAATTATTTATTATAATATTTATAGGGTTGATGGATGGGATATTGGTACCTAAGGATTCCCCTCCATTATTTCTTTATAAATCTAAGGAATATAAAAAAGAGGGTTATATAATAAATCACTAAATTATTAAAAAATACCATTAATGGAATTAAACATGAATATGACTTGCCACTTGGTGCTGGGCCATCAGTAATCTGGTGTAACTCAATTGGGTAATTCATACCCATCAATAGATCAATAGGTACCTTATGCATTCTACTAGGTTCCCAATTGTATTTATTTCACCATAAAAATAACTCCACCATTCCTTATTTTGAAACCTCATTAACTTTCCTATAAATATTAAACATAAAATACATAGAGAATCCACAATGACCCCCAACATATTTTAATTCAAAATTATAAAATTTTACTATATTTCACTTTAACATAAATCCACCATCTTCAATTCCCAATAACACCTAATAGAATAGGCCATTAGAAACTCCCCACTATATGGATTCTTACCCAAATAGGTATCCACGTGTATCTTAAGTAAACTATTTAAGACAGTCATATTTTATGTTCATATATGATTCATAGAAGTCCCCCTCAATATAGTTTTTTTCTTCACATATAATCCAGGGGATATATCTTTTCTAAAATGGTTTCTAACAATAATATGTAATATACTATGATTAATCCTCAAACACATCTAACAACTCCAAATTCACCTCCTAAAAACTTCTATCACAAAAAAGTGGTTTATACTTTACTATACCAACATCTTTAAAATATTAATTAATCTATCTTCTTATGCCAGTAACTATCCATGAATCATTAAATGGTTACTTCCTAATATAGTCAACACATGTAAGTATTCTATCATGACCATTCAACTCCAATGGTTATTGTTACTCATATGTACAATACCATAATCCCATCCAAGTGATACATAACATTTATCGATCAACTATATCAAAAAATAAGTCTTCTTCTTGAGACCCAAGCTACCCCCAAAAAACTAAATTCATTGGACATGTCAACACACTCCCCTTGAAAGTTTAACATTATATAATCTTAATTTTTTCATAGACAATTTACAAAATTATACACCCCACTAGTTACCGTAAACATAGACTCTTCCTCATCACTAGTGATCATGTAAAATTTAAAAATGTTCTAAACCTTTTCATGATAGTTTCTATCAATTTATGCTAAGTTATACATCAGTATTATATTTATAGTATTTTAATCCATTACATGATTTTTTGATTACATGAAATAGAAACTCATGGTTTTTGTTCAGATTTATAATTGGTCATTTAGACTTGAATTAATTGAATTTTTTTCCACTAATTTAGAATTTATTTATCATACGGTTTTAAACCACCGCTAAAGTTGTCACAGATGAACTACATTTAGAAATATTATCTATATCACCACAAAATTTGATATATTAAGAAATTTTTATACCATATTTAGTGGTTATTTGAATCTATATAAGTTATTTAGAGATGGATAAAACCCCAAGTAGTTATTTAGAGATGTTTAAAACCGGAAATAAATATGGCATCACAAAAAAAATGCATTGCACTAGTCCATCTTATTACACTCGAGATAAAAAACTAGTATACGTCAAATATATATATAATTTATGTATACAATATAACACAATAGTAAATATGATTTCTAGATGTTATGATACAACATGAAAATTTATGTTTAATGACTAAATAATATTACAATTTAATAAATGTTCACTATTTAGTTTCTTAGTAATGTAGAATTTCATAAAATTCCAAAAAACAATCACTCACCCTTTAATCTACCTCAGTGATTCGCCTCCACTCCGCTCATATGGGTCATGATACTTATCAAATTCTTTCTTACTTCCTTACATTGGTTCTTGAATTTAAATTATTTAAATTGATATTAGTAATGTACATACTAAAAATAATAATAAAAGCAGTTTAACTAAAAGGATGATGTATATGTTTCTACTACTTCCAAATATAATAAATACTAAAATTCAATGTCTGAAAAATAATTTCCACAAAAAATTTTAAAACATTAAGAATCAATTTGATATTTCATTGGTTTAATAATTTTATAAGTTCCCATTTGAAATATCAAACAACAATTTAGTCCTCTTAAAATGATTTAATTTATCATTATAATGACCAAACTCATTTTCAAATCAAAACACATCTCCATCAAACCAATACTATTTCAATTACCAAACCTTTTAGTATCAAACCCATGTATATGTTTCACTAAATATAACAATTCATTCATATCCAAAATTCTTCATAATATAACATAGCCCACCTATTTAGGAATTTCAAAATATAACATAGAGACAATAATCTTGTACTTATGAACAAACTGATCAAGTTGTTAGTGATTCATTTTTCAATATTTACTAAAAACTAAAACCTCCTTTGGGTATGTTGGACAACCGTTTATAAAAAATGATATAGTGTAAGATAAAATTTATCACAAGTAACAATTATTTTGTGTTTTTTCTTTTAATATGTGTTTATGTGTTCAAAGATAATGAGTACACTCTACTAAAAATGGTAAATAAGAACATAGAGAACATAAATATGAATTAATTAAATTTATTGGTCCTAAATCCCCTATTGGTATTAGTATTTCTTTAAGAATACTTCATGCCATCCTATGCAACATAGTATCTAATGCACTATATGAAGTTGAGACCTGATCATAATGTCCCTTAATAAGTGATTATTTATCTTTAATATTAATCTTGAGTTCACGAATTCCTCTATATTCTTCCAGATCACTAATAGAAGTATCCCCTATAACCAAAATCACTAAAAATGATGTACATGACCTAAAAAATAGGAATGAAAAATATTTTCTATAACCCATAAGTAATATACTGATATTTTAAAATAATAATATGTTTGATATCATATACATCATGGAATGATGAGTTTAAGAGAACCATGAAATATTATTATTTAAATGTTATAAACATCATCATCATCTAATTTTATTGAAAACATGAGTGATGAAGACAAGAAAACAATAAAGAGGGCAGAGATCAAGGGGGGCCTAAAGTAATGTAGGCCAAGGGAATCCCTTCAAACAATATTCACACCCTTAGGGCTCATGAAATATTGGTTGTAGAAACAGGAGACACCCATACCTTGGATCGCTAAGGATGCAAGATGATATACGACCATATTTCCCTCATGCAACGTGTGCTTCAAGAAGCTATTGGAAATCAGACCTCAACACTTTCTAATGATGTATGAGATCCACCAAAGAGAAGAGGTCTCATCCTTCATCGCATTTAGAAGGATCATGTAGTATATTTCAGCTTCTGAGATATTAATATCTACTGTTGATAGATGGATAGACCATTGAGAAAAGCCAGAGCCTCTGCATGGAGTGAAGACCTCACACCGAAGTGGTCAGTGAATGCACAAGTAACCAAACCCCTAGGAGACAGAACCACCCCACCACCTCTCATGAAACCCAAGATATAGAGGCCATCTGTATTGAGTTTCAATCCCATCATTTGGGGTTTCCAGTGAACCCATAGCCCTCCGGAGATGCCCCTTAGATAGAATTCATTTCAGTTCGGTTGTAGAAGGTGAAGGGAGGGAGCATCCTACCAGTTCTCCCAGAGCATGACCAGATCAAGGAGGTGGCTCTTCATTCTTGCGATGATGGCCCTCATGGAAGAGAAAACCCCCTCATATCTGGATTTATTCATTTACCTCCAAAGACACAAAAACCCTGCTTGCAGAATTAACACCCTTGCAGATTTCTCGACACCTTTGTCACCCGCCCCTTGAAACCATCAGACCAGAAAAGGGGTGTCCGGGGGAGACTGAGAGGAAAAATCCCTAAAATCACCATAGAAGGTCCAGATTAACCTTTACCATTTTCTGTTGTAGAAGAGATAATACACACTCTCTTTCTTAAGGGTAGTTCAACACAAACATTAGGAGAACAGCGAGATGCCACATTTTCAAACCATTTAGTCTATTGGGACAACATTGTGGAGGAGCCTCCAATAAATGAAATTATACTTGGTTGGTATGTTCTTAATCCACATTATTTTATTCCAACATTCCCCCTAGGTTTGATAATATAGCATCCACTGAAATGCCTTGGAGGAGAAAGTTATAGAGCTTGCTGGAGAGAACACACACATTTTCGGGTCATTATTAGTCCCGATAAGGTGAAAGAGGCATTTTGTTCTTTTTATATTATAGAATTGATGAAATTAAAGAAGGAGGATTCTTCTTTAAAAGTGATGTTATATGATGGGAAACTTCAGAAACCCTGGGAAGATCCCAACCAGTTGTGATGCTAGAAGGACAACTTTCCCTCCCTAATAATCTAGTAGATGTGCGACTTCCAGGAAGAAAATATGGGGAGGGGAATGGAATTAAATGGGGACATGTTGTCGTCCTTCATTGCTGAGTTCCACTCAAAAGAGTAGTGCATGTATTTTCCCATTATGTTGTATCAATCCTAAATGTCCCAGGCCCATTTAGCATGCAAGTAGTGAATGGTGTCCGCCAAGTTGTGAACATTGATCTCGTCTTCCCGAATGGGCTTTTCCCTCTTCTCCCAATTCACCCAGTTTCATTTAACTTCTTCCCTTGCATCTAAAATAAACTAGGATAGAATATTTTCAATGTTAATGATAACTCTTTTTGGAAAATTGATTGAAAATAGGCCATGGACAGGAGTGGCGAGAAGAAAACAATTGACTAGTGCAATAAAGGCCCCAATGGAAAGGTATATACTCTTCTAGTTGAGGAATATGTCTATGATATTAGTAATAATGTAGTGGATGTATTGGAATCGAGGCCTGCTCAAGGAGATGGGGGTGCCAAGATAAATCATCGGCCATGAGTGACATTTCATTCCCAGGGTATTACAACTGGAAATATCCCGACATGAAACACACCTCTTGGAAATAAATAAGTTTCTTTTGGGCTTATTGATGACTAGGCCACGCCAGTGGAAATAAACATCCAACACCTTGATAAGGGCTCAGATAGATCAAATTTTTTCATTCAAAAAAATTATGTTTTCATCTGCAAACAGAAGATGATAAATAGGGGGGTGGTTCCACTTCCTTCAGTATGGGAGCATATCCCCATTACTCATGATTTTATGGATAAAGAAGCTGAGAATTTCCTAGTTGATGATAAAGAGCCCGAGGAGATGGGGTCACCTTGTCTTAACCCCTGAGTCGCTTTGAAAAAATCCATGGGACTTACCCACGAAGTTAACCACCAACCAGGAGGAACTAAAACATCTAAAAATTTTGTCATTCAACGTGGGGGAGAAGCCCATACCTACAAGCACCTTATTGATATATTTCCATTAAACCTGGTCATAATCCTTCTTCATATCCAGTTTTATAGCTAGGTTGGATCCACAAGCCTGGTTTTTGATATTCCACGCCATCTTTTGCGCAAGTGGAATGTCTCCCTAGATAGAGCACCCCTTCACAAACCCGTATTGTTCAACGGAGACACAGTGCGACCGATGGCCCAATATCCTAGCATTGATAATGCCTCCAAAAAGTTTATAAGGGAAGTTTAACATACAATCTGGATGATAGTGGTGAATATAGGAGGGTTCTTGATTTTTGGTAAGAGAACCAGAGTAGTGGAAGAGGTAAATCTCGATAAACTACCTCCCCGAAAGAAGTCTTGAATGGACTTAGTTATATCGAATTTAACCACCTCTCATGAATCCCTATATAAAGATTCAGGGAACCCATTTAGTCCTTGTGCACTATGGGCTTTAAGATTCAAGACAACCTTATGGATTTCCTTTTCTTCTGGGGTGGACATCAGTGCCTCATTATCCTGAGGAGTAAATTAGTTTTCGATAACATCCAGGAACTCTGCGGTGCCACTTGGGTAGCCGACTAGCATACGTGGATTCATCCCAGCAAGCAGATCTTTGAAGTAGTTGTGGGCAAGGTTCCCCACCACCTCACAATCATCTGTGTAAGACCGACCCTCCAACAAGATGTTGGGTTGAACCAAGTATTTCGTCTCTTTGATGCATACCTGAAAAAATTCAGTGTTTATATTACATTATTCGATCCATCTAATCAACAAAAATATATCTATTTATTCTTTGGAAATAAGCACTCAATATTTTTGTATAGTCATTTTATGCTTCAAAAATATGTTTTATTCAAAAATAGATTTATTTATTTTTGTGAGAAAATATTATAATCATTTTCCAAATAATTTAGAAGTTGTATTAAATAAAAATTATATAATTTTTAAAATCCTAATTCCATAATTATATTAGGGGGAACTTTTGGTATTTTATTGAAAAAACTGATTTTCTAGTGAATAGTAAAAAATACCTATTTTCTTTAAAATTTTCATTTATTTTAATTAAATAAAGTAATTTAAATGAAATATTTTATATAAAAGCAACGTAAGAATCATTTATATATAAATAGTCAATTTAATTAAATTGTAATCATCATTATGAATTATTTTTTTATAAGTTCATTTTTGTGCTTAAAAACACATTTTTCAAAAAACTATTTTTCATTGAATTTTATATGTTTATCATAAATTAATTTATGCCCCTAACACAAATTGAATATTGAAATTTTTTTTCCTTATTTGAAATTATTAGGTTACAATTTTTTTAAATAGGTTCCTTTTATTTTTATATAGTATGAATAGTAACAATGGTAATATTTATCACATTGATGAAAAGTAAAATGGGGGTAACCAAAGTTTAAACTATAGGGTAAGATATAAAATAACACTAAAACATTACTTTATCCTATTGTATGAGTGGTTTATAACCATATTTATTTTTAATAAGTTAAATATTGTATTTTAAAACATTAGTTTTAAAATTTGGACCCCAATATTAACTTGAATAAAGATAAGTTATATTTTATTCAAATTTAAAACTATTTTTTGGTATTTGAATTTAATGGAATGGTTAGAAGACACCATATGTTGTTTTATTAAAAAAACATAAAAAATTTACATTTTTATTATTTAAACAAAAAAATCATGAAAATTGATTTATTACTTGGTTTGAAGGTGAAATTATTTTTACTCTAAAATCAGGTATTTTTCTAAAAACTATTTTCCATGAATTTTATGTTTTTATATTAAATGTTATTTATTAAAAATTTATATTTCGAAAATAATAAAATGGATTCAAAATTTTTAATCATAATTTAGAAATGTGGTTAGAATTCCTCTTTTATTTTTGGTCATTTAATTAATTTATCATGATAAAAATTTAAGTTATCATGATGAAGGTTAAACAGAGTTTAAAGTGGATTAACTTGGAGATAAATCTTAAAATTTATCTACAAATTGTATTAATTTTTATGGATTTTTTATACCATGAATATAAAATTATCAAAAATTTGGTATTTTCTTGAATATTTCCTTTGATTATAAAATTTATATTATTCTCTGTAAATATTTAGTAAAAAAGCCATTATCTTGGTTTTAGATCTATAATATTTTGTGAATAGGGATAATGACAACTTATGTTATTTTATAAATTTTTATTTGAAATATAAATTATTTTTAACTTGGTAATTTATTTCAAATTATTAGTGTTTAAATAATTTTATTAAATGTGTATGCAACACCAACCCAATGCTCATGCACGAAGTAAAAAAATCAATTAAATAATTTTAAAAACTATAAAAGTAATAATTTTTTGGTGAGTTGTACGGAAAAATTAATTTTATAGAAAAAATAACATATTACATATGTTTGAAACTATTATATTCTAATCCCATTTTTTCATGTTGTTTTAAAAGTTAAATTAATTTAATAGTTTAAAAAAATTACATTAATGATATTTTATAATAAAAAATATTTGAATGATTTAAAATTCTAAAAAATCATATATTAAAACAAGTGAAGAGGATATGGTTTAAAATATAAACCTTTTTCCATTTTATTTAATTTTTCCTTTTATAGTTACTTTCTTAACCTATAAAGAGTAAAAAAAATTTATATTTCTCTAATTGTGAAAAGGGTTATGAAGGGATAAAACAAAGTGATTAGGGAAAAATAAATTATAAAAACTTGTCTAAATATTATTTTATTAGATTTTTTATAACTATTATAGTAAAATAATTTAATTATATCAATTTGGATTCATTTTTCCATGAAAATTAATTTATATTAATTTATTAATTTCATATAACTCTAAACGTTCCCATCCACTCACTTATAAAATCGGACCTCATATCCTCTCTTACTCACGCATTATGAATACTATTGTTCAATAAAAAAAATAAAAAAATACCTTCCTAAAATCCTACCCCACATTATTTAGGTATAATTTTTGTTATAATACCAATCTTTGAGGGATTAAGGTGTAAAAAAAGGATGCTGTCTAAATAAGAGTTATAGCTTTTAACCAAATGATTTATTTTTATTTATTATTATACCAACTTAAAATATTCTTAATTTTTTTTGAAATTATAAAAATATAATATTAAAAATACTGACTTGTTTTCATGTTAATGGAATAACTTATATCCACTCCTCTGCCAATAAATATGAAATAAAACAGTTGTTTGTGTGTACAACATACTATCACCTCGCAAATTGATGTAATTATTTTTTCCATCAACACATATATTGGATGGTTATAATGATGTAATTAATTTTTATATAACATATTACTTAAATAATTATAATTATGTAAATATAATTAGTCTTCTATTTTCTTACCTTTCTATCCATTGATAAATGATAACGTTGTTTGTGCGTACGTGTGGATTACCACCTCCACAAAGGGGTCTAAATCGTTTTAATAAAAAAATTGCATGGATGATATATATAATTTTACTTAAATAAATTATATTATATTTATTATATAATACTCATTTTTTAAATATAAAATAATACTTTCCTTATTTCCATCATTTTATTTGAAAAATGGAAATGTTACTGAGGAATATGTAAGACCTACCATCTCCCAAATTGTAACATACTTCATTATTCGTAACCATATTTCATGTTTAGTTTTTCAAATTATATCTAATTTATAAAAATTATAATTTTTCCATAATTATGATTATGTAAATGTTGGATTAATGACCACATTGACCATAGTCAACCTACCGAATTCATTTTGGGTATATGAGTCAAATATCATCAAAATGTAAGATGTAAATTTAATTGATTAAGTATTTAAATTTAACATGGTAATAAATAAAATTAAAGGAATAATAAACATGAAAATTGTTCTTAATAAATTAATTAATTAACATAAGTTTACTATTTAGGAAGATGAAGAATGTATGTGATGAGTTAGACTCACGGTAAGGGACACTTTGCCATCAAACATCATTCAAATGTTTTTAAAGATTTATTTTCTAAATAATTTTTCTTATAAATTCATAAAATTATTTTATGGATGAGTTTATTTGGGATAAATTAATTGTAAAGTACATTTTATATTTCACAAAACAATTATTACAGATTTTTTCAAAAGGAATCTTTTTACATATTTTATTTTGTTCTAAATTTTTATTTTAAGTATAAATGTATTTTTATCATGGTAGTTTATTTTTAATTTATATTAAAAGAATAATTACCTTAAATGCTTACGAAACACTGACACAATGCTTGTTCAAGCAGTATAAAAATCAAGTAAATAATTTTAAAAATTATAAATGTAATGTATTTTGGTGACTCTTACACTCCCCCAAATTTTATAGATCAACATAACATATTATAGAGTTTTGTAAGGATTATATTTTATTTCCACTGTTTTCATGTTGTTTTCAAAGTCAAATTAAATGTATAGTTTTAAAAATTATAATATTTTGTAGTAAACAAAATTTATATATTTAAAATTACAAAAAATAAAAACCTTTGGCTAGTGAGTAGAATATGATTTAAAATATAAACCATGGTCCATTTAAAGGTCATTTTTTATTTTTATAGTAACTTTATTAACCCATAAAATGTAAAATCATTGATATAATCGTAATTATAAAAATAGTTAATGGGGATTATAAAAAAGAGATAAGGGAAAAATATATTCTAAAATTGTTCAAATTTTATTTTATGAGATTAATTAAACGAATTCTCATATTATTTTCAAATTATTTAAATTTTGAGTCATTTATCCATGAATATTAATTTAAATTAATTTAATATTGTTATTAATTCCAAAGGTTCCCCTCCACCTCTATTAAAAAAAAACGCTTTTAACAGGGATAGGTAAAGGATTTATCATTGATAAGAAAGCACTAACTTCCAAAGCGATATTTAAAGTAAATATTTATCAGCACTGGGAAAAAGAATTAGTAAAGAAACCCTTTATTAGATCTAAAGAAAATCATTGATAAATGGGGCTTTCATGAGTGTTTTTAGCACTGATAAAGGTTTCCTTTATCAGAACATTTGTTTAGCACCGATAAAGGGGGTTTATCAGCACTTTTTTCTTACTGGTGATAAAATTTGAATAAAAATTTAAATGACCCCATAATTATGAGAATTATCCATTCCCCCAACTACCCCTCACTCACCCCTAACCCTTTAATAACACTCATGAGCCTACTTTCATAGTGCTAAATATATTATCACCCACCTACGCATGCATGGATTAGATCCCAATACCTACCTTCTATAATGAGAAGACCTTACCACAGATGTACCTTATTTTATTTTTAATTTTATGATATTTTTTTATTTATATTTTCAAACACGTTTTTTAGAAGTTTTTGATATATATATATATATAGATTTTTAATTATTTAAATATATTATATATTAATAATAATTTATATATTTCCTTAATTTATTACTCTATATGTTAAAGTAATTCATAAACTATAGGAAAGGATATTTAGAAAAATTATCCTATAGCCTTTATTTTTGATGAATGAGTAGTCTTTTTCAAATCACTTTGGTTTATGGTTTTGTGGTCATTAAATTTCCCCTGATCATTCATTTTCTTGCGATCAATATTCATTATCAATATTAATCTCTATTAAAACATTAATTTTTTCCTCTATGTCCACATTTTCACCTCTGACTATTGTTATCCTATTTGCAAACCAAGTTATGAGTAATTCAAGATAACATTCACAATTTCCTTTCCATCATTTCATAAGGATGTTTTATTAAGACTTTTTTTTAGTTGTGGGTTTTAAATAAAGGTATTTTCCAATGTCAAACCCTTGATTACCAAGTTCAATTTCAAAATATGAGGGAAAGGTTTATTAAAGTGTGTGGTTTGGGAGAATGTAACATCTCAATATTTCAAAAGAACACCATGTTCTATAGCATATACAACATGCACTAATGTGCTTAAGTGAACCATGAAATATTATTATTTGAACATAATAGTTATAAACTAGCTATTAAATTGGTGGGTTTAAATAAGAATAATAAAATTATGAAATATATATATTCATATTCAAATCAAATATATTGATTAATGTATAGTAAATAAACACTCAATTTCTTAGTAGAGTCATTTGACACTTCAAAAATACGTTTTCTTCAAAAATATTTTATATTACTTTTTTCTAAGAAAATATTATAATTAATATATAGAAAATTTAGAAATTTTATTTAATAAAAATGATATAAAATTTAAAATTAGTATAAAAAATTATCTTGGGGTGAAATATTTATATTTTCCTGAAAAAATTGATTTTTCAGTGAATATTGAAAAATTATGATATATAAAAACTATCACTTATTTTTATTAAATAAAGTAATTTACAAGTAAAATTTCATATTATTTTAACATAAGCAAAATTTATTTATAAATAATATAATTAATTATATATGGATCATTAGTATAACTTATTTTGTTATAAGTTTGATTTTAGGCTTAAAAACGAATTTTTATAAAAACTCGTTTTCATTATATTTTGTGTTTTTGTCTTAGATTCATTTAGGTTAGTTATAGAAATTAAATCTTGAAAAATTAATTCCACATTTAGAATTATGAGTTTCAATCTTTCTTAATATTTTATTTTTATTTTTATGCATTATGAATAGTAACCATGAAAAAATTTATCAGATCGATAAAAGGTAAAATGGAATAAACATTGTTAAAACTATAGACTAAAACATTAAAATTATCATAAAACTATACTTATTCCTGTAAAATGATATGTTTTCAGATGAAAGTGTTCTTAATGAGTTAAATAATTTATTTTAAAATATTATTTTTGAAATTGGGAACCCAAACTTGACTTTCAAAAAGATATGTTATATTTTAAAAATTATAAAACTATTTTCGGTCTTTGAATTTAATGGATTTGTTGGAAGACTAAATTTGGTTTTATATTGATATAAAGTTATAGAAATATTAATTTGTTATTATTCAGATTTTTTATGGAATCCTGTTTAATAATTTATTTCTCGGTGAACTAATGTTTTCTATGAAATGACTTATTTTCCTAAATACTCTTTTTCATGCATTTTGTGTTCATATATTTAATGTAATTTCTTAAAAATTTATATTTTTGAGTATGATTTAATGGATTAGAAATTTTTAATCATCATTAATTTTTTTAGATATACCCTTTTATTTTTGTCCATTTAATTATGTTTTTTTGGCACAAATGTCGGATAAATTTATTAAAAAAAGGAAAAAAAACAAAAACACACAATAACATACTGGAAAAGTAGCCCACATTAAAAAATAAGGTATCAAATGACTCAAATAAAATAACGTAAAGGAAAATTATCTCAGTAAAAATTAAATTTAACACTGTTAAGGTTTAAATGAGTTCAAAGAAGATTAAATAGGGTATTAGGATTAAAATGAATCCAAAATGTGAATTTATTTTATTGGATAAGAGTGTTTTTACCTGAATATAAAATTTTCAAAAATTTGTAAATTTCTTGCCACTTTACTATTATTATAACATTTATATTATTTTATGTAAATATAATGTAACAAATGTCAATATATTTATTTTAATATATATAATATTTGTGAATAAAGATAAAAATATATTATCTGTAGTTATAAATGGTTATCTAAAAGATATTTTTATCACATTAATTTATTTCTAATTTTCAATAATGATATAATTACCTTAAATTCATACACCGAACTAAAATAGTTTTTGTGAAACAATTTTAAAAATCAAGTATATAATTTTAAAACACTATAAAATTAATATTTTTAGGTGATTTTTAGTATCCCACAAATTTTCTTGATCAAAATAACATATTATAGAGGTGTTAATAGATTAAATTTAAATTCCATTGTTTTTATGTTGTTTTCAAAGTTAAATTAAATTAATAGTTAATAAACTCACATTTTATACATATTTTAAAACATATTTACAAGGATTTAGAGTTCTTTTTAAAGAATATGACCATATAATTCAATGTTTATTTAAAAATTATGGAATTAAAAACAAATTTTTAAAGTTGGTTTTAATGAAGAAATATTGTTGAGTTTTTGATACTGATTTTATTATTGAAATTTTGGAGATTATTTTTGAGTGTTTCAAATATTATTTCATGTTTTAATAATATATTTTTCAAACTTAATAAATCCTTAAAACATAGCCCACATGCCATATAGTTTGCCACACTGGGTCGGCTGGCTGTACAAGCCCCATGAAAGACAACTTGAGTGTCTGGGCTGAGGTAACTAGCTAGAGGCATGCATAATGGGTGGAAGGTGTGAGCATTGTCTCATAGGGAAACTATGTGTGGTGGTTGGATGATAGTATCACCAAGATGGGGAAATACAAAGTGGAGGTGGGGGTCCATTATCCCCAAAATGACATCACTTCATTGAGACAATGACACTTTTATATTTAATTAATCATCGCACACAGCCTCCGATTTGATGTTGGATGGGAAATTTGAGTAATTTTTTTTTCTTTTTACAAAAACAATGCCGCTCCACTCGCTTGCTCACTCACGCTCTCCACCTTAGACACCCAACACCATAATCCTCCATTATATATTACCTTCGACACTTGGAAACCACTACCTAAGCTCATTAGATAAACAAAATTTCCAAGCGGGAGTGCTCATTCTGGAGATCCAGTTCCACAACGGATCCCATCAGAATTTTCAATTGAAACACAAGAATCTAATTTTGAGATCCCTCCAGACACTTAGACGGATAGAGGGGTTAAGGAAGAAGGGACCAATGAAGGCCATTGTGTAGCTTCCACTACTTTAATTCAATTACCTCTACCACTACCCACTGCCATAAAAACCCACACTCGAGAACCTCCACAATGTCCCCACTCCCATGCAACCATGTAAGTGGTTTCCCCCATAGATTACTTCCACAATGCAAAAAATGGAATCCCCATTATCTAAGGGGTTTCTTTGTGCCTATTAAAATAGATAATATTCTTCAAAAATAAATAATTATTTTATGATGAATAAGATCTTCACAATGACCAAAATAAAGGCTATACTTGCTTATAAAAAACAAAGGAGGCCATGCCACAAGGGAGTCCCCACCCCCACGATGGGAGGCCCTTATTGGAGTAATAAAATGCTTGGATGCGACCTTTGTTAACACTTTATTTTATTTTTCATTTAGTTTTTATTTCAATATTCTTAATTAGGTTTATTTTATTATTTTTACACAATTAATTTATTATTTTTTTTAAAAAATACCTCCAGATTGTTGTTCTTATTTTATTTAATTTTTATTCTTATTATTAGGTAATAAAATCATAAAATTTAATTTAATTTGCTTTTAAATTTAATTTTTTTTTATTTTATTTTATCTCCCTATTCTACACATATTTTTTATTTTAGTTATTTTATGTTTTTAAATTTATTCTTCTCTTATTCTCTTATTTTATTTTATTATTCTCTCTCTTTATCTCTCTTCATCTATTTTATTGTTATTCTATTTATATTTTCTTATCTTTCATCTCATATTTACACCCTGAACTATTACCTTAAAAAATTAGGGGAAAACCTAAAGTTTTTCTTGGGGGAGGAAATTTGTGTTTTGATTTCATTATGTAAGAAAATTCATAAGTTTGGTTAAATGATTAGTGAGAAACGATTAAGTTCACGGGTATGGAAATACCCTCACCACTTTACTGACCCTAAACTCATTTCTTTACTATTATTAAATATTTTCTCTCGCATATACTAGATACAAGATCTTAATATTATGGATTTTATCAATCTAATAGATGAAATGACATACGATAGAGTCTGGTCCTGGAAGTTGTCACACTCTCGATTGAGGTGTTCAATAAAAATTTATTACAGGAGGAGGTGGAATTTAAATTGATAAGTAAATTCTAGATTTCATACCACTAAATAAAATAATATTTTTTCATCCATGATATCACATAATCTAAATTGTCACACTAAATTTAAATACAAATAATGATAATTATTGAACCCATAAACCAAACATCAATTTCTATGTTATTTATTTTCTAATCACATTCTCTTATTATATGTTAGTATAAATTTTATCATTTCATTTGTCTTATCAGAATTAATTTCATTCATAGAGTAACTAAAAACCACAAAATATAATTTGTTTAGGAGAATTAGATTAATTATGTGAACAACTAAGAAACTACTCAAGTGAGACAACCTTGGTTAGCCTTTTTTCCGTATTTGGAAAATAAATTTTATTTTTTAGTGCCCTACAACAGGCATACTACAAAATTATAAATGTTTTAGGGGATATAATAATTATAATACTTATATTTTTCTATTTTAAAATTTTATATAGACTTTACTTATTTTATAAATTAAAAATACATAACTTTTTTCACATGATTTTTTCAAATGACCATTTTTCAATACTTGGAACAGTTACTCTATGGTGCATGATCAAAAGCATGTGCTACACAATATTGAAAAGGAAACCCTTAAAAATATCAATGAACTCACTAACCTTGACAAGAATATGTTGAATGGAAATAACACATGACTTTTATTTCAAGATCTAGAAAATATGGTTGATTAAGTCAAACTTGATTATTAAAGACTAAGAAAAAAGAAGGAAGTTCCACTAGAGTTTCCTAATTTTAGTGAAGAAATAAAATAGGTTGATGTCAAATTAAAATAATATAAATATCCCAACCATTTTGAGATATATATTGAGGAGAACCATTATGATCAAGAGAGTGAAGTTGAATACTCATGTGTTGATAGGAATATGGGAATAGATACAACTCAATTTTTAATTAATGAGCACAAGATGAAATCCAACAAGATCTTCCCATCTACAAGATTGAGATTTAACACCTTTGATAATTTTTCTATCCTTGGAGGAAGAATCCACCCATGTTATGGAATTTGATGAAATGATTTAAGAGCCTGACTACCTACCTCCATCTACTGAGAATCAATTTTAAGAGGAACTCACCACTGAGGAAGTGATTAAACCAAAAAACAACCCAGGGTGATTATCTTGTTTGAAATTTTTTCATTTTTGATCTTACTCAATATTATTTGAGTATCAATACTAGTAGTTTTGAATTTTCATATTTGGTATATCGTTTCAATTCATTAGAGGAAGGTCAAGAAAGAATACATGCATCTGCTAAAGAACACAAGGAGATCCATTTTTTTTGCTGAAAATACATGTGAGGAATCACACGAGGATGTCCAAGTTACTATGTTGAGGGAAACCAATATTAAGGTTGATCATATTGAATGAGATACTTATTTAATTAATAATTCAAATTAAATTTTTTTTCATGTTAAAACACCTACTTAATTTCCCTTTGGCCAATCAATTCATGCAACCCTAATTAATGTTGTATTTGAAAATAAAGAGAATATTTCACAAGTAGCAACCAAGAAAGAAGTTGAACCATAATTTATCCTACCCTAGAAATAAATACTACACCTAATTGTGGAGGTAGTTAATCCAGTATACTATATCCATGGATCATTCCTCACCAATAAAAAAGAAGTGTTTGGTGGGAAAGGCCACATTTCATGGTTCATGTCAAAGAAGATCCACCCCCATCTGATTATGGGTAATCGATGGTACTACCCTCTGGAGGTAGTAAACAATCATGGTCCCACTTGGTGGATCATACCAAGACTTATCACTTTAATTTCTTTCAATAAATCTAGTTCTCAATTTCATTCTTAAGATTAGTCCAACATCCCACCTCACTCTCTATATCATTTTGATCCTAAATTAAATGATCATTTTTCTTAGTTGGGCAATTCTATTTTGTAGGACCATAATAAAACAAGGAATTCCCCAAATATCGAAGGAATATGACTAAAGCTTCGTGATAAAAAGAAGTTCATTCTTACATTCTTTATGTTCAAACTCCAAGAGTTTTTGTCTAAAAATGTGATTTGAGATTTAAAATCTAAATTTCATTCCCATTATTTGAATTATTCTTTACTTGAAATATCAATGAGACTTGATTTTATTAGTAATTCTATGATTACATGTTCTAGATTTCAATTTTATTGAGTTTAAATGTGTAAAATGTAGAATTAAATGCTTAAAGTGAAACATGGATATTAAAATGAGGACTTGTGGTTTGAGAAAATTAGTTGATTCATGTAAAAAAAATTTACCAATCATTTTTCATGTTTTGAAATCATAAAATCCATATGCATTTATTTTTTATATTGTTCATTCCTTGAGTGATTTTCCAATATATTATTTTCATTCTTGAGACGATTTCTATACCAAGTACATCTAAATGTATCTCAATCATATTTCTTGAGTGATATTGGGACATGTCACCTAAAATAACTTTCAATTAATCTTATCAATGTAACGACTATGAAAAAACATATTTAAAATGATAAAGGCATATATTCAAAATCCCTTATCCTTAAAATACCACCTTTATATCAATTCGTTTTTATCCCATCGATTCCATGAAATTACCTTATTTAGAATAGGCCATGTTTCAAGCCATTTTTATCCATTTATACCCTTCTCTTAGTATTTTCATGATATTTTAAAGTTGATGTTTGGGGGTTTTTAAATTAATTGTAAAAGGGATGACAAATATTAGAAGGGAAATTGTGGGAGTGATAATTGGGGGTGTTGATAAATTTCATTGATTCATTGATTCATTCATCATACTTTATTGTTTTCCCTTCTTGAAACAAATCATAAAAAAGGAATGGGTTTTGACTCAAAAGGACCAAAATTAACTATCACTGGACTGGTGATTTGTATCATATGTTTTTAGGTGGTGGATGTGACTTTTAATTAAAATAATAACTTTTAAAAAAGAAAAAAATGAAAAATTACTTCGAGAAAATCTATAATTAGTGAAAAAATCAAGAAGGCTCACAAATAATTCATTATGTTGTCATTATTTATGACCTTACTTTGAGTTTGGGAAGAGTGAGTTTTATTTTTTATGTGGAGAATTTAATTAAAAATTCACCTATGATATCATGATTTTTTTACTTTAAGAGATAATCCTCCTCTTTGAGACTTAATTTTAAAACATCAATTCACACTATCCTTAAAGCCACCAGGAGGTTTAAACCTTTATTGCAAGTCCACATGATTTTATTTGTATTTTTTCATTAAAAAGTGGATAGAAGATATCCTTTACATGTTTATGAAAAAGGGTCATGTCTTAATGATATGAGAATAAATCTATTTCAATTATATCATGAGTGATGAGTGAAAAGGTTAAAATTAGATGTAGATAATGATTTGAAATGTTTAATAATAATTAATTAAGGAACATGATTGAATGAATAAAAAATTTCAACCATTTTCAAAAGGGATAAATTAAAATACTCTAGTTGATTATTTCTTTGAAAATTGATGAATTCAATTGATATATCATTTGGAATTTGAATTTTTTTTGACCTTTAAAATTGTTCAATTTTATTTCTTTGGAATTTGAATATTGGTAACATTTGTTCCCTCTGATTTTCAATGTTGAGATTTAATTCTTGAGGATAAGAATAGTTTAAGTGTGGGGGTATTTGACACACTCATATTTTAGAAATATTTCTAAACATATTTATAACTATTTTGAGTGGTTTTAATGAATAATATCATATAGTCCAATGTTTAATTAAAAATAAGGGATTTATAAATCAAGTGTTAAAGTAGGTAAAAATGGAGAATGAATGTTGAGTATTAGATGTTTTATTTTTAAAATTTTACATATTACTTGTAATTGTTTCAAATATTTTATTTTTTGGTTTCAAATAATATTTGTGGTATTAAAAAAATATTGATCCAACTCAAGATAGCTCTCAACTGTGGGCCACATGCCATATAGCTGGCCCTATCGATCCTATTGGAAATGCGGCCCATAGGAAATCCCATTAAATAGGATGAGATGAGGGAACTATCTAGAGGAATGCATAGCTAGAACAAGGTGTCATAAGTAGCGCATGGGGTGACTCCATGCGGCCACAACATGATAACATTATTTGGATGGGGCAGTTTATAGCTACACTGGGGGTTCTCCTGCCCCTGAACGACTTCACTATACCAAGGTTTTGGAACTTTGATATTTAAAAAATCATAGTAAATAGACTATGTTTCAATATAAGATGGAAATTTTGAGTGATTGTTCATATTTTTACAAAAAAAGTTTGCTTGTCTCACTCACTCGTGTGCCCAGCGCTGAACACCCAATAGCATTGTCCTCCACTGCTTGCGGCCTTCGATACTCACGGGTCGCCGCCTATTCTCATTGGAGAAATGTCATTTCAACCCTATAAAGATCAGTTAAGATATCCAATTCCACCATGGATCCCATCCAAAGACATGATTGAACCCCAAGAAGATAATTACAAGATCCCTCCAGCCACTTCGAAGGTCATAAGGGTTGAAGAAGAGGGGACCACCAATGTATGCTACATCTGTACCACTAAATCTATTTAAGAACCTTTTCCACATCCCCACTCCCATTAAAACCTATACTCACTAACCTATTTCATGTCCCCAATCCCATGAAATTCATGCAAGGTGATTCCCCCTTGGATTACATGAACACTGTGAAAAAATAGAAACCCCATTATCTATAGGGTGTATTTTTCCAATTCAAAATGAGAATCCTTTTTTTAAAATAAATAAGGATTGAAATATTTGAGATATAATCATGAATATCAAATGAATTTATCTCCCTAACTATAAAAACTTAAGCAGTCCATGATGAAATATAGTTACCACACTCACAAAGGGAGGTTATTACTCGAGGAAGTCGAAGCTCGACTGCTGCCTATGTTCAATCTTTATTTTATTTTTCATTATTTTTTTATTTTTTTTATTATTATATAGTTTTTTTTATTATTTTAATGAAATTCATGTGTCTTAATAAAAAAGTTTTTTGAAAAAAACCTTCCTCTTCTTTTATTATTATTTTTCTTTTTCTTCTTAATTCATCAATTCGTCCCATTTTATTTTATTTTATTATCTATTTGTTTTATTTAATTTTCATTTCTTTTTATTCTACTTCTTCATATTCTATTTTTATTTTAGTTATTTTATATATTTATCTTTATTCTTATATTATTATCTTAATTTATGTATTTTTAGTACTCTCTCTCTCCCTCTGCATCTATTTTATTTTTAATCTTCATATTTTATTTTCTTCCTTATTATTTTACCACCGAAACCTCTTACACTAAAAAATTATGGGGTAAATCGAGGCTTATCCCAGGTGTGGTAATTGGGGTTTCTATTTCATTATGCATGTAAATATGTTAGTTTGATTAAGTTTGTTGTGATAAAGAGTGTAGTGTATGAGTTTGGTGATTTCTAACCATGAAACTGAAATCAAATCGGTTTCTATACTTTTATTAAATATTTTCACTCCCTTATACTAGATACAAGATCTTCATATTATATATTTAATATATCAAGGGGTTGAAATTAAATATTATGGATCCATGTCGTGGAAGATTTCACACTCTCGATTGAGGTGTGACATCAACCTTGATTATAGGAGGAGTTGAAATTTTTATTTTTAATGGCATTCCAGATTCCACACCACTAAATAAAATAATAGTAATTCATGCATAAAATCTAAGAAATGAATTATAAAACTAAATTTAAACACCAAAAAGAGAATTATGGGACCTGTAAACAAAAAAAGTCCAAGTTCCTTATTATTTAATAACATCCTGTATTTTAATGTTAGTATAAATATTATCATCTCATTTTTCTTCTCAAATTTTGTTACATTGAAAGAATAAATAAAAATAGAAAAAAGAAATTATTTAGTGTAATTAGATTAAGTAGGTAAAAATGTAAAGATACTCAAGTGAGATGACACTTCTCAACCTCTATGTTTCATTAAGAAAATAAATTCTCATTTTCCACTCTCTATGATAAGAGTGCATCAATAGACAAAAAAATAACATTAATGATAATTTATATAAAACAATATTTGAATGAATTAAAATTCCAAAAAATATTATCTTCATCCAAGAGAATGAGATATAGTTTAAAAAAATAAAAAATGATCCATTTTTAGGAAATTTTATCTTTTATAGTAACTTTTATAACTTTTAAAGAGAAAGAAACATTGATATCAACATAATTGTCAAATGGGTTAATAAGGGTTAAAACAAAGAGATAAGGGTAAAAACATAATCTAAACTTGAAAAAAATTATCATATGAGACAATTTTAACCCATAATTATCCTATATTATAATTTTACTAATTTTTTGTTATTTTTATATGAAAATTAGTTTATATTAATTTCATATTATTTTAATTACAAAAGTGCCCCCAAATCACTTATAAAAGGGAACCTAAGACCCCAATTCCTTACACCTTTTGAGCTATCTAATTTGTCCAAGAGAATCAAAAATACATTTTTAAAATACCTCCCAAAATACTAGTGGAATTATTTTGGATATAATACCAACCTTATAAGTCATAAGATGTAAAAAAGAAGCATGTCTAAAGGAAAGGTATATCTTTTAACTAAATATTTTAGTTTTATTTCTTCTTTTACCCCATTAAAATATTCTTCAAATATACTAAAATAATAATAATAAATATTCCAAATAGTTTGATTTTTTTTGTTAATTTTATAACCTATGTCTAAATCGTCTTCAATCAAATGGGAAATTATATTGTTGTTCATGTGTACATAAGACTACCACCTTACGAATCGGTGTAATTCAACATCTATCACTACTTCTCATGAATAGTAATAATGGATGGTTTATTATATATATATATATGATGTTAATGATATAATTATCATTATCTAAATATAATGTATCATTAATTTTTTTTTGCATTTCCATTAACCTAAAAATGATAACGTCGTTCCTGTGTACGTGGAGAATACCACCTCCATGAAGCATTGTGATTCGTTTTTCATAAACACATCTCATGAATTCTACATAAAAGTGAATTTAAAGAAATGATATATTATTAATTATACAATAATACGTTTTCATAGAAAAAATAATAATTAACTTCTTTCTATCATTTTATTAGAGAAACATAAATGTTATTCATGCGTAGGTGCAACCTACCGTCTCTATGGTTATAACATAGTTCATTTTTCATTATCATATTTTACGGATGGTTATAAAAAGTATAATTTTTGTATAAAATTTATAAATATTTAATTATTATTTTTGATTTGTTTTAATAATTACCTCATTGACCATGGCCATCCTACTAAATTCATTTTGGGAATATGATTCAAATAACATCAAAACATCCAACACAAATATAATTGATTAAGTAATGATATATTACATGGTAATAAATAAAATGAAATGAATAATGTACTTTAAAATGGTTCTTGATAATGTAAATAAATATCAAAAGTTTATTATTTTGGAAGATAAATAATATATGTGATATGTCAGACTGAATCTAAGGGGCAGGTTAACTTAAAACCACATTTTACATGTTTTAAAGATTTATTTTCTAAATATTTGTCTTTAATTGTCTTGAAATTATCTTATTAATAAATTTATTTAGACATAAATGAATTATAAAGGTAATTTTATTTTTATTTAATAGTTCATAATTTTTTTTAAAAGTAATCCTATTATGTATTTTATATAGACCATTTTGCCTTTATATACAAAAGGAAAAAAAGAATATTCCTCTTTAATGTATATGGTGTTAACAGAATTTCTTTCCACTGCAAATATTATTTGATGTTTGGATTCTTTCAAAATTCCCCTTGTTTTATTTAAATTAAAATAATTATTTTACTTTATATTGGGGATTTTAATATTCACAATAGGTTTTTAAAAGGATCATGTATTTTTATATTCAAAAATGTGTTTCATATGGGTTCAAGCGAGTTTTTCAAGGGTTTTTGGATGAAAAGGTGCAGGAATAGAAAATTTTATTAATTAAATGATACTTTATCATTATATATTATTATGGGTGATCCCAATAAAAATTATATGATGGCTGATCCTAATATATATTATACAATTAGAGAACCTGATATATCTCTCAAACACAATACGTAATGTTTCTTATCAATAAAGGAAAGAATGAGGGAGTTAACTAGGGATGTGTCTCCTATGGATTTAATTGGATTCTATTTATTCCTGAAATAAGGTCATCATGGGTTGTTAATATAGTGTTATAATCTTCTAAAAAGTGATTCTATTTTCATTGTATTTATATTTAATGTTTTCTTTGAGAAAAAACTATTTGTTTTTCCTCTAGATGTGATTTATTTCATATAATCAAAAAAATATTGTGATGAAGGTTAAAATTTTATGATTTTTTATTTTCTTCACTGGAATAACTCATTTATTTCTTTTATATCCCACATTGATATTTTTTTACTCATCGCACATCTTTAAATGTTTTTCATATGGTTTAATGATGAGTAAAAGAAAACAAAAAGTCATGTTGTCAGTCAACAATATATTTCATAAATGTAAAATGTGTTTTATTTTAAAATTTTTATATTTTATGATAATAAATTTATAATTATTATATGTTTCAATATTTTAATATATGGTTTTTACTATGTATGATTTATGACCCAATTCTCTAAAAAACTAAACATAAAAATGTCTTCGAAATGAAAGTAAGTGAATTCTTTTTTAAATATTAAATTTATCAATTTTTTTAGAACCACAACATAATTTTTTATCATAGGAAATGTTTAAAAAACTTTTTATATTGTTATATTTTTGTGATAGGATTAACATAAGTGTTATTGATACCATCATGAGTTTATTAGTTTAAGTTTGATCAAAGTTAAATGTAATAGAATACGCCATTTGAGGTTCTAATTGATGGGATTTTAAAGTGATTAATGATATTTTCAAAGATGTTTTATTGGGTTGAGTTATATATAACTATAGAGAACATAGCCTTTTACATAAATCATTACATGATTTTAAGTATAATTAAACATCAAATATCAAGACAAGGGTTGTAAAGTCTAATTTTTTTGGAAGACTGGGTACATAAAATTAAACACATAAAACATTTCTTTACTTAATCTTCATATTAAGATCCTAACTTCCATTATGATCATACATAGGAATAGGATAAATTGGGGTTAACATGAAAAAATGTGTGAGTTTAAAATCCTAGTAATGGATTAACCATAAGAATAGAGCTTTATCACATGGGTAAGAAGTCATGACATAATGAAAATAAAAGGCATATAACATATAGAATCATAACATATAAGTATGGTATCATATAAACATGGATTCATAGTAATGTAGTAGCAAAATAAAACAATAATTTACCATGATGAAATTATCATTCCACATAGAGGGTCCCATGTCAGGGTTAACCAGAAATCAGGTCGCACATGTAATCACAAGTCAATGCTATCCTCCAAGACAGTTCCACACGGTATCACAAGTTAAGGTCAACCTCCAAGACCATTACACATAACGTCTCATGAGACTAAAATTTAACTAATGAATTGGAGTAATATCTGGGAGAACCCATCATAAAATGTTCATGAATATTCTTTCAACATATAGAATCTTACATAATCAATCATACATAAACTTAGGGGAACCCTTGGAAAGAAATGGGTATCATAATCATGTCATAATTCATAATTTAATTAGCATATCATACAGGTTTCCATGAAAGGAAGGAATTTGAACATAAATAGATGTTAATAATGGAAAAACGTCATATATAATGTTAAGTTCCCTCAAACATAAGTGATAACATGTGAGAAGAGTATTTAAGAAATTTTAGCTTTAAAATCTTTTAGTGCGGTTTTAAGGAAAATACTAAAGAGAATTTAAAATAGAAAATGGAATAATATTTTATATAAAACCAGAAGTGAAACAAGATGGTTTTAATAATAAAAGCATTATTATATAAAACAAATGGTGGCATAAATTATATGGTAAAGTGTACTTGAAATTGTATAAAAATTCAAGAAGTTCCCTTAAAACAGGTTTACTTACTAGGATGTATGGATGAAGGAATCACTTAAAAACATGTATATCCATGAAATATAACAATTAAAGGATCTTGATACATGATTTTGGACACATAAAAGGCAATTAGAATATTTACATAAATAGAATATTGTATTTCATTTGGGTAAGAAGAGAGTAAGAATAACCTGATGGATTAAGAGAGGTTCAGGTAGAATCCTTTACGAAACCTCATTATAGTAACAAGTATACTTAGGAGGGATTAATGAAAGATAAATGTGTCTATAATCATTTATATATCATGAGGTCAGTATGGGGGAGGTGTGAAAACATACTTCGTCATTGGGTATTAAAAATAATAGATCCTAGCTTAGAAGAGATTCTTGAATAAAAGTGAGAAAGAGAGGATCCCTTACCTTAAGTCTAAAGGTGTTATCGAATAGATGTTAATGAACTGAATAATAACATTAGGTTCATTAATTAATAATTGCATAACCCATTTTACCTGTAATTGATTTAGTTTAACCTTTTTAAGTTCATTCAAGGCCTTTTTGATGGGTTAAGAGGTTCAGTTTCATTATTTGGGTCTGTTTGTTTCATGATCGGTTTACTTATATACATGAATGGATAATCATGTAAAATGAAGACAGATGTCCAAAATTGGAGTTATATTTTATTATTGTACATCCATAAGGTTACATGTTTGTAAATTTCATTTTCTTACTTGGAGTGAAGCTGAATCATTATATAAAACATTAATGATACCCTTTTGGGTTAGTTGGTGGTTTTTTATCACAACAAACAAGTTTTGTTTTATAAAAAAAAACATGTGTAAAAATGATTGTAGAACCATGTATGAGATTAATGTGGTTTAACTATGAGATAAGGACTAAAATGTATCCAAAACAAATATTTATTATGTGGGATAGGTGTATTTTGACCATTAAAATCCAATTCTTGTAAATTTGGATGTTTATTTTCACTATCCTTTGATTATAACATTTATATTATTTTATGTAAATATAAGGTAAAAAATGTATCTCCCTTGATTTTATATCTATAATATGTTGGGAAGAAGGAGAAAAACATATCTTCGATTCTAATTTTTTATTTTAAATATAAATTATTTTTTATCATTGTAGTCTATTTATAATTTTTGTGATGGAATAATTACCTTAAATAATTACAAAACACACATACAATGCTTGGGAAAGTAGTAGAAAAATCAAGTCAATAACATATTATAGAGGTGTGGATGGATTATATTAAAATTACATTGTTTTCAAGTGGGTTTCAAAGAAAAATTGAATGAATAATTCACAAATTACTTTAATAATATTTTTTCATAAAAAAAATTTAATGATTTAAAATTACAAAAAAATCAAATATTGGGGCTAGTGAGTGGGATGTGATTTAAAATATTAACTATGGTCCATTTTTAGGTATTTTTTCATTTTTACAGTAACATTCTTAACCCCTAAAGTGAAAAATCATCGATATCATCGTAATTATAAAAATGGTTAATAGGGGATTATAAAAAAGAGATAAGGGGAAAACATATTCTAAAATTGTTTAAATTTTTTTATATGAGATTATTTCAATTCATTCTCATCCTATATTAAAATTATATGAAATTTGAGTCATTTATCCATAGATATTAATTCAAATAAATTTTATAATATTTTTAATTCGCAAGGATCCCCTGCATCACTAATACAAAAAACGATTTTAGAAATTCTAGAGAGAGGATTTATCAGTGCTAATAAAGTACTAACTAACAAAGTGATGTTAAAAGTCAATCGTTATCAGTACTAGAAAAAAATATTGATAAAGGAACCGTAACATCCCAAGTAAATAAAGAATATGATATTTTCATATTTATTAATATTTTTGAATTAATTATTAATTTTACTTAAAATTGGATTCTATGTTATATGGGGTACCCAAAATGCAACAATGGGTTTCTCCAAAATCTCACGTTGCACACAAGTCTGAGTTATACTAAAAAATAATAATATAATATTATTTTAAATGGTTGTTAACGTCTAGCCGTTGTATTGATGGAAATGAATAGAACTAACAAAAATATTAATATACATGTTTATTCAATGTTTTTAAATTTATCCAATAAATGTTAGAGGCTTAAAATGCGAATGAATCTAATTTTAAGCATAAATACTCAACTATTCTTTAAAAGTTCGATTTACTGCCTTTTGAGGGAGAACTCTCATTAAATCTCATTTTGGTAACTTATATATGTTCTATTTTAAACAATAAAATTCTTCTTTAGAATCAGGACATCAAAAATTTTCTTTGGGTAAATTTTTGGTATTTTTCTCATAAAATTCATTTTTAATGAATAGTGAAAAATACTGTATTTTAATTCCAAACTGCCTTTTAATATAATATATTTATATTGTTATATTATATTTTGAATTGGTTTCAAAGTGTAATTAGATTATATTTTTACCATTTAGTCTAATTTTTGACATTTTAAGTAATTTCACATTGAAATTGGACATAAACAAGTGTAAATCTTTTGATAGTTATTATTTCTTAAAAACACGCTTTTTGTTTTGACAATGAAAATTAATTTTAAATAAATTAATCTATATTCATTGTTTTGAATGTAGTAAAATAGACATCATTTTTGAATTTGGAATATCAAATATAGCTTAGGCTGACTTTTTGGAATTTTTTTGAAAACCTTCATTTTTTGATGAATAGTGAAAACACTAAGTAATTCTTAAAAAACTGACTTCTTCATTTAAATTAAAATTTAACACTTCTATGAATTGAATTTCAAAAATCCAATATACATGGTTGTTAATAGTAAGTAATATTTGGTTCAATAAAATGAAAATAATTTTTGGTGAATAGTAACTTTTGAGTTTTATTTACTGCGGCTAAAGGTAATTAGGGACATTCAATGAAACAATAATATTATAATAATATTAAATTACCCTAATATGTGTCCTAATCCTATTGGTTGATACATTTCCGACCATGGGAATCCTTAGGTTGACTTTGGAACCCCATGGAGCCATATAAGAGTGATAATGACTCATTATATTAGTTAATTTAAAGTAATGACAAAAATGACATAAACATTTATCTTTTAGTAAATAAATTTTTACATGAGGTAATATAAGTTATCTATTCGAATATAAATATTAATTTGAAATATAAAAATATTTCCTACATAATTTTATTTTATTTATAATTTTTAGACATCATATAAACAAAATTATTTATGACACAATGATGATGCAGTGATTACCTTATTAATGAATGATTTAAATAAATGAGATTATAAAAATTAAAAAATATCCAAAAACTGTCCAATTCTTATTGGATAATATCATTTAAAACAATATCCATCTTATCTTTGACTTTAATAAGATTTAGACATTTAGAAACCGAAAATAATTATATAATAAAATAATATTTTCAAACTTACCTAATGAGCCTCTGCTCCCCCTTATAAAAATGCATCACCTCTAACCAATTAATCACACCTCTCAAGTCCCTTGTCTCATCAAAACTCTACCCAATTAAGCTCCCTAAATCCCAATATTCCACCTAGAAGCTTTACCTTAGGCAGAAAGAACTTCAATAAATTCTTTTTGGTTCAAACCAAAGGGAGTTGCCCAATTTAAAGGTAACATCTTCACTTAAGTTATTTTCTTTTATTTTACTTCTCCAACCCACTAAAATCTTTTTATTCATTTATTTTATAAAAATTCTAATATAATAAATATAATTGGTTTTTATGATAATTATTTGAACAAAACTTCCACACACCTCTATCTAATGGATAAAAATATACCATTTCTATAGACAGTGAACTACTGCCTCATGAAATGATGATTGTTCAATTATCTCCTACTGCCTCTCATAGTGGATATTATGATGGCACTATATTTATATGTAATAAATATTATATTTATATTGTTTCTATGATTCTTTATATTTCATTTATATCATACCTTTATGGTTTCCATAATAGGTAAACACGATAATGTTATTTGAGGAAATGCGGACTACCGCCCCTCAATGTGATATGACTTGTTCATACCATACATGGAATGTATAAAGGACAGAGTTACTGAAATTATATATAATATTATATTGAAATTTTAATATACCTATATATCATTAAATTTTCATTCCATTAAATACAAAATAGAAATGAATGTACCGTTCATGCAAACGTACGACTTACCGTCTCCATGAACGGTGCATTTCATTTATTTCCTACAAATGTTATGAACTATTACAAATAAATATATATACTGGATATATATGATATATCTGATATCTAAATCATAAATATCATTCTAGAGATAATGAAATTTTGACCACATTAACAACTTGTAATTATAAGAAGTTCATTTTTTACTCAAGTACCAAATATCAACAAAATGACCGTTATTAACTTAAATGATTACATAATGTTTATAACATGATAATAAGTGATATAAAAGGAATAATAAACTTAAAAAAGGTTCTTAATAATGTATAAATTATATTTAGTTTTTTATTCAGTAGATTAAATAATGAATGGGTCAAGTCAGACACGAGGCTAGGGACTTCATCTCAATCTCCTTTCATGGAGGCATATTTTGATTTATACACGACATTATTTTATGTGGTGTAAAAACCCCTTTGAATTTTCATTTCATTAAAAGGGAATATTTTTATATGTAGGGTTTCATGAAATTACAAAATGGAATGTTTCTTTTTAACATTCGTAGTGACAACACCCTTTCTGTCGTCGCGAGCATTATTTTATATTTGGATTCCTTAACAAGACTTAATGTTTTTAGAAGAAAAATAAATACTATATACTATTTTTATGTTTTTTGGTATTGAAAATGGTTTGGATAATGGATATAGTATATCAACATATTGAAATTATTTCTATGTGATAATGTTATCTTTCTATTATGCTTATGTTATGTGTTATGATTATGTTATGGTTCTTGGGCATTGTTTACGGATACAGGTGGTTCTGTGATAAACCTAGGGTGGGTGAGCCTAAGATAACTCTCCAATGAATTGGGAAAAGTGACAGATGTAAACATTAATATTTCTCCTAAGATATTTTGGGAATATATTGTGATGGGTATTCAAAACGTAACTCCCTATGTAGTTGTGATAACAAAAATGTAAGTATGATGTCGAAGCCATATGTTACCTTTATGATTTATTTTTTATAGGTGTTATTCATAAAGCTTATGATTTCATGAGGTACGTTAAAAATATTATTTTTTATGGACTAATGTTTTTTTCTTTATTTTATAACCCTTAATGAACTTTTTATGCTCATCCTAAGTTTTGAAATGTTTTTCACGGGACTTAAAGATGAATAGGGTCAAGGATAGGATGAAGGAAAAGTCATGTTGTCTAAAACATGGAACTAGACATTGCTCTTTTTTCTAAGAGTTTTTATTTTATGGAAAAAATGGAAACTGAGTAGAAGTGCCTACTTTGTAATTTTTGAGATGTAATGTAATAGTTTTGTCCTAATTCTCTAAAACTCTAAACCTAAAAAGAACCTCAATGGAAATTATTCATTTAATTCATGATTACGTAATGTTTTAAGGCTAGGTCCTTATAGTTTGTATCATAGGTCAGTTTAGAAAATTTTAAGAGTTATAATATTGATAAATTAATGTCCCTAAATTAATTTATGGTATGATAGAAATGATATAGCATTTACAGATTACCATGCTGCTTCACCTATGATATTTATGTGTTCAGAGTGGTTTTCCGCATATAAAACAAGGCATCTATGATGGGATGACACCAGGAGAAAGACAAGCTTACAAATAAAAAACCAGAGATGGTTGAATTAGAACTGAACAATTTGTTGTAGTGATGACATAGTTGACTAAGGCTATAAATGGTGGTGATATCCATGCATGAGATTATCCAGATCAACCATAGAGGAACATGTCAGTAGTTAAGCATTTCATGAGGCAACATCCCCCATCATGCAGAGGATCACCTGACCCTGTGCTAGCTGAATGGTGTATTATAGCAACGGAGAAAATTTTTGATGTCATGGGGTGTTCTTAACATCAAAAGGCTAGTCTTTCAATTTACCGTTTTGAAGGTGAAGTCGACTAGTGGTGGTAGATGGTGAAAAATATCAGGGATAATGAGGAGATTGATTCTCTTTATTGGGATGAATTCAATGTTATATTTCGTGAGAAATATATTTATAAGGTGGTTCATCTTAGGATTGAAAAACAATTCTAGGAATAGAGGTAGGAGAATGACTCAGTGGTTGCTTATGAAGAGAAATTCACTTGACTGGTAAGGTATGCTCCAAATTTCATACGAGATCTTGATAGTAAAATCAACTATTTTTACTGAGGATTAAATACAAAGTATCAAAGGTATTCAACTTTTCATGAGTTCAAAAGTTATGAAAAACTTGTTCTATGTGCAGAGAACGTGGAAATTGAGTTTTTTGATGATCATATGATCTTTGAAAAACAACAAAATAAGAGGCTGAGGTGGTAGATGAAAGGGAAAAACTCTTCAAACAAGTCTTATGGAAAGAAACTTAAGTTTACAGTTTGTGAAAATTATGGTAAAACGCATAATGGGGAATGTATTTTGAATTCTGGTAAGTGCTAACAATGTGGTAAAATGAGACATAAGGCTTGTAATTGCATTGAAAAAGATCAAGTTAATGGTAAGACAAAATCGGATTTACAATCAGTAAAATGTTTTAAGTGAAATGAAATGGGTCATTATGAAAATGAGTGTCCAATGAAGAACTCAACTGAGGGAATGCATCCATACTAAAAGTAGAAAGGGGTGGTGAAATATTTTTCAACTACTTCAGTAGATGTTGTTCCATCAAATGAAGTAGTATCGGGTACACTGTTTTTTTATTCAGATTATGCCAATGCATTTTTTTATTCAGGATCTACACATTAGTTCATTTCTGAGAAGTTTTCTAATAAATTGTGAATTCCATATCAAGATATGAATCCTGAACTTATGTTAAAAACACCGAGAGGAAATTTTGAGATCAAAATAAATTATTAGAACCCTCATGACCTTGTGTGCGGAAATAATCTACCTACAAACCTTATTGTTTTTCCTCTAGTAGAGTTCGATGTTATTTTGGGTATGGATTGGCTTTTTGTTTATCATGATAAGATTGACTGAAGAGAAAATGAGGTTTCTTTTTAGTAAGATTTTTATTTTTTGTACAATAATGAACCCTTAATTTTGATAACATATTAAGAAGCTAAGAAACTAGTAAAATATGGAAATGAATGTTACCTTGCACATATTGTTGAAAATAAAGGAACTGTTCAGATTAATGACATGCCAATGGTAAATGAGTACCTGGATGTTTTTACTGATGAGTTGCATAATATTATACCTAATCAGAAAGATGAATTTACTGTTAACTTAGTTCTTAATGCGATGCGAATTTCAAAACCCCCTATCGAATGGCTCAAATTGTACTTTTAGAGTTAAAGAAGCAATTATAGGAGTTATTAGATAAAGGTTTCATTAAACCTATCACACCACCATCAGGGGCTTCTATTTTGTTTGTTAAAAATAAAGATTGTTTAATGAGACTTAGCATTGATTGTAGAGCATTGAATAACATCACTATTAAGAACAAGTATCCTTTGCCTCATATCGATGATTTTTTTGATCAGCTCCATGGAGCTAATTATTTTTTGAAGATTGATTTGTGGTTGGGGTACCATCAGTTGAGTGTAAAGGAAGAAGACATTCCGAAGACTGCATTTCATACTAGATATGGCCATTATGAAATTGTAGTTATGCCTTTTGGATTAACCAATACACCTATTGTATTCATGGTTCTTATTAACATAATTTTCCGTGAGTTCATGGATAAGTATGTGTCCATGTTCATTGATGATATTTTTTTATTCCAAAAGTAAAGAGGAATATCAAAGTCATTTAAGGGTTGTCTAGAAAACCTTAAAAGAAAAAAAATCTATGGGAAATTCAGAAAGTGTGAGTTTTTGTTACATCAAATTTCATTCCTTGGTTACATTGTTTCAAAAAATGGCATAAATAATGATCCTACTAAAACAAAAGTTGTTGAAGAATGTCCAAGGCCCAAAAATATAACCAAGATCTATAATTTTATTGATTTGATAGGTTATTACTAGAGTTTTTTTGAAACTTTTACATGGTTATTTAACCCAATGACTATGTTAACTCGAAAAGGTGTTATGTTCATTTGGAAAAAATAACGTGATGATTGTTTTCATGAATTGAAAAAAAAGACGTGCGAATGCTCCAATTTTGGAACTGCCTTCCAGAAATAGTTAGTTTGTTATCTACATTGATGATTCATTGAAAGGACATGGTTGTTTCCTAATGTAGAAGGATCAGGTAATTGCATTTGTTTCACCTCAGTTTAATCCTCATGAGTTAAATTTCTATACACATGATTTGGAATTAGTAGTAGTTTTTTTTGATTTAAAAATTTGGAGGCATCATTTTTTGGCGTAAAGTGTGAAATATATACTGATAACATGTTTGAAGTATATATTCACTAAAAAATAATCTAAAATGAGGAAGAGGTTATGGATGGAATTAATCAAGGGTTATGATTGCACAATTCATTACCACCCAGGAAAGGAAAATAAATTGGCTAATGATTTGAGTCAAAAAAGTAATGATTCATTAACTTTGTTATGTTAGGAACAATATCCTTTGATTAAAGATTTGATGAACTTTGGAATAGAAGTTGTTGGTGCAAGAAATTCCGCTGTTTTGTTTTAGGTGTCAGTGAAATCATCTCTATCAGGTAGATTTAAGAAAGCACAGAAGGAAGATAGTGAGCTTTAAAGAATGGTAGGGTTGGTTTAAAAGAGTATGTTTTCTGAATTTAATATCAATAATGATTGTATTTTGATATTTGGAAAGATATTATGTGTGCCTTATGATTCACAGTTAAAGAAATAGTAGTTATGTAAAGATCATAGTTCTCTGTTTTGAGTTCATCCTAGTAGTACTAGTATGTACAGAGATCATCGGGAGTATTACTAGTGGAATGGAATGAAAAGAGATATTGTTGAATTTACTGTGAAGTGGTTGACTTTTCATCAGGTTAAAGTAGAGTGGTAGTTACTGAAAGGGATGCTTCAGACTTTACTAGTGCCAGAGTGGAAATGGGTAAATATATCCATGGAATTCATTGTGGAATTTCTGAATACATCTTGAGGAAATAACGCAATCTGCATTATTGTTCATCGATTGGCTAAATATTCTCACTTACTTCCTATTTGAGATACTTTGTATCTAGATCAAATTTCTTGGTTTTATGTTAAATAGATAGTTAGGTTGCATGGAGTTCCCCTCTCCATTGTATCTTATCGTGATCCTAGGATTACTTCTAACTTTTGGAAAGGCATTCAGAAGACATTGGGTACTGAATTAAATTTTAGTACAGCTTTTCATCCTCGATCAGATGGGCAGTCCAAACGAACAATTCAGACCTTGGACCATATGCAACGTGCTTGTTCACTAGATTACTAGGGAAGTTGATACCAAAATCATTCCTTGGTTGAATATTTTTATAATAACAATTTCCATTCTAGTATACAGATGGCTCTATTTGAGGCATTATATGGAAAGCAGTGTCGAACTCTAAATTATTGGGATGAATTAGGTGAAAGGAAGATGATGGGATCGGAATTGGTAGAAGATATGGCAAAAATGGTTCTGTTGATTCAGAAGCACATGAGAACAGCTCAGAGCAGGCAGAAAAGTTATGCGGATAACCAGAGGAAGGATCCTTCAATTGAGGTAAGTGATCATATCTTTCTAAAAGCTTCTCTATGGAAATGTGTGATGGATTTTGGCAAGAAGGTAAAGGTGAGTTATAGGTTCATTGAAAACTATTAAATGCTGGAGAAAGTTGGAACAATTGCGTACCGAGTGGCTTTACCTCCAATTGTATCATAACCACACAATCTTTTCATGTTTCTATGTTCAAAAAGTATATTTTTGATCCATATCATGTTTTGAGCCTAGAGGTAGTTCAATTAGAAGAGAATCTCTCTTTATAGGAACAACCAGTCCAGATTCTTGACCGAAGAGAGCAAGTGTTGTGGAATTGTGGGGACACAATTCCCAAAAGGGGGGAAGGATGTAACATCCCAGGTAATTAAAGATTATGATATTATCATATTTATTAATATTTCATAATTAAATATTAATTTTACTTAAAAGGGGGTTCTATGTTTGATGGTGTACTCGACACACAATAATGAGTTTCTATGAAATCTCATGTTGCACACAAGGCTGAGTCATACTGAAAAATAATAATAGAATATTATTTTAAATGGTAGTTAACATCTAGTCATTGCATTGAAGGGAATGAATATAACTAAGTACAATATGAATATACATGGTTGTTTAATGTTTTTATATTTATCTAATAAATGTTTTAGAGTTAAAATGTGAATGAATCTAATTTTAAGCACAAATACTCGAATATTCTTTAAAAGGTCGATTTACCTCCTTTTGTTGGAGAACCCTCTTTAAATATAGTTTTGGTCACTTTTATATGTTTTATTTGACAAAATAAAATTATTCTTTAGAATCGGGACATCAAAATTTACTTTGGGTAAATTTATGTTGTTTTTCTAATAAAATTCATTTTTTAATGAATAGTGAAAAATACTGTATTTTAATTCAAAACTGACTTTTAATATAATTTATTTATATGGATAGATTGTCTTTTTAATTGGATTTAAAGTGGAATTTGATTATATTTTTATCATTTAATCCAATTTTGTTCATTTTAAGTTATTTCACTTTGAAATTGGACATAAACAAGTGTCAATCCTTTGATAGTCATTATTTCTTAAAAACACGCTTTTTGTTTTGACAACATAAATTAATTTTAAATTAACTAAAAGAACTTATATATTTTGAATTTGAAAAATTAGACATCATTTTTGAATTTGAAATATCAAATATAACTTAGGATTATTTTTTGGTATTTTTCTGAAAACCTTCAATTTTTTATGAATAGTGAAAACATTAAGTAGTAGTTAAAAACTGAAATCTTCATTTAAATTAAATTTTACAACTTCAATGAATTGAATTTCAAAAATCGGATATGTATGGTTGTTATTATTAAGTAAAATTTGGTTCAATAAAATTAAAATAACATTTGGTGAATATTAACTTTGACTTTTATTTTCCGCGATTAATGGTAAATAGGGTAATTCAAGGTAAAATTAATATTATAGTAATATTAAATTAACCTAACATGTGTACTAATCCAATTAGTTGATATATTTAATACCATGGAAATCCTTGGGTTGATTTTGGGACCCCATGGAGCCCCTTAAGAGTGATAATGACACATTATATTAATTAATTTAAAGTAATGACAAAAATGACATAAACATATATCTTTTAGTAAATAAAATTTTAAATGTGGTTATATAAGTTATCTATTAAACTATAAATATTCATTTGAAATATAAAAATATTTCTTTCATCATGGTATTTTATTTAGAATTTTTATACATCAATTAAATAAAATTATTTATGACACAATGATGATGCAATGATTACCTTATTAATGAATGATTTAAAAAATGAGATTATAAAATTTAAAAACCATCCAAAACCTATCCAATTATTATTTGATGATTTTATTTCGAACAAGAGGAATCTTATCTTTGAAATTAATAATTTTCAGACCTTTAGAAACTGAAATCATTATATAATAAAATAAGATTTTCAAACTTTCCTATCGAGCCTATCCCCCCTTATAAAAATCCATCACCTCAAACCCATTACTCACACCTCTCAAGCTCTATGTATCATCCAAAATCTACCCAATTAATCTCCCTACATCCTAATATTCCACCTAGAAGATTTACCTTAGGCAGAAAGAACTTCAAGAAATTCTTTTGGTTCAAACCAAAGGGAGTTACCCGATTTAAAGGTAACGTCTTCTCTTAAGTTATTTTATTTTATTTTACTTATCAAACCCCCTAAACTATTTTTATTCATTTATTTTATAACAAAACTTGTATACTAAATATAATAGGTTTTTTTATGAGAATTATTTGAACTACACTTCCACGCACCCCCATCTAATGGATACGAGCAGACTGTTTCTATAGACAGCGAACTACTGCCTCCCGAAACAATGATTGTTCAATTATATCCTAACGCCTCTCATGGTGGCCATTATGATGGAAATGTATTTATATGTAATATATATTATATTTATATTGTTTCTATTATTATATATATTTCATTTATATCATACCTTTATGGTTTCCATAATGGGTAAACGCCATAATTTCATTTGAGGAAGTGCGGACTACCGCCCCCTCAAAGTGATATGACTCATTCATACCATACATGGAATGTATAGAGGATGAATTTACTGAAATTATATATAATATTATACTAGAATTGTAATATAACTTTGTATCATTTTTTTTAATTCCATTAAATACGAAATAGAAATGAAAATAGCGTTCATGCATTCGTATGGTTTACCATCTCCATGAATGGTGCATTTCATTTCTTACCTCCAAATGTCATGTACATTTATAAGTACATATATATACTAGATATATATGATATATATGATATCTAAATAATGAATATCATTCTAGAGATAGTGTAATTTTTACCACATGAAAAACTTTGAATTATAAGAAGTTCATTTTTGAGTCAAGTACCAAATATCGACAAAACGACCGTGATTAACTTAAATGATTAAATAATGTTTATAACAAGGTAATAAGTGATTTAAAATGAATAATAAACTTTAAAAAGGTTCTTAAGAAATTATAAATTAACTTTAGTTTATTATTAAGCAAATTAAATAACGAACAGGTCATATCGGACACGAGGTAAGGGTCTTCATCTCAATCTTCTTTCACTGAAGCATATTTTGATTTATACACAAATTTCTTTTATACGGTGTATAAACCCCTTTTAATTTTAATTTCATTTAAAGTGAATCATTTTCTATATATCATTTTATTAAACCAAAAAAGTAATTTTTCTTTTTATTGTACGTAGTGACAACGACCTTTCCACCGCTGTGTGCATTATTTGATATTTGGCTTCCTTAAACAATCCTTAATGTTTTTAAAAGAAAAATAAAGACTATATACTCCTTTTATGTATTTTGGTATTGAAAATGGTTTTGATAAAAGATTTATTATGTCATCATATTGAAATGATTTCAATTTGGGAATGTTATCTTTCCTTTATGCTTATGTTATGTGTTATGATTATGTTATGGTTCTTGGGTATTGTTTACGCATACAGGTGGTTCCGTGATTAACCTATGGCGGGTGGGCCCGTGATATCACTTCAATGCATTAGGTAATGTGGAAGAGGTAAAAATTAATGTTTCTCCTAATATATTTAGATAATATACTATGATGGGTATTCGAAACATAACTCCCTATGTAGTTGTGATAGCTAAAATACCCGAATGGCCCGAAGGACTTAAATATTATTGATATTTGATATCACCCCTTTAAAGTGATGAGGGGGAAATCTTACAAGGCCCGTAGGCTCATAGATTACATGGCCCGTAGGCTTGGGAAAGTACATGAACTGAAGGTCTTAGGAATTCAACTAGACTATCTACAAGAAATTGCCCGTCCCTAGCATCTGCATCATGATAATAGCTCTCCACCTTCGCATGGCCATCTGGCTAGGCTTTCATGCAAGACCATGTTGGTCATGATGGCATAGACATACCCTCTCATTCTGGAAAATCCATTTGGATCTACATTGGTGAGTGCAATTGTTCTGAATCCTCTTCTGGGTCATCTCTTTTTTTGTATTCTATCTGGGGAAATTGCATATGGCCCGAAGGCCTTGAGGTGTCCTGAAGACCTTAAAGGTGGCCCGAAAGCCCTATTGACCCGAAGGCCTGGGTGACCTGAAATCCTTAAGGACTCCAATCCCAAACCGGTGGCCCAAGATGAATAGTTCCAACTACTACAGTACCGAACATTACCTGCTACAGTAACTGCTACAGTACCTACTACAGTACCCGCCCAATGTACAGCTCGGCTACAGTACCTGTATAGTGTAAAGTTCTACTACAGTACCTGTACAGTGTACAGTCCTGCTACAGTACCTATACATTGTACATTTCTGCTATAGTACTGCACAGTGTACAGTCTTCTACAGTGCCTGCTACAGTACAAGAAAATATACCTTTCCCTGGTTTTGAACCTGGGTCTTGTGGATGCACTTAAGGTTACCTCACCAACTGGGCTGAGGCTCATCTGCAATTATGATAGCTATAATGTAAGTGTGATATAGATTCCACAAGTTACCTTTATTATTTATGTTTTCTATGTGTTATTAATAAATCTTATGATTCCATGAGGTATGTTAAAAATATTATGTTTTGATGATATAATGTTTTCTTTAATTATTTTATAACCCTTACTAAGATTTTTTATGCTCATCCCTAGTTTTGTAATGTTTTTCACATGTCATAAAGATGAATAGGGTCAAGGATGGGATCAAGGAAAAGTCATGTTGTATAAAACATGAATGAAGACATGACTCTTTTTTTTAGAAGTCTTTATTTTATAAAAAATGGAAATTGAGTGGAAGTGTCTACTCTGTAATTTTTGAGATGTAATGTAATAGTTATGGCCTAATTCTCTAATACTCTAAACCTAAAAAGATCCTCAATGTGAATTATTAATTTAATTCATGATTATGTAATGTTTTATGGATGGGTCTTATAGGAACCCTTTATTAGATCTAAATAAAATCACTAATAAAGGGGGGCCTTTATGATCACTTTTTTAGCACTAATAATGGTTTATTTTATTAGTTATTTAGTTTAGCACTGATAAAGGGGGGATTTTTCAGCACTTTTTTCAAGCGCTAATAAAATTTGAATTTTTTTAAAGGACCCCGCATTTCTCAACATTGTCCATTCCCCTGAAAAACCCTCACTCACCCCACCCCCTTAATAGCAGTCCTGAATTTTCATTATTAGTGCTAGATATATTATCACCCACCAACGCATTCCTGGATTTGAACCCAGGACCTACCTTCTACAATAATAATACATTACCACTACCCAACCTTGTTTTATATTTAATTTTATGATATTTCTATTTATTTATTTATATTTATATACATCTTTTTTAGAAGTGTGTGAGATATATATATACACTTTTAATTATTTTAATATATTATACATTAATATTCATTTATATATATTAAAATATAAATATAAATATATATGTCTATTAATACACACACATATGTATATATAATCATTAAATATACACCTTAATGCAATATTATAATGTAAATAAAATGGATAATTTTATTACTTTAAATAAAATTAATATTTAATATTTAATTCCATTTGTTTTATATATTTTAAAAGACATTTTTTATTTAAATATATATTTATATAATTGATTTATTATAATTAAATATAAGAAAACATGCATATATATAATTATAAATAAAAATAAATTATGAAAAATGATAAAATTTCAAAACTGTAATATCTAAATGAATTTAAGACATGGGAATAAATTCAATCCCCACTTAACATAGGAAACAAGAATCTCTTTTATTAAGTTGAAAGATTATCAACTATTAAAAAAAAGTGCATCGAAAATAAAAATTCAGTTTTGGCGGGCTTATGGGCCGTTTTATTCATAAAATAGTGACTAGGGTTCACTCTAATAACTATGGAATATATCTATTTGTATCCTTCAATTTGATATGTGGTAGTGCCCAAACGGACACCGAGATCAAAGTGTTTGGAAATTTGATGTTCAAATCAGGTTTTCTACTTATCTGAAACCATTCATTTGTCACGACCCGTCCTCGGGACCCATGTCGTGACTACCCCAAGCCTGCCATCCATAGGTCAGGGGCTGGCGACTAGCACAAAAGGCGTAGATCCTGATAAAAGGGAAGACATTGCCTTTATATATGTAAAGAAACACACCAGAGTACGCAAGCTGAAGTAAAAAATAAGTAAACTGAGTACAAAAGTAAGTGCTGGAAAGTAAATGAGCCAGAATACAAACCCAAATGAAAGTACAGTACAACAATAAAGAAAGAACATTTTCAGTAAAGTAAACCAGCAACCACTGAGTCGTCCTTCGGATATCCCACCAGAATGGTGGGTACAAATGATCTCCTCAGCTCCTTGGGTCCAGCCGTCCGCTCTGTGTACGTCCTGCCAAGTGGTCTACCTCCAGGTACCATCCCGCTCCACAAGACTCCACCTCGATTAGTGTTGTCTGTCATCTGCATCCAACACAACGTAGTGCGGGCATAGCCCGTGCAGGGGTGAGTATATGATACTTAGTAGGGACCCCGAGACCCCCGAAGGTCTCCAAGAATCCACAAAGGACAAACCACAAAGGAATGATACAAACACGAAGTATCAACTGACTCTACTTAGGTATATGCCCATACATATACCTAAGTCGTCAATTCCAATTCGTCTCCAACTCACGAGCCCATGTACAACCCAGTACACACAGGAAAACACAACCTAGTACACACTGGAAAGAAAGTCAATCACATCATTGATAATGAATGAATGTCAAGAAACAGCTCACATAGTTATACTTCTCACAAAGTTGGGTGGAGATGATAGATGTAGCCTCTGAATCATCTCCCATGCTGAACCCACATAGGATTCATGTACAGAAGTCATCGCTGCCGAACCCACCTAGGATCCTAGTACAGTAACCATCACTGCCGAACCCATGTAGGATCCAAGTACAGTCGTCATCGCTGCCGAACCCACCGAGGATCCAAGTACAGCCGTCCTTGCTGCTGAACCCAGATAGGATCCAAGTACATTCATCATCATCGTCACTGTCGCAGCCAGCTCTAGGGTTCCCGCACACAGAACGCTCGATTCCAAGAGGGTCCGCTCCACGAGCCAGGGGGGTTGATACATCAATTTTCATTAATTCTAGAGTTTATGTATCCCAAAGTTTCGTCTTGTCAATTAAAACTCAACGCAACAGAGGGAGCATCAATCGGACGCCTGGTGTGAGAGATATTGGCTTTTCCGTCCCTGGGGCCCGGTTAGAAATAAACTCCTTTCTAACCCGGATGATATTCAAAATTTTCCAAAACTCACTTATAGTATCACAAAAGAACAGTCTCGTCGAAAGGGTCCTAGTTCCATACACGGCGCGTCGTTTGGACGTGGGGTCTTTAAGTTATTCCCATTTATGTGATTTACAGGCCCGACCCGTTCAGCCTAGTGGGCCTACGGGTCAGGTTGGCCCAGTTTGACGAGTCCGACCCAGCAGGGGTGTCAGATCGGTCCGAAGAAATAACTCAACTTGGCCCAAAGGTACGTGGCCCCGCGGGGTGCGGCACGGCCGGGCGTGCGGCCCGATTGGCTCGGCCGAAACCAAGCGGGTTCGAAGGGGGGGGGCTCGGTTTTCCACTTCAGCGGTGCCTCCCTTCCCCAAACTAGCCAGCTAGACCGACCGGTCTTCTGTGCACACGGGCTGAATGGGCGGGCCGCCGGTCCTCCAGCGGGGCGCCCTCTTGGCGCCGTGGTCCAGCTCCACCTAAACGGCTGACGGGTCGGCCGGTCCTCTAGCACGGCGCCCTCCTGGCATCACGGCTCCTCTTTGCCCAGCAGGTCGATTGGCCGGCCAGTTCTTCCACCGAAGCGTCCCGTGTTGCGGGCCGCGGTTCTTCCCGCACAACCGGTGTGACGGTTCTGGTTCCCTTTGTCACATTCCTAGCATGATGCAATAGTGTCATGCCTCCTTTGTCGTATTCCTATTCTAGAATAACTAAACGAGAACAACAGAGGGTTGTTGGGCCGTGTACATTTGACCCGCACCCTCTATGTTAGATGATAACAATCGGCCATATTTTAACATCGATTTCCAAAGGGTACGGGGTACGTAAACATCCACTTTCAAGAGTAAACCACTACCTCGGTATTCGATGTCGTTCCCCGGGAGTCACGGAAGATGGTGTCCCGGGGTGAGGTTTCGAAGACGACGTTGGCGTGCATCCAAGGAGGGAACGTCATCTCCACACTAGTTGCGGAGAGAAGAAGGAAAGGCACATCGTCGATCTTTGTGGTGACATCGTTCTTCGTCGAAGAGATGACCTTCTTCATAGAGATGATGCCGTTCTTCAAAAATACTAGAGTTCTCCCACTTCCTCCTCACATAACAAATCATAACCCAAAATAAAATAATGCTTTTTCTTATTTAATTAAATTATGCGATGCATTCAAATTTACAAAATTCAAATTCGAATTCACTTAATTAATTAAACCATGTGTTGTATAATTAATTAATTGATAGGTTGGAATGTTTTAAAGAGGGAGAGAGGGGAGAGGAAGAGTTACACATTTAAAGGATACAAAATTAATGGGGAGTTCCCATGTAATTAACATGGGAGTTCAAAGGGGTTAAGGGGTTATATAATGTTAAAATATTGGGGATCGTGTGGGCCCCACCTCCCCCAAAACCACACATGGGAAGTTGGGTGGTTGTGGGCCCCACCAACAACTTCACATGGGAGAGTTTTACTTCGAAGGATAAAATAAAATAAAATTGTACACAATTTTATTTACTTCTTATTTAAAACCCAAAATTTAACTTCTTCTCCCGAGAAAATGCATCTACGGTAAAAGTCCTCTTAAGAAAATACCAGCGTAGCGAGTTCATCAGTGCCCTTAGATTTTAATTCTGAGCATCGGTTCAAAAGATAGAAAATCCTGCTCATTCGTTTACTGAACGTACCCGAGATAAACTTTGAAAATTGATTCCGAGCACACCGGGTCTCAGAATCAAGTGCCATCAAAAGCCACAGACTCATAAAATTCCAAAGTATTTAAGAAAAAATTTTACCTGAAATTTTAGAGTCTTTACATTACTCCCACCTCAAGGATTTACATCCCCATAAAGCTACATTATAATCTAGGGAGACAAATGAGGGTATTGTGCACGCATCTGAGCCTCCTGCTCCCATGTGCTCACCTGATGGTTCCTATGCTGACACCAGATGCACACTAGAGGAATCAATCTTCCATGTAGGACCCGCTCCTCTTGATCCATGATCTTCACCGGGACCTCTGTGATTTAGCACCGTCATCAATTTCCCGCTCCCTGTGGTCGATGATATGCCTCGAGTCATGCACGTATCTCCTCAGCTGAGATATATGGAAGACGTCATGCACCCGATGCAACTGAGGTGGAAGGGTCAAGTGGTAATCCACCTCGCCTAACCTGCTGAGGACATGGAAAGGTCCGATGAAGTGTGGAGATAACTTTCCACCCCGATCAAATCTCCGTAATCCATGTCGAGGTGAGACCCGTACGAAAACGTGGTCGCCAACCTCGAACTCCAGTGGTCTCTACCTCCTGTCAGCATCAGACTTCTGTCTACTCTGTTCAGTCCTCATCCGCTCCTCAATGATATGCACCTTCTTTGTCATAGCCTGGACCCTCGTTGGTCCTACCAGTGCTGACTCCCCAGGGTCAGTCCAGCATAGAGGTGATCTTCATGGTCGGCCGTACAATTCCTCGTATGGTGCCATCCCGATGGTGGAGTGGTAGCTGTTGTTGTACATAAACTCCATCAAGGGTAGGTGATCCTCCCAGCTACGACCAAAGTCAAGGACCCATGCACAGAGCATGTCCTCGAGTTTCTGAATGGTCCCCCCTATCTGGCCATCTGTCTGAGGATGAAAGGCGGTGCTCAAACGTAGCTGCATCCCAAAAGCGTCCTGCAACCCCTTCCAAATCCGGGAAGTAAAGCGAGTATCTCGATCAGAGACGATAGATGATGGAACACCATGAAGCCGTACGATCTTCTAAATGTGGAGGGATCCCATGATCTCCATTGAGACCTGCTCTCTGATTGGTAGGAAGTGGGCTTACATGGTGAGTCGGTCTACGATCACCTAAATGGAGTCGTGTCCTTTGGAAGTATGTGGAAGCCCTGTCACGAAATCCATGGATATCCCATCCCATTTCCACTCCGGGGCCTTTAGGGGATGTACTAAACCTACGGGTACCTGGTGCTCTACCTTCACCTACTAGCAGGTAAGGCATCATGAAAAGAACTCTGCTACAACCTTCTTCATACCCGGCCACCAGTGTTGTCGTCTGAGATCCTGGTATATCTTCGCTACTGCTGGATGTACCGCCAATGGGGAAGTGTGAAACTCCCTCAAAAACACCTCCTATAATGCAACTGGTACCATGGTACGTCCCCTGAAGAAGATGACATGCTCTTCTCCTTCATAAAATCCATCATGCGCCTGCCCTATAGAAATCTTAGCACGTCGCGCCTCACAGTAAATTTCCCCATGCTCTGCCTCTCTGACCCGCTGAAGTAGTGGAGGATTGACTATGGGGGACTGTAGAAAGGCTGCTCTATCTCTATCCATGAAAGATATCTGCAACGCGGCTAGCTTCTCTATCACCTCTCCAAGTAGCTGAATGCCTGATCTCCTGCTGAGAGAATCTGCTACTACATTCCCCTTCCCAGGAGAATAGACTATCTCAAAGTCATAGTCATGGAGAAACTCGATCCATCACCATTGTCTCAGGTTCAGGTCCTTCTGCGAGAATATATACCTGAGACTCCGGTTATCAGAGTAGACTGTAAAGTGCTCACCAATCAGATAGTGCCGGCACCTCTTCAAGGCGAATACTACTGCTGCTAACTCCAGGTCATGAGACACACCCGAGTCCGGTCCTTGATGCATCGTAGTAAACTACGTACCCAACGCCCTCATCTGGTAGCTTTAAGATGGGTGCACTGGTCAATCTCTCTCTCAACTCCTAGAAGGTCTGCTGACATCTTTCTGAACACACGAAGTGTTTCCCCTTCATCATAAAAGCTGAAAGTGGTGCTTCAACTCTGGGGAGGTCTGGCACAAATCTCCAATAGTACCTAGATAGACCTAGGAAACTCCGCACCTCCATCACGCTCCTGGGTGGTTCCCAAGAAAGTACTGCCTCAATCTTCTTAGGATCCACAGCAACTCCCACCTCAGAGATGACGTGCCCCAAGAAGTGGACCTCTCAAATCTAGAACTGACACTTTGAGAGATTACCATAAAGATGGTGCTCTCGGAGTGTGTCCAGTACAACCCGCAAGTGGTAGGCATGCTCCTCCTCAGTAGTCGAGTAAATTAGTATGTCGTCGATGAAGACTATGAAAAATCGATCGAGGTAATGCCAGAAGATCCTGTTCATGAGACTCATGAACACTACTGGAGTGTTGGTTACATAGAATGGCATAACCAGAAACTCATAGTGACCATAACGACTCCATATGGTCGTCTTCTACACATCCTCGTCTCGAACACTGAGATGATGATAGCCTGACCTGAGGTCTATCTTCGAGAACTATCGTGCTCCCTTGAGCTGATCAAAGAGTTCGTCAATCCTCAGGAGTGGATAATTGTTCTTTACGGTCACCTGATTCTGGAAATGGTAGTCGACACATAGTTGTAAGGTCCCATATGCCTTCTTGGAGAATAAAATCGGAGAAGCCCAGGGTGAAACACTAGGTCGGATGAATCCCTTGCCCTGAAAGTCCTCCAGCTGTACCCGTATCTCTTGAAGCTCAGTTGAGCCATCCGATATGCTGGAGTAGATATCGGGGCTGTCCCGGGGTATAGGTCAATATAGAAGTCTACCTATCTACGAAGAGATAGTCCTAGAACGTCATCAGGAAAAACATCTGCAAACTGATCCACCACAACAGGAAAACTCGGACTCCGCACCTCAACCGCTCCGAGAATGAGACTAGCCAACTGATGGGTTATCAGCTGCCCTCTCCTCTGCATAAGTCCATCCTACGCTGCAAAGGCTCCCTTCTCCCCGGTGTAGGTGAACCTGATCCCATCTGTGCAGACACACCGCACTTTGCGCCTAATATAGTCAATCTGAGCATGGACTATAGATAACCAATCCATGCCCAAATAAAGGTAGCAGCAATAAAATAAAATAATGACTCGGTCCTGTGTCTATAAAATAATGACTCGGTCCTGTGTCTATAAAATAATGACTCGGTCCTGTGTCTATAAAATAATGACTCGGTCCTGTGTCTATAAAATAATGACTCGGTCCTGTGTCTATAAAATAATGACTCGGTCCTGTGTCTATAAGAATTTCAGAAAGGGTGGAGTATAAACAGATAGTATCTCGAATCATCTTAGGTGTGCCGTGGTCGTAGGCCTCAACTGCATGGAGCTGTGCCTTCCCTTGTCTGCCAGCTCCCTATGGTCGGGGTGGTCCTCTTGGTGGTGGTGGTGGTAGATCCTCGAAGCGTCGTCCACCACCTGCTGCTCTGCCAGCTCCTCTGCCTCGTCCGCCATCTCCCTGCGGACCGCCACGGTCGAACCTCTTCCTCTACTTGGGTGGTCCCCCAACTGTCTGCTGCTCCTCTGCATCGCGGGTTGGGAAGTCACAAGCCACGTGGCCCTGCCCACCGCATGCATAGCATTGCCTGCCTCTCGTATGACTGGATCTACTGCATGTTCCCCACTCCTACGAACCAGTATCCTGAGGTCGCCCACCTGATGGCCTGGTCTGCTTGGACTTCTGCGACATGTGTCTACTGCCGGCTGTAGAAGACTCCACTACATGTCTCTTTATGGTAGGCCTCACTGCTAGCGTAGGATCAGCAAGGAATCTCTCAACAAGAAGGGCTCGCTCTAGTACTCCTGCCTGTGTCAGAATGCTGAAGGAGATCGTCGAAGCCCTGATCTCATACCTCAGTCCCTGCTCGAAGGTCCGGGCCCAGAAGAATGGGTCCCGTACCATGTCCGTGGAGTAGCGTGAGAGGTCGGTAAACCTCGCCGAGTACTGGGCTACGGTCATGCTTCCCTTCCACAGCTGTAGTGACTCCTGGATGCGCACCGCATGGAGGGTGGCTGGAATGAAACCCGAGCATAAGAGGAACTCGAAGTCCGTCCAAAGTAGAGATGCCTCATCGTGAACCTGGAGAATCTGGCTCCACCATCTACCTGCTGCTGCGTGCAGGAGACTCGCGGTAAGGATCACCATAAGATCTGCTGGTGTCCCTACCAATCTGAAGACTCAGACAATAGCCTCCAGCCAATCTTCGGCTGCCTGAGGGTCCGTCTCTCTGTGGAACCTGGGTGGCCTCTATCGTTGAAACTTTTGCAGCGCACTCAGGTGGCGTTCACTATCCACTGCTGAGGATGGTGGTATCAGTGGACCAGCGGGTAGAGGTATCGCTGGTGCCTCCGCTGTAATGGGGCCCTGCAACGAGGCCTTGTCGCTCGGTGGGTTGCCATCTCGCACGTAACTGGGAACCCTAGCTAGCTGCCGTTGTGGGGTCATCCTGAAAAAGAAACAGGTGCGCCACGGTTAATACAGTATACCTGGTGAGATGACACAAAGTAATCACAAAGAAAACTTTTGAAAAACACATGCAATTAGTGTTTTCGAGCACTAAGTCAAAAATCAGAAGTCAGGGTCCTGGTGTATGGATACGTCAGCCACCGCACCAACACTGGACTCCCTAGACTGATAACCCCACTCAATACCCTTAAAACTATTGCTTCACAGGACGAAATTATCATAGTCCTATATTCTGCGGTAGAATAAACTCCACTGATACAAATATTTCATGACCCGTCGTCGGGGCCCGTGCCAGAACTACCCTAAGCCCGCCTTCCATAGGCCAGGGGCTGGCGACTAGAACCAAGGCGAAGATCATGATAAAAGGAAAGGCATTGCCTTTATATAAGTAAAGAAACACAACAGAGTATGCAAGATAAAGTAAACACTAAGTAAACTGAGTACAAAAGTAACTGCTGGAAAGTAAATGAGCCAGAATGCAAACCCAACTGAAAGTATAGTACAACAGTAAAGAAAGAACAACTATAGTAAAGTAAATCAGCAACCACTGAGTCGTCCTCTGGATATCCCACCAGAAAGGTGGGTAAAAATGATCTCCTCAACTCCTCGGGTCAGGCTGTCCGCTCTGTGTACGTCCCGCCAAGTGGTCCACCTCCACGTATCGTCCCGCTCCACAAGACTCCACCTCGATCAGTGCTGTCTGTCGTCTACATCCAACACAACGTAGTGCAGGCATATCTCGTGCATGGGTGAGTATACGATACTCAGTAGGGAACCCGAGACCCCCAAAGGTCTCCCAGAATCCACAAAGGACAAACCAAAACGGAAAGATACAAACACAAAGTATCAACTGACTCTACTTAGGTATATGCCCATACATATACCTAAGTCATCAATTCCAGTTCAGCTCCATCTCATGAGCCCAAGTACAACCCAGACCACACAAGAAAACACAACCCAGTCCACACAAGAAAACAAGTCAATCACATCGTTGATAATGACTGAAAGTCAAGACACAACTCACATAGGTATACTTCTCACGAAGAGGGGTGGAGATGTTAGATGTAGCCTCTGAATCATCTCCTCTTCCGAACCCATGTATGATCCAAGTACAGAAGTCGTCGCTGGTGAACCCACGTAGGATCCTAGTACAATAACCATCACTGCTGAACCCACGTAGGATCCAAGTACATTCGTCATCACTTCCGAACCCACAGAGGATCCAAGTACAGTCATCCTCACTGCCGAACCCACGGAGGATCCAAGTACAGTCATCATTGTCGTCGCTGTCGCAACAAGCTCTAGGGTTCCCACACACAGTTCGCTCGATTCCGGGAGGGTCCGCTCCACTAGCCAAGGGGGGGGGGGGGGGGGTAGATACATCAACTGTCATGAAGTCTAGATTTGTTGTATCCAGAAGTTCTGTCTCATCAATATAAACTCAACGCAACAGACGACACGTCAATCGAATGCACGGTCTGAGAGATTTTGGTTTTTCTGTTCTAGGGGCCTGGTTAGAAATACGCTCGTTTCTAACCCGGCTGATATCCCATTTTATCCGAAACTCACTTAGAGTATCTCAAAAGAATGGTCTCATCGAAAGGGACCTAGTGCCGTAGACGGAGCGTCGTTTGGACGTGAGGTATTTATGTTATTCCCGTTTAAGTGATTTATAGGCCCAACCCGTTTAGCCCAGTGGGACGACGGGTCGGGTTGGCCCAGTTTGATGGGTCCAACCCAGTTGGGGTGTCAGACGGGTCCGAAGAAAATACTCAACTCGGCCCGAAGGGACACTGCCCAGCCCGAAGTGGCACGGTCCGACCCAAAGTGGCTCGACGCAGCCCGGCTGGCTCGGCCAGCTGGCTGAGCGGGTTCCAGGGGGGGTTTCCACATCGACGGTGCCAAGCGGCGCCACCCTTACCCAAACCGACTGGTCTTCTTCACACGCGGCCCGCATGGACGGGCCGCCAGTCCTACAACGTGGCACCCTCCTAGCGCCACGGTCCAGCTCCGCCTGGCCAGCCGACGGGCCGTCCGGTCCTCTAGCGAGGTGCCCTCCCAGCACCGCAGCTCCTCTTCGCCCGGCCGCCCGATGGGCCGGCCGGTTCTTCCGCCGAAGCTGCCCGTGTAGCGGGCCACAGTTCTTCCCGCACAACCGGCGCGACATCGCCGACTCCCTTTGTCGCGTTCCCAGCACGGCGTGATGGCATCATTCCTTCTTTGTCGCATTCCGATTCTCGAATAATTAAATGAGAACAACGGAGGGTTTTTGGGTCGTGTTCGTTCGACCCGCACCCTTCGCGTAAGATGATAACAATCGACCATATTTTAACATCTATTTCCAACGGGTACGAGGTATGTAAACATCCACATTCAATAGTAAACCCCTACATCGATATTTGATGTCATTCGCTGAGCGTCACGGAAGATAGCGTCGTGGGGTGAGGTTTTGAAGACGATGTTGCCATGCGTCCAAGGAGGGAACGACGTCTCCACACTAGTTGTAGAGAGAAGGAAAGGCACGTCTTCTCTCTTTGTGTTGACGTCGTTTTTCGTCGAAGAGATGAATTTCTTCACAGAGAGGATGATGTTCTTCAAAAATACTAGAGTTCTCCCACTTCCTCCTCTCATAACAAATCTCACCCCAAAATAAAATAAGGCTTCTTCTTATTTTATTATATTATGCCATGCATTCAAATTTACAAAATTCAAATTCCAATTCACTTAATTAATTAAACCATGATTTGTCTAATTAATTAATTGATAGGTTGGAATGTTTTAAAGAGGGTGAGAGGGGAGAGGAAGAGTTACACATTTAAAGGATACAAAATTAATGGGGAGTTTCCATGTAATTTATATGGGATTTCAAAGGGGTTAAGGGGTTATAGAATGTGAAAAGATTAGGGCTCGTGTGGTCCCTACCTCCCACATAACCACACATGGGAAGTTGGGTGGTTGTGGGGCCCACCAACAACTTCCCATGGGAGATTTTAACTTCCAAGGTTAAAAAAATAAAATTGTACACAATTTTATTTACTTCTTATTTAAACCCCAAAATTTAACTTCTTCTCTCGAGCAAGCACATCTACGGTAAAAGTCCTCTTAAGCAAATACCGGCGCTATGAGTTCATCAGTGCCCTCAGATTTCAATTCCGAGCACCGGTTCAAATGATAGAAAATCCCGCTCGCTCGTTTACTGAACGTACCCGAGCTAAACTTCAAAAATTGATTCCGAGCACACCGGGCCTCGAAATCAAGTGCCATCAGAAGCCACGGACTCATAAAATTTCAAAGTATTTAATTAATAATTTTAATATCATCTAATTGATATGTGGAAGTGACCAAATAGACACCCAGATCAAAGTATTTGGCCATTTGAAGTTCAAATAAGATATTCAACTTATCTTAAACCATTCATTAATTCTTTAAATTTTAATATCATCTAATTGTTATTAAATGACTATTACTCAATAATAATTAGAAAATTATTAATTAATATTTTTTAATTATTTTATAATCAATTTTCACTAAATATGTTTTATATTAAGTCTAGATTCATATTATGCCTTATCTAAATCATATTTTAAAAAATATATTATATTTATGTTTATAAAAAAATATATTAATATTTTTTAATGTAATATTTTTTTAAAAATTTACCATTTATCAGCGCTAGAAAACAAATGATGATAAAGGGTGGAAATTGTCATTGCTAGTAAAAAACAATAATAAAGGCCCCCCATTATCAATATTTTCTTAATATCACTGATAAATACACCCTGTATTATAAAGTTTTTCTATCATTGATAATGACCTCACATTTATCAGCATTTCTTAAATGTGCTGATAAAGGGCCCATATATCTGCATTTTTTAGCACTGATAAAGACCCCCCTTTAACAATGATTTTTTAGCACTGATAAATCCCTCCCTTTATGAGTGATTTTTCTAGAACTGATAAAGGGGGGAATTTTTAACACTTTTAGCTAGTACTCATAAATCCATGTGCTGGATAAACCCAAATTTGTAGTGGTATACCCACTTACAAAAGGAAACCTCATATCCTCTCATCATATAACCTTTTTAGAACTCTAGATCATCCAAAAACTTTCCAAATAAATTCCAAACATACCTACACACATTATAGGTTTCTTAGCTTGGGATTAATACTAACCATATAGGGATAATAGTCTAAAATAGAGGAGGTTGTCTGAAGAATTGGTATAGATTTTAATCGAATTTTTTTATATTATTTATTCTTCAACCACCTTCAAAGATTCATCAAACATTATAAAATAATAATAATATTATATTCCATATAATGATATTTTGTTATTTTAATGTAATAAAATATTTCCATCTTCACTTCCATTAAATGGGAAATGAAACCATTTTTCTTGTGTGCGATGGACTACCACCCCATAAAGCATTGAAATTCGCTTTCCATCACCTCCTATCATAGAGTTTTATAATGATGAATTTAATGTATATATATATGATATTAATGACATAACTATAATTATTTAAATATAATACATATTATATTTTCTTAGTTTTCCAAACATTTAAAAATGATTACATCATTCATGAATTTTTTTGGATTACCACATCCACAATGTGATGTGATTTTTTTCATAACCAAAAATCATGGATCCAAATATAAGTGTATCTAAAAAAATTAAATAATATTTATTATATAATTATCCATATAGAAATATAAAATAATATTTTCCTTATTTCCATCATGCTATTTGAAAAATGGAAATGTTACACATGCATACGTAGGATTTACCATCTCCATGTTTGTAACATAGTTCATTTTTCATAACCATATTTCATGGTTGGTTTTGAAAATTATAATTTATGTATACAAATTTTAATTATGTAAGTGTTATTATTTTATATATGATTGAATAATGACTTCACTTACCATAGTTATCCTATTGATGTCATTCTGGACTTAAAAGTCAAATGTCATCAAAACATCTAATGTAAATATAATTTCTTATGTAATTGTAAATTACATGGATTTATATAAAATAAAATGAATGAAAAAATTGAAAAGGGTTATTGATAAAATAAATAATTAAATGAATTTTATTATTAAGTAATATAAAGAATATATGTTATGAGCTTGAATCAAGGTATGTGATAGTTTAAATTTAAACCTTGTTTTAAATGTTTTACCATTTTATTTTATAAATATTTTTATTCCATTTTCATAAAATTATTTTATTTATGAATTTAGTTTGACATAAATTAATTATATAGGTAATTTTATACGTATTTAAATTTCCTAAAAAAATTCAAAAGGAATCTTTTTACATATTTTCTACATAGTTTTTTGACTTTATTTACAAAAGGCAAAATGAAATTTTTACTTTAATCTATATGGTGTTATATTATTTTCCCTTCTCCATAATTGTTATAAGATATTTATATTCCATTACATGATTCCATATTTTCTTCAAATAAAACCCCTTTTTTCCCTTTAATCTAGGAATTTAATTTTTAAAAATGGGTTTTTAAAAGGAAAGGGTATTTTGATATCTGAAAATGTTTTGCATATGTGTTCAAAATAATTTTTCTAGAGTTTATGATGAAATGGTGAAAGTATAATTTTTTTATCCATGATATGTTAATTTATCATTATATATGGTTTATGGGTGATCCTTATATATATTATATTATGGGTGATCCTGATACAGTTATCCAATGTATTTGGTAATGTTTATTATCTTCAAAGGAAAGGAGGATGTAGTTAACTAGGGAGGTATCTCTTATGTATTTGACTATGATCCGGTTATTTATGAAAATATCTTAACAAAAAATATGAATATAATGTCCTACATCTCAAAAAAGAGTTTTTGTTTTCATTATATTGGTTTTAAAGGTTTTATTTGAGAAATAAAGTGTGTGTTTCTCATGTTCATATGATTTATTGGATAACCTCAAAAAAATATTATGATGAAGTTAAAAATTTTATAGATTTTAATATTTTTTAATGGAAAAACAAATTTATTTATTTTATATCCCTTACATAGACTTTATAAAATTGTAAATGTTTTTCACAAGGTTTAAGTATGAGTAATAAAAAATAAGTAGTAAAGTTGAATGTCAAAAATATTTATCACGAAAAGAAAATCTATTTTATTTTAAAACTTATTTTAATTGTTGGAAAAATGGATATAAACTAGATGTTTCTACTCTGTAATATATGAATTTAGTTCTGTAAGAGTTACAAATTAATTATATAATAATATGAACCTTAAAAGGTCTTAAAAATTAATGTCAGTGAATTATTTTCTAAAAATTTAATTTATAGATTTTTTATGTTTGGGGCCATACACCTTCTACATCACAAGATTATAATGCTATTTTCTTAAAAATGGAGCCTTAAAATCCTATGAGGATATTGAAGATTACATGGAAGGGGTGGAATCCTAAAATTAGTTGAATTTATGTTGTAAGTAGAATGAAATTAACTATAAATTAATTTACTCACAACATGTGGTAATTATCATTTATTACCCAAATGTTTTCTATAGGGTTGTTATGATAAATTATATCCTTTTTTATAAACATAAGATCACATCTCCATCTATCTGATAGGATGACCTACCTCCTCCACCGGTATAAAATATATATATAATCAACATTTACAATAAAAATATTACTTAAAGTGGTATAGATATATAATTTAATTAATTAATTTATACCATGCCATCTCATTTCAGAGTGAAACTCATTGAGACAACTATGTGGGGAATTAATTGCTTTACTTGAATTGAAAATTTTATCATAAAACACACCTAAAATAATTATATTAAAATAGAATTTTAAATATAATATAGAAAATGTTACTAATATAATGATATATAATAATAAACCTGATGTGATTATGCATGATGATAATCAAAAAACACCTTCTATGAGTCCTTATAGAAAATCCTCAGTGACCTTTTCATAAATCTATGACATTAATAGTGATCTGTTATTAAGTTCATTCCATAATATCCACTTAAAAACATCCATTTCTTACCTACGATTATTTAACATCCATGAACATGAAATTGTATTATAAACACTAAAATAGAACCACATATACAAATAAAATACATACAATTAATTATTTAATAATATTATAACTAAAACAATTGTATTTAACAAAAAATTAAAATATAATTAAGATGATGAATTTTTCTTAATATCAAACAACATATTCTTCTTGGTAAATGTAATGTAACTTTAATTGGAAAATTTAATGGGGAGGGACACCGACTCATATGCTAAATATCCAATAATATGTCTATAGATTTCCGTGCCATCCATGATGGGTATCCCATATACATAAAATGGGATGAAAATATTTTGGTCTATGAAATTAAAAATATCTTATTTGATGATGTTTGACTCCATTCTATTATTATTTTTCTTTATTTAACATTTAATTCAACCAATTAGTAAAAATATTTATGATATTACTGTTATTAGATTCAATAAATACTGATAACAATGAAATTATAGTATCCTATCAATGGAAACTAAGCCACATTATAATTTCATTATGCCCTAACATCCTCTCTATTAGGCATACCTATAAATGAAATCATAATAGGATAACAAGAAATAGTACCAAAAAGTATAAAAGGTATACCACAAAGTGTACCTAGTGTGTAAGGGGTATAATGATCATCCTGTGTAACTAGTGCACCCTATGAAGTATCTATAAATTGACTTCCGTGTACTATTAGTGAACTCTATTCAACAATAGTAGATTTTTTGTAATGTATCATAGGTGTACTATGTACGACATGAGTTAAATGTATATTATGTGATGTAGAGTGTATACCATCTCAAAACCTATTCGAATGTAAAATTAATATAAAAATTATCAAGAAAGAACCAAATTTTACGAATCCTGCATTTCATTTAGAAGTCATTAAATTTATACATATATAATTAAATCTTAAAAAAAGATTTAATATTCAAAATTATAATCATTTACTTCTTGGTTAGTAATTTTATTATCAACTTATATGAACATTACGTCTTCTTATTTTTCTTTATATTTATCCTCCCTTTTAATACCATTGTTTTTAATATCATTAGGTACCAAAAAATCAATTCAATGTTGTGAAGTGGGTTCACTGTCAAAAATTAATTCACTTTTATCACCCATATCATACATATCTCTAAGTTTCATCTGGATAATAACTCTCCACCATTCATCTACTATATCATTGACATAATTTGTTATTTTTTTCCTAGGAAGAAAAAATATATGGATTGTGTTATTCATGATCATGGAATTAATAAACCAATAAGAATTGACCAAATTAAATTATAATGATTCTTTCCTTGTACCTTTGTGAATATTGACCTACTTACATTTGAATAACACTACTAAAACATTTAAATGATAATTTAACTTGATTATATTCCCCAAATTTCTATAGTAACCCAAATATAAAACTATAAATACACTTCTATTATTTTTTAAACTATCTATATAATATAGAATATGAAACTCGATATCTCCAATATTGGATGCTTTAAATCGACTATAAATATTCATATGACCTTGAGTTAAATAAATTAAATATTTTAGTAGTTCATCTTAATTATCAGCAATGATTACATATAAAAATTGATATAAAGTATTTTTAATTATATTATATAATTATTTGCGTATTTAAAAAATGTTTTAGATTAAGAACTTACATGACATAAAATCCAATCAATAATTTCTTTGTTAACCATTTTTTGTTTCACTACCTCATTTTGAGTTCAACTCCCAATATGAATTTTCTTTTGTGTCTTCAATTGTTCAATATATGGATCAAATATATCAACATTGAGTAACAAATATTTTTGTTCTTATCTTGACTATAAATTTATTTATGAAAATAAATAGGATTTTCAATTTTATTGCCCTAAATTTTGAATTTTTTTATACATTTTTAGTATGGGAATGAATTGTATTATCATAAACACATCATACATGATTGAATATTATCTCTATTGAATCAATATACCTAAAACAAAAGGTTAATAACTCTTTATCATGGTAACTCTCAACAATAGAGCCCTGAATTTTTAATTAATTTTTACTTATAAATTCATATTACCGAGATACATAATATGTAAAATTAAAAAATAAATTGGCGAAATACATAATTATTGAATAAGATAATTATATTTCATTAATGATAAAAAAATAAAATATTGTACCTATTTATGAGATACATCCACCGATAATATATGGGTCCTCAAACATTAGCTTCCTTGACCAAATGAAAAGCTAAATTATTCATCGTGGTGAAGAATGATGGGTGAAAGATAATCTCTAAATGATATAAAGATAGTGAAATTTTTCTGTAATATTTATTCATCTCAATTGTGATTAAGGAATTCTCATAAAGCTATATAAAGAATGTATAAATGTTAATCATGATTCTATTTAGTTTGTCTAGTAAAACCAATATATTACTAAAACTAGAAATTAAAATATCAAAATATGCGATTCATGAAATTTTATTCCATATCTTTTTTGATGACTAAAATAAAAACATCTTGAAATATTATGAGAATATCGATTAAAAACATTTACATTTTTTAATCATTGAAGGAAATCATTTTTTCAGTGTAAAAATAGCCATTGAAGACATCATATTTTCATTTCCCCATAGATCACACATGATACCTATTTTTTCTAATTCATTATTAATATTTAAATGGTCCCTTGATTTCCCATACCCATTAAGTAGTTTATAAAGAAAATTCTCACACACATTCTTTGTAATTTTCATGACATCCTGATTATGATGTAAAAAATGAAATTCCTATAATAGAGGATCGAAAAATATAATTCTATTATTCCATTATTATGTTCCACTTTTATTTGATAGATTTTGGGATATTTTCCCACCTTTATTCCACTAAAATTATTTTACAAAGTCTACAATGATTTTTTATAATTATTCCAAGATCTATGATGTAGATAATAACATTAGTGGAAACCTCCTTTTTTTCAATTGAAGCATGAATTTTTGAACAAACTTGAAATAAATATCATAGAATGTGAGATGAAATTTGAAACACCACTTCTGACTATAATTCATTTGTTGGGGATAAATAATCAATGTTTCAATCTAAACAATACAAACTAGTGTTTTCTTTCCAACCAGAAAAATGACCAAGTCCCTGAATGTCATTGATTTCCCACATTAGGGTAGTGTGTATTTTGAACATTTTCATTTTTGATGCATCATAAGTTTCTAAAATATAATTCTATAAATCCTATAATTCACGAATAAGAGTCAAAATATAGTCCAAAATGTTATTTCTAGGAATTTGTTTTATGAATTATTATTGATATGATAAAGGAAGTTTGTTACATACAAAACTAGAGTGGTAAATTAGAAGGGATGAAAAGAACTAACCACATGATATAATTTTACCTAAATTCATAAAAATATTGCATCCATATATTTATAATTCCAAACAAATATTTCTAGGATCAGAAGATAAATCTATGTATAATAAATCAATGGTTTTCCATAATTTTAAATGTCCTGGATATCTCCTAGACACATAAATTTTATTTTATAATTAATTCCATTATATATGATCAAAGGTTTTAGATGACATAAAAAATAGTTCTAATCATGGTTTTAAAGGTAAGTAATGTAAAACCTTCAATAAAATATTCTTTTTTATGATTATTTATGGTAATACATTGATTCAAATTAGAATCATTATATATTGATTTCCATTTATAAGTACAAAATCTTTTGTATTTTTATCTATTAGAATTTTCTCCTATTATAACATATAATCATTGGGACATGAATTTATCATCAAATAAGTGATTCCATGATTAATAATAATCTTCTTCATTGCATAAAATGAATCAAATATCTTAGATTCAAAAAAATCACCATGAAACAATTATAATATAATGCCAATTTCATTATTTTTAATTCTTTATGGGAACTTGATATGGTAAAAATTTAGTAGAGGAATAATTATTTAATACATGTCACATCCTTCAAATAATTGTTGATTTTTATATCTTATTAACTCATAAAATTCTATTTTTTCCTATTTAACGTTTCTATTATATTAGCCACCACAATATCATCAATTAATATGTTATGATCTTGATTTTGAAATCCTAAAGTTCTAAATGCATTTTTAATATTTTAATCATAATAAATTGAATCAATTTATATGTTATGATCCTAATGTAATTGTTATAATATTACAAAAAAATCATTTATTAACTTCTTAATTTCATTAACCACTATTAGAGAACTAACTTGTTCATTCAAATGGTGAACAAAACAATTATAACTTTCTATAATGTTTAGTTATCAATGATAAATCCATCAAACATAATAAATAGTATATTATTTCTATATCAAGTGCCCAAATAATTCAACAAACTTCAACCATCATATGAATTTACATTTATAACATGAAAATTTTATTCATCTATTGATAGAATGATTTACAATAAGAAAAATCCAAAAACATCTATAAAACCTTAACATACTAAGATGCGTTCCAAGGTAATGTGACATAAATTTTATCCATACATAATAAATTTACTAAAACATTAAATAAAAAATATAATCATATAAATATATAGTAATATTTTTTAAATGTAAGATAATAATTTTTTTAAATTACAAAAATACAATAACATTGTAATTGAAAATTTAAACTATAATACATATAAAAGTTTAACATTATTATTTAAAATAAAAATATAAAATAAGAAATAAAATAAAATTTAAATATATGTTAAAAATAATTATTTAGCATTTAATGTAAATGGTTATTTAATCATTGGCAATTTAATGTTAACCACTACCACTAAAATAGGGACACAGAATCATTTAACATCACAGATCAAAAAAATATTATATAGATACATTTATATAATTATTTTTTAGAAAAAATGAGAAAATATAAATAATTTTTCAAAATTTTAATTAAAACCTAATAATTTCCCTAAAAAAATTAACATGTAATGCCTATGGTAGCTAATGATATTTTTTTCACAAAAAACTAACAATCAAATTCTAATTTGTTCAACCGTCATATCATAAGTTTTGAAACCAGTTTCTAATAAGTTCCCTAACATATTGTAGATTTTTATGAAAAATGAATAATCACAATTTATAAGTATAATAATAATTTTCCAATAAATTATATCAAAACATATCTACTTTAGAACAATTTAAGTAATATTAAATGAAATAATTATTAACTGGGTCATATTTGAAAGAATATCCATAAAGTTGTTTTAACACTAATAAGAAATGATACTAAAAAAATACATTACCAGTCTGTAAGAAAAATTATGTTTCAAAAATGTTTTGAAAAGTAAATTTAAGTGACATTAAAAAAGGAAATAAACGTGATTTATTTTTCAAAATAAATTATCATAACCATCGAAAGATATACTAAATTTTTAATAAATTTTTTCATATAAGAAAATCAAAATAATTACACAGTTAAATTTTTAAATCACATATATGATTAAATCATGGGGTCGAAGTTTAGGGATAAGGGAATCAGAGTGGAGGACAATGATGGATTTATGGTTGGTAGAGTGAGTACGATGATATTGGAGTAAAGGATAAGAGGACATTGATAAAGGAGGCATGCATGGACAACAAGGGATCAAGGATTAAGGTCGTGGATGAGGGGTAGGGAATCAAAGAGGGTATGGTGATAGTGTGTAAGCCAAAATGGAAAGGGTGGAAATATCATATTAGATAATGGTGACAGTATAGAGGTCTACAATGAAAAAGGAAATGCAGACATCCAAAGCGTAGGGGATTAGTGTTCTCACGTTGGGGAAAGTTTTTTTACTAAAAAAATAGTGGATTTAAATAAAAAACAACGTAAAAATATTTAGCTATGATTTTAATAGAAATCACTGCTAACTACATAATTTAGTGATGATTTTAAAATACACGACATAAAAAAGGTGTAAAATAATTATCAAAATAAAAAGATCACAGAAAACTATATCTTTTCCTACAATCCATACAAAGTTAATATTTTTATTAAAAATAAGGAAACAAGAACCCCAAGACAAAAACTAACAACCAACAATTGAAACAAAAGTCATAGGGAGGCCTAAAATGATGAAGGTTGAGGGCATCCCCACTGATCAAATTAACCCCCTCGGCCTTCAAATAAGAGATATCGTGTAGCCAAACTGGATAATTTCCCAGATCCTTAATCAAAGCGAGATAGTCCACCACTTGATTCCCCTCACGCCAGGAATGAAAGATATTGATTCCATCACTGATCATGCCCTTTCATTTTCTGATAGTGTAGTTAATTGACCATGGAGGGGGGAGATAGTTATTTAAAACATCATGAAGGATCTTCGAGTCTGTTCAAAAATTTAGTACATCTCTCCAACCAAACATAACATACCTAATTTTATTCCTGTATCAATATCAGTACATCTATTACTAACCTCCTAAGTTATCTATAGAAATCATTCTTGATTATTCTTATAACATAACCCAAAATATGTGCCTTAACATGGAACAAGTGGTAGGGTGCTTTCTATCATAATATTTTTGATATTTTCATCCCACTAATGATTGATACAAATAAATTTTAAGATCACCGTAATAAGAAAAATCATAAGAGAATCTCAACAAAGTTCTATAACCCATCCCACAAACTTAAATTTAGAGTCTAAAGACACTCTGGTGGTTTATTCTACCACTTCCCATCATCACATACCATATGTCAATGAAAAACTAATGTCCCTATGAAAACATGACATACCACTCAGTCAGGAATATAAATAATAATAGTTAATCACTCTTATAACTTTTCTACATTGATATTGGAATACTAGAACCATTTTAATAATCATTTACATCATGTCACTATCATGAAATACTATAATTCATGTATATAAAAATAATCATACCTCTTTATAAAAATTCCTGCAAAACCTCCAAAAAATCCCTGACTCATTGAAGATGAGACATAACTACACATTTCCATTCAATATCTCTGGATTTACACTATACATAATCATTAATTTTAAGATTCATAAGCAACTATCTCATTTTCATATACCTTATAAAATTAATCAATCAAAACAAGGACTAATATTCTCTATACAATTCTTAGCACCCGGTAATCCAAGATCATCCACACAAATTTGGTTAGGATTTATAATTATAATCAATTAATAAATTAAATTATTGTTTATTATCCTTCATAAAACCCTTTATTAATTGATTTATAGGCTCAATACACACTCACTACAAAGGCATAGATCTACTGGGTTAATAACCCTAAAATATATATATATTATCCCCTCTCAAAATTTCAATGGGTGACTACCTGTCATAAATTTTTACAAAACATGGTTAACTATCATATGTTTATTTCATAATAATTCATCAACCTTAATCTTCCTAATGATTTTAAAACCTAATAATTCACCATTTACTATAATATTCTCAAGTCATTCTATAATTATATGTATTAATACCAAACATAATTTTTTCCTTTTTTAGGGAAAAAATCATCTTCAACCATAATTTATTCACTTTTAAAAAATATATCATGGTAAATTAATCATAACCATTTAATACACATTACCTAATTGCATATTTATAAATCTATACAACAACTCCCATAGAGTCTTGTTAACATGTTTTCCATAGTATTCTAATCCTATATTTTCACCTTCACAATTCTTATAAGACATTGATATATACCATTAAAACAAAATATTAATTAATATTTTTTAATAGTAAATTATATAATTCCAAAAAATAATACTAAAATATTTTTTTTATGTAAAAAAGAGGATCAGATCATCTATTTATGAATATTAATAAAATTCTAGTTTTAACCCTTTAAATTGTACTCTGATATTTTGGAAATATTTTTTTTTCAAGCCCTTACATTGGTTCAAGTTTAATGAAAAAATATTATTTATTAATTAGGATATATTTTTCTTTTGGACTGTCTTTTTTTAATTATATATTTAATGGGAGAATACATAAAGTCAAATATAATCACAAATCATCAGTATAAACACCCTATATCCATTTGGGACATAAATTATTCTTATGATATTGATTCGGGATCAAATTATAATAACGGATAAGGTAAATCAATATATAAAAAAAATCTCTAAGAAGGACATCATGTTTACACAAAAAAAGGGAAAACTAGTTATTTAAATTTAGAGTATATAATTTTCCCAAATTACCCCTTTCACACTTGTGATAACATGGAAAACTAGAATCCAATTTACTTTATAAATGTATATTTTTCACATTTATAAGGTGTTGGACATTGAATTTAATATTATGAGTAGAGTATAATTGGTGCCTTGACATATCTTTAGACTATTTTAGCTAAGGAGCTTCTCCATAATATATAATGCTAGGATCTTCTCCACAATATCCCCCCTTCTTATTCCATGTTTTAATTCATTAATTATTGTCATAAAATTTATTATTTAACTTAAATTTCACTTTTCTAAATAATTTATTAATTCTATCATTCAATTATTTTGGATATAAAACAAGAGTGTAAATATTATGATATTATACCCTTATAGACATTTGTTTATGCAAGTCATTTCTATAATGACTAGTATACCCATGAAAGAGTAGTTACTTTGCATTATATCAAATTATATCCCCTGAAATCATTTAATTTTAAGGAATGAGATCACTTTAATCCATATAAATATAGTTTATGAATTTGGTTTTTAATTCATAATTCACTAAAACATTAAACCTTTCAGACTCTAGGTCAAGCATGTGCATTCCACAAGTGTGAAAACATTGTAATAAAAACTGAATAATGAAGTATTGATTTGTAGAGATAAAATAAAATCCCTAAAATCAATTCATCCACATTTATAGTGTTGAAATTCTTCCCTAATTTACCACCAACAATATGTTATCTATCTGAACGAAATTAATGCAAGGTTCCATGATTATGTTTCATAAAATTAGACAAAGGCTTAATTATTTAAATTCTTATGGACTCATAAATTTTCATAGGGTTTGAAGACTAACCAATAATAAAATCATTTTAAAATGTATTATAATTTAAATGAAAAAGTTAAATAAATAATTAAATCAGAGATTTAGATTTTATTTTCTTCATAAATTATTTTCTAAAAAAACAACCTTTTCCCAGTATACTTGTTTTGGTTGTAAAGACCACCCAAATAAACCCCCACCATTATTTTTCATTAACATATTTTATATCATTTTATTAATATATATAATAATATTTTTTTTAATTATTTCCCTCTGGAGATAATCCTTGTCTTGCCACTCAACTACACTTAAGAACCAAAAACTACACATCAATTGAGAGTACCCATGACAACACTCATCAAATTGGCATCATTTTCAGAGAGGTAAGTGATTTATTCATCTTATTTTTGGTAATTTTATTTTCATTATTTTTTATTTTCTTCTTTTCAACACTTTTCTTTCAAATAATTATTTTACCCACCAATTCCAGTTTTCTCTTTTCTTCTTTCTTTTTCTAGTCCAATAATTAAACCTCTCGCATATGATATTATGAATACTTATTATTTATTTTATTTTATATTTTTTCTCTTTTCATTGATATATGAAATAGGCTTACATTGAAGAACTTTTTTATATAAACCATGATATTACACATAGACTTAGTACTCTCAAATGGTTTGAGTCGATAGGAAGTTTCAACATTGACAAATTTTATACTTTCTCAAACATTAGTAACACTAAACTTGGTACCACATACAATACTAATACAAAAAATAAATAAAATATGAAAATAATAATGAAATTAAAAAGACTATTTAGGAAATTTTATCACCATACATTAATTACCAATTGGCATGAATTGAAAATCCTAATTAGAAATTAGATTTGATCTTAAATATGGACTAATACATTTTCTTCCCAAATTTCTCAGAATTTCTTGTTATGACTTGAAAAAACACCTAAAATAACTAAATATAATTTTATTAACCATAAAAACATGGAATTTATCTGAATATAAAATAAAATTATGATATTTATCATTTTCACTAAAAAAATAACAAAAAACCGGATATATTATTTACAACATGAATAGGAAATGTGTAGGAATGATTTGATTTTTTTGTATTTAATTTATTTTTTATAGTATAATGGAATAAAAAAATTTGAAATAATATTTTAGGGATAAAAAAATACATGGAGAGTTGGTGTATGAGTAATGTATGTTATTTAAGAAGTTGAGTGCATGCTTCCTATACTACCAATTCAATGAGAAACTCCTAATTCATTACATATATGAGGGTTACGTGACCGTGGAGAGGTTCATGGTTCAAGAAAAAATAAAAGGACTATTGGTCAATAAATCTTCAATGGTTTCACAACCATTGATTAACATGATGGCACAAAAATCTAAAAAATTTATTGATTGAGTTATAACAACATTAAGAGGAGTACCCTAGGAAAGTCCTCTAACTTTTTATAATAATTTAATTAATAATAAGTTCAAATAATTGACTACTATGGAAAGAAAATCTATTTGTCTCACATGTTATCACGACTAACTCTTTTAAGTTTTTTTGTAATTTTCATTGAATTGGACCACCATACAAATTTTTGTTCCCATATTTACGAAATTGAGGTTTATTAAAGATTCTTTCCAAGGATACCACATCAATAGAAACAACAACAACCAACTCCTCAAATAAAGTACGAACCCTTCACACCAACATATAATATGTATTGGAAAGATCATCTAGGTCTTATGTATAGTGGATAACAGTTCCAACAACCCCCATTTCATTATAATTTAGCAGGACCCTCCTTACTAATATTGTTTTCAATAACCCACAAAGAGAGTCAACTCCCAAGATTCAAAAATTTGACAACAATAATGGAATTACCAACCAAAGGCTAATTATAATAGTGATTAAATTTTGAAATAAATTATTCTTAATCAATATAATGAGAAAAATAGTAAAGGTATAGTGTTGAGGGATCTCTTGATTTAAATGGTCCAAATTACCACCACACTTTATAAAATGTAATTAATAACTCTTAGAATCGTTATTCCCAGACTTCTCGAAATACTAAGGGGAATTACAATTCCATTACACTAGGTAGTGGTATGTAAATGATAAAGACATATTCTACTACATGTCCATCAGGATTCACCCTAACTTTAGAGAATCACAATTACAACCTAATTGATGAGAAGTAAAAGGATAAAGATAATGGTAAGTGAAATATTGATGATGTTTTTTCCAAAACACATCCATTTACCAATAGAGTTGTTAAAAGTAAGAATATAAATGAAGAGGAGATGAAGAAATATGTGTTGGACACATTTAAGAGAGTTGATATTAATATCTAACTACATATTGAAATCAAGAATGTTCCAAGGAATGATTAATTCTTTAACGAACATAGTAGGTATATAAAATTTCTAAGTGGAAATTAATGAATTATCCTTGGGAGAAATTTTTTAGTACACATAAAACCACCTTGGATATTCCTATAAAGTGTATAGACCACAATATAACACTTCTTCTTCGTGTGACTTAATTTCTTCTGTAAATATAATTAATCGCTCTATTTAATCTGCATCATAGATTGGTGAGTTGCATATGATATGTTTAGTGGTGTAATTAACTAATTGGGTTCTGACATATACCACAAGATTCCTTGAGGATGAACTTGTTTATAAGAGATATATGTTCTTTCAGACTGATTTTCACATAATAAATATGAAGTGAGACGAGGTAAGTTCTCATTCCCTCATCATTCATGGTTAGACCATCCATGAAACAACTAAAATGACCATAAAATTCTATTAGGTCACCCTTTTTATGTATTTAGTTATTAAATTGTAGGATTAAACATTTTATACTCCAAGAAGTACCCCTTAAATGACTATTATGCTCTCTTTATCTCCCATTATGACCAATATTGTAATGATTATAATAATTTTGATTTCCAATATTTTTTAAATTATGATCATTCAATTATTAGGGATATATTTTTTACTAGAACTATTTTGATGTCTCGTGACATTTCCACTACTATTTCACTTGATCAACCCACTCTTGGGTCTAATTCTGTGTATATACTTTTTTATTAGGACACGTATATTGATTATGTTGATGGATTTGATAAATTTTTAACTAATAATGATTTTATTCCTTGTAATCATGATATTAATTGTCTTAATATTAGTTTTCCATTGTTTTTTTATCCATACATCACCCACTCACACTGGGACTCTAGAATTTACCCAGCAATTTGAAATATCCATAACTATTAGGCCACACCCTGACCCTAACATTTTTATTACTTTTAATCCTTAAATTCTGATTTTATCATTGATTTTGTGTTTTTGGATGGTGTAGGATTAAAAGTTAAAATTTTAGGATTTTAACATAGCCATAAAGTTGGAGAACGGTTATTAGAAACCATACACAACCTATATGATCCCACCTATTGTTCTTGAAAGAGTCGAACCACATGGTCAGTGCATGTTTTTTCAAACCTTGTGGCTTTTTCATGTGAGGTGATTTAGGGGCCCCATGAGGGGATCATGGTTAGCACACAATTTGACCAACCATGTGGCCAAACTGTTCCAAGTATCCAACCTTTAATAAAAATAAAAAAAATTGTTTTGATTATAATAATAGTAAAAATAATAATAATAACATTATTATTATTTTATGATGATGATGATGATGATGATTATAATTATTATTATCCTTTAAACCCTAAAAGGGGTTCCTCCCTCTCATTCTCATCCATACCCCTCCCCTATCCCAATTTTGTGAGCACCCCCTCCCATGACAAACAAAAGTCCTCTCCTCATTCCAATTTTTTTCCGTTCATTCTTCTGATTTATGGTGTAATCAACTCCAATAAGGTTCTCCTCCTCTATTTATCCATTATTTCCCCCCATTTATTTGTCCCCTTATTTACCTTTTGTTTTATACATTTTAGAATAACCATAACCCAAAATGTTGGTGTTTTTTCGTTTATCATTGGTTCATATGATTTGTAAGCTTCATTTGAGGTCCGTTGTTGCAACATCCATCGAAGGAAAAACATGTGTCTCTTGAAGATGGATTACATTCATATAAATAATTTTGAATATATATAAACTCATTGTACATATTCCCTCATGTAGAGGGGAATATGTCCATTAAGTTAAGGGTTATATATATATATATATATAGTTAGGTGTACATAAATGTATGGAGTTTCAGTTGTTGAAGGATACTGTGGTTGAGGTAGGTTTCCCTATGCATGGGCCTATAAATTTAAGAACCAATGAAATCATGGTTTTTGAATTTTTTTGATAAAAATTAATTATTTATTATATTCAAAATAATTATTTGGACTAAAATCTTGTGGGTTTCTTTTTGAATTGAAATGTGAAAAATGGTTTTATTCGTCTTCACACACCATGTGTTTGTTAAAAGTGCTAGGCTGGCCCTTTTAAATGTGTATTGATTTCTAAATAATGATTCTGGGTTTTTAAATGGGCTTCTAAATGAAATTTTTGATTTATAAGAGACGTGTTTAGTCATTTTGGATATGGTTCGACATGTGAGACCTAATTTTCACTTTTTTTAGAAAGTCAAGCAGCGAGGTTTAAAATTATTTAAAACAAAGCTAAAAGATTTAGAAGGAAAGAAATTTACATCAGTCACATTAAAGGATAGGAATAAACTCACAAAGTATGCTGGAGTAGTGATTGAAATTACTTTCAAAGACCTCTTTATTTTCAAAATAGTCATCAATTTTATTTTCTTCACAATATATGTGTGTGATGATGTAATTCATTGAAGTAAGAGTGCCTATATAGTTGTTCCACTTAGTTGTGAGAATCCAAGAAAGATGAAACTGACCTATTCTAATTTCTTGAAAAATTGTAGTTGAGTCTCTTTCGAACCAGATAGAGTTCCAGTTTCTTTTTCAATCAATTTATACTAATTTAACGAAACCATACATTTCCGCTTCAAGATATGTGGAAAGGCCACATGTACTATGTCCCACCCCTCCTAAAAAATAACCATTGTGATCTTTGAAAGCAATTACATAACCATCAGGTCCTAGGATTCCCCTTGAGTCTCCATTCGTATTACATTTTATTCATCCTGCAAATGTGGGTAACCAGAAAAATTAGATTATTCCACGAGGTTTAGGTAATCTACCTTGGATGACAAGATTTCTCAAGATAGGAAAGTCCCAGACCGATTTGTCACAAAAATCATCATGTAAGCCATTATCCAACTAAACTGTAATAAAGATAGAAGAGAGAGAAGTTCTATGATTGAATATAGCTTCCCCATTAATGAATTTTTTTCTACTACTCCATACTGTTTGTATATCCTCTGTACAAGCCACAAAGAAGAGAATGCATACCTTTTCTGAAAGCTGAAATGCAAGAAGATCTATAAGAATGTTTTAAATCACACCAGTTTATGGAGGATATATTTCCAAGAGGTTGAAAACATATTTCTAAATAGAGGTATATGTGGGGTAGGAATGAAATAGATGATTAATATCCTCCTAACGTTGCTAGCACAATGCACATCTGGAGAAAAATATGATGCCCACTCATTGTAGATTCACCTCGACCGGAAGCTTTTTGAGATGGAGACACTAGAGCATAGTAAAACGAGATTGAATCAACCATTTCTTCTTGAAAGCATCCAACCTTGTGTTGTTACGTTAATTGATGGGTCCTTAGAATGTGACTTACCTTGTAAATTGTTGCTTTGGAAGTAATGTGGAATATTCCTTGGGGTGATTTGTGGGTTATTCTTCGATGTTTGTATAATGTGGTAGATTTTGTTTATTCTATGTTTTTGTTGTTGATTGTTTGATTCATGTTAGCTTAGTCCCACTATAAAAATAACTTGGGAACCTAGAATAGATATTAAATTATTTGAGTATATTTATTGAACTAGTTTAGCATTATTCTATGTCTAGTGGCCCCTTATTATAGAAATGCACTACATTCGGGATGATTCCCCTTGGTTAGGAAATGTATGGTATAAATGATCGTTAGGGATGTTTGATTGAATTAGGTGTACCCACATGATGGATTAGGTTATAGTATGTTCTAGATCTTCCCCAGAGATTCTGGGTATTTCTATGTTCACCAGCACTTTTTTATTTATGGTGGATAATGTTGGTGCCTTATCTGGTTTGGTTAATTATGTACAGATTTCCCATTTCCCTCAATATATTATTATCTCTATCGCTCTCATTTAGTTATGTTTAACCCGTACAAAAATTTAATTCTTTTTTTTATTAATTGTTTCCTTGAAAAATGTTTTGGAAGATTATTTAGTAACACTCTCCCTCTATATCCATCTCCCATTTCTTTTAAAATTCTTAAACCTCTCCCTTTTTAGATAAACCTTTTTTTTAAAATGAAGAGAAAAATAGACTGTGGTTTGTTTTGAAATGGAATGGATGAAAAAACAATGTTTATATTATTTTATTTCAAAATTTTAGTAAATGAATATTTTATATAAAGGAAATATAAAGGAAAACATTTTACATAGGAACACATACTATTTTATACTACTCATTCTTGTCTCTCTTTCTTTGTTTTTATATTTTGGAGTATCTTGCAGCTCGATCTCATCACGATGGAGCGATGTTGGTTCAGTGGCTTTTGGTGACCAACATGATAACAAAGGGGCATGTTCAATTTTAATTATTTCCGATTATAGTGTTTATTTTTATTATTTAGTTTATATTTATCTATTTGTCTATTTTTTTGGCTAAATCATTCCTAATTTAGTTATTCTTGATAATTGAAACTAGTTTCCAACCTGGGTGGATAGGGAATGCCTCTCAGGTATTATTATGGGCCGACTCAGGTGATCGGTTCAGGTTCGACCTGGGTTGTTTCACAAAAAAATGTTATTAGAGTAATTAGCCATTTTTATTTGGGTATTTTTATAGTTTCTCACAAGAATTATCTGAATTCAAGTGTTTAATTGTGGGTAGGTTCTTGATCACCACCAATTTATAAGGGTACTTGAATTTCCATGGTGGTCTGGGATGGTTATGTGTAGAAATATGAGGTTTGTCTCGGATAATTTTTATGATTTAATTTTTTATATATAGTTTTTTATTGGAATGAATAATTTGTGGGGTTTTTTAGAAAATCTAGAGGCTAGAGTAGATATTTGGGGGTATTTTTATGGTTTATAGTTTTTGTGCATAGTTTGGAAAACCATGCGTAGATCATGAAACTGCCTTTGATGACATTTTATATGCTCACCAAGCAGGTAGAAAGATTTCCAAACCATGTGGTCAAGCCATGTGTAGTAGTTGTTTCTATAATATTTTGGGATTTTTGATTGAGTATGGGGTTTATCTTATTTTTTGGGTGTTATTTAGTTGATTTGGGGTTATTTTTATTTATACTTTAATGTTATTATTGGTTTTGAAAAATAGTGGTTATTTTATCAAAAATTGGATTTTAGAGTAAAAGTAGGTTTGTATAGAGAACGAGAGAGATGTTGAAAAGTGATTTGTGATTTTGGTAAGTTTTGTAAAAAGTATGATAGAATTTTTGTATAGACCTAGCCCCAAACAATACATATTCTAGTTATTTTATAACTATAAATCACTTTATTTTCCCAAATATATTTTAAATTTTGAGTTTTATATAATTAGGAAAAAATATTACATAGTAAACACATACATTAGAAGTGGAAAATAATACTTAGTATCCATTTTTTCCACAAAAGGAAACCCGTCTAAAAATACATGGTTTCTTTTCATTGACTCGTCTTCACAATTCTGAGCATGACATCAAAATTATCCCAAATATTCCTTAAAATACCATGAAAAACATTATAAAATGTGGAATGAGTAAAAAAGATCAGTAAGGTACATAAACAAATAAAACCATTAGTCAAGTGAAAAACATGAAAATCAATTTAATGTTCCTTGAAAGAATGAAACAAATCAATTCCACATAAAAACACACATCATTTTAAAATAAAACCTTTAAAACTGATAATAAGAAAATGAGAACCATTTTTGGTAATTTAGATAATCATACATATAAAAAAATTCAATACCCTTGAAATTGGAATAAACAGATGTACAACTTCCACTATAATCCTTCTAGGAACATAATCATTACACAATACATTGGAAATATATAATGGGGATAAATCTTCATATAAGCTATATCAGGATTGTACGTTTTTCATGTCATATAATGGGGATCAATCCTTCTTAGTAACTATATCAGACTGACCCATTTTTCATTAGCTGTAATGGGGATCAAACCTTCATATAAGCTATATCTGGATCACTCATTTCATATAAAATAATCAACTACCATATCATAAATAAACATTTTATTCTTTCACTTTTTATCATAAAAAATTGATAAAATATGTAAAAAATGTATTTAAAACACCTTCTCATATCAAAATAACATTTGTAAAAAATAATTTTCAATAAACAATAACCAAAACAAGGGAAAAAGTGATTTCTTTTAGGAAAATATCACTTAAATCATTTTTTGAGGAAAATAAATTTTCTATTATGAAGATAATTTTATTTTTTAAAAAGATATGCACTTATATGTAATCTAATTTTTTTTGAAAATAATACTTTAAACATGTAAATGGGACAAAAAAATATTTTTTCATAATAATAGATAGAAAATCCACTCATGTTGTATAAGTTGATAAAACATTCATTTTGAATTTGGTAAAAGAAACATTAAAAGAAGATTTCTAAAATAAATTCCCTTCCCTTGAGTCTGATTTTGTCATGTATGTCCTTTAACTTCCAGAATAATAAAAATATGTTAATATTTTACTTGAGAAATTTTTCATGTTTTTTATTTATTTTATATCACTTAGTATCAATTAATAGTAATTAATAATTTATGTTCTCATCAGACGTTTTGATGATATTCTGTTCTGGAGTCCAAAATGACTTTGGTATGATATCTATAGTAAAGGTGGTATGATGAAATAATTACAATTTCTATAAATCAATTACGCTTTTAAATCCATTAATTAAATATGTATATTGAAAGTGAACTACATTACAATCATAGATATGGTAGACCTCACATAGGCATGAGTACTATTTCCATTTTTCAATGATCACTATGAAAAGAAGGTAAGTGTAATTTTATATTTATATAATGGTCATAATATCACAAACCTCAAATGAATTATTTAAAAATAAATAGATATATATCATTCAGGTGATGTGGTGATGAAAAATAAATCACATCGCATCGTGGAGGTAGTAGTCCACAAGTACGTACAAACAACATTATCATTTTTATAACGACCCAAAAACTCATTAATGAATATTATTCTTGGTTTATTTAAATGTCTTCTTATGGTTATATAAAACGTATGAAATTATTTGGTTGTATGTTTTGGATTTTAAAATACTGTTAGGAATTCTGATTGTTACTAATATATCTGTTTAACAGAGATCACATGATTAGTATAAATATATGGCTTTAACAAATCCAATTTACTCAAACAATGGAACCAATGGCCTCATCCGGTAGACTTGCCGCATATGAAGCTTGTATTTTAGAGCTCAGAAAGGAGGCAGTTTCATTGGGATTCACTCTTGACCAAGCCCAATCTGAGCTTGAACATGTTAAGCTTGAGTGGAACTGACTACGGGAGAAGTGGAAGTTAATAGAGATTACCACCCGAGCGGTGTTATCAGAGCCACTCTAAGAGTCTGTCTCCATCGCACACCTTACCCTTCATTCTTATGAAATTATTATAAGGGGTTATGTAACAAAGCCTTACTACTATGTGTATGTGCATTATTTTTGTATATAATAAAGAATATACATTCATTTTATTATTGTTACTTTGTAAATAGTTTTTAAAACACAAATTGTATTTTCAGTTAATATTCAACTAAGAAATCTATTTTTATGAATGAATTGTTTTTGGAAATAAATAATATTTTAATAATATTTTACTATTATTATTAAAGTAATTTTTATTAAATATAAATTATTGTATAGTTTTATGAATGCAATTGTAATTTTTATTAAGGTTTGAAATCAATTTTTGTCAAAAATAATGAATTTTCAATAAATGTCAATTTTTATTTTAAAAGTATAAATTCACATATTTATAAAATTATTTAGATAAAATGAATATTATTTTTGTAATCAGTACATTGAAAGTATCCAATGGTGAATTTTTCATAATTTTTTGAGACAGTCGGATTTTTGAGTAAAAATTAAATACCGTTTAAACATATAATGTTTTTTATTACGTCATAATGTCCCAATAGTGAAGTAATAAAATACTATAAACATTATGTTCGGCCAATATATGTTTTACCATTAAAATAAGTAAATTTTGTGTGTGTCTGATTTATTTTACAAAGCTTAAGTGGACCCTTCAAAGCTTATAAAACATTTTGTCTTTTTAAATTGTTTCCTTGAGAGTGTGACTCACTTCCACATAAGCAACCATATTATTTTAAGAATTTCGTCCATTATACTTATAAAATATTATTTTCCACTACCCTTTGGAAAAAACCATGGGCAAAAACCATGGTATGGTTTGTGGTTTTGATTAGTTTAATGTGTGGTATCCCAAACCAAAATAATAAAGAATTCCCCCTCCTTTCCTATATAACCCCACCCAAGCTCCTACTTCCTCTTAAATAAAAGACTTTGGAGTTCATCAATCCTATTCCCTAATATCTATAGAATCCTCCCAAGGCACCCCAAGCTCCCAATAAGCCTCTCTCAAGCCTCTCTCAATCCTTTGGGATCAAACTTCCAAGTAAGGGATTTCTACCTTTTTCTTTTAATCCATGTTTCTTAATATTTTTATGCCCTTTTATTTTGAATTATAAATGTTGGGGTATGATTTATAACATCCCCCATACTTCCCTGTTTAAGTTTTAATGTGGATATACCCCTTTTCGTCTCATAAAATGTCTCTCATGTACACCTATTACTTTTCCAAAATTCCAAAAGGAATTTCTCTCTCCTCATTTACATTCAAGCAATTATTTTGTATCATGAATTTAAATTGAATTAAAATTTTTGGGACATGTATCTATATGAACCCCTTACTTTAAATTTCATTTAAATATTATGAGACAACCCTTTCTCTCTTATAAACTATTTTTATGAATTCTTATGTCACTTCATTATGCTGCTGAAATTGCACAAGGTTTTTTCATGCCAAAGTCATTTTGTAGTGAATACAGTGCTCATTTATCTATCAATGGTATTCACCTTTATGAAACATTATATATTTATTATAGAGTTTCATGTATGAATTCCATATTCCTTAATCGTCGAATAAATGTTGATTTTTAATGAATCCATGTTTTATGATTCATGTGGCACACTTATGCATTAAATGAAATGTTTAAAGAGGGTGCGCCCTAATAGCGCTCCAATGAATTTTGTAAGTATAGTACCAGGAAAAATCATTTGAAATGAGTGTTGAATCTTTATAATTCAATTGAAATGATTTTTTACTTGTGATTCATGTGCAAGTAGGGTTTACTCATGCTCCATGTGCAATGAGCCTTGGCTCATGCTAATTTCATGTTAAGTGTTGTTTCCACATTTACATGTTATGATTATCATGATTTATCATGCCTTTATGTTCATATTTATCTTGTTCTCCATTTATATTACTATTGAATAACATGTATTGTATTCATCATGTTATTCCTTGTTTTTTTCCTTTACTGGGCTTTATAGCTCACCCTTTTCTTGTGCATGTCGTCTGGTTATCCAATGAAATGCTAAGTACAAGGGAATGTAGTGGTCATGTAAAGGAAGTTTTCAATAAGATATTCAGTTTTATGTTTTAACTTGTAATGTAATATTACTAATCCCCAAAGACACTAGAACTTTAAATATCCATGTTGTATCAAGTTACGGTTTTATTTAACAAATCGTGTTTAAGTGTGCAATAAAGAGCAGGGTTGTTATAGTTGGTATTAGATGATAGGCTTAGTTATTTTTGGGATTATGATTAGAATACCCGAGTAAAGACTTAGATACAAAACTAAGTATAATAAAAACATCCCTAAGATTTTTTGATTATTAAGTGGTTTATCATGAAAATACATTCTTAACTGGATACGAGCAGGTAGAGGTGCCTCTAGCACAGATGTACCTAGGAGTGAGAATTTCTGACAAGGAGTTTCGGGCTTGACCCGGGTATCCTGGTACATGAAAATTTGTCTTTATACACTATTGGTTATGAAAATAATGGGGGATATTATTTGGTAAATTAACAAGATTATTATGAACCATTATTAAGGGAATTAAAAAATTCCCCTAAGAATATATGTTAGAAAGTAGATCATGGATAACATAGATTGAGTCCTATAGATTCATAAGTTAAATAAAGAAAATCTAATTTTAAGTCATATATTATGTCCTCAGATTACCCTTTATGTGTTACCCCCAACTTTCATTTCATTAAGGAATAATAAATCATTACACTTCAAGTAGTTTAATATCACAATTTTATCATGTTTAAAGGGTACCTTCAAATTTGATATGTTTAGTCAGCAGGATAAAGGATAGTTTCGAGATGGAAGGTGAAGAACCACATTCAACAATATCACATACATGAATTATTTTAATGGAAAATTTTATTTAATTTCCATTCATACTTTATTTTTAGAGTTTCCTAAGATTTTATGGAGGAATGAGTGAGTTTTCATGAATTGGGCCAAACCGTGAGCCCAATTCTAGATTTAAAAATAAATTTTGATTCCTTTATAACTCCTTCATTTTTTAACAATTTTCATCCATTAAAATTCATAATTGTAATACCCTGACCTATTAACAACACCATATTAATTTTGACCATTTATAAATCCATAATCAAGGGGGATTTGAGTTTTTAGTTAAGGGATGGGGCCTTCCCCAAAGCCCATTTTCTGCATTAAAAATACTTGTAATTATTTAATATCTCCTTCAATAGTTTTCCTTTTTTCGGTGATTCCTACTCTCACCAGAGCCCACTTACCCATTCCATGCTCCCATGCTCTCCTCCCCCATTTTGGATCTTGGTTGCAGCGCCAATTATGATGAAACTTCTCTGAATTTCTCAAATCGCCCAGATTTGAAGTGGTAAATAGATTATTTCATAAGTCCTTCATTTATCACTATTTTTGCACCATTACAATTCCTAAATGATATCTTAATCCTTGATACAACCTCCCTTGAATTTTTGGATGTTTTAAAATTCATATACTGGTGTATTTTTAGTGAGTTATTCAATATATTTCAAGGAAAGTGATTCCTTCTTGGTTTCTTCCTTTTCCATTAGGTTTTCCTCCCTCTTCCATTACGTTCTAAAATGTCCAGAAGTTAAAGTTAGAACCTAGGGTTTTATTTGGTTCCTTTTTGGTCAAATATTGTGGTCTATGTCTGGATTAATGTTCATTGTGTTGCGGCTTTGGTGCGGTTGATGTTTCGCACCATGTTTTGAGGGATTCGACACTTTCAGTAGGTGATCCCATGCTTAACCATTCCTTGATGAGTTAGTTTTCTTGTTTTACTAGTTTTTCATGTTCCCCATATGGTGTGTGTTGTGAGAAAACCATTTTTAAGGATTTTATTAAACATTTAATTTTATAATTGCATATTTGTTGAAGTTTTGAACTTTTCAAATGTAACACATGTGGTATCTTTTTTGGTAGTTCTATAAAGTATGAAAATGATTTATTAGTTGTTTAAAAGAGAGGAATATTCTGTTATGTTAAACCCTTAGTGTCATGTGGGCCTTGGAAGGGGTTTTTTTTTTGTGAATAGGTTTGGTGTGTACAAATTTTTTATACTTCTTGAGAGTATTTTATGAAAATCAGTGTTTTCATTTGTATCTTTCGTGGTATTATTCATGGTGATTTTATAACAATTGAAATTGGTTTTATAATTGCATCTAGGGATCCCAATTATACTTTTGGTGTGTTTTGGTGTGGTTTTTTCCTTGAAATATTGTTTTGAAATGAGTTTTATGAGAAAATATTGCGTATACTCTTTGGAATCGTTTTATAAAAGATTTAAAAGATTTAATGATTAATGTAAGCGGTGAAACCATATTGGAAAACTATTTTGGAGTGTGTATATTCTGAAATAGTACATTTTAAATGTGATAGGGGCAGTTTTTTCATGTGTTCCATCTTGTAAACGTTTTACAAAAATGTTTAATGTTTTTACTAAAGTGTGTAAGAGATGTGATAGTAAAGTGGGATGTTTTCTGTGAGTGTGATGTGAAAATGAGTTTTGGTTATGAAAATGGTATTATGTAACATGTGAGTTGGATTTTATGTGGGATGTAATATCTTGGATTGGTTTTAAGAATTTTTTTAATATATTTTTGGAAGTGTTAAAGAAATGTTAATAGTGTTTTGAGCTATTTTGGTGTGTGTCGGATTTCAAAATCAATTTTAATAAAAAGTGGACTTTTGTGACTTGTGTTTTATACATGTGGGATGTTTGGTAAATTGTTGAAGTGGAAATGATATTTTCATGTGAAAAGTATATTTCTTTTCCTTTTGAACTTGTTTGAGGAGAAGGAGAAAACCTGGGTATCTAGGTTGGTGGACACGTACTAGTATGGTAGGGAATCTTTGGGGTTCAGCCCCAGTTTCACGTAGCAAGATTGATGCTTACAACTCTAACTAAAAGATGAGGATGATGATTTGGTACCACTAGTTTATGGGTATATTCCCTACTAGTGGATCGTGCACGAGAATGGATATTTTTGATGGTTATGCTCACTGAGATACGAGGTACTTGGGACCCGAATCTAGCTAGTGCTTAGGGGTTATTTTCTATTGCATGTTCCCATTAGATCAATTATACTCACAGTCGGCATACAATATATTTGTCTGAAAAATTCAGTAGCATTGGAATTTATTTTAAAAGTTTAGATTTTTTAAATTATCCCACTTGAAAAATTATTTTTTTAAGTTGCATTTTTTAGAAATTTTAACCAGAAATTACATGTTTTTGAAAACTTTCATTCCTTTCATATTTGAATGTTTATTGCTTGGAATCTCATAGAGGTGGTATTCTAATGGGCTTTAGATCACACCCTACTTACACCTTTAGGTGTAAGTAGACTTGGTTAATTTGTTGTTGTAGGTTTGGGTACAACTTTTGTGCCAAACATTTGGGATTTTACCGATCATTCGTGCTGCTGTGTTGTGGAGATGGCTTGAGGGCGGTGCCTATTTCCTTGTGGAGGTTCTTGGGATATCCTTATTTAATTTTTTACCATATTAATTGTATTTAAACATAGTTTTAAATTATTTAATTCAGTTCTGAAATTTTTTAAAAGAATGTTTTAGTTGAAAAATCTATATTTGTTTTGTTGAGTTTCTTTGTTGTTTAATGTTTATAAACTCAGGTCAATCATTCCCAAAATTCATTTTATGATACCCGAGCACTTGTTCCTGACCATGGAGATCGAGAACATCCTTTAGTCCTTCTCTAGGGCCAGGTCGGGTGCCATTTTTGATGGTGACCATATTTGGTTCGTTACAATCACTCTGGTCCCTTCCTGAGGACTTTCTAGCTATAATTATTGTAAAGTCAAGATCTCATAGCATCAAAAACTTTTCCAATGTCCAACTTTATTGAAATATTCTCTATGAAACCTCAAATTCCTCCTCCATATCATGGAATAATTAGGGATCTTGGCTCACCTATGATCAAATATTAAGCTCCCAAATCTCCCACCTTTCTAGAATATTTAGGTCGCATCAGGGTATTCTCAAATATTTCACCCTATCCAGAGTATGATTCAATATTTGATTTTAGAATAGCTACCAAAGAGGGAGTAACCTATATGTATATATTATTGTCTTCCAGTATTTTTGGAAACATAGACAATATATTAGAAGAACCACATTTCAAAAAATTTAAATCTGACTCTATCAGACTATTTTACAAAAACCTAGTACACGGTGATGTTTTGAAACTATATATTCAAAACAAATATTTTCCAAAAGTGCATCATCGTTTCCATCGGTATGATCAATGTTGCATGGACTGTGTACAGACTAAGGAAGTCGAAGACTTTGAATGTGCATTAAAGTATTGCTGTGTTAAGTGGACCCTCGCTCTCCGTGATCAACAAGATAATGAGGGTTGGGGAATGATTCATGGTGGTGGGTAAGAAACCCTTATGTCATGCTTAAATTTCATATTTATTTTTGAATGTAATCAAATTTTGGGATGCAATTTTTTTAAGGGGGAAATATTGTACCTACCCAAAAATATATTAATGAAAATTCCTTTTGGTTTTTTAAATGTCTTCTTATGGTTATGTAAAACGTATTCACTTATTTGGTTCTATATTTTGGATTTTAAAAAACTATTAGGAATTCTGATCGTTGATAATATAGCCATTGAACAGTGATAAAATTATTAGTATAAATACAGGGCTTTAAAAAAATCCAATGTACTCAAATAAAGCAAGCGATGATCTCATCCTGTAGTCTTTCCCCGTACGAAGCCCATTTTTTGAGCTCATAAAGGAGGTAGCATCATTGGGCTTCGCTCTTGACTAAGACGAAGCTGATATTGAGCACGTTAAGCTTGAGAGGAACCAACTACATGAGAAGTTGAGGTTAATAGAGATTACCACCCGAGTGATGTCATCCGAGCTACCCCAAGAGTTTTTCACCATCGCACACCTTACCCTTTGGTATTATGCGGGTGTTATAAGGGGTTATGTAACAATACCTCAGTACTATGATTATGTGCATTATTATTGTATATTATAAATAATATACATTCATTTTATTATTGTTACTTTGTAAATAGTTTTTAAAGTGTAAATAATATTTTTAATTAATATTCAACTAAGTAATCTATTTTCATGAATTAATCGATTTTTGTATTAAATAATTTTTTAATAAAATATTATTATTATTATAAAATTACTTTTTATTAAATATAAATGATCGTATAATTTTATGAATGAAATTATAATCTTTATTAAGGTTCGAAAGCTGTTTTTGTCAAAACCCAAGAATTTTCGATAAATGTCAGTTTTTATTTTAAAAGTAAATATTCAAATATTTAGAAAATTATTTAGATAAAATGAATATTAATTTTGGAATCAGGATGTTGAAATTATCCAATGGGAACATGAGCCTCAGACCAGTTGGCGAGGACTCGCTAGGTGCATCCAAGAGACCTGATATCAAATCCGGGTGGAGGCATATTTCCGAGGTACTGTAGTAGTACTGTAACAGGCACAATTCGGTACTGTAGCAGCCGGAACAATTCATCCATCTGGGCCTTCAGGCCACCGGTTTGGTCCTCAGGTCTTGAAAGGCTTTCAGGCCACCCAAGGCCTTCGAGTCAGTTTATTCTCAAGGCCTTCGGGCCACCTTAAGGACTTAGGGACACTCCAAGGGCTTCGGCCCACCTGAATACAGGCCCCACACACACTATAAAAAAGGAGCATCCTCAGAAGCGGATTCAGAGTGGTGCACTCACCAGAGTGGAGCCAAATGGATTGTCAGAATGAGAGGGCATGACTATGCCATCGGTACCAGCCATTGCTTGCATGAGAATCCTAGCTAGACAGTCATGCAAAGGTGGAGAGCTACTATCAGGATGCAGATGCCGGGGAGGGGCAGATCCGTGTAGATAGTCTGGTTGAATTCCCTAAGACCATTGGGTCATGTAATCTCTAATCCTACGGTCCTTTTAAGGGTTTCCCCTCATCACTTGAAAGGGGGATTTTCAAAAAATCCATAAAAATGAAGGCCTTCGGGCCATTCAGGCATCCAATGGTGAATTTTTCATAATTTTCTGAGAGTCAAATTTTTGGGTAAAAATTAAATACCGTTTAAACATAAAATATGTTTTATGATGTCATAATTACCCAATAGTGATGTAATAAAATAATATAAACATAATGTTCGGCAAATATATGTTTTACCATTAAAATAATGTGATTTTGGGTGTGTTGGATTTATTTTACAAAGCATAATTGGACTCTTCAAGGGTTAAAAAACATTTTGTATTTTTAAAATGTTTTTATTGAGAGTGTGACTCACCTCCACATAAGAATCTATATTATTTTAAGATTTTAGGCCATTAGAATTATAAAATATTGTTTTCCACTCCCCTTTGGAAAAAAAAATTGGCATAAATCATTTTCTAGTTTATAGTTTTGATTAGTTTAATGTGTGGTGTCCCAAACCAAAATAATAACGAATTCCCCCTCCTTTCCAATATATACCCACCCAAGATCTCACTTTCTCTTCACTAAAAGCATTTTGAGTTCGTCCAACCTCTCCCGTAAACTCTATAGAATCCTCCCAAGGTTCCCCAATCTCCCAATAATCCTTTCTCAAGCCTCCCCCATGCCTTTGGGATCACACTTCCATGTAAGGGATTCCTACCTTTCTCTTTTCATCCATGTTTCATAATATTTTTATGACCTTTTATTCTCAATTATAAATGATGGGGTATGATTTATCACATCCCCCATAATTCCCTATTTACGTTTTAATGTTGAGAAACCCCTTTCTCCCTCCTTAAATGCCTCCCATGTACACCCGTTACTAGGCCGAAATTCTGAAAGGAATTTCTCTCTCATTATTTACACTCAAGAAATTCTTTTGTATATTGTTTCTAAATTCCATTAAAATTGTTGGTACATGTATCTATATGAAACCCTTAATTTCTATTTCGTGTACATATTACGATACACCACTTTCTCACTCATCATCCATTTTTATGAATTCTTATGTCACACATTTATGCTGCCGAAATTACACAACGTTTTTCCAAGCCAAAGTCATTGTGTAGTGAATACCATTACCATTTCTCTATCAAGGGTATTCACCTTAATAAACAGTTACTTATTGATTTTAGAGTTTCATATAGAAATTCCAAATTCCTTTATCGTGGAATAAATTTTGATTTTTCAATGAATCCATGTTTTATGATCCATGTGGCACACTTATGCATGAAATGAAATGTTTAAAGAGGGTGCACCCATATAACGCTCCGATGCATTGGGAAAAGTATAGTATCATGGTATGTAATGTGAATCAAGTGTTGACTCATGATAATTGAAGTGAAATTAGGGTTTACTTATGATTCATGTGCACTGAGGGTTTACAAATGCTCCATGTGCAATGAGCCTTGGCTCATGCTAATTCCATTTTAAGTGTTGTTGCCACATTTCCATGTTATGATTATCATGCTTTATCATGAATTTATGTTCATATTTTTATTTTACTCCACTGAAATTCCTATTTACTAACATGTATTGTATTCCTCATGTTATACCATGTTTATTCCTTTACTAGGCTTTATAGATCACCCTTTTCTTATGAATGTCCTAAGGTTATCCAATGCAATGCTATGTACGAGGGAATATAGTGGTCATGTAAAGGATGATTTCAATAAGATATTGAGTTTTATGTTTTAATTTGTTATTTAATTTTCCTAAGACCAAAATACACTGGACCACTCAATCTTAATTGTTGTATCACGTTAAGGTTTTATGTGATAAATCTTGTTTAAGTGTGTAGTAAAGAGAAGGGTTGTTATAATTTTTCTATGCATGAATAACTTCATCATTTTTCTTTGAAGTTGGGGACTGTCACGAGTTTTCAAGGATCCTTGAAATCCTACATAAAACCCATGATCAAATTAGCGCGGGAATGAACTTTTGCTGGTAGAAGGGGACGCATTCATGACGCAGGTAGGCGGTGACGCATGCATGATGCAGGCAGGCATTGACGCAAGAATTATGAAGGCATGACATTGCAATGGGCCTTCTGGTCAGTTTTTGGTGATATGGGCCATGTAATGGGATTCATTACCACTATTAATTCTCGCCATGTACTAATGAAAAAACGGATTGATGGGTGGGTTATCCCAGGGTGGGGGGGGGGCTATGGCCTACCTTTCCGGCATGTGTGTGTGGTGTGTGTATGTAATTGACCCCTAAGAACATAATATATATATATAATGATAAATATGTTATGAATATCATATATAAATATTAATTACATCACTATAACTAGTCTTGATAGATGGTGGTGGGAATTGAATTAAATCGGTTTGTGAGGTGGTAGTCCACCATACACACGAATAATGAGATTTTTCTGATTTGATGGAAGTGGGGATACATATTAGTCATGTAACTAACATAATAAAATCTAAGTATATGTTGAATAATAGAGTTATTATTTAATTATGGTTTAATAATATTTTAATGAGGAAGAGGAAATAAAATAGAATCACATGATTAAAAATGATACCTCTTCTTTGGACAATCTCTTTTTCCTAACAACTTAAGACCACTAAGAGTGGTTTTTTTACCAAAAATAAGACATATAGAATGGGTTTATGGGTTAAAATAAGTTATTTTTACATTTATTTTAAAAAAAATAGGTTTTTATGTATTAAGAAAGAAGAATAATAGGTTATCTTATATAATAGAGGGAAGGGGAACTCTTGGAATTTCTCAAAATATTAAATTAATTTGAATTAATTTTATAAAACAAATGGATCAAAACTAATTTATTTAAAATAAAGTATGATTAGGTGTCTAAATAAATTCAACCAATTAAAATTATTCATATTTTGACTATTTTAACCCTTATTTTTGGATTTTAACCCTTATTTAACCCCTTTAATTCTAACTATGAAAATACGGATTTGTACCATTCGAGGGTTAATATAATCACTATAAAATTCCAAAATATCATTAAATATACCATGTATGAAATTTTAATCCTTATTAAAATAATTTTTAAAAATTTAATATTTTTAAAAATTTTATATCATTTAATAAGATATTATATATTTAAAAAATCATTAATTTCAATTTTCATACTATTCATTACTTTGACTTTAAAAAATATCAATACGATAAGATAACCTTGATAAATATCTTTTCATACATACCTAATATTTAAAATTTAGCGATAATTTTTTTATGACATTCATTATGTTAAATTTTGTTTACTTTCATAGTTTTAATATCATTTCCTTGATTTTTTATAATAATTGAATAATTACTACATCATAATTGTATAATAATTTAAGGTAATTACTTATTACATAAAAATTAAAAATAACTTACCATGTCGAAGATAAATATTTTAAATTTAAAATGATTATTTATAGTTGAACATATCCTCTAGATTAACCCTTTTTAAAATTTTATAGTTATTAAGAATATGATTGTGACATCTTTGTCTTTTCTTAAAATAAAATATTATATAGGTCATATTAACATATACATGGAAAAAAGTCCATATATTAGAACCTGGAATAATTATAAATGAAATTTACTCATGCAATAAAATTGGATCATGTTTTTGGGTCATCTTATAATCATTATCATATGATTTTTACAATTAATTACATGATTTTTACACTATTTACCCTTTCTCGTGGTAATAAAAATTACCATGGTTACAATTCATATTGGCCACAAATAAAAGTGAACTATTTGATAAATTTGGAACTTATGATTTGAAATATGTAATCCATTTTTCCAAATTCAATTCATATAAGTTTAATAATTTAATTTAAAATTAAATAGTAAGATGCATCTAAAAAAAGTTTTTTTTTGAAAAATACCCTTTTAAAATATATGATTTTTAATACTAAATTCAAGTATATATCCATTTGAAAACCAAAATAATATAAAATTAAATAAAAAATTAAAAAATTAAAAATTAAAAATAATCCAAATCATAATTTTACGTTGTAAATATAGTGAAAAAAATACAGTTCTCAATAAAATTAAGCATTTTTTAATATTCATTAAAAAATATTTTCTGGAAATTCGTAAAATTTCACTATATGATAACTTTGAGATTATTATTTCAAAAATTAAACTCATTTTTTAAAATAAATGATTTGAAATTTTCTATAAATTATTCATATTTTTCGCTCTAAAAATAAATAAATATCAGTCTTGAAGAAAGTATATTTGAATAATAAAATGACTTTACTATAATTATGTGCTTAATTTATAAGAATTAATTAATAAATTATTAATGAGTAGTACAATTTTATATTTCATAATTTTGTTAATACTAATCACTTCTAGCACTTTGATGGATAGGTTATACAGTCACATAATGACAATATTTATTTGTACATTTAAGATTGGTGTTGAAAATCTTGTAAACTATCAAACATAGTCTTTCCATTTAAAAACCCAAGATGTTACATTCTCTCACACTTTTGTAATTTAAATCATTATAGTTTTTAATTAGGTCTTAGTAACTATGTTTTTAAATTTCAAAATACCTTTATTGAAATCCCACATTAGAAAAAGGATTAATAAAAAATCCAATTTAAAAGAAAGGAAAAGATGTATGATGGTCATTTGGGAATAACAAATAACTAGGTTTACATGTATGATAAAATAGGTATGGAAGATAAAATATAACATGTAGGTATTGATATATACTAATAGAGATCATCCTAATGATAATGTGAACAATAAAAAACACAAAATATGTGATGGGTTAAAAGTAAATTGATTTCCCTATTAAAAAATGTAAACAGATAATTTTTTTGTTTCATAATCATTTTCCTATATTTGAGGAATTAATTTACTTCCCAATTTAATAACATGAGTAAATATACTTATGTGAATAGTATAATTACATCCTTTAATAAATTCACACCACAATCTCATCTTTTTCTCCAAATGATGGGAATTTAAAATGAAATTTTAATGTGTGGAGGATTAGAATCAAATTATACGGATCAATAAATCTAAAAAAGGATGATTATATATTCCTCTTGTCTGTAGACATTAAAAAATAGTTAAGATAGCATAAGATAATTCCCCAAAAATAAAAATACAATTATATGTTGAAAAACTAATTTAATATCTGAAATTTAAAAGTAACACACAAATTTCAAAATAGATCATTCAATAACTATCGAAAAAATATGTTAATAATACTCTAGAATAAGATTTAAACCCATAAAATAAGAAGGATTTGATCAAATTTTCTTCAAATTTATTTTTCATATTCATCTCCAAATAACATAAATGATTCTTAAAGTCTCACTCCACAGTGTATATACCTGAATCATGTAATCTCTAAGATATACTAATCCTTTCCATAAATCACCTAAATGAAAGCCACATTTTTATTTTATATGCTTCCAAAATATAATTCACCCATTATGGATAAAGTTAAATCCCAAAAAGTAATAACTCATAATTACCAAAAAAATAAATGTCTCCAATAAATATCAATAGTCACTTTAGAATTTAATAACAAAGAGCCTCAAAATGGGTTCTATAGGCATTAAACATAAAATATAACTTAAAATTATAAATCCATGATGATATACATAAATATTAAGAACCATGTCTGGAAAACTTCTTAATCTAAAAATTATAAAAACCATGATCTGATACCAAATATAAGGAATTATCCATAAACACTAAATATTTTAGTTATTTTAAAAATAGAAATCAATTTCTTTTTCCAAATAACATTTAGGTTTAGAGTTTTAGAGAATTAGTAAAAACTCTTACATAGTAGACCCATACATTATAAGTGGAAACTTATACACAGTATCCATTTTTTCACAAAATAATATAAAACATGTTTTATTTTCATTGAATCAACTTTATAATTTTTATCTTGACATAAATCATGTCCCTACTCTCCCTTAAAATACTATGGAAAACATTTTAAAACATTGCATAAGAACTAAAATATCAGTAAGAGAAATAAAGAAGGAAATCCAATAGTCTAGTGAAAAACATGAATACCCATTTAATGTTGTTTGGGAGATTAAAAAATTCAATTCCACGTGAAAAACACACACTTTTTTTCAAATAAAAGCATTAAAACACATAACAAGAAATTTAAAACAATGTTTGGTAACATAGAGCATTATATGAGTAAAAAACATTCAAAACACTTGAAATTGGAATAACCTTACAACCAAGTTTCAATATAATTTTCCTGATAACATAATCATTACCCAATGCATTAAAGATATATAATGGGGATCACTCTTGGTATTGGCTATATTAGGATCACCTATTTTTAATGAGCTATAATGAAGATCTACCCTTCGTATAAGATGTATCGGGATCACCCATTTTTAATGAGCTATAATAGGACACATCCTTTTACATAAGCTCTATTGGTATCACCCATTTTCTATAAAATATTCATGTACCATATTATAAATAAAAATTTTATGCTGACACTTTTCATCAAAAACCATTGAGAAACTTTATAAGATCCATATTTAAAACACTTTATCATATAAAAATACCCTTAAAACCCATTTTCAATAACAAAATACAAAAAATAAGGTAAATAGATCTATATTTTAAGAAACTTTCATCAATAGTTTTTTTAGGAAAACAAAATTTTCATTTTGAAACCACTTATTTTTTATAAACAAATTGCACACTTATATATGAAAATATTTTCTTTGAATATAAAATTTAAAAATTTTAAATTAAACATGAAAATATTGATGCTTCATGATGGTAGTAAAATATTTTTATGTTTTATAATTTTAAAAAACATTCCTTTTGACTTTTGTAAAAAGAAACATTAAAATAATATTTTTAAAATAAATACCCTTGCATTGAGTCTAATTTTTAATGTTTGTCATTTATGTTCCCGAATAATAAACTTATATTAAATAATTACATTCTTGAGAACAAATTTCAATTTTATTATATCTCTTATATAACTTATTACCATTTTTATAATAATTAATTATTTAAGATTACATCAAACATTTTGATGATATTTGGTACTTGAGTCTAAAATGATATAGTTATGATTTATATAATCAAGGTGGGCATTATTCCATAATTTTAAGAATAATAATCATTCCATAATTATCATTTTTATAAATTAATTACACTTTTTAATCAGTTAGTTAAATATGTATATAAAAAATGAACAACACTACATTCATGGAGAGGGTATGTTGTTTGTAAGATTTCTAATGTTTCTATTTTTAAATGATCATTATGAAAAGAAGGTAAGTAAAATTTTATATTTAAATAATGATAATAATATAATAAATATAATATTAACTCTCTAAACATACAAATATATATAATTCATGTGATTTGGTGATAAAAAACAAATCAAATCACTTCATGGAGGTGGTAATGTATATGATTTCCTGAACGACGTTATCATTTTTCTATACATAGAAAATTAATAATTTAAATGATATATTATCTTTTTAGAATAATAAATATGTCATGAATATAAAATATAAATATTAATTCCATAATTATAACCAGTATTGATAGAATGTGATGGAAAATGAATTATATCGGTTCGCGAGGCGGTATTCTTCCATACACACGAATGATGAATTCTTCTCCCATTTGATGGAAGTGTATATGGATGTGGGTAATTCAACTAAAGAATAACATATCCATATACGAAGGATACTAGATTTATTATTTAATCATAGATGAAGATTATTTTAAGGAGGTGGAAGAAGAAATAAAATAGAAATACACGATTAAAAACGATACCTCTTATCTGGATAGTATATTTTTCTTAACACCTTAATACCAATAAGGGTATTGTTCTATATAAATTAATAACTCTAAAATGTATTTATTGATACTATAAAGGTATTTTTATAGTTATTTTTCCACCCAAATATTTTTTTATGTGTAAATAAAAGAGGATAAGATGCACCCTTTTATAAGAGAGGGGATAGTCACTCTTAAATTTCTCAAAATATTAAAATAATATAAATTAAATTTCTTGTCCAAATGTATCCAAAACTATTTATTTAATTTTTTTATGATTATCGTTTAAAATAAATCCATACAATAAAAGTTAGACATATTTTTACTGTTTTTTAATCCTTATATTTTGGTTTTAACCGTTATTTAACCCCTTTAATTTTTACACTAACAAAATGAATTTATACTATTTTAAAGTTAATATAGTTACTATTCATTACTATTAATATTGAGAATATTCATTACATTGAATTATCAAAATATTACCACAACAAGATAAATTCAACCCAATTATTTAAATATGTTTATAAAATTTGAATGTAATATATGAAATTAATTTATTACATTAATTATCTCAAATTATATTTATTTTAATAGTTTTTAGATCATTAATTTGATTTCTCCATTAATTGAATAATTAATATATCATTGTTGTATACTTATTTCAGATAATTATTTCTTTTCTAAAAAATAAAAATAAATTAATACGATGAATATAATTCTATAATACTATGAATTAATATTTATATTTGAACATATCCTTTGGATAACCCTTTATTAAAATTTTATAGTTATTAAGAATATGACTGTGACATCATTGTATTTTCTTTAAATAAAATATTATATATTTCATAATCAAATATAAGTTGGAACTAAAGGCCATATATTTGAATGTTTAATGATTATGGATTAAATTTATTCATATAATAAAATTGAGGAAAGTGTTAGGGTAATTTTATAATCATTATCATATTATTTTTAACCAAGATTAATCATTTTTTACCTGATTTACACTATTGTAACAAAAATTGCCAAGTTTACTTTTCCTATTGTAGAAAATTAAAAGTAAAATCTTTAATAAATTTGGAAATTATGATTCCAAATATGGAATCTATTTTTCAAAATTCAATTCACAGAAGTTTGAAAAAATAATTTAAGATTTGAACAATAAATCACAATGAAAAATAGTTTAAAAAAATACCCTTTTAATATATAATTTTTTTAAAACTAAATTCAAGTATAAAATATATTTTAAAAATAATAATATGATTAATTTAATTAAAAAATGAGCTAATTAAAATTTTAGACTAATCCAAACATAATTTGACCACATAAATACAGTGAAAGAAAATATCATTTTCAATAAAAATAAATAGTTTTTGATATTCATTGAAAATTAATATTTTTAGAAAATTATAAAAATTCTATCATAATATAATTTTTATATAATGATTTCAAATATTAAATACATTTTTTAAAATAAGTTTTCCAAAATTTACTAAAATTAATTATATTGTTCACTCAAAAAAGAAATAAATTTCATTCTTGAAGAAAGAGTATTTAGTGAATAAAATAAATTTACTAAAATTAAGTGCGTAGTTTTATAAGAATTAATTAATACATTATAAATGAGTAAGACCGTTTTGTAGTTCATAATTTTCTTAATCCTGTTTATTCATGCTAATTTAATGTCTAAGTTATAACGATCACATAATAAAAATATTTAGTTGTTAGTTTAATATTAGTGTGGAAAATATTGAATGCTATTGACAATAATTATTCCTCTTGAAAACTCGGGATATTAAAAGTTGATTGAGAATTTGGATTTTTTTGTTTCAAAATTATAATGGGTGTTTTTTAAAAAAATTGGGCATGTTTTAAAGAGATGTTTGGAAAGAGATTTTTCTATTTGACCCTTGGTATTCCTATGGGTGCTCAAATATATGTAATTATGTCGTGATTGGATGTTTTTTGGTTTTTGTGGATATGTGCTTGAGCTATCATGAGAAAATATATGTGTGGGGATTCATGAAATACCATTAGTACGTTACCACCCCTTTTAACATTGTTTTATTTATGGATATGTTTTTAAATGGATTGAGATGTTTTGATATATGGGTGAGTTGGAAAGATTTTATTCTAAGAGTTCTTGAAATTGGAATTGGATTTCCAATTGGGGTTTGATATTTAAATGATTTTGAAGTGAAAAATCATTTTTGAATTTAGAATGAAAGTTGTGGTTTAAAAAATGGAATTTTTGTTTCTTTGTGTGGTGTTTGGTTTTTTGAATTAGTGTTTTTGGTTAAAGTGTTATCTTGGTTTAGATTTGGTTGGGATTGGTTTGATATTGACATGGTTGGGTGTTTTCACATTATTTAGATCATGCTTCCTAGAAAGTCCTCGAAGGTTTCTAGAGAGTTATTTATAGTTATTGGTTTTTTCTATACTCCCAATGGAGTGGTGGATTCAGGTTCTTTTCAAATTTTTCATGTTTTTCGTGGTGGTTTAGGGGAGTTAGAGGTTTAAGGATAATAGATATTGTAGGTGTTTTGTTATTTCAATAGATGATGGAGGGTTTTGTTGACCATCTTGAATAGGATAGATTCATTTACTTATACTTTTCATCAAGCAATTGTTTTAAACCTTCTATATTTATGATGGGTTTATATCTAGTGAGTAAGGAAAATTTTCTATTATGAAGGAAATTTCAATTCTGTAAGTTAGTGAATGAGGTTTCCCTAGATGAGTTTGTTTGGAAAGGGAAATCTGAGGTAGTTGGCAGTCTAGTTTCTCAAGATTCTATTGAAGGTTTCATCATCTAGTGAGGAATGTGAACCATAGAAACTTATTAATGGAATATCTCCTTTGTCTATTCCCACCTCTTGTTGATTAGACCACCCAATCGTTTGCTTCCAATATAGTTAGTTCAGGAACATTAATCCATTTACCATAATTCTATGAAGGCTTTTTGATGGTGTAGCTATGGAAAAGTATTGTTAGTTGTGTTTCTTGAAGAGGAAGCCTTAGTTATAGGTTATCAGTTACCAACCATGATGAAACAGATGCTTCAAGAAAATAAGGCTCAAACCATAGGTCCCCAAGTAAATCATCTCATACGGTCAAAGAATTACTGGGTGTGGCGGAAAATGTAGATCAAACTTCTTATCTCCAACATCAGATAATAATTCATTTGATATTTACCTTTCTCATAGTTTCTTATTTTGGAACTCCCCTTTAGTTTTGGTGGTTTTATTGGATTTTTTATTGGTTTTAGTTTTTGAGTGGTTACAGTTGGATATGATTATGTCTTATGGAAATTGTGAATTGCGGTTCAATATGGTTTTTAATTTTACTATCTTTATTTTGGTACCCTTGTGTCTGGGGTTTTTCCATTTTAGTTAGATTTATAATGGTGGGGAGACCCACTATGGGTCTCATAGATGTCTTATATTAAACTGGTTATCCGTACTTCAGAAAGTTTAGAGTTTATGCTAGTTTTAGAGATTTATTTAGATTTGTGAGTTTTTTGGACATTGGGAAATCACTATTTCAATCGATTTATAATATAGTGGGGAGACAAACATAGGATGATCCTATAGAGAACTCAGTCTTTATAGAGTTCATGATTGGGAAATTTATTATTACTTCCATGCTTTCCCTAATAATAGTAGTTATTATAGCTTGGGTAGTCAGTGATGTGATATATGCACATGGAAATAATAAACAAAAAAATGGGTTTACCTTGGGGATAATTAATTTAGGCTTCATGGTGCTCCATGTTTTGAGATTACGTTTGGAGGTTTGAGACTCTTTCATTTGGTCCTTTTTTGCATGCTTCCAGTTCTTTATTATTTCTCATTTTCTCTTCCAGTGTAAGTTCGTTTATTTGAATATAGCCTCTTTAGTCTATTTTCAGGATCAATGTTTCACAATATTGGTGATTATTAGCTCTTATTATTTGGGTTGGATGAACCTCATCTCATGAAGTGGGTTTCCTTCATTTAATGGTATGATCTACCCAATATTGGTGTCTTTCTAGGGGAGTAAAGTGTCATGGTGGGGAAAATATTTACACGCCGAACCTAACATGTAAATTATTTTTGTCCTTCAATTTGAGTTTGAGGCTAGTATAGGTTCAAATTTTATTATTTTGGGTTTTTATCATAGGTTCTCAATCGGTTCATGGTTAGTAGAAACCATGTGAAACCTATGGAAGCATGTATGTAGTTTATGATAGAGTGAAATTGCATAACCAGTTTACGATTTTCCAAACTGAGTGGCCTTCCTGTGTGAGGTGCTCTAGGGGCCTAGTGAGGGGTGCATAGTTTTCTCATGGTTTGGTCAACCATGTAACCAAACTGTGCACATTGTCCATCCTATAAAAAATAAAAAAAATTATTTTGATAATGAAAATAATAATAGTAAAATTATTATTATTATTATTGTTGTTGTTGTTGTTGTTTTATTATTATTATTATTATTCTTATTTTTGTTATTATTATTATCTTTTAACCCCTCAAAGGGGTTCAAAACTCTCATACCAGGCCACCCCCCTCTCATTGCCACATGAGAAACCCCCTCCCATGTTGTACATACCTCTTCCCCTTCTTTTTATTTTTGACCATTCTTGCTTTTGATTTTCAGTGCGATCAACTCTGGTAAGGTTCCTCTTCTCTCATTATCATTTGTTTCACCCAATTTATTGGTCCCATTCCCCCCTTTTGTTTAATGCATTTTAAGAAAACCATATCCCAAAATGGGTTTATGTTTTGGTCGGTTCATTGTTCCCTGGTTTCATGAGAGTCGTTTGAGGTCTTTTAGTTACAAAATTCATCAAAAGAAACAACTTGTGGCCATTGAAGATGAATTTTATTCAAATAAACAGGTATTTATATATATATATATACCATCATTTTACATATTCCCTCATATATAGGGTAATATATTCATTTTATCAATGGGTATATATATATATTGGTATTTTTTCATGAAATTTTGGAGTTTCTGTCGTTTAAGGATGATTTGGATGAGGTAGTATTCCCTTTGCATTGGCCTTTAAATTTAGGAGTCATTTATTACTTTATCTTACCACATTGTTTTGATAAAAATTATTGATATATTATAGTTAGAATAATTATTTTGAAGTAAATCAATTGGGGTTATCAAGAAAGAAAAATTTAAAATTTATTTTATTGAGAGTATCACACCAATTGTTTGTAAAAAGATAATAATTATCCCTTGAAAATGTGTTTTTTATTTCTAAATAATTATTCAAGATTTTAAAACGAGGTTCCAAATGAAATTTAGGACTTATAAGAGATGTGTTTGTTCCTCTTGGAAATATTTTTACAGTCAAAGGTTCTGTGAGGGTTGGCTGGAACCTTTAAAAATGGGTTTTCATTAGAAAACATACCTTGGGATATATATTTTTCCTAGTTAATTTTTAAAATAAATGAGGTTTCCTGGAATGATAGTTCCCTAGTAAATTAATGGTTTGATGGAAATGGGATTAATCCTTAGCGTGATTTTGGGGTAATACTAGGAGTTTTGTCTTTTTTGGTGGATTGTGTTTATTCTATGCGAATGTTGTTGATTTTCTGATAACTATTAGATTACCGTCACTATATATATTACATGGGAACCTAGAATATATAGTGTATTATCTGATTATGTTTGATGCACTAGTTTATGAGTACGCTTTCGATATTTCCCCATAGTATGGTCAATCTCTTCTTTGGGGATGATGCCCCTCGATTAGGCCATGTAGGGTATAACTGAGTGTTAGGGTTGTTTGATTTCATCCAGTGCTCCAACAGGACGGAAAATGTTACAGTATGTTCTAGGATTTCCCTTTATATCCAAGGTATATACATTTCCCCATGCACTTTTTTATCAATTATGAAATTCTAGGTGCCTAATCTGGTTTGGTTACTTGTGTATTGCTTTCCCATTTCCCTTTATATAGTATTATCTCTGCTTCTCCCCTTTGGTGATGTTTAAACCTTGAAAAAATTTAAATTTTGGTTTTTCTTAAATGTTTTCATGAAATTGTTTTTGGAAGATTATCCACATGACCTATCTCTCCATATCCCTCTTCATATTTATTTTTTAAATTATCAAACCTGTCGGTTTTTTGAAAAACCTATTTTTAAATAAAAAGGGAAATGGACTATGAATTGTTTTGTAATTGAATGGATGAAAATACAATATTTATATTATTTTATTTTAAACTTATAATAAATTAATATTTTATTTAATATAAATATATAGGGAATAGTTTTACTTTTGAATTTATACTAAGTTTTAATACTCATTCCTATATATTTAACTTTTTTTTCAGCTTTTTTTTCAACTTCTATCTTGATATCAGTCGCTATGGAGTGAAGCAGGATTAGTGTTTGGTCATGACTCATAGAGTCAAAAAGAGATACATACAATTTAATATCATTTATATATTAGTGTTTATTTATATTGTTCAATTTATATTTATTTATTTGTCTATTTTTCATGGGATAATATGTTATGAATTGAGTTTTGCTTATTTTTTGACATTATTTTCCAGCCTGGGAGGATCATGATCACCTCTCAGGTCTTGTCATGGTCCAGCTCATGTGATTGGTTCACTGTTAACCCATGTTAGTTATATTTATTATTATTGATAACAACTTACTTCTTAAATAAGACAATCAACTAGTAGATATTTTTAGTGAGAACATAAATCCCATTGGATGAATTTTAGTAGTAATACCAGGTATTAGTCCCTCTACTTTCATGCATAAGATTCTTTTGGAGGATGTGGATAAATTGGTTTTGCATCCAAAAAGGATACCTAATCCCTCTTTATTGTAAATTATATAGAAATATTAAAAAAAATAACCTGAATCAAGTATCATTTATCATATCCATGAATCTTAGTGGGTTGTCCCTATTCAAGATGTATAATAAAAAAAAGTTTAACTATTAATTTTTTTGACAAGTTAGTTTTGACGAGGGTGAGAAATAGTTGGTTAGTGTGTATAAATTATAGAAATCTAATTCAATAAACTCACAAATACTTTTTCCCTACCTTTCAATGACTAGATATGTAGTAGAATCGCGGTTATGACACACTATTTATTCTTGAATGGGTTTTATGGAAATTGTTCATTTTCTATTGTGCCAGAGGGATTGAAAAAGAAGAATTTCAATTAATTTTTTAATAAATTCACCTAATACAATGTGATATTTGGAATTTTTAATTCTCCATGTGACTTCTAGGGATGAATTGTGAGTTTTTTTTCTAATTTATTAAATAATTTCATGGAGGTACTTATAAATGGATTTATTATATATAGAATTTTATTTGATCAGTTTATCTCATTCTTTGACTAATTTATTTGATGTTGTACTAAGAAATATTTGTATTTAAATTAGAAAATTTCAAATAATAAAAGTGTATGTGATTTTCATAGGTTATATAGTGTCACAATATGACATCGAGGTTGATATATCTAATGCAGAAATTATTTCATCCTTACTGAATCCTATATGTGTGGATGATGTTAAATTTGAGAGTTTAGTAAGATAAATCTTCCATAATTATATTTTTAGGTTAAAATTTAATGAAATTAAGAAGAGACTCACCACTCCTCAAGTCATACACCATATATATTTAGAGCTTCCATTCATACTTATGCGTGATCATTCAAATGCCACAGTTAGATTGGTCTTATTGTAAAGTGAGGAAATACATCCACATTTTATTTATAATGCCTCCATTAAAATATATTTAACCCATGAAAACTATAAAAATTTTAGAAAATGGGTTTCTTACTATCATATTTTCTTTAAATGATTTTTTTTTCTATGTGATTCTAAAGTAGTTTTTTTATCCGACCATATAGTTTTAAGCCATTTTTGAAGAAACTAAATGACAAAATAAGTCTTATTCCAAGGATAATCATTATTAAAGAGTTATATATTGATATCATACATAAAACGGTACAAAAAACATGGATGTAGATCATATGATTATGATCCCCCACACATGAGGGGACAACAAATTGAAGTTGGATCCTCCTTGAGATATATTTCATGATGATCATTTGTTTGCACTCCCATGTATGGATCCTTGGTTTAATGATTTAGATAAATATATTTCAACCTATGAAATGCCTTTAAATATTAATAGACACGTATTTTAAAAACTATATTGTTAGTCTATTTACTATATACAGAATGATCCATAACATTGGCATATCGGTACTGACCAAGTTTTTAGGAGATGCATATCTAGTCATGATATTGAGTTTTTTCTGTATTTTTTTGATACAATTTTTTATGTTTGGAACTTTTTCCCATGAAGGATGGATAATAAGGTGTTATATTTTAAATTGTACTGGTCTAGTTTATTCCATTATTCCCATGAGATTTGTAGAGCTTGTGCATGTTTCCAACATGATGGTATTATTTTTAAGAGACATGTGTTGGCTCAATCACACATATAAGTTTATGAGAGTTATTACATATGGGACATTGATTTTATTCATTTATTTAGTATAATATATATTTTTATTTATATTCTGGTTATTAATCATTATGTTAGTTGATAGGTGGAGCCCAAGTCCAATAGGAATGATGACTCTTATATTGTTGTGGATTTTTTAGGGCATAGATTTTTTTTCAGTTTTGGAGTACTAATGTTGACCATCAGTGACCAAGGGTTACAATTATGAAATCAAAAAATTTTCCACTACCTTGGTCATATAGGGAAATGAAGAACATCAATTTCATACCACCTCTAAATAAATGTCCATACTAACGCATCCAATCATGATTTGAAGTAGATATTAGAGAAAAGTGTGTGTCTTAATATAAAGGATTATAGAAAATACCATGATGACGCAATTTGGTAATATAAGATGAAGTGTTATAATACCATTGACATGTCCTCTTTCATGATAGATTCTAGGGAAACATTTCATATTCCTGTGGAGTTTGATCATCAATGATATTGGGAAATAAAAATATAAAACATTTATTTAGTCCAAGTATGGTAATGTAAAATGTTTCTAATTCATGATATTGAGGATATTCTATTTCCATGGTATATAAACTCAAGGTTCTATAAATAAGGATGAAAAAATAAATCATGAAAATATAATTCAATATGTTGGGTTTCATGTGGGATAAAATGTATTCCACTATAGTTCATGATTGAATCTTATTTCTAAGGAATTACGTTTCCACATGATTAGGTTGTTATATTTTGTTTTATGTTTTTCCTTATTGTGAAACATAGATAAAAAAGAGGCTAAAATAAGGATATTTATACTAAATTTTTTGTTTTTCACACACATAAAGTTGATGTTATCACACCGTATGACCCAATCATTAATTGAGAACATCACATTTTCCCTTCCTCTCTATCTTTTAAGTTATTTATCCTAATTTAAATTCTAAATTTCAAGTGAATTGATACATTTCATTAGATCCTTTAGATGAAAATGTTAGGAAAGTACCTCTTCTCTAAATACATAGAAATTAGATCTCTTGGGCTTTATCATATAGGTTTCCAAATGGGACTACATCCAGTTCTAATCACAATAGTGCCTTGGTATTTTAAAAGGTTTCAATATATATATTTAAACTCAAAATAGATGGTTCATGTGTTCAATAAGTCATGATTGGTTGTGGTCACATCCACGATTAAAAGCGTTTGATTATTATGTCCTTATCAGCCTTAAATAGAGAAGGAAGTTCCATCCAATCTAAATCCCAATCCATATTTTAACATGTATCAATATATGTAGGTCCAAAAATAACATTCTCTATAGCATTGAATATAAATCCTAAATTTTGGTAAACACTATTTTGGCTCAATATTTTTTTCCCTAGAGAATTTCCTACATTTTAAAAATGTTTTAGAGTATATTCTTTCTGGAAGTGGATATTCTGCATACATGGCATCAAAGGAAAATGGAGGCTGATATCTTGGCTTCCAAAAGAAATTAAATCAATAATATAATCATGTATTTTAATATAGGTTCCATTTCAATGGATTTCATTAAACTTTTCCGAGGATATACGCTTGGGATTTATCACTTTCTTCCACCTTGACAACTTTTTTTTACCTTTTTCATAATAAAATATTCAATTTTCATTTGGTGAGGATAATAGAAAATTAAAGTGTTGGGTGGAGAGTAAAATATACAGCTTAGGTTGTTAATAAAATTTTCTCTTTTTCATAATCGATTTTTTATATTATGTGTGTTATTTTTTTATTTTTATGTTTTTAATTAAAAAGTAATTGTTATTAACCGAGTACCAAAATTTTTTAATCACATAGTTATTAGGGATAATTTTTTTATTTTCTTATACTAATTTTAAATGATTTTGGATATGTTTATTTTTTACTAATTTGAATTTTCAACTATCAATATGAATTTTTAATTAGTATTGAAATCCATACTCATGAGTGACTAACCCAAAACAATTTCTAGTCCTTAGAGGTGACTTGAACCAATTAGTCATAATATTTCCTAATACTCTAATTTTCTTGAGAAATATTGAAAATAGAACCTAATTCAATTGAATTTAAAAACTATTATAAGTGAAATATGTGTATTAAAATAAATTAGACGCACTATTAAATTCATTAAATAACTACAAGAACAAATATTTAATTTATCCTCCTTGATATATCTTAAAATAAATTAACAACCATATAGGTTAAACAACATTTCAAGAAAAGTTTCCCATTTAAACTTACTCTTAGTGATGTTCACAGTTATACTTCAAGATAAGTATGGGTGATGTAGTTTTACAAAAATTATTTTATAATCATGAAATATGAATGGAGATAGTTTTTTGGTTATGATTATCTGGTTATGGATAAGAGAATTTTGAAAAGTAATTTATCATTGTTGTATTTTTTCATCTTATCCTCATGAAAAATATTAAAAAAATTATATAAAAAAGTTAAAATTGTTGAAAATATATAAACATGGGGAATAAATAATATTTATTAATTATTTTATCTACTATATATACTTATTAATGAAATAAAAAGTTAAAGGCGTTTGTATTGGGTGTTTCTCACATGAAATAGAAATATTTGAGGTATTTTATTTAGTGATATTTATCTTAAACATGAATTTTACATGATAGAAAACCTCATCATTGAGTCTTTTATCTTAATATAATTATATTTCAACTCATAATCCTTAGAATCTACCTTGTCAATGATCTTATTATTGAAACCTTATCATGATTTCATAGTGAATGAATTAGAATAATTTAAAGAATATTGTGATTTTATAAGAATTAAAATTAAGTATATATTTGCATAAATTTCTTCTTGAGTCAAGAGTGAAATTTTTTCTTAGAAGGCAGGTTAGAAATGATTTATAGATGTTAATAAAAAATTAAACAGGGAGTATATGTGATATAAAATTGGCGAATAAATATTTTAACACATAGCATGTATAATGAAACTTATAGGTTGAAATTTTATAAAATATTTCCACTCGTGATTATGTTGTTTGGGTATTCTAAGGGTATATAAATTTCTTTATTTGAATTTTTTATAGTAGTGAAAAAGGTAATGTGTGTGAGAGTTGATAAACCTCAACTGTAATGAAATTTTTTTTGATAATAAATGATAAAATTTCTTTAAATTTTGATAAATATGTTTATTTTAAAAAAAATTAGGATTATATCATAAATTTCAAAATTTTATGAAAATTACAGTTTTAACCCATTACATTACAATATAGTATTTTCTATAATCAATTATGAATTATTTTGGTTTGAAATTTTATTATATTATTCATAATTAATTTGGGGTTAATTTCCATTTAGGTCATTATTATTTAATATTAAATTTTATGGGACATGATGGTCCATCAATTCCAAGCTAGTCTAGACCCATCAATATAGATTACCCCCATACCATTTGGATAATAACTTCTTTATCCTTACTCGTTTTGGTCTCAAATTTTTGAAGTGGATAACATAATTCAAATCAAAAATATTATTATTATTAAATTATAGTATTTTCATGTGGTAATAGGGTCAACTAATTGGTTAAATTTGGATTAAATTATTTTCTCACATTTCCCGATTCATATTTGTAACTACTTGTATCACTAATCTATTATCCACTCTATAAATATATATCTTTATCATTTAGGGTTTATATATGTATTATAAGATTTATAAGACCTAATAATTGGGAATAATCCATTTCTATACACAATTTTTGGAGGTAATATCTCATGTGAGTATCCCCCCATAATACTCGCCTCTTTTTATTCCATGTTGTAATCATTTCTTTATTTTTATAACATTTTTAATATATCTTATATTTACATATTTTTCTATAATTTATCTTTTATATCATTGTGTTTTTTAGGGACATCATGAGTATAAATGTGACCCGGTTATACCCTTTCTATATCTTTTCTTGTGCATTTAATTTTTATAGAGATTACTCCATCCATGAAAGGGTAGATCATTAGTAGATGATCTAATTATACCCCCATAAATAAATTATTTTTAATACATGATATTACTATAATTCATAAAAATTTATTTTATGATTTTTTAAATAGATAATGCATACAAATGATAAATATTTTACATGTGATATCGAGCATGTGTAGACCATAAGAGTGACAACATAATCATTAAAACTTAACACAATGAGATTAATTTATAGAGTTTAAATAAAAATATAAAATAAGTTCATCACAAGTTATAGAATAAATTTTATACCATAATTATCCATAGATCATTCATTATATTTTATGAAAATAATGAATGTTGGGCACTACGATTGCGCTTACCTGAATTATCCTGAGGATTAATTGTTAAACATTTTGTGGTCTGGTTAATTCTTATAGGGTTAAGAGATTAACCAACTAGAGAATAATATTAAAATGTATTATAATTTAAAATATAATGATAAATTAATAAATAAATTGGTATTTTATATTCATTAAACTTTCATAAAACATTTCCAAATATAAACAATAACCTTTTCGGGACATACTTATTTTGGTTCTAAAAGCCATCCTCCCCCACATTTGTTTTCCATTTAGTTATTTTATTTAATTTTATTAATATATTTTTATTATATAATACTTTATAGAAATACCTTGGTCACCAATTTTATTCAACTATATACCAAACACTACACATCAATTATGAGAACCCATAATCAGACTCATTATTGAAACCTTTAGGTTGTTTGTTGGATTTTTTTGAAATAAATGATGACATGGTGTAATGTTTCATAATTAATCATATGAAGTTGATCCGTATGATTGGATAATTTGAATATATTTTTTGATTTTTTTGAAAGAGATATGGGGTATGAAAGATAACATATGATAATTCCTGGATATATCTTTACATGTTAAGGAAATAGAGTTCAAATGGTGGTTCAAGAAGAAGTGCATGATAATGGTTATATTATATCTATTAAATGATACTAATTTATGTTTCTATTGGATTTTTTATCAGTGTGTTACTTAGTTATGAATCACATTATGTCAATATGAATTTAGTAAAGAAGAGTGGATTGGAATTTCATTAGAATTCCCAAGCACATTTTGTTGAAATTTTGAATATGTACCATCCAGGGAAGTTAAAAGATCACATGTTATACATGTTTATAGAATATGTATTTATGGGTATCACATTTTCTATAGCAACTAAGACAAATAAATCCCCTAAAAAATAGTTTTTTTGTGAAAAAATTAAAATTTATTATGAAGGATTGATTTGAAGTCCATGCAAAAATAATTATACTTTTTCCAGATAATTTATTTATGATGACTTGAGTAATTGGATAAATGTATTAGAATTAAATTATATACTTTGAATTTTATTACATATCATTTTATGTTGGGTATTTAAAAAAAAAATAGGCTAACCATGACCACCAAAGGGGGGCCATCTCAACCACATATGGGAGTAAGGATATAAGATGTGGGACCATCCCATGTATAGTAATCCCTAATGGAAGAGAAAATCACATGCTTGGGAAGGTAGGTAGAATGCGAGCATATTGCCCATAGGGATCACATAGTTCCCATAGGAGGATTCCTAGAGGAATGCGCAAGGGTGTGTCGTGGCCAATGAGGGGTGTGTGTGTAAGGGGTTCTAGATTCTAACTATGGTACCAACATGAGGAGCGAATGGCATAATCATGATTATAAATAAGATCTCAACTGATGCACAAAATGATGTTGTAAAAGATTTTTATGAGTTATTTTTCCCTAGTAAAAAGGATATAGATAAACCAAGGACCTCACAATGGCTTCAATATGGGTTGTTTGATCTACCATACCATAAAACACTTTGTTATAAAAATAAGAATATACACAAACTTTTTTTTCATGAAGGAAATATCATGATATTTGTTCACATGAAGGAAGAATTATCCCATGAAACTATCTAGTTATGTGAAGAAGTTTGATATGTTTCATAAAGCATAAAACTTAAAAAATTGGAATACTAAGATAACATACTTGGTTTAAACAAAGGAGTAGATCTCATGTGCTTTATTCAGAAGATGGAAACGAATAATCATATGTGCACTAGTTGAGGAAAAAAAATTGTAATTATGAAAATATATAGTTTCACATCATGAAATATATATAAAAAACAAAATTTTGGTGAAGAAACACAATAAAATTTTTAATTAGAAGTAAGAAGATATAAGATGGTTGAAAATAAATTAGTTTCATGAAGGAAACCATGCACAGTAACCATGAAAATATTTTAATTAATTAAACATAACATAATTTCATGAAATAATTGATGTAAGCATAATATTTCTTGTGATGAATCAAGCATAAAATAATCGATCTTATAAAATTAAAATTGTTTATTTTTTAAGTAGTAGATTGAGAATCTGATATTGTAACATAATTTCTCATGTTTTTTATAAAGATCGCATATAGAATAAGAAATTATGATCAAGATAATATATGATGATTATTATTTGGTTTAGATAAATATAGATATTTTATTCCATTATATATTCATATTATTATGTTTGAAAATCTAATAAAACCCACTGATTGTCGTAGTTGAGGTATCCCTTTTGATTGTTGTATTTTAAAGAAGTTGATCATATTCTTTGTAATCCATAGAAGAATAATTATGCTAAATTATTTACCATTTTAGGAGGAGAAGTAATATATTCTACATTTCTACTATAATTAATTACTTTCACCATACCTAGTTTGTTCCAGGAAAAGTGGTCAATAGAAATTTCCTTTCCCATGCTTTCAATGATAAAAATATAAATATATTTGTGAGTGGAATAATAACCACTATACACCAGGGGAATAATTATATACATTGGAGGAAAACCTCATTAAAAAATTTTGGTGGTCTATATAGTTTATTTTTTTATATGAATTATTTCCAACTACCTATGAAGAATAAAATATAAGCAGTCACTGAATAAATAAAAGTGGTTTAAAAAGGGATAAAAGTTTTAATGTGATAAAAATTAATACCACACTCATTCACCCCCTCTATGTGTGGTCATTAGAATGTGATTTTAATAATTAGTATCAATGGGAAATTTCACACCTCTGATTAGATTTTATGTTTTGAGGATTATTTAAAATTTGATATCATTATTCTCAATTCATTATATAGTGAAAAATTGGATGTTTTTTTTACCAAATATAGACCAAAAGTATATATCATCCAAGACTTTCAAGAATAAAATAAAGATATAATTGAGAAAGTTTAAACATACATCTCTTTTCTCCAAAGTTGATGATGAGTTAGTTTCTCAATGCATTATTTATGAGTAAGAAAATCCATGCATGAGATTCAGAGATCTGGTAATTTATTATACTACAAGAGATAAAGATAATTATTCAACCTCATACAGTTCATTGTCCATACATGAAGAAGATTCAACATAAATTACACTTCAAAATTTTATTCAAGAGGATCCAAAAATTAGTGGGGGTGATCACATGTCAACATAATTCATTGTTAAATAATTTTTTACTTTTAATGATATGTTGCAATATTTTTGTAGGGGAAAAATTCACTTTTATCTATGGATCTTTCAGAGGATTTTAGAAATTGATCACTGATATTGAATTAAATTTATATAATGTTGATAAATATTTTGAAGAAATAATGAAATACAATATCAATATCTTTAAATAAATAGAGTGAAATAAGAAATTATTATTGAACATGAAGAAAAATGATCCAGTTTTGAATATCTATAGCTTAAAAAAATCTTGAGAAAGAGTATTCGACCAATATAAAATTTCCTCAACTTAGAGTTAAATTGGTAAATATTAAAAATTCTCAAACTGATTCTTCAGAAAAGCTAAAAGAAGTGTTTTTGTCACAAGAGTTGTAACCTAAAAAACGTATAGGGTGGAATATTTCACTAAAATAACTATACATCGTGGAATGAAAAAATTATAATTATTTAATTTTCAATATCCAGATGTTTCTAATAAATAGTCACTATCCACTTCAAATAATGTAATTTATGCAAATTCTGTTTCTATACATAGTGCAAGTTCAAAATCAAAACCTATATAAAAGTAGATGAAGAAGGGAAATTTAGATACTATCACAATATTTTTGGGGAATTAATATTATTATTGAAGGAAATATTCCGCTAATGATGTTTGGAAGAAGATTTAAATGAAACAGAAACAACAAACATGTCAATATTGTGAGACTATTATTCCTAAGAATAGGTTAATATTTGTTTTCTATTGTTGGTGTTGTGAAATGTTCTGTCATATGAAATTTAACTATTGGTATAAAATTAAAATATCTAAAAATAAAAGTGTTCCTACATCATGGGGGATAAAATCATTGATGAAGAAATGTACACTGAAGGAAAGAAAGAATATTAATGTCATTAGTAGATTTGAAATTTTATAGAGCCTCTATTGTATCTTTAATGGAAGTGGTCATGATGAAGAGGTATAAAAGTATTTATAATTCAACTATAACACTAAATTAATAGAGAATAAAATACCATATGATAAAAATAATATAAAAAATTCATCCTTATAAATAATCAGGAGGAAATATCTACAATGAACATTCCCAAAAAATCATGAAAGAATACATGAAATTCAAACTTGAGTAAAACCCCTTAGAAGTTCATAAGCTGTGATTCACAGATGAAATTAAGATATCTCTTTTTTTTAAAATATTTCACACCATGGATCATTGAAATATTCCATGGATATTACAATGGAAGGAGGTAAGCTCACAAAACAAAGGAGATACTAGTCTATAAGAAAAATAAATGTACTGAAGTAGTAAATAGAATGCTTGAGAATCTATTTGGATCTATCAAGCATGTTGTTTATATTCTAAATGAAATATAGATAATTTCCCAATCTTATGTGGAAATATAAAGTAAAAGAAAAGTGGGCCAAGATATATTAGAATCTAAATTTAATCCGGATATTTTATATGATGAATCTAAATTTTATCAGTGGTTTTCAACAAATGATAACTATAGAATCTCTGAAGTTCAATGTGAAATGTGAAAAATGGATGGACACATATATGGAATTTTTTTATAACACTTCCTAAAAAATAAATAATCAAAAATCAATAAGTGATGAATATTCCTTGATGGACTATCTGAAAACGAAAATTCCACACAAAGTTTTCCAAAAAAATGAAGAAACCATCCATCCCAAAACATCTAATAAATTTTGAAAAGTCTGTATGAAGTGTTCACCCACACATGGGGGTTAAAATAATGTTGTTTCATCCTTGATAAATATTTTTTAGCCTTGTTTACCTCACTAACAAAAATGAGATCCACCTTATTCCCATCTAGTTTGTGTTTTTTCATTACTTTTTGTGAATGGAAGGAGATTTATATACTCAATGTGAGAACTAGGTTGAAGAAATAATATTACTATATCTACAAGATATAATATTTATTACAAGATTTATAAAAGTGAAAATTTCATTTTTATATATATTTTGATATCATGTAGACTATTTATTGGAAAAAAATCAATGATCAATCTTGAGGAAGATGATCAATATATCATAGCTGATCAATAAACATGAAGTCACCATCATGGATGATATCAAAATAATTATTATGAAAATTAATTACAACTTATAAGAACAACATATGAGAATATCTATATTAATGATGTGAAAATATATATCATCCCCCAAGGTGGTTTATCATATGAATTTTTAGAGTACAATATATCATTAAAAACTGATATATTTGGAAGGAATGTGTTAAAGAACTCATTTGTGAGGTATGTTAGAAAAATACCCTATCCTTTTTCAAAAAAACTGAAATAAATTCAGATTTAAGAGGGGGGGGGGAATCAAATGAATAAATGAAATGAAAAAATGAATCGTGAAGAATTTTTTGGATTGACTTAATGAACATTACCTTCTTATTATATCTGAATGTTTTTAAATTTTTGTGTTGAGATGATAGAAATAATTTCGGGTTGAATGTATCTTGAGAGAGTTTTTACAAGTAATTTTAGACAATTTCCATTTGCATTGTATCAATTGGTACCAATCAATTCCTATCAACCTTGAAATAGCTTTACAGTATCTAAGGAAATAAATAAGTTATGTTATTTCATTTGACATCATATTCAGAATTGAGAAAGGAAAACATTGAAGTCTATTTTATACCCTATAGTTTTCTACATCAATAAAGTCTCATGTATATTTATAGTATAATAGATGATGACACATATGTCAAGAAATAAATGATATCATCCTCACATAAGTAGTATTTATTTTTTATTAATAAGGCTGAGATAATAGAATGAAAAAATTATAGAAGAATTTAAGAGAACATATTGACATCCCATTTTTCTACATTGGTTTTGAAAATAATACATAAGGGTGGATTGAAGATCCTACTTTGTGTTTATTTTTTATTTGTTGTCAATGTATTACTAAGTTATTAATCACCTGATTTCAATACGAATTTATTAAATAAGTACATATTTTAATTTCCTTGTCATTCCTAAACAATTTTTTTTGAAGTTTTGATGAAGTTACATTCATGGATGATCAAAGGACACATGTTACACTTTCTGATGAAGTGTTTTAAAGTATAATGATTTATGAATCAGTCTGCATGTTTAATGATCATATTCTAGTGGGTATCATATTTTCTATTATAGTGAATATTGTTTTAGACAATGAAAATATATATTTTCATTAAGTAATTTATAATTTTTGTGGATAAATTGATTTTAAGGCCATGAAAAAATAATTATATTTTTTATGAATATTTAAATATGAATAATTAATAATATGGATAAATGGATTTATATAAAGTTATATACTTATAATTATTTTTAGTATCAATTTTTTTGGGTATTTATAAAAAGGGGCCAACCACAATTACGCAATGAGGGCCAAATCAACCATATATTAGAGAAAGGGTCTACCATGTGGTATTTGGCACATACAAGGAAAGACATAGAGTTAGTGGGAAGTACCTTCTTGGGAAGGTATGTAGTAGTGAGAATATCACCCACAATAAGCATAAAGTGTATACAGAGTGTATAGAAGGATTCCTGGGGGACCATGCATGGGTGTGGCATGGATCATGAGGACCATTTGTGAAATATTTTATTGGTGTACACCGTATTTGATGTCTCAAAGAGTGGATGAAACATATATTCATATAAAGAAGGTCTCAACCAAATTTAAAACTATTTTTGTATAAGTGACATTTGGTTTACTATTCCTCTATTAAAATGATACGGATAAAATAAAGACCTTTCAATTTCTTCAATATGGGAAATCCAATCTTCTATACCACCCATCACCTCATATTGAACCATTATTTTACCCTTACATGGGTAATGGAAGGCAGGTTCTACCCTTACGTGAGATGGGGTAGACCTTTATTTAATATTTAGAGCTCATGGGTTACCCTTACATGGGTATAGGTATCTCACTAGCACCCTTACATAGTGAAGAAGATACCCTTACATAGCATTTTTAAACATCCTCTTACCCACACACAACTCCAAAATTTTAGAGATACCTTTAAAAAAAAATTCAAAAAGTGTTATTACCTTTGAAGTCAACAATTTCCCATCCCCACTGATATGTGTGAGGAATAATACATGCTCGATCACCCCAATACATGCACGTGATCTAGAACTTTCATGCATGATTATATGTGAAGAACATGATTCCATTGGGAGATATTCATGAATGAGATGATGATTGTCATATTATTGAATGCTCATGAGTCTAATACTTTGAAAAAGAATATGATTATGTAAAGACTCTATGATTTTTTGTGTTGTGTGATTTCAAAAACTAATAAGAAAACCCACATTCTAAAAATGATATGATTTTCAAGAATTCAAAATATTTTATTGGACCCAAATATTTTTTAGAAATTTGATTGAGTCCATGACATGAAATTTTTATCCAACTAGACACAGTGAACCTTATCTCTAAATACTAAGGTACTTGAGTAGAAAGTTTCTGCTGATTATGGGAGAGCATTGATCATTCCATTGTGAAAACAGAGAATCCGTGAGTCTCCTTAGATATAAAAAGAGAGAAGAAAGATAAATGAGCTACTTTAATTCACGAAGAATAATATTTTAACACTCTTATATATTTAAATAAAATCCTGAGTACTTTGTTCACATGAAGGTATAAATTTCCAACAGACCCCCTTTTTTATGAATACAAGTTTCAGTTGTTTTGTGATGCATAATACTTTGTGATATTGAATACTGGAATCTCCGTCTTGGTTTTCATAAAGGAGTTGATCTCGTGTGATTTGTTTATGGAAATGAAAATAATAATAACATGTGTAATGGTTTATGAAAAACAACTACAATTCTACAATCATATTGATTCAAAACATTAAATATATTCATAAAACAAATTATTAGAAAATAAACACAATGTAATTTTTAATTAGATGAATATAGCTCTATGAAGGAAAAAAATAAACATGTTTCATAGAGTAACCCATGCTTAGTAACCATGAAATTATTTTAATGAATAAATGTTATATGAAAAATGAAATACAAGATATAGGAATTATATTTCATGTGATTAATAGATAAAAATATATTAAATCCAATAAAATTACAATTTTTTATATTGTGTATAAAATATTGAGTTTATGACATTGTATTTTAATATTGAATGTCATTTGTCATAGATTAAAAGAAGAAGAATAAATTTTGACCAAGGTGATATTAGATAATTAATATTTGGGTCAGGGAACACTGAATATTCCAATCCACTACAAATAAATATATTTGTGACTAAAAATACGAGATAGCCTACAGATTTTTCTAGCTAAGAAAAACATTCTAAATTCTATATTTAGATTAATTTGATCATATTCATTGGATTATAGAGAAAGTAGATTTTTATATACTATTTTCCACTTTTGGAGGTGTATGCCAACATCCTACATTTGTGCTTCAATGAATATATTTAATTTTTCCTAATCGGTTCCAGGAGAAATGGTCTAAGGAAATTCACTTTCCCATACATTAATTTATAATAAAAAACATTTTGTGTGTGGGGGATAATAACCACCATACACTGGGGATGTACTCATCCACATCAAATGATAATCTCATTAACAAATACATGTTTTCCCTGTACTTTATTATTTTATGTTCAAGCTTTCAAACTATAGCTGAAGAATAAAAGATAGCTATTAACTGAATAGGTGATCGGTATATAAAAAGGGGGAAAGTTTTAATGTGATAAATTATCATCCTACACTAATTCACCCCACCCCACTTAGTTTGGTTACCCCAAAGTGATAATAACATTATTTTATTCAATTGGGAATTTTTAAGGAGGTTTATCATATTTTTAATGTGTTTTTACATTAATATGTTTTTGTGTGTGTAAAGATCATCAAGAAACTCTAAGGTACATTTTTTAGAAAAGGAATGGGAGATACCCTGTACATATAATGTTCGTTATGTTATAAAGTATATCTAATAAGGATTCTATAAGGATGAAAATGATGTTCATAATGATCACCCATGTCTACATAAGGATGATTAATCTTCATAATAATGAATGTGATAGTTGTAAGGATAATCAGTTCTTTTAAGAATGGAACTTGTCTTTGTAAGGATAAAGTAAGACTTCATAAGGTTAATGGAATAATTCATAAGGTTAAATTTGTTTTCAATAGTATAAATTTTAGTTTCATAAGAATCATATTTTGATAAAGGCATGGAATCCACCATTTGTTCATATAGAGCATTTTATAGAAAAGGGGAACATTGTAAGAATGATTTATTTGCTAGATAAGGATAAAAATCTTTGTGAAATTTGAATAACATAGCTTATATTTGGATTAATTCATAAGGTTTATCCCCTTATAAAATTTTCTTGACCAGAGGCAACACAAGGAAGATTTAGTATGATTTTTTACCTTAAACCAGATGATGATTTCTCTTGTTTTAAATGTTTCAAACATCACAATTAATGATATTATCATGATTAAAGCTATTGGATTTTGTTATAATGAATAAGGAAAATTTTATTAAGCACTGTGAATGAGTGTTCCACACCACATTTACTTGTGAATTACAATGGGTTTATCAATTTTAAATTAGGATTGATAAATCATTCAAACACGTAGAAGGAATATGTGTACTTTTTAGAAGAATGTAGGACTATGATAATTAAGGAAATTAATGTATAGTTTTTGAGAAATAAATATGTTTTGAATTAGGGAAATAAGTCACTAGATTATATTAATGAATAATGTCAAGGAATAAATTAGTCATCTTTGATTCATAATTGGAAGATTATTTTACTAATAGAATTGTGAGGTTTCCATATTCATAATATAGTTAGTTTACTCACATGATTAGTTTATCCTATGTATAGAAAAATAGTAAGATAGATTTTAATTAGGATTTATATAAAAGAAATTGTAAATATATTAGTCCAAATAATATTAATCTGGTTCGATTAATATTTCAAGAATATCCAATAAGATAATCTGAATACGATGATTATAGGGGAGTTACATATTAAATATTATGGAAATAAAAAACACATTTGAATATCTTGATGATTATATATGAAGAAGATAAAACTAAAAATAGTAATTGAAAATATTTATTATTCCCTAATATATCAATATTTCAATAGAAAAAGAAATAAGAGGAGAAAACTATTATATCCAGTTCAATAGAATAATTAAAATAAAATAACATGGAATTCAATGAATATTTTTCTAAATAAAAATAAGGTGGATTTCCATGGTGTGTCATTGAAATAAGATAATGTTATTCAAGGAGGAGTTAATAGTCTATCTATAAAATATAATTCCATTGAAATGAAAGGAACTAACTCATATCTGGTGAATCATCTACAATACTAGCGAGGCTATTATGATTTTTTCTTATGTGAAAACTTTTTTCCCTTTTGTGAAGTGATAAAATGAGGTATGTTTGAGGGAAACAATCCCATGGTGGAAGTGATCCAACCCTAAACCATTGTAAGGAGTGTGCCCCATTTATCACATAAACCCCCCACTAATATATAAGGTTAGTGTATTTCGATGCATTGACCTCGCATGCTCCTTGGATTATACCAGTGTAGGTGAATCATGTAAAACCATTATATTGTTTGTGCCAATATACCTTTATATTCTACATGGGAAAAATAGGTAAAATTAGATAAAGCTAATTGAATAAATAGTTAACAAATAAAGTTGACAAGTATAAAATTATATCAATTTTTAAACATGAGAAAAAATATAACCCAAATATATTGGATGTCAATATTATATTATATTAATTTGAGTTTAAGGAAAATTTATTAATGGTATTACGTTTTCATACATAAATTCACCCTCCCTCCTCTTAGGGTATCACTTGCTTGATCCCCCTATTAGGCATAAAAATTGGTATTAGAGAATATATCATTTTCATTGCATTTTTTCCCCTAAATTTATTTAATTAATTTTAGAGTTGGCTTTTTTAGTATCATAATAATTTACTGATATGGAAAAAGTGGATTTTTTGTAAAAAATATAACTCCAATGGAATTATTTTTTTTAAATAGTGTAAGGAAATAATATGATCCTGATAAAAAAAGTTAACATCCTTTAATAGAAAGGTATAAAAAATCATAATGTGACTCTATTAATTTATTTAATGCTAATATAGGTTTGAATGGAGATTATAACATTCCAAGTGAAATTTAAACTTCTGATAATGAAACTATATTAGGAATTCCAATTGTAGAAAGTATCTTTATAATTGAATTATTAAATTAGTAGATAAAATCAAAAAACATGAAGCTGGAAAAGAAGAAAAAAACCTAATAGATTCAAAAGAAAGTGATGGAGATTTAAATAAAAAAGCTAAAGAACCTAAAAAAGAGACTAGTTGAAGTGGATACAAATCTAAGTGATAAGAATGACTATCAGGACGGGGAATTTGAAGTGTTGTCTTCTATGGTCCATAATATTCAAGCTATTTCAAAAAAGAAGGACCTTGTTTCCAAAAAAATATAAAAATATAAAGATAATATGGAATAACTTTATGAACCCCTAATATAATTAGACATGGATAAGAATATTATACCAAAATATAAGGTAATATTAAATGACTCCATTATTTTAATTAACAACATGATTAATGAGAAAGGTGACATACTATATAAACATACCCATGCATTTCAAGATGATATGTATATCAGGAAGACACCCAATAAATATATGGTGGATCAAATTGAAGATAAAAGAAAAATAGTTATATAAATTAGAGAATGAGTTTATCTCAACCAAGGATCATGTTGAATTATCAAATTCCTAGGGAAATCAAAACTAAAATTGGTTTTAAATATAATTTCTAATTATCCTTTAGAATGAGATAATGAAATTAAGGACAATTATACAATTTTTAGCGGAAACATAAAAATATATTTTGATCACAAAGACCATATTCCATGGAAAACTATGCTCTTGGATATATTGAAATCTCTCAAAGAAATAAGAAAAATAGGACTATAGACATACAAAATAAAAATGAAAATAATGGAAGAATGGGGAAAACATTTAAGAAGGTTCCTATAAGTGTTAAGGGTAAATGGATGGGTATTATAGGAAGGTATATCAATATGTAATTCTATAATGGTAGGCATGGCCATGTTTACTATTTTTGTTTTTATTCATTAGAATTTATTAGTAAATCCTACGAAGTTAAGGAAAAATTTAAAAAACCCAATTAGTGTAAATAAGGTATGGACATAATTATTTATATTTCTACTATGATAATCATGTCTTCAATAGAATGTTGAAGATAATTTTAACATGAATGAATGAAGGAAACATGAATGTATTCAATAACACATATTTGTAATTGAAAACTAAATTTTAGGGAAAATCTAAGAGAGATATACATACAAAAACCTACTTGAAATTAAGGTAAAAATATTATAATAAAAAAAGTATATCTTGGAGTGATAATAAGAATAATTAGAAAAATGATAGAAATTCAAATATTGCAAAAACTAGAAAGAAACATATGAAAGGTGGATCCAAAAGTAGGATATATATTGAAAATATAATAATTCATGGATGGATAATTAGAACAATGATAATTTCTTGAGAATAAATATAGAAGCAGCAATGATAAGATAAATCCTTCATGGTATTTCTATGTAATTAAGAGAAACTTTTTTATTTCAACAAAAAATATGAGATTAATACAAATTAATTAAGAAGAAATTATATTCCATTAAATTCAATTTAGATCTAAAAATGGACTCTAAATGAAAGATAAAGGAAAAATTGTGGTCAATTGTGACTCACCATAATACTCAAATTGAGGAATCTAGAGAATCCGTCTCCCCATGGATTGAAATTATTTTTATATCTGTTGGAGGTGGTAGAGACTTAAATGTGTGATGCAATCAATGGGGTATATCTGTGATAAAAAATCACAAGTTATTAACCCAAAGTTATATCTAATTTAAGATAAAAAATGCATGTAACAAGTCTAGTAATATGTATTTAAAGTTTCATTTGATAACAAGAGTGATCAAAGGTGAAAAGGTTAATCACGAATAAAAAATTGGTGTTGAGCATCCACTTGTTCAAACTTTTATCTAGAAATTTCAGGTGATATAAAGTACATTGATGAATAAAAAATTGTATATAGAAGGTTCTGATTTAGAATAAAATATAATGTCAATTCCATATGTCAAACAACCATTAGTATCATGATGAAGATATATTTTAATAAGTGATATTATGTAATGTATTTAGGGGAATGATACAACATTAAAGTGGAGGAAATATTGAGAGGAGGAAGAAGTTTCTTGAATGATTTTTATATTTATTTGTTTTTATGTACTAACAAGTAGTATCAGATGTTTTTTAAAAATACCAAAATCTAATGAATAATAATTGTTCTTAACAAGTGGTATCCCTGATTTGAATAATATTTCAATATTTGTTACTAAAATTCAGGGGGTTGATGAATACTCAATGGATGATAAGACGCATATAAAATTGAAGACCCCCATAATTAATGATGGAACCTAGAGCTAAAGTGTTGTGACTAGTTTTTTATTATCACGTTGTATCAATTGATTCATTAATTGGTATGAATCACACAATCAGTTCTTTAAAACTTATATGTTGATGGTTTAGTATAAGTGTGTTTGTAATCAAAAAATGGTTTATTAAAGGAATTTTAAGGCTAAACTTTCTTGTGTTTTTTAATCAGTGATTAATATGGATTGATTCATATTTTTTACTTCAAATCATGTTTTCTACAAAAATCTACAATATAATAGGCTTAGAGGATTTTTTAATGACTCAGAATCAAAGTGGTAAATTCAATCATTGTTATCATTGAGTATAGCACAAAAAAAATTCATAGGGATTAAAAATAAGTAAAAATATAATTAATTTGTTATACTAGTGGATGAGATACTGAAATAAAAAAACCAAAATCTATTCTATCTAAAAATTGGTATTATAGATATCAAGTGTTTCAAGGACTATTGGAATGAAGTTATGGAGTTGTAAAATCTACCTAAAAATGTTTAAAAATGGAAAATAAATCAAATTTTTAAAAGTTGAAAATTCTTATAAAGATATTTTTAGTAGATTGTTCAGCATTAGAAGACAAAATTCCATACCTGGTTTGGAAGTGATGAAGATTACTCTATGATTATGAAGATAATCTATAACATGGTTGATAGAGCCAAGGGTTTTCCAGCTATTAACTTAAGGTGTATAAATGGAAGATAAAACTACATAACAAAGGGGAAGTAAAATCCATCATAGATTAAATTCCATATAGAATAAACCGTGTAATGTGAATTGAAAAATGGAGAGATAAATAAGGAATTAACCACATGGAATTCAGAATAATAGGGTAGTTTATTTTTTTTCAAAATCTAAAAATTATAATACACTTTGTATTTTATTGACAAAGGGGGATAAAAGAGATTAATAAAATGAACATTAAATCCACACTATATTTTTTTACGTATTTGTAGATATAAGGAGAAGATGTATTTTAAGTATTATTGTAAAAAAAATACAAATGGGGAGAATAGTGTCACCTATATACTTCATGTTGTAATTTTTGTAAATATATAATGAAAAATTGGGATGCGTCACGATTACTTATATGGAGTGGAAGACTATGATTTAAAATTATGGAAATGGTTGTTTGAGTTGTTGAGAAAGTCTATGGGTATGAAGCATAACATATTAAAATTCCTTAATATATATATAAGTCATGTAAATGAAATTAAAATATTTTTTCATGAATAAGATCATGGTAAATGATATATTATATCAATTATAGTTTATCATGAACATTAGTGGAGGTTTAAATTAGTTTTGGAAGTATTTGTGGATGTATCTATTAAGCATGTATGGGTTTTTTATAATCATATGCTTCATAAGGGTAAAACATTACTTCATAATGATGAAGTAATAATTTATAAGAATGTAACTTGTGTCTGTAATGAAGAAGGGGTAATTTATAAGGATAAATGAGCCTTCATAAAAATCAAGTTGTTTTATGTATGAATCATTATGTAGCAAAGGAATGGAATCCATTCAATGATCGTAAACATCATTTAATAGTAAATGATAATTACGTAAGAATGATCTATTAGATTTGTAAATATAATTAACATTGAAAAAAATTATCTATCCATAAGAATCTTAAATTTACTTCATAAGGGTGATGAATTTATTAAATTTGGAAAACATGAGGTAACATAAAGAAGATTTAAATATATTTATTACCTTTAATCAAAAAATTATTCCTCCAGTACTCAAGTATTGAAAAATCATGAGAATTTATATTATCATAAATCAAGCTATTGGTTTTAGTGTATAATAATAAGGATAAAATTATTATTCCCCATGAAGGGGTGTTCCGTTCCACAGTGCTATGAGGATTACATTGTACTTTATCAATTGTAAATTATGATTGATAACATGATGAGACATATAGAAAAAAGATTTAGATTTTAAGAGAGAAATTTAAGAGTATGATATTTAATAAAAATATTGGGTAATTGTTTTAGAAATAAATGTTTTGTAAATTATAGATACAATACACGGTATTTTGATGAATAATAAGATGGTAGATTAAATGATTCATCAATGAATCACATCTAGAATAATATTCTGGTGAGTGAATTATACAGTTTCAATATTCATAATATGGAATGATTTCTCAATTTATTAATAATAATCCCATCACGAAAAGAGTAAGAAAGAGTTTTATTACAGTTTTAATATTATAAATATGGAAACATTTTATACAGAAGAGTATTGAGATGGTTTGTTGAGATTTTTGGAAACATAAATGAGAGAAATCTCAAAACTAGAATCACAGGATGATTCCATATTCAAATTTAAGGATTAAAAAATTACATGTACATATTATAGTGACTATATAATATGATGAGAAGAATAAAAAGAGGAATTAATGATATTAATTAGTCCATGATATATCCATGTTTCATAAAATAATATAAAATATAATCATACTTCCTTATTTATTTTGATAGATGGAGATGAAAAAGAAGATTGATTTGAACTTGTTGAATATTTCTCAAAAGAAGAATCATTTGGTTTCCATATTTTCACATCTAATGTAGATGAATATATTCATGGAGAATTTTATTAGTTTTATGTAAAGTATAATCCCATGTAGATCAATGGAATCAAATAATATTCATTGCATCATTTACAATAGTGGTGAAACTACTATTGTTTTGTCCGATGTGCCAAATTGTTTTCCCTTTAAATCTATGCGTGAAAGCTATTTGAGGGAAGTGATATTAGGATGACAATGAGTCAACCTTAAAATATTATAAGAGGATTGGACCTAGGAATATCCTAAACCAGCCATAAATTAGTATGTTAATAGATTCTGATGCATTAACATATTATTGAATACACACTCCTTGGATTTCCCAAGTGTGGGTGTACCAAGTGAAACCATTCATGTCTTGATTCTTATATTCATTTATATCCAACATTAAAAAAACTAGTAAAATTAGATAAAGATAATATAAAATACTATTAATGACTAAAGATGATAAAGATAACAATATGATCAAGATCAATACAAGAGAAAAATAATGACCCTAATAACTATGAGGTCAGGATCAGATTAAGGTTGTGAGAGTTTAAGGAAAAATAATTAATTGGATTTCATTTTAATACCCTGATTCAGACCCCTTCTTTGGGAATCTCTCACCTAAGCCCCTTTTGGGTCTAAAACTCATCATATATCATCATATTATCTAAGAATAATTTATGTTTAACCTTATAACCTCTATGTTTCACAGAGATTCATAACCCAAATCCATACCTATAGGATTCCCATGTTTTTCACTACTCAAAAAACACTTTCAAAAACCACATATAATTTAAATTCAATATAAATTACACATTTTACCACCTTTTTGACATCCCAGTGATCATTACTAATTACATAATCATACAGTCAAGATCATGTCATCTAATTCTAAAAAACATGTTTGATGTCTCATCACACACTCTCTCACCTCAATGTTAAGAGAGAATTATATAAATACAAATATAAAAAACCCATTAAATCCCTCAAAATTTCAATCTCAATTAAACTCGAAACTAACATGAATTTTCCATCATACTACCTAGGTACCACAACCAACTCATTCTACCATGAGTTTAATCACACTAATACTTAGATCACACACCCACTACACTAAGATCATCATAAAATTGATATTACCTTTCTCCCACATCAATCATACATCAAAAGAAATATTCATTCTTTAATTTCCAAACATGCCTACTTCTCAAGACATCCCCTTATAATAAACCAAATGTGTACACAAATACAGAACTAAGGACCCTAATTTCTATATTACCCATTCTAGGTTTATTATCACACCACACATACATGTTACAAATATCATCATATAAAAGTAATAAACACTTAAAAAATCCATCAGTACTAGTTTCAAAAATTTAACACACCCTTAATAAGTTATTTATTAAAACATTGAATAATATATTGTTGACAATTTAATTAACTAATATTTTTTTAAATCCTTTTCTAGTCACACATAATCATGCACATGTCATGTGAACCTATATGTCAATAATTATGTATGTACACATTCCATATTACCACTAAAGGATAATATTAAAATAAAACACTATAAGAATAACTCAAAACACAAAACATTTATTAGAAACAACTTAATTGCAACAATAATAATGAATAATCACAATAGTGACTCCTTGGTAACTTGGATTTCTTATATATAGTTGTTATTTAGGCTCAAGTACAGATTCCATCCCAATTTTAAACCAACATATATACATTTACTAGTGTATAAAAGATAAAATAAAAAAATATGTGATTTTATACCAATTTGTAAATTCCTTCAACTAGCGTATCGCCTGGGGCCCGAGTTGAGTTTTGTGGAAAGAGCATAGCCATGCCTCTCCATGCGCTAGAGGGTTCCATCAAGCAGTGAGGGTATGCTACATATATTAAAAATATTATACCCTTAAGAATATAGTCATAAATAACAATAAATAAAGAAGAAACCATAATGAACGAGCAATATTGTACAATATATGGAATCACAGTGGAAATCCAACATAATAAATAACATATCAACATGAAATAGTTTACGAAACCTGTGTTATGAAATACAAACCATTCATACAAAGTATTTATCTTAGTATGTAATTTATATTCATTAGAATATATAAAATTTTAAAAATAAAATATTGGAAAATCCATCGATAAAATGGTCATTGACTTCGAATTAAAATCATCCCTTCATCCATGCCAGGGTACTCAAGATCAAAATCATTTCATCGAGCCTATCCCCTAACAATTATATACATATGTGTGTATGTGTGTGATAGAGATATAGATAGATAGTGTGAGATTATGTATAATATAATATACAAATATAAAATGTGAATAATATAAATAACCAACTCAAATCATCATGTGCTTACCATTATACCAAGATTCTCAACCCTATATGCACCAACTAATATCGATTAAACACACAAATCAAAATCCACACCGTGAGGTGGTGCGATATATGTGATTGTCCCCTAATCATTTCCATAATCCATTCTATGATGTGTTATGATATAAACACACACACACACAAACACATATATCAACCACTATTCATAGTAACTGCCACACTGTGGGGTGTCACAATACATGCGTCGACCCCTAGTCCTAGTAACAACCAATCCATAGAGTACCATGATAGATATATTGACCCATTTTTTATAGTAACATATATATTTTGGGTACTAAGATGCACATTCTAGTCCTCTGTTCGAAGTAACATTAACTACATGGGGACCACAATACCTATGTTGGGCCCTAAGTCTTAGTAACTTCCAGTCATGACACGACCCAAAGAGGTCTGATCCGTGACTAGCCCAAGCCTGCCTATAATAGGACAGGGGATGGTGACCAGTGATAAGTAGGAATATCAAAATAATGGGGGGAATTTTCCTAAAGTACCCGTACACACGCACATATATCGAAGATGATGTAATTTTGAAATGAAAAAATTGAAACAATGCATGAACACATCTAAGATCCTACAACAGAGTACGAAAATAAAGTACTAAAAAATGGGGAAAAAAGTTGAACCAAAATTGTAAAGAGTCCAACCTTCTCAAAGGACAAGGACTAAGTCAAAAGTACCCTCCTGGTAAACACCTCGGTCTGTTAGGCTCCTACTATGCTCCACCCAGTCCCTATCCTCCCCGAATAATGTAAAAAGGGTCATTATTTGCACAGTACATGACAAATGTGGGAAAATAATATATATGGTTGAGTATAACAATACTCAGTAGGACACCCCTAAAATACTAAACATGCAGTACGAAGTATAGTCAGCTCAATACAAGATATAACAATAAACATATAACAAGAAAACCAGATATACTCTGGAAATATACTACGCCACCAGGAGGTCCCAACCAACTATTAGCCACAATATTCTATTAGAATAAATGATCATTCTAAAAAAACCCACTACATGATCCATTATACCATTGGAGACACTCGAAGAAGTGTTTTGGGACATTGGACCCTTCCCAATGAATCTCACTATTATAAGGGGACCATGATACACAAACAGGGGGTCATGCCTAGAACTGTTGGGGGACACCATGGGCCCTATCTAGATCAACCCTCTACATTGGGGATCATATGAAAATGATTTCACAATACCTACCTATATGGATTTTTAAATCGATGATCAATTCCCTACTCGGGAAGGTCATACTGATTCCATAAACTCCAAAATATGGATGATAGAGGATCACACTACAGTCTCTCGGAGGGACACCACAAATCTATCCATGACTTGACGTATAGAGGGGGAAAATCCAATTATTTGGATGTAATGAAGAACTATACCTTCAAAGAAATGGACCAAGGGAATGGACTCAACCGATATTGGCCCAAACTAAGAAAATGAAGATACTCAATCACTCTTGTAGGGTGTACACGACATTCCCTAAGGGGTACCTAATGTGTCCATCTATCTCATGTATTTCCCATGTGGAAGAGCCTCACACAACATGTAGTATTCATATAAATGACATTTAGATGGATGTACATGAAGCATATAGACACACAATATCATGCCCGTGTATCTTAACTGTTTCCATGTAATGAAGCCATGTTCGTGTACCGATCTTTGTACACTAAGACATGTCTTCATGGGAGTACATGGAAAGTCTATGAGTGTGTACTCCATCCCGTGTCCATGTACTTATTATGTATATGTTGATTCAACTAGGGAGGGTCTGTTGTCATGTGATAGGGGTTACACTCATTGCAGTCCTAAACTCCAACCAAACCATAACACCACAAGTAGGGGTCCCCACACACCATTTAATCTCAATATACACTCCATATTTTGTAGGATTTTAAAAAATCCCATATTCTTCCTCTACACACCTCAAATGATCTTCCTATATCTGATCATTCTACCTCCATGCCGCAAAACTCATGATCCGACCATGTTTTCCATGCCATCACTAAATAAACATGATTCACCATAATATATTCTAAAAAAATGGATTGAATCGACCTCATTCATTCCATATTGAAGAACACAAATTCAGAAATTTTTCATTATTTTATTCACTACCACAACCACCATCAAACCTCTATCATAGCATGACTATCCTAGATCTACAATATTGGATCATTCTTCCATGAAATGGGTGGGAAACGATCAATTGATAGTGAATAGTCGAACCCCATTCCAATGAAGAATAACTGTAGTGAAACATGAAATTAGGGGAGAAAACAAACATCAATCAAGAGGAACGAACCACAATTGATTTTCATGTTGATATTTATTCATTTCCATTACAATGCTAAACTAATCCATCACTAAATTAAACCAACTAACTTCTCCCAATAAACACCACACAATAAATCCCATCCTGCAATACACATTATTCGGGAATCAATCTGTTCATCAATTGATTCATGTTCATCATAGAACATAAAAATGGGTAAAAGAAAAAACAATCACATGCCCTGCCTTGATTTTGATTGGTTATTGATGAAGGAAGAAGTTGTATTTCATTTTTTGGTGAGATCCTTCAAAATCAATGTGCATTGATCATTGATCCTTGATCCGTCATCATTCGATTGGAAGGACTAACAGAGCTCTCTCTCCAATGATCCTTTAGAAGTTCCTAGGTTATGCGAGTAACCCCATAATTTTGAAATAATGATATATTTAAAGAAAAACAAATTTTTTCAACAACACATTTAATTAAAACAATTTTTATTAAATTATTTTATCTATTTTACTCTAGTGAAATCTTTTTCATGAAAAGACATGCATCGATCAATGTTAAGTCATGACTAGGGTAAAACTACCATTATAAACTCATTGGAGACCTCATGTTTCTGGACTGAGAAATTGTTTAATAATTAATATAATTTTTATGGGAAACTAAAACATGTGCTATATAATATTTTAATACATTTTAAACATTTATTCCATGAACACAAGACCTTATAATCACACACCGTCTCAAATCCTAGTCTCCAAAATAATCGATATAATATTTTAAAATAACACAAGGAAAATATGAGACGCTACATTCTCCCCACCTTATGGCTTTACATCCCTAAATATTCAAAACAAAGGTCTATAGAATGAGATGTGGGTACCGGGAATGAATCTGAGGCTCTCGCTCTCGTGTTCTCTTCTGAAGATTCTCATGCTACCACCAAACATGTACCAAAGAAATTGATCTCTCTGAAAGGATCATATCCTACCAATCCTTGATCTCTACTGGGTACTATGTAACAGTTTCTCTATCCTTGTTGTACAACTCACCCTAGTAAATAACCTATGATGTTTCATGAATGAACATCCTCAACTACGACACATGGATGATGTTGTGTGCCTCATATCAATGCGGAGTTTGAGATATGTGGTACGCCACCTTGAAAAATATACGTAGTATCTATAAATGGACAATGAACCTCGGAGATAGTTTTTATCCTTGAACAAATCTCCATAATCAACAACTCAGTGAAACCCATAGGAACACATTATCCCCATCCTAAAATTTTAAAGGCCTTTGTTTCCTATCACCATATGACTTATGATAGATTTGTGCAGTCTTTTGTACTTCGAGATGATCTGAACCTTCTATATAGTAGCTCACACCAACTCCATGACCATGAGTGCCGACTCCACTGGGTCAGTCCTATGAAGTGGTGACCTATAGGGTCACCCGTACAAAGCATATAATGGTTCCATACCAATGGTGGAATGGCATCAATTTTTGTACGCAAACTCCACCAGTTTTAGGAGATCCTCCCAAATACAACTGAATTCTAACATGCAATCTAACAAACTTTCCTCCATCACCATAATGGTTCTCTCAGTCTGATCATTATTTTGTGGTTGAAATTATGTGCTCAAGCATAACGAAGTCCCAAATTCCTTCTATAATCCCTTCCACTATCGGGATATAAATAGATCATCAGAATTAGATAAAAAAAACCTTGATGGAACTTCATGGATTATAAAATTCTTATAACCTTAGAGGAACCGCATTCTATCTACTTATCTCAGTTCTCAGATAGTTAGAAAGGGGACAAACTCGGTGAGTTGGTCAATGATTACATATATTTTAGTGTTTCCCCCATAAATATGTGGTAAGAATGTCATGAAGTGTGTAGATATTTCATCCCACTTCCAATCTGTCACTTTAAGTGGTTGATCTAAACCTGCTGGAACTTAGTGGTCAGCCTTAACTTTTTGACAAGTAAGGCATCGAGGAGAAAACTCAGAAACCCCTTTCATCATCCCTGGCCACCAAACCTGACGTCATAGATCCTAGTAAATATTTTCCACAACTTGATGTACCAGTAAGGGAGATTAATGAAACTCCTTTAAAAACTCCTCACGTAGAATCCATGGTACTATTGTGTATCCTTTGAAAATAATGGCATGAAACCCTCCTTTAGAAAATCCATCTCGAGTGTTTCCCTATGAATATCTAAGAATGTAGGATATTTTAGTTGGTATCCACAATTTGTTCCTCCCTAACTCACTATAAGAGTGGAGGGATGACAACCATCGACTGGAGGTAATCTACACCATCTCCATCAACAAAAGATAATTTAAATGTGGCCCACTACTCAGACAACTTTATCTACAATTGCAAGCTATATCTAATGATAAGAGTATTTGCAACCACGTTCTCCTTCCGAGGCTTAAAGATAATCTCAAAGTCATAGTCCTAGAGGAACTCTATCCATTTCCATTTCTCTTGTTAACATCCTTCTGAGAGAACATATACTTGGGACTATTTCAGTCATAGTACATGAGGAATCGTTCACCCATCAGCTAGTGTCGCCACATATTCAATGAAAAATTTATTGTTGCTAACTCAATGTCATGGATCATGTAATTCTTATCATGTTGTATCAACTAGAATGAACCATAGAAAATAACAACTAGGCTCTTCATAAGAACATAACCATGTATAATCCTCGGTGCATTGTAGAATACTACACACTCTACACATTCCTCCGGTAACCTCCAGATTAGAGTGCTTGTCAAACTCTGACTTACCTCTTGAAAAAACCACTTGAATTTTTCCATAAACATGAAAGTATTGCCTTTATTGGTTAAGGATTACAAGGGTTATTCCAATATGTATAATTCTAGTAGAAACTTCCAATAGTTCCTATCCCATCTAAGGAAACTCCATACCTCAGTAACATTCTTGGGTGGATCCCAAGAAATCAATCCCTCAACCATCCCTGGATCCACTACAACTCCCGCCTCTAAGATGAAATTTCCCAGAAAATGGACCTCTCAAATCCAAAAATGACACATCTAGATCTTATCTAAAATTTTTTGGTCTTAGATTATGTCCAAGACAATCCTCAAGTGTCTCACATGCTCTTCCTCAGATGCCTCACTAAGATTTCATCGATAATGTCTACCTCAAACCTGTCTAAGAAAGGTTGAATAAGCTGGTTCCTGAGTCCCATGAACACATATGGGGTGTTTATCAATCCAAAAAATATCAAAAATTACTCATAGTGACCACAATGGCATCTTTATACCATCTTCTATATATCTTCATCCCATACTCATAACTGGTGATAGCCTGATTTGAGGTCAATCATCGAGAATCATATCACTACCTTTAACTGATAAAAGATTCAATAGATCCTCCATAGTGGATACTTGTTCTTCATGGTTACTTGGTTCAACTCCCAGTAATCCAAACATAACCTCAGGCTCCCGTCTTCCTTCTTGGTAAACAAAATTGGGGTTGCCCAGGGTGAAACACCGGGCCTCATGAATCACTTCCTCTACAAGTCCCCCAATTTCACCCCTAGATCACAAAGCTTTGTAGGATCCATATGATATGTAGGTGTAGATATTGGTTCCTTAATAGGGTGTATATCAATGAAAAATTATATCTCTCTATGGAGAGGTAATCTTGGAACATCTTTAGGAAGTATTCCTTCATACTCTGCCACTACTATATGGATTTAAGGACTCATAATGTCCACTACACTGGGGGTTGGGATAGAAAACCAATGAGTAATCGTCTTCACCCCCTATGAATGTGTCCATATAGTAGTTCATGGGTTTCCCTTATTATCAATAAAGGAAAACCTAGTTCCATATCTATGGATACACTGCACCCTTTTTATAAAATAGTCCATTTGATAATGAACTATGGATAACCTGTCCATACCAAGAATGACATCGTAAGGCCTCAACATCGCTATCAAGAGATCCTAACTATAACTCTCACATAGAAGAATCATCTAACACTATCGACACAAATGTATGATTATTGAGTCCCCTCCAGTAAGATTCTCCAAGCAGAAGGGTCTATTAAATGGTTGAACTGAAATCTTTTAAGTCTCGAACAAGATTCGGGGAAAGAAAGAAATGACTAGAAAATGCGTCTATCAATATTGCATATAAGGTATAAAAGAGGAAAAAATCAAACCACATATCATCCTTGGATCCTTAGGGTCATATTCCTATATAGTCGGTAGCTGTCCTGGTCTCTTCCCTCCCACTCCCTAAGCCTGGCATAGACCACCTTGGGGTGGTGATATAGAACACCCTTATCCTACATTTGTCTTTATCTTAGTGGTATCTCAACCATCTCCTAATCAGTTGTACAATGAGTGAAAAAAATTTGTTCCTGATGCCCTTGACCGTTGTAAGAAAAACACAACATATCCCTTATTTGATCTAAACCACCCTGATATCCCCACACTGCTGACCCTGAGTCATGGGATCACCTCATGAAGCATCTAACACTCTTAGATCTCTATGACTACCATTAAATACCTTCTACTAAAGTCTCAGCTACTGGGTTCCCACTACTAGCTACCACTACTAGTGTCTTCACGTCCAGAAAAATAACTTCCAACATGGCTCGCTCATCTACCCCAGTATAGGTGGAAATTATATGAGATACCACTAATGCTCTAATGTCCCTATGTAAGACATTCTGAATGGTCCAAGCACTAAAGAAGTAGTCCCATACCATATCCAAGGAGTAAAGTGAGAGATTAGCAAACCTTACTAAATAATCTTCCAGGATCATACTTTCCTACTATAGATGCAGAAACTCTTATATGCGTACTGATCACAACATGGATAAATTGAAATACACTCTAAAGAGATGTTTGACATTTTACTAGGAGAGAGCTATCTCATCATTTTATTGAGTAAACAATTTCCACCATTATCACATAGATCTTTAAAAAATACTCACCACAAGGAATTCCATCAGGTCTATATGCGTCCTCACAAGGTGAAAAATGTGAGTGACTACCTCAAGTAAGTCCTCAACTACCTGGGGGTCTAGCCCACCCCGAAACCTGGGAGATAGTAACCTCTGAGACTGATTAAATGAACTTAGTCTGGGTGCATCCACATCTGTTAGTGTCGGCGCTAGATACTTCTAAATGGGTGGTGGCATAGCTAGAAAACCATCCAGAGGTGATATCTCTGGTACAAGCCAATGCACTGATACCGCGTAACTAGGCAGATTATCTTCATGATCACGGGGTGGAATCCTAGATGTCTATCTATGGGGAGACATCCTAAAATAAAACAAGATGTACCATATTCAAAATAGTATATATGGGTATCTAATTTGAGATGGACATGGAAGACACAACCATTACAATATGATGCATGTACCATTTTTTCTCTACAACCTGTGTTCTCATATACCGAGTCAAACAACATGTGATCAGAGTTCTGGTGTATAGATACATCGACCGATGCACCAACTATTGAGTCCATAGCCTGAAATCCAAACATCAAACACTTAAAAATTTTTCCTCAAAAAATTCCTACCAAATCAGGTCCCAAGGTTCAACTGACCTCCTTTGATACCACTCTATCATGACACTACCCGTCAAGGTGTGACCCATGACTACTCCAAACAAAACTCCAATAGGCCAGGGGCTGGTGACCAGAACTAAGTAGGAATATAACACAAATGAGATTCATTTTCCTAAAGGACCTATAGACATGAACACATCTCCAATCCCCCAAAAAGATGAATTGAGAAACAATTGAAACAATGCATGCATACATCTAAGATCCCACAATAGATTATGATGATGAAGTAAAGAAAAAATAAAAGTGTATAAAAACAAGAACAACAAAAACTGTAAGGAGTCAAACCTTCTCCAAGGGATTGGACTAATTCAGAAGTACACTTATGATAAATACCATGGTCTACCAAGTTCCAGCTATGCTACACCCACTCCTTATCAACCCAGGACAATGTCAAAATTGGTCGTGGTCTGTACAAGACATGAAATTTGTGAGAAAAGCCCATGTATGGGTGATTATAACAATACTCAGTAGGAAAACCATGAAATAATATACATGAAGAACAAAGTATTTACATTACAATACAAGATATAATTATCAATGAATAATAGTAATAAAACCTAGATATACTTAGGAAAGACACCATGACACCAGGTGGTCATAACCAGCTATTATCCACATTATTCAATTTGAATCAATACTCATTCCAGGAGAACCCACTCCGTGATCCATGGTAACATCAATGATTCTAGATGAAGAGGGTTGAGTAATTGTACCTTACCCATTTAAGCTCACTCGTATAAGGGGACCATGATACACAGATAGGGGGTTACACCCAAAATTGTAGGGGGATGCCACAAACACAGTTTGGATCAACCCACTACATAGGGGATCATATGAAAATGATTCCAAAAATCCTAAAACTACAGAATTCTAGATAGAGGTTCAATTCCACACCTTGGGAGGTCACAATAATTCCAAAAACACCAACTAGGTATGATTGAGGATCACACTCATATCTCATAGACGGATACGACAACTCTATTTAATACTTGACCTCAAGAGGGGATAACAATCCAGTGATTTGAATGTAATGTCACATTGTACCCTATAAGAATATGACCAAGGGAATGTAGACAACCAATACTAGTCCAAACTAAGAAAGTAAAGAGACTCAATTATTCTTTAAAGGAGTACACAATTTATCCCAAGTGGTATACGACATGTCTTACTGTCCCATGTCCTGCTCATGTAGAAGAGCCTCACACAACATGTAGTCTCTATATACACAACATGTAGAAATATATACCCAACATGTAGAGACACATGATATCCTACCCATGTCTCTTAGTCGTATCAATGTACTGAATTAGAGTCTGTGTAACGGTCTTTGTATGCCAAGTCGTGTTTGTGTGGGAGTCATAGCGTGTCCATGACCATGTACTCTAACCTGTGTTCGTGTAATTTTGAAGTACACGCCATGTAAACTAGGGAGTGTCACAAAATGTCTGGTCCATAAATCCTAGAAAACCCTAATGCCATAGCCAGAGGGGTCCACATGCCAGGGAATCCTAAATTACACACTATATTCTGTTGGATTTTCTAGAATCCCATATTCTTCCTCAACACGGATCATCATATCATTCATCCTTCGATCCGTCTATCACCATGCCACTGAAATCATAATCTAGACTCATTTTTTCATGCCATCATTGAATCAACATGTCTCATCACTATATATTCTCACAAATGGTATCGAATTGAAATGCATCATTGTTTGATGAAGTACACCGAATAATGAAAATTCAAGAATCATTCGTCATTTGATTCACTATCTCAACCAACGTCACACCTCCTTTATGTCATGTTAATCCTAGATCTGCAAAATCAGATCATTGCAGTAAGAACTGGGTGTGTAGTTATCTATTGGATGGTAATAGTCGAACCTTATGCCAATAGAGAATGCTCGTGGTGAATCACTGAACTGAGGGAGAAAAGAACCATCAACCAAGATGACATAACATTCATAGATTTTCATATTGATCATAGTTCATTTCCATTCAAAATGTAAAGTAATCCTTCAAAAAATTAAACCAAAAAACTTCTCCTAATAAAAACCCTATAAAATAAATCCCATTCCACAATACGCATAATCCGTGAATCAATTCATTCGTCGATTGATTGATGTTCATAAAAGAAATTAAGAACCGGAAAAATAAAATCAAAATATAATGACCTACCTTTATTTGGATTGGATTCTAATGAAGAAAGAAGTTTTTTTTTCATTCAATGGAGATATCCTTCAAAATATATATGCATTGATCATCGAACCTCGAACCAATATTGGTAGTTCGAAAGGATTTATATATATCTCTATCCAATGATCCTCCAGAAGTTACAGTGTTATGTGGATGACCCTGGAATTCTTATATAAGGATACATTTGAAGAAAAAAAGTCATTGCGTCACCCCAAAAAATGAAAATAATTTTTTATTAAATTATTTTATCCATTTTCCACCAGCAAAAACATTTTCACAAATGACCTGTGTCGAATAATTTTAAGTCACACCTCATGTAAAACTGTAATTCTATGCTCAATGGTGCCCTCAAATTTCTGATCCGAGAACATGTTTAAGAGTTATTCTATTATTTTAGGAAAACCACTCACACATGTTATTTAATATTTTAATATATTTCAAACATTTATTCCTGGAACACCAGTCCTCAAATCCATAGGCCTTCTATGCACATAGTCTTGAAAATAATCCATATAATATTTTAAAATAATACATGGAAAATCTGATATGTTACACATCCATACAAAAGGGTTCCATTAAAAAAGTGCCATAAACCTAGTCACAGTAACTATGAACACCATATCACAACATATTAAACATAAAATATACATCTAATTACATATTTTGTATCATATACCTTAACTATAAATTGATAAAATTTCATGAGTGTTATATGATGATACAATCTATTTGAAGATTATGCATCCTTGACACGACTCACCAGGCCCATGATCATCTCTTGTATGAATATAAGGAAATTTAGTTGTCAAAAATCATTTAAATATCCTTTCTCTCAAGTTATACTAATTATATATTTTAAAGTCCAACCCTAGTAGAGAGGCACCACCAAGGAGATGTGTCACATGGTCTGAAGTGTGCTCCCCAATTACTAGAGGTTGGAAATTAGCGATGAGTGTATAAGTATATCACATGGGGAGAGATTTACCTTTTTAATTATCCATCACATCAAAAAAAAATAAATATAATAATCTAAATAAAAATTTATAATGTTAGATATCAAAAAAGGCATCAATAATCTCAAAGTAGTATCCTAACATGCCCACTAATGTCATCAAAGTCTCCAAGACTCAATATTATTCCTCAAAAGACAAACTATAAATAGTGAAACTAAAATATAACATAAAAGGATAGAAGGGAAACCCACATGAAATGAAACCAACCATATGTAATATCAGCTCCAAAGTGTCTCCAAACACCAACTAATAGCTATAAAGGCTATTTTCCATTCCATTAAATATCAAGCATAAAATCTATATGCACATGAGGTGTGTAAATTATAAAAGTGAGAATATAATCCTTTGTATAAACCACTATAATACCCTTAAAATAAATGATCTAGTATGTGTATTCAAATATATAGTATAAAAATTAAATGATTTAAAAGATTTCATTTATGACATGAAATAAAATGTACGTGTAGATGATGTCACCTAAATAAACCAATCCTACTTCAGGAAACATCAGAATAATTTGTTCATGGAACCAAATCCATAAATCATTAGCTTACCCCATCCTTTCCTGAGTCCAACCTCGCAAATGTAAAAAATATCCTTGGGTCTCCTAAGTCCACAACATCCAATATATCATGTGTATCTATCCCCTTAGGGTCAACTAATCCAAATCATTTCCTATCACATATCAGAACTCATAAGAAATACTATTCCATATAATGGAATATCACATCTTAGACCAATTTAAGATGTTTTTATATCTTATTCATCGCATAAAATAGTTAATGATAAGCACTTCATGAACCTCATAATCCCACAAAAATATATTAATTTTAGTCCGTTGTTTTCTTTTTAACATTTCAACCCCTTTAAATACATATGAAATGAAAAGAAATTTGAAATTCATTCCCATAATTTAATCACAATACATTAGCAGGAAAACATGCATCAATAACTCGAACTAAAGACTATTAAACTTATATTTAAACCTAATGTTATTTAAGAATAATTCTCTAATTAATCAAATCTTCAAGGCATTAAAACTTAATTTCCAATTTTTTCACACGACTTTACGAAACATAAAAAGTACACTTTAACCATAGACACGAGAGGTTAATTCTCAAAATAATATTGATATATTCACCCCATTTTCTAATGAGAAGTTAATCATAACAACAATGACAACTAACATATTATACACAATTAAATATAAAATACACCACAAAATCATAAAAAATTCATTTTTCCACTACTTATGTTTATGAATTATTTTTTCCAATAGTCACACCATTCAAACCATTATTATATCACACGTTTATCAATCTTAAATCACCACATTGTAATCCAATTATCCTCACAAATTTATATGATCTGTTATCCAATCAATTCATCACCTAAAGTAAGGTAAACCATATTTTAATCACTTAGTAATAATTCAAGTAAAAATTTATCATTTATTAATTAAAAGAAATTTAAAATCTCATATATTTGATAAATTATTAATATAGAACCCCTATAATAAAACTTTAATCACTAAATCACAGAAATTTAAAGATGTAAATACATTCCAAAATCCATGAGAGAGAAATAGGTCACATACCTCAATGAATATGTGTAATTTTCACAACGTATAAGTCCTTTACATCTCCAAAAACTAATGGATTAAAGAATAAAATGATCTAAAAGATTAATAATTGGGATTATAACACACAATAATCATGATCTCAATACCTTCACCCAAAATGGTATGTTTTATAAAATACTTACTGAGACAAAGAAAACAAACCAATCAGATCAAAAATCTAAGATCAAATGATGAATTAATAAGGACATTAATATAGGGAATTAAGAAAGAGGATAAGGTCACAAAATCTCTATCAAAATCATCCAAATGACCCCTAAATTGAATTATTTCTGAATTAGGAGATAATTTCTACACCCATAAAGAGTGATATTTATTCTTATTTTAGAAAATAGACATCGATCACACTAGCAGCCCAACCAAAACATATTGAACACTTGGTAGATGACCACATACCCCACAATAGCTAGTATAGTGGACATATACCACTTACACTCCCAATGATTACCTATTACCCCACCACATGATACATGAAAGACTATTCTAGGAAAATCCTATAAGATCTACCTTCATTTAACCCTCTTTAGCTTCCTTCACCTCTAATGTAACAACCAAAAATTCTATCAATGAAATTTATCCCTTCTTGTATTAATGTCATAATCAATCACATTAGGAAACAAAATGCCACATCATTCTTAAATAAACTACCATATAAACTCTAAACATAAATGTTCAACTTATATGTTTTGAATTTGGAAAATCTGACATACATGGTTGCGATCAGTAAGATTTTTGGAGTCCAATAGGGAAAACACTTTTTTTTGTGAATAGTAACCAACCCTAATGAATAGTAACCTACCCTTATGATTAGTAATACGATCCTTATGAATAATAAATCTTAAAAAATAATAGCAACCCCAACCATTAATGAACAAGTAAATTTTAGGCATCTTATAAGTGACAATATAACAATAGTAAAAGTATTGGTATTTTTATAAGTCATTAATTATTCATTATAATTAATTAATTCGTTTTTTTTATTAAAATGTGTTCATAAATTAACAATTCTATGTCTTTTGGTTTAAGATAATGTTATAAGACCTCATGTAATTTTTAAGGCATTATAAAATCAGTTTTAATTTAAAAATCAATATTTTCTACGTAAATTATGATTAAAATTTAAATTAATCATATATAGAATATTATTTTTGAAAAATTGAGTTCATTTTTTGGATTATACACATTGAAAAATGGTTAGGGTTAATTTTTGGGATTTTTATAAAATACATTAATTTGTTATTGATAATAAAATACTATAATTTACAAAAAAAAGCTAAATGCATTAATTATAGAGTCATGGACAATGTTCTGATGATGTAAGCCAATTGGTTTGAAGTCACATGCACTTATTACCATTCATGGGAATTATATCATCCATATTTCACATCTTTTAGAGAAATAATAAATTATTGAATATAGTATTGTGAAAACCCCTCTTCCTCCACTATAAATACCATCTCTCACGACCTCATTTATTCACACCTCTAAAGCTTCATGACTTGTCCAAATTCTTCCCAAAAACCTTCCATATACCCTCCCCCGCGTCTAGGAGATATTGGTATCATAAAAAGACAAAGTTTATCTTTCTTAAATAGGATCCCAAGAGGAGGATTCAAGAGGTAATTTCTCTCTCTATTTTCTTTAAATTTTCTTTCAAATCTCATTTCATTTATTCTCTTGTCATCAACATCTGTTATCTAAATGTCATGATAACTCCAGTATGATTGATATAATTGTATGGCATCTTGTTAATGTAAGTTTATTCATTATACTCCTCCCTCTCTCTCTCTTTAATAATAATGAAATTGTTTCCCGTGAAGTGTTAATTTACCTACATCATGGGCGATGCACATCAGGTTTCCTTCAAGTACTTCAAGACTGTAATTAAAAAACATTAAATTGTTGAATCAAAATTTTATTATGTATGTTAAAACCCATTTTATGTTATGTAAATAAATTTTATTCATAATATACATTACTAAAACAAAACACGTTTTTGTGATCCAAAAACTGCCCAAATTAACATAAAATGATCATCATAAATTTTTTCCTAATGATTCATCAGCATGTAATATAGTGTAATTCATTATAAACCCATTTAAAACTCATTAAAACTCATTAGTAATCTTTAATATCAGTTCTTTATGTTTATCCATGTTCTACACGAACTTCCATTATGTATACAAGTGAACCATTCATGAAAACTAAGAAAAAGAACACTCCCAAACAATGGATTTAAACTCTATAACACATCAAATAGACCAAAAAAGAACTCAATGAAACCACAATGAACCATATTAATATATAATAGGTTATTTAATTTCTAATTAATGAATATAATGTCATTATACAGTATATTAAAGTAAATAAACCGTTCGAATACAAGGTAAGGGGAAATTCTCAAACCCAACTTTCTTTCTTCAGGTTCTCACTCTTTCACTCCATTTTTGGAATGGTTACTCTTGAAATATAATTTGTTCAAATTTATCTTTACTTTTCTACGATATAAATGTTTTCCAAAAAAATTTATTTCCAACAAAATGTTTTCCAAAATAACTCTTCTTTCAAAAACACACCATTTACTTCTCACTCAATGTTGATGGTTCTTGTATCAAGTATGTCGTTCCCTCTTACTTTTTGGAACACAATATTTATGAATGTGTTACTATGAGATTAAAACCATTCCATTACATGGTTTATTTATGTTTATATATGTTTATGTAGAATGCATGATAATGGAAATGTTATGTTGGTATGGGTGCCCCCAGAATTATATAGCGCAATATGAATGTTTGAATGTGACGGGTGTGCCCAGAATTATACAATGCTCTAATGAATCGGTTTAATTGATGAACCTCGTGAGTTAAAGCGAAATTATCTATGAACATGGTTATAGGATTTTTTTTCAAAACTATGTGTTTTAGTTTACCATTAATACGTGATGTTTTATTTTTATGCATTTCCACATTCCACGTCTTTATCTAATGATTCCTCTTAGGATTTTGATGATGATGTTATGATGATGATCATCCCATGTTTATTGTTCATATATATCCTTTTACTAGGATTTTAGATCACCCATTTTAGATGTATATCCTCAATGATTATGTGAACTAAGGGATTTTCAAGGGGAATAAGAATCCGGAGAAGAAATAATTAAATAAATGTTTATGTTTGATGTTGTAAAGTTTATATTTGATCCTAGTTTTCTCAAGACACAAAACCTATGGATCCTCATGGTGTAATACTATTATGTTATTTATCTTTATAAGGATGTAATAGTAATGTAATAAAATTCGGGGTCTCTATAGTTTGTATTATAGGAAAGGATTAGTTAATTTTGAAATTAGGATTACTGAACCCTAGAGAAAACCTCTAGTATGAGACTAAGTACAAAAATGAACAGAAGAATATTTTCTAAACATAGGGTTCCCAAAATATATGCTTTTAGTGTAAATTTCAAAAATTAATAAGTTATTTATTCATGAATCATTGACTTATGTTTTGTTATATCCTTTTTTATTTTAGAAAATTGTGGGAACTATGAGAAACCAATCCAACAACTCGTGGGAGGGATAATGCAATGATTTCCCAAACGACATCCCCAATGCTTTTGGAGGTGGATTTCCAAAATTCAAGGAGATTCTTACCTAACTATCTCAGGTTATGATTAATAAATTGAATAATTAGGAACATCCTCCTTCACAAAAGAGAGAGAAACTGGATATCAAGTGTTTTATACGGCAACGACCGTCAACGTTGAGTGGATCTTCTGGTCCACTATTTGATAAATAGTGGGTTGAATCCATGGAGAAGATATTTTATTCTTCACTATTCTGAGATGGAGAAGGTGACACTAGCCATTTATCTTCTAGATGGAGAGGCCGATTGATGGTGGGATTTGATTAAGAACAACAATTCATGAGATGGAATTGAAGATATGGAATGGGAAGACTCTATGGTCATATTTCTTAACAAGTATTTCCCAAGAACTCTTCATATAGAGATGGAGAGGGAATTCATAGAGCTCAAGAAAAAGGATGGAAACCCTATCATGACCTATGAATAGAATTTTACAAGGATTTAAAGGTACACATTGGGTTATTTTATCAATAATGATAGAAAAATTGATAGATTCTTTAGTGTATTAAAACCACACCTTCAAAAGGCTCTTGCAATTCATGACTATAGGAGTTATGAAGAAGTTGTTCGGTGTGACCTCAATGTGAATACTGAGTTTGGATAATGGTCCCATGGCTATGTTGATAAGATAAAAATCATGGAGTTTCAAGCCAAAGGATGTAATGATAAAGTTGGGAAGAAAACATAAATACCCACATGTCAAAATGTGGGAATATGCATTATGGGAACTACCTCAAAGGGATGAGGAAATGATTCAAGTGTTGAAAATAAGCACAAAATGCTCAAGAATGCTGAAATGAAATTAAAAGGAAGGAGAATTTAGAAGAATAAAGGAGAGAACCACACGTGGTCCAACGCTTCAACTGTAAGGAGTAAGGGAACTATACAAGCCAATGCACTAAACCTCGAGTTCTCAAGGGTAATCAACATCAGCAGCAACCGATTCCAAAGGGGAAAAGGGATGGTTTATGCCAGTAATACTACGAATGTGGAGAAATATATTGATGCTCTAAAAGCTAAAATTGATATTCAATCAAGATTGGAAAAAGACTTATTTGATTCAAGTTCTAGGCATTCCTTATATCATGTAAGTTTTCTTGAACTATAGAATCAAAGCCCCAAAACCTTGAAGTAGAGATATATGTAAAAACCCCAAGTGGTGAAATCATTGTATCCCAAGTGTTTGACTCTTCTTCTATTGGTGTATGTGAGAATATTCTTCCAGAAAATGACGTAATACTTCCCTTTGTGGAATTTAATGATACAATGGGAATGGATTGGATCTCATTATAAAGAGCACATATCAACTGTTAGGAAAAGGAAATATCTTTTCATATTTTGAACCATCTCCTTATCCTCTAAATATGGAAATAAGATCACTAATCTCCTTTGAAAAATCCTTCAATGGTGTGGGTGCTGATTCCATGTGAAGAGGCACACCTCCCTCAAATGGTTGAGTTAAAGTAAAGTGTCAAGCTAGTGGAAATTTCCATCATGAGGGAATACCATGATGTATTTAATGAATAGTTACCTGAAATTCTCCTAGATTGTGAGGTAGAGTTATACATATAACTTATACTAGAATCTACTCCTATCTCAATGTGTCCCTATAGGATGGCTCCTATCGAACTGGATGAGTTAAAGAAGCAGTTGTAAGAGAATTTGGAAACAGGGTTCATACACCCTAGTACATCACCTTGGGGTGCACCAGTGCTATTTGTGAAGAAGGATGGAACAATGTTGTTGTGTATCAATTATCGGAAACTCGACAGGATAACTATAAAGAACAAGTATCCTCTTCCGAGTATCGATGACTTGTTCGATCAGTTAAAAGGAGCTCAATACATCTCAAAGGTGGATATTTGTTCTGGATATCCTCAACTAAAGGTGAAGAAGGAAGATATTCAGAAAAATGCCTTCTGTACAAGGTATGGGCACTATGAGTTTTTGGTGATTCCCATTGGACTTACTAGTGCCCCTAAAAATTTTATAGAATTGATTAAAAGAGTCTTTATACATTACCTCAATAAATTTTTGGTAATATTTATCGATGATATTCTCATCTACATCATGAACAAGGAGGAACATAAATAGCATCTAATACTTCGGTTGGAAACATTGAGAAATGATAAGTTGTACGCCAAGTTCAGCAAGTGTGAATTTTAGATGAATCAAGTCATGTTCTTGGGACATGTGATCATAAATGAGGGAATTTATGTCGAACCATAAAAAAGGGTGATTGAGGAATGACCCAGAACCTCTAGGGTCATAGAAATCCGTAGTTTTCTTGGGTTAGATAGGTATTACTGATGTTTAGTGAGAATTATCTCATGATTATAAAGCCCAATAACCATGTTTACAAGTAAATGGGTAAAGAATTTTTTCATAGAAGAATATGGGGGGATATTCAAGGAGTTAAAGAGAAGGCTGACCACTACACCTGTACTTACATTACCGAAAAGTGGAGAAAATTTTGGGATATACAGTGATGATTCAAATAAAGGCTTGGATTGTGTACTAATGAAAAATAGTAATGTGATGTCCTACGCCTCATGATATTTGAATATCCATTTGAATAACTAACCGATGCATGATCTAGAGCAGGTAGCCATGAAGTTTTCCTTGAAAATCTAGTGGCACTACCTTTACGGTGGGAAGTGTGACATATACACCGACCACAAGAGCCTAGAGTATATATTCACATAAAAGGAGATCATCATTCTGCAAAATATATGGTTAGATATAATCAAGGACAATGATTTAGGTATTCACTATCATCTTGGAAAGGTGAACAAGGTAGATTATGCTCTAATCAGAAAAGAACCAACAACTCTATCCATGTTACAAATTGAGAAAGACCCTATCTTATTAGATATGAAAATGATGGATTTAGAAATATTAAGTGTAGGGGATAAAGAAGTTGTGTATAACATATATATATATTAAATCTATCATTATAACATGTTTTGGGAGTCAGTCATGAAAAAATAATTACATCGGCCTTCGAGGTGGTAGTGTTCCATAAAGACGGATGATGAATTACTTTCCCATTTGATAGAAGCTAGAGATGGATATAAGTTAAAAAAATAAAGAAATACCATTCAGTTATATTTAATGTACTTAATTTATTATCATATCATGGTTCAATAATATTTTAAGATGGTGGAATAAGAAATAAAATGAAAACACTTGGTTGAGAACTATACAACTTCTTTTGAGAACATCCTTTACTTTACACCTTAAGACCTATAAGATTGTAATTATAACAAAAATAATACCTATAGGGCATGGGGAGGGATTTTGGGAAGGTTTTAGAGAAGATATTGAATGAAATATGGCTTTTTATGTGTGAATAAAATTGGATAGGAGGTGCCGATTTATATGAGAAGGGAGGGGCACTTTTGTAATTTCATTAAATATTAAATTAATATAAATTAATTTTCAAATTAAAATGGATAAAAATTGATTATATTATAATTTAAGATGATTTTTATTCTAAATACTAACATACAATAAAAATGTTACAGGGTTAGGTGATCTTTTCACCCTTTTCATTTTTTAGTCGTTTTCCCTTTGTTAACAATTACCATGATATTAAAGATTTTTCTATTTAGGTTTCAAGAAATTTAATTTAAAAGGAAAATTGAACTATAAATAGACCATGGTTGATATTTTATACTATATCATAATAATTGTTTTGAACATTGGAGTTTTTGGTGATATAAATAATGTCAATTTTGGAACAATTCATTTAATTTTAATTTTAAAACCATAAATCAACAATGGAATTTGAATATGATGAATTAAATCCTCTATAATATGTCACCATTTATCTACGAAAATTATGCAACACAAAAGTTCATTCAAATAATATTACTTTTAACATTTTTAAAATAATTTATTTTATTTTTTGATTAATTGAATAAATATTGTATTGGCATTTCATAGGAATTTAAGGTAATTATTGAATCAATAAAAATTAAAAATAAATTAACATCATAATAAAATAATAATTTATAATATAATGTAATATTTATAATATAAATAACCTTTTTTTATCCATTAGTTAAAAATTAAATGAGAATAAAATAAAGAGAATTTCATTTTTTATCTCTTTACCAAGAATATTATAAAATTCAAAATTATGGAAAAACGGTAAAAAGGTCTTATATTTAAAATTTAGATGTTTACGGATGAGATATACTTATAAAATATAATTATGTCAAGTGTTAGGGTCATTTTTGAGTCCTTAGTCCATTATATTTAACCTAAATTACCTAATTTACCCTTTCCGAGGTGTCAAAAATTTAATAAGGTTACTATTCATAATGCCTGAAAGTAAAAGAATATTTACCAAATTTGGACCTCCTCATTACCAATATGAAATTTATTTTTAATATTCAAAACATATAAGTGGAATAATTTAACGTAAAATTAAACCCAAAAAATGTAATGAAAAACCATTTTTCAAGAAATTTCCAATTTATGTATAAAAATATTTTTATACAAAATTTCTTTATATAATTAATTGAAAAGATTATAAATGGATCGTTTTTAATAAAATTAAAATACATAAATTTTTAAACTAATCCATAATAGAATTTCACTTTGTAATTTTTATAAATGGAAATACAATTTTCAATAAAGCTAGATTTTTCACTATTCATTTTAAAGATAAAAATTTTAGAAAAATTAAAAGATATCATCATAGGATAAATTTTATATAATTATTTAAAAACAATATTTACTATTAAATAAGTTTTTAAATTTTCAAATAATTAATTGTATTATTTGATTACAAAAATCCATAAAAACCATTTTTGAAGAAAAAAATATCTTTGAAGAAGAAAATGGATTTACTAAAATATGAGTTCTTATTTCAAAGTAATAAATAAATAAATTATTATTGATTAAAACCTTTATATATATTTCATAAATTAGTTAACCCTATTTATACCTTCCTATTTAATTTTCTAGATATAATGATCATATTTAAATAATAATATTTTAGGGTTCGTTTGGGATTATTGGTGCATATCTTGAACGCTATCGAACATAAATTTTTTCCAAATATTAGGATATTACCCAGAGATGTGGTCATCAATGATGACATGGTCAAGGATTAAACCCCGTAGGCGGACCATGATTTTTATCTCTTATTTGTTGATAAGGTAAGATATGGTTGGTGTTTACACCTAGTAAGAAGTCTATATAGACTTGACTTAGTAGCATGTTTATTTAGTTAAATATTATCAACAAATTGTTTTAAGATATTTATTTATCCCAATTAAAGGACATATGTGAACGAGTCACCTGGGTGGGAAGCATGGGAGGCTTGATCCTGGATTCCATATTCTCAAATGTTTATATGTATTTATAGATAATAATGTGTATATATATATATTTATACATATTTAATTTTTTATATATATTATGTTGATATATATATTTATATGTATATATGTTTATATAATCATGTATATCCATGTGTGTTTATATATATATATATAGATATTTATAAATATTTATGCATATTTATGCATATTTGTATATATTTATATGTATTAATATTTTTATGAATATATATAAATTATATGGGTACATATATAATTATAAATATTTATATTTATATGTATAAATTTATATGTATTTATATTTTTATATTTTATATGGGTATAAATATATTCATATGTGTCTGGAGGTTTATATTTATATTTATGTAAAGTTATATTTATATATGATTATATAAAATTATATATATGTATTCATATATATATATATTTATGTAAATGTAACAATATTTATATAAATTTATATATATTTATATATATTGTACAGGTATATATTTACAAATATTCGGGGAGATGGAGTTTCAAATTATGACAAAAAATCATCTGGATTCTACAACTTACTTAGGATAATCAACATTGAGACCTCCTCTAGACCCTATAGAGATGCCACCACTCGATCACACCCCTCATGTTCTATGAGTATATATACAAACACACACACACACACACACACACACATATATATATTTATATGAATTTATGTGTGTGTGTTTATTTATATAGAATAATATATATTTTGATATATTTAGATATATTTATACCTAGGTAAATACATATCTATATGTTTATATATATATTTGTATGTGCATATTGTTATATTCATATATATACGTATATTAACTATTATGGAAATATAATTAATAGATGATGGGATTATTTTAGTGGTAATGTTTATTGAATATGAATAAGCAGTTGTGGGTTCAAATCCTAACAACCTTTAATATATAATTGAATTTTCCTGGGCATAGATTAGGCTGGATTGGGTATGGAGGTGGTCGGAAAGGTGATGGGCTAGGCGAGACTTGGTTAGTTGAATCAAACAGAAAAATTAATAATATATATTTATTATATTAAAAAATATATAAATATCGTTGCTTCTACCCACCATTATTCAATAGGTTTTAATGGTTTTAGGGGTTCAGGGGATGATCGCGTGGTCAAGTCCCCAAGATTCCATGTTTATAGTGTTTTTTCCACGTGTTGTATTCCATGGTGGTAGATGTAATTGACTTATTACAAATATAAATGATAAATATTTTCTTAAAAAATTAGTTATTTTTATTAAAAAAGTAACTCATTAATATATTTTAATTTCGCTTTAAAATATGTCATTAAATAGTTTTTAAAAAAATGTTTTTAAGAAAATTTAAAAACAAATGATCGCTTAACATTAAGAACCACCACTAAAAACAATCAAGAAATTATTCACAATTGTTTTTTAATTATCATGAAATAATACCTAATATATATATCTGTGATGGTTTTATGAAACCTTTGTGGGTCATTTATTGATAGTTTAATTCGCTGACAAAATCCCAAAAACCATTGCTAAATGCCTTTTTTTGTATACTGTGATTCTAATCCTAGAACTTCTATATGACTCAAACGGCCATAAATATCTTATTTTAATGCATAGAAGTGGCAAACCTCGCTCTGATTATTTAATCAATTCTATAACATTAATGAAACAACTTATGGAAGGTACCTCCCAAAAAATAAAAGTTCTTATGGTTGTCATCATGAATCAAAGTACACAATGCATTGTATACATCAACAATGATATCAAGGTAAGAGAAATATACACATGGTTGTAGGTAGAAAATATCAATGCCACCCAATATATGTGATGTTACTTTTAACATATCAGTCCTCAAGATCATCAATATTTGATATCACCAAGTGTGAGTTTTATGAGGAGAAATATCAATGATTATGAGCCCCTAACACCTAATAGTCAGACCTAATCTATATCCTGTTAGATTGATGTATCTAATAGGACATGTGATTATTGTTACTAGAATAGTGTCATGAGGTTCCCATTATATTTTGTAACCTATAAAACCTTTAGAAATGTTATATAATATATGGACATTACCATATATAGTATACATAGAAGTAATATTACTATCATATTAATTGGAATACTGGTATATATTATGTTGTATACATGATATAAAAAATAGAAAAGTACATGTTCATGTTGGGTCAAGAGAACTGGCTCTCCCAATACCCAGACATTCACTAGATCAAACTAGTAACCACTATTAATCTATTAGTTATCACAGGAGAATCATTCCTCTGGTGAGATATATGTAACAAACCCAACTCCAGTGGTTACTCCATTACATTGGTATTAAATACAAGGAATCACATTTCAAAGGACTGAACAGTTTATTAGTTTTGGAGAACAAGATACATACATGGACACTTTATTACATTGGTAATTATACAAGGAACATAAAAAAGAAATTAAATTGCACTATTGGGTTCATTCTAAAAATTTCATCGTCAATTCACAGGGAAAAGAGAACAAATAAATGAGTGAGATTAAAGGTTCAATAAGCGTTAAATACAATGAAATCTATCTTGAAATCAATAATTCATAATTAATATAAAAAATTAGAATGATTTAACACACATTCTATTTAATCAATAACCTTTTCAAAATCTTAATCCATGTATAATATCATAGTGACAATATCATGGATAAAATAAATGAAATCTTAATGAAGGCAGTGCTTAATTATTAGACTTCATGTTTTCCCCGACACATAATACCTATACCATCAAGAGATATTACAATAAAATTTAATCATTATGGATAAAAACCAATTTAATTTTCCCATCTTTGTTGTCTCATGAGGCTATCAATGCATTGATGGGATTTTCTATATACGGTCCCCACCCATTCTTGCATTTCCAAAAAATTTCTCACATATTGAGATGATTGACTTAATTCATCAATAAAGATGCCTCATAAAAAATTATCATTATTGAGTAAATGATATGTATTTACAATTATCTCCCCAAAAATAGATTTCAATGTAGACACCATATATAAAAAATAGATACCATTTAGGAAATGATAAATTGAATCAATTAGGTGTATCAAATATAAATCCCCATAAAATAGGTGGAAATAAAAAAAAGTTAATCAAATTTAATTTCACAAATAATCAATGAATGCCATAATCAATAGATTATAGGTTTCACATAATGAAAAAAATTGGGTTAAGAAATCCCATACAACATGTAATCCACAAAACCATATTCCCTTTAAAAGTAATAATTATCAAATGAAACATTAAATACCATAAGAATAATGATATTATTGCTATTATATATCAGAGGATAGTTTATACACCACACATAGGAAATAAGTGGTGAGTAATTCAGGTATCTCATAGAAGTAAAGTTGAGACGATAAACCCTCACATCACACTTCAATTTGGTTGTACGTGCTTTAAAATATTGTATAATGGTTTAAAACATGTTATTAATCTATAAAATAGAAATTTAAGTATTAATGATATCCTATATAATCCAATATAACATTTAATCACCCTCTTGTTAATAATATTTCATTATTACCCATGATTCGGGTGTTGACTACTTCATTTTCTTATACATGTTTTTATTGTGTAAGTCCTGGTTCTTGTGCATAAGATATAGTTCCATCATCTACCAAATCATATTAATGTTTTTAATATAATAATTAATAATTAATTAAAGTTTTATAATTATTCAATAATTTTGAACATGGAAAATGAATCACATCGTATCATGGAGACAGTAGTCTATACGTACACATGATCGGCGATATCATTCCATTAATAGTAAAAGCGTATGTAATTGGACGATATATTAATTATCCAAAATAAATATCATGTAATAAGTACCATATATATATATATCAATTATTTCTATAATTATACACATACATGTAAATTGGTGATGAAAAACGAATTACACCACAACATGGAGATGATATATCATACATACGCACACGTGATGCTTTTATTTTTAATAGGATGGATAAATTAGGCAATAAAATTTTACTATATTCATAAAAAAATATCTATATATAGAAGATACTGTATTTATTAATTTATCATGGAGACCACTCATGAAGTTTAAGTTGAATAAGGATGATTTTTTGGGAAAGTGAACTAGTATAAAAATGGTTTTTAATGTCACTGGTTTAATGTCGATTATTTAATACCGATGTTAAAAGTATTCCATGATGACTTTAAATGCCAGTTATTTAGTAAGTGATATTAAGATCCTAATTTTATCATCAGTTCTAGATAAATTTGTGTTTAAATACCTAATTTATGGGTTTTTACATCTTTTATTTAATAATAATCCTGAAAAGATATTTATAATATCATTTTTCACATCGGTTTTATGATAACCGACATGATAAACTAGATTTTCTCATTAGTTTATTTTAGAAACCGATGTTAAAAGTCATTTTTCCACATCATTTTTTCAAAAAAACTAAAATAATAATGCTCAAAAACATTTATTTAATTTTCTAATATTCTATTAGACTAGTATTGGAAATTAAATGGAGTCATGTATCAAAAGTTATGGCCGTTGGAATTAGGACTCCTATAAGAATATTTTTAGAGATAGTCAATTTGTTAAGGCAATAAATTTTGAGTTTTTTGTCCTTACTAGATCCACGACCACTCAAATGGAATTTTCAAAAATAAAATAAATGATTTTCATCATTATTAACAATGTTATTTTAGAAAATCAATTATAAAAGTGACATTTAATGTCGGTTTTTTAAAAAAATGATGCTATAATTCCTCACAGAAGACTGTTGACGTCAAATTTTTTTTTCAGGAACTAACATTAAGAGTAAATATTCATGTTTTATTTCAAAAAACTGAAGTTTATAATGTTTTAATATTTTTAATTCAATTTATATTCTTCTATTTCAATGGTTATAGAGCTAAAACGGACTTACAAATCCAATGTTATGGACGTCAGATATTGATTATCTATTAATGAAGTCTTAGAGAAGTCCAACATTGAATGACCATAAATTTGGATATGTATATCCGTTTGAGATCCACGACTAGTCAAATAATATCTTATTAAACTAAATAAATGTTTTTAGACAAGGTTAATGTTAGTTTTTTGAAACACTGATGTAAAAAATGACATTTAATATTGGTTATTGAAAAAACCGATGATAAAAGCTATTTTTTCATATCAGTAATCATAAAACAAAAGTGAAAAATGAAATTTTTAATATATTTTTATTAAGGTTATCATAAAACCAATGTGAAATATAAATTGAATATCCATACAATGTGGAATTTTAATTTTTTATAGTTCATCATCAAAAATGTTAATTAGGGCCTAAAATTTCTAATACTAAATTTTCTTTTACTATGTCATTTATATGTTTTTACAATCCACATATATTAATTTCGTGATCAATTATTTTGATCATCATCATTCCCCCATCTAAAATCCTATTATATTAATCATCAATCAATAATTTCTTATTTCATAAATCTCATCATGGTATTTTTTATTATTTTTCCATGATTATTTATGATTTTTTTTATTAATTGATATACCAGTTAATGATTTTTTTTCTTATAATGAATAATACATCATCATATCACGGTAAAAATAAAAAGCTTCCTTCATATTCTAAAATTAATTCTAAGATAAATCATTGATTGCCTCATGAGATCTTTCCTTAGTAGAAAAGTATATCCACAAAGACATTGAAAAACATGAAAATTAAGTTAAAGATTTATGTTTTATTCTAGATTTTGTATGGTTTCTATGAATTTTTTACTAATATTCTATTATCCATTGACGAATTAAGACAACGCGAATAATATTTTTTGAGGAAATTATTTTTTACATTGGTTTTTGGATAACAAATGTAAAAAAACATATTATTAACATTTATTTTCCTAAAAATCAATGTAAAAAATAGTTTTTAGCATCTTTTTTTTAACCCGATGTAAAGATGGTCTTTCACATATTTTTAAAAACAATTGATCATAAAAATCTAAAAAAATACAATTTTATAGTCATTTATAATAACCCATGATAATGAAAATTATTTAAAATTCTTCATTCAAAGATGTTTCCTCATGAAGCGATGTTAAAAATATAAAAAACTTGACATAAAAAACCTATTTTTGTAATAGTGGTGCTAAAGATGGATTACCTCTTCTACGAATGTTCTACTTTATAACTTATCATAATGGATCTAGGATATATATTTTTGAAATACCATGGCCTCCATAAATTGGATATAGATGTCGGGAAGATAAGAGGGTAGGGGTTGGTTGAGCAAGAATCCTTAAAGGGGTGTGAAAAATTAAGGTTGGATGTTACCTTTTATAATTGAGGTTAAGAGAACTTTTGGAAACTCTAAAAATATTAAATTAATAAATATTGATTTTAAATTAAAAATGGGTTTAAGGTGAGTTAATTCAAAGATAAGATTATAATGGGTTGAAAACCTCTTAAACAATATTTTTTAGAGAAGTTAGATCACATTATTTCCCTTATATTTTGGATTTAACCCTTATTTAATCCATTTAATTCTTTCTGTGTTGACACATGTTTTTACAACTTAAGGGATAATATAGATACTAAAAAATTACAAAGTGACCATAAAAAGATCATTTATGAAATTTACAACTTTAAATTAATAATTTTTCCAAATGATAGATTTTTATGAATTTTATATTATCTAATAAACTTAATTTTTTAAAAAAATATCATTAATTTCAATATCAATACAATTAATTACATGAAATTTCAAAAGTATCATAACAACTGGATATGTAACATCCCATTTAAGTAATGAATAATAGATATTTTTATCTATGTCTATTAATGATTTAGATAGTGTTTTAGAGGCTTAAAATGAAAATAAATCAAATCTTAAGCACGGAATACACTAATATTCTTAAAAGATTGTCTTACTACCTTTTAATGGTAAGCCCTTTTTAAATCATTATTTTGACAATTTTATAATCTATATTTGTCAAAATAAACATATTCATTATGATTGGGACATTAAATTTTACATTGGATAAATTTTTGGTATTTTTCTGACAATGTTCATTTTTTAATGAATAGTGAAAAATACTGCATTTTACATCAAAACTGCTTCTTAATATAATTTATTTATATGATTAGATTATCTTTTGAATTGGTCTTAATGTGTAATCTGAATATATGTTTACCATTTAATCCAATGGTGGTCATTGGAATCAATTTCACTTTGAAATTAGAGTTAAACTGGTGTCAATCTTTTGATACTTATTATTTTATAAAAACACACTATTTTCTCTGACAGCGGGAATTAATTATTAAATTAATTAATGTGACTTATATGTTTTGAATTTTGTAAAATAGACTTTATTTTTGAATTCGGAATATCAAATATATCTTAGGGTGAATTTTTGGTAATTTTCTGAAAAACTTCAATTTTTGATGAATAGTGAAACCACTAAGTGGTACTTATAAAAACTGATTTTCCATTTAAATGAAATATTACCATCATTGTGTTTTGAATTTCAAAAATTCTACATACATGGTTGTCATTAAGAAGTAAAATGTGGTTCAATGATATTAAAATAATTTTTTGGTGAATAGTAACTTATTAAGTTTTTAATCGCGATTAGTGGTAATTAGTGTAGTTTAAGGTAAAAATAATGTTTTAATAGTATGAGATGACCATGACACATGTCCTACCCTCATTGGATGTGTCATGGCCGACCAAGACAAGCCATGAGTCAACTTGGGGACCCCATGGAACCACTTTGGTTGGGAAATGACATAAATAACCTTTTATTTAATGTAAAAGTAAAAAATGACACAAACATCATATGTTTTACGAAAACAATTTTTATATGGTGTTATACAAGTCAGATGTTTTATTATAAATATAAATTGGAAAGATAAAAAGATTTCCTACGTCATATTATTTTTTTTATAATTTTTAAACTTTAAAAAAATTAAATTATTTATGACATCATGATGATGCAGCGATGACCTCATTATTTAATAATTTAAATAAAATGGAAAGATAATGTAATATCTAAAACCTACACATGTCCAAAACCTATTGGATGGGTAGATTTCGAACCCTTATCACCTTATCCTAGAATTATATCAATTTGGGACCATTTAAATCCGAAAAGCATTTTCAAATAAAGTAATATTTCTTTACTTTCCAAGAGTGCCCCTCCTCTCCTCTTATAAAAGGCCCCCACCTCTACCTCATTACCCACACTCCCAAAGCCTTTGGCTCGGCCAACCCCTGCCCATTTTGTCTCTACACTTCCCTATATTACTCCTTGAAGCCTCACATTGGGCAGAAGTCTTCCCAAGGAAGCCTTTGAGCTCAAACCAAAGAAAGTTATCCGATTTTAAGGTAATGTCTTCTATTGAGTCCTTTTGTTTTATTTTGCTTCTCCAACCCCCTACACTATTTTTATTTACTTATTTTGTAACAAAACCTGTATATTAAATATACTAGGATGTTTTTATAATATTTATTCGAGCTACACTCTCACACAACTACATCAAATGGTTAAAGAACATATGGTTTCCGTGGATGGTGAATTTATGCCTCCCGAAACGATGATTGTTCAATATTATTTTAACACCTTCAAAGGTGGCCATTAAGATGACACTATATTTATATATGATATATAATATGTTTATGTTTTACTTAAGCTTCAGTATTTTCCATTTTGGGTATACCTTTATGGTTTCCATTATGGGTAAACGCGATATCTTCATTTAAGGAAGTGCGGACTACCGCCCCCTTAAAGTGAGTTGATTCGTTAAATACAATATGTGGGACGTATAAAGGATGTAACTATGATATTATATATGATATTATACTGGAATTATATTATACCTTTATATCATTATGATTCCATTCTATAAAATATGAAATAGAAATGAAAGTAGCGTTCATGCGTACGTACGGCTTACCGTCTCCATGAACGGTGCATTTCATTTCTTACCTCTAAATGATTATGTAATATTATAAATGCATGTATATACTGGATATATATGATATATACATCATGATTATAATTCTTGATATAATGGATACATGAACAACATGTAATTATAAAGGGCTTATTTTTGACTCAAGTACCAATGATCGTTAAAATGACCATTATTAACTTAAATAATTACATAGTGTTCATGACATGGAAATAAATGATATAAAAGGAATAATGAACTTGAAAAAGGTTCTTAAACAAGTAGAAATTAAATCAAGTTTATTATTCAGGTTATTAAAGAACGATCGAGTCAAGTTGGACCCGAGGTATGGGACTTCGTCTCAATCTCCTTTCATTGAGGCATATTTTGTATTATACACAACCTTCTTTTATACGGTGTATAAAACCCTTAGACTTTTACATTTATTCAAAAGGAATATTTTTATACGAAGCGTTTACTAAACGAAAAAAGGGAATGTTTTTGTCGTACGTATGCGGCGACAACGACTTTTCCGCCGTCATGACTGTTATTTGAGTTTCGGCTTCCTCTACAAGCCATACCTTCTTTTTAAAAGAAAAATAAATACCATGTTTTAATTTTCTTTTATTTTGGTATCGAAAATGGTTTTCATAATGTTTTTATATCAATGTGTTGTATTGATATCTTGTGATTGAAAGGTGGGAATGTTATTTTTCTTTTATGCATGTTTTATGTGATATGATTATGTTGAGGTTCTTGGGAATTATTATGAAAACGGGTGGTTCCATGATAAACTAAGGGAGGGTGAGCCCGATATAGCTCTCCAATGCATTGGGTAACGTGAAGGAGTGAAACTTTAAGGTTTATCCGAAGAGATTTAGGGAATATACTGTGATGGGTATTCCAAACGTAACCAAGAGGGTTACTCCCTACGTAAGGATGTTATGAATGCCTCAAGTTACCTTTATGTCCTTTGATTTCTATGATTTATTCATGATTTGATGAGGTATGTTAGAGTGCTTATGTTTTATGGGTAAAGTATGATCTCATCCTTAGGTATATATGTACCCATGTTTCCTTTCCATATTTTTATATCCATTACTGAGCTTTTTATGCTCATCCCAAGTTTTTTTGAAATGTTTTTCACAGGTCAAGGGAAAGGTACATGATATGATGATAGTGTCAGGGAAGTGTCACGAAAGAATCAATGTTTATTTTAAATATGTTTCCATTGATGGGAATGAAGAATGCTATCTTTATGTAACCACTTTGTTTATATGTGGAATGTATGCATGTTTTATGATCTAATTCTCTAAAACTCTAAACCCGAAAATATCCTCAATGTGTAATCTTGTAATAACTCAATATTAAGTAAGTTTTAAGGCTGGGGCCTTATAGTTGGTATCAGAGGTCAGTTTAGATAACTTTAAGAGTTATAATTCTATTAAATTATTATCCAAAAATATTTCTTTTATGGTCAAATTGAAGTGATATAGCATTTGAAGATTACCATGTTGCTTCATCTAAGACATGTTTGTTCAGAATGGTTTTCCATAGAGGAAACATGGAAGCAGTGATAGGAAGACATACAGAAGGAAATAACCTTCCGAATCAGCATCCTGAGATTGTCAGAATTGGAACTGAACAGTTTTTTGCAGTAATGGCGTAGTTGACTCAGGCTATAAATGGTGGTGGTATCCATGCACGAGATCAGCCAGACCAACCGCAGAGGAACATGTCAGTGGTGGAACATTTCATGAGGCAACATACCCCATCATTCAGAGGATCATCTGAACCTGTGCTAGCTGAAGGGTGGATTAAAGCACTGGAGAAGATTTTCGATGTCATGGGGTGTTCAGACAATCAAAAGGTTAGTCTTGCTATTTACCATTTGGAGGGTGAGGCAGATCAGTGGTGGTCAATGGTTAAAAATATCAGGGACGCTGATGAGATTGATGATCTCGACTGGGATGAATTCAAAGGTATGTTTCTTGAGAAGTATTTTCCTAAGGTTGTTCGACTTAGGATGGAAAATCAATTCTTGGAATTGAGGCAAGAGGAAGACTCAGTGGATACCTATGAAGAAAGGTTCACTCGATTGGCAAGGTCTGCTCCAAATTTTATCCGAGACCTTGATAGTAAAATCAATCGTTTTTACTTAGGATTAAAGCCAAAATATCGAAGGGAATTAGCTTCTCGTGAGTTTAAAAGTTATGTAAAGCTTGTTCGATGTGCTGATAAGGTGGAAATGGTGTTTGCCGATGATCAAGTGTTCTATAACAACAAACAGAATAAGTGACCGAGGTGGCAGGAGAAAGGTAAGAATTCTTCAAAAAAGTCTGATGGTAAGAAAACTAAGTTTCTAGTTTGTGATAAATGTGGAAAAAGGCATGCTGGGAAATGTCTTCTGAATTCTGGAAAGTGCTACCGATGTGGTAAGATGGGACATAAGGATCATGATTTCACTGAAAAGGATCAAGGTGAAGGTAAGAACAAATTTGATTTACAGTTAGTGAAATTTTATAAGTGCAATGAGATGGGTCACTATGGAAATGAGTGTCCGACAAAGAGCTTGAGTGATGGGAAGCAGTTAGACTACAAGCAGAAAGGGGTGGTGAAATCCTTTTCAACTACTTCAGCAGATGTCGGGCCGTCAAATGAAGTTGTATCAGGTACTTTGTTTGTTTTTTCAGATTATGCCAGTGTGTTTTTTGATTCGGGGTCTACACATTCTTTCATCTCTGAAACCTTTTCTAGTAAAATGGGAATACCATCTCAAGAAATGACTCCTGAACTTTTGGTAAAAACACTTGGGGGAAATGTTGAGGCGAAAATGATTTATAGGAATATTCCTATCCTTATCTGTGGAAAGAACCTACTTGCAAACATTATTGTTCTACATCTAGTAGAGTTTGATGTTATCCTGGGTATGGATTGGCTCTCTATTTACCATGCTAAGATTGACTGTTGAGCTAAAGAATTTTCTTTTTAGAAAGACTTTCAGTTTGTGTACAAGAATGAACCCTTACTGTTGATAACATATCAAGAGTCCGAGAAACTTTTAAAAGATGGAAATGAATGTTATCTTGCACACATTGTTGAAAACAAGGGAACTGTTCAGATTAATGATGTGCTAGTGGTAAATGAGTATCCTGGTATTTTTCCTAATGAGTTGCCTAGAATAATACCGGATCGGGAAGTTGAATTTACTGTTGACTTAGTTCCTGATGCTAAGCCAATTTCAAAACCCCCTTATCGAATGGCACAAATTGAACTGTTAGAGTTGAAGGAGAAATTGCAAGATTTATTAGATAAAGGTTTCATTCGACCTAGCACATCACCATGGGGTGATCCTGTTTTATTTGTTAAAAATAAATATGGTTCTATGAGACTTTGCATTGATTATAGGTCCTTGAATAATATCACTGTTAAGAACAAATATCCTTTGCCTCATATCGATGATTTGTTTGATCATCTCCAGGGATATCATTTTTTTTCAAAGATTGACTTGAGAATGGGGTACCATTAGCTGAAGGTATAGGAGGTAGATATTCTGAAGACCACGTTCTGTACGAGATATGACCATTATGAATTTGTAGTAATGCCTTTTGGGCTAACCAATGCACCTGCTATATTCATGGACTTAATGAATAGAATTTTCCATGAGTTCTTGGATAAGTTTGTGGTGGTTTTCATTGATGATATTTTGGTCTTTTCTAAAAGTAAATAAGATCATGAAAAAAATTTAAGGTTTATCTTGCAAACATTAAAAGAAAAGAAACTGTATGGAAAATTCAGCAAGTGTGAGTTTTGGTCACAACAAATTTCTTTCCTTGGTCATATTGTTTCTAAAGATGGAATAACTGTTGATACTGCAAAAACAAAAGTTGTGGAACAATTGCCAAGACCCAAAAATGTAACCGAGATTCGTAGATTCCTTGGTTTGGCAGGCTATTACCGAAGGTTTGTTAGAAATTTTTCACAGTTATCTAGTCCAATGACTAAGCTAACTCGGAAGGGTGTTAAGTTTATCTGGAAAAAAGAATGTGATGATTGTTTTCAGGAATTGAAAAGAAGATTGGTGAATGCTCCAGTTTTGGCACTACCTTCCAGGAATGGGGAGTTTGTTATATATAGTGATGCTTCATTGAAAGGACTTGGTTGTGTCCTAATGCAGAATGATCAGGTAATTGCTTATGCTTCATGACAGTTGAAGACTCATGAGGTAAATTACCCTACAGATGATCTGGAATTAGCTGCTGTTGTTTTCGCTTTAAAAATTTGGAGGCATCATTTGTATGGAGTAAAGTGTGAAATATATACTGATCACAAAATTTTAAAGTATATATTCAGTCAGAAAGAATTGAACATGAGACAAAGGAGATGGCTAGAATTAATCAAGGATTATGATTGTACAATTCATTACCATCCGGGAAAAACAAATATAGTGGTCGATGCTTTGAGTCGAAAAAGTAATGCTTAATTAGAAATGTTGCGTTTGGAACATGATCCTTTGGTTAAGGATTTGATGAACATTGGCATAGAAGTTGTTGGTGCAGGAAGTTCTTCTGTTTTGTTTCAGGTATCAGTGAGATCATCTCTATCAGATAGAATCAAGTAAGCACAGAAGCAAGACAGTGAGTTGCAGAAAAAGGTAGAGCTGGTTCAGAAAGGTAAGTTACCTGAATTCAACATTGATAATGATTGCGTTTTGAGATTTGGGAAGAGATTGTGTGTGCCTTGTGATTCACAGTTGAAGAGAGAGTTGTTATGTGAAGCTCGTAGTTCTCCGTTTTCAGTTCATCCTGGCAGTACTAAGATGTATAGAGATCTGAGGGAGTATTACTGGTGGGATGGAATGAAAAGAGATATTTCTGATTTTACTATGAAGTGTTTGACATGTCAACATGTTAAAGTAGAGTGGCAGTTACCAAAAGGGATGCTTCAACCTTTACCAGTTCTAGAGTGGAAATGGGAGAATATATCCATGGACTTTGTTGTGGGATTACCGAAGACATCTCGAGATAATAATGCAATCTGGGTTATTGTTGATCGCTTGAACAAATATGCTCATTTCCTTTCTATACGAGATACTTTTTCCCTTGATCAACTTTCCCGTTTGTATCTTAAAGAGATAGTCAGCTTACATGGAGTTCCTCTCTCCATTGTATCTGATCGTGATCCCAGGTTCACTTATAACTTTTGGAAAGGCCTTCAAAAGTCGTTGGGTACTGAATTAAATTTTAGTACATCTTTTCATCCTCAATCAGATGGGCAGTCAGAACGAACAATTCCGACATTGGAGGATATGCTACGTTCTTGCTCTATGGATTATCAGGGAAGTTGGGACCAATATCTTTCTTTGGTTGAATTTTCATATAATAACAGTTTTCATTCCAGTATACAGATGGCACCATTTAAGGCATTATATGGGAAGCGGAGTCGAACTCCAGCTTTCTGGGATGAAGTGGGTGAAAGGAAGTTGATGGGACCAAAATTGGTAGAAGAGATGGTAGAAAAAGTTCAGCTGATTCAGAAACACATGAGAACAGCTCAGAGCAGGCAGAAGAGTTATGCGGACAACAGGAGGAAGGACCTCTCTTTTGAGGTAGGTGATCATGTTTTTCTCAAAGTATCACCATGGAAAAGTGTGATGTGATTTGGTAAGAAAGGAAAGTTGAGTCCAAGGTTTATTAGACCATATGAAATTCTGGAGAGAGTTGGATCAGTTGCTTACTGAGTGGCTTTACCTCTGAGTTTATCTCAGGTACACAATTTTTTTCATGTTTCGATGTTGAGAAAGTATATGCCAGATCCATCTCATGTTTTGAGTCCAGAGGTAGTTCAGCTGGAAGAGAACCTATCTTATGAGGAACAACCGGTCCAGATTCTTTACCACAGGGAGCAAGTGTTACGGAATAAGGTGATTAAGTAGGTAAAGGTTTTGTTGAAAAACCACATTATGGAAGAGGCAACATGGGAATCTGAAAATGCAATGAGGGATAAGTACCCCCATTTATTTGACAAGTAAATAAATTGCGGGGACACAATTTTCTAAAGGGGGGAAGGATGTAACATCCCAAGTAAGTAATGAATAATAGTTATTTTTATCTATGTCTATTAATGAATTAGATAGTGTTTTAGAGGCTTAAAATGAAAATAAATCCAATCTTAAGCATGAAAGACACTAATATTCTTAAAAGATTGTTTTACTGCCTTTTGATGGTAAACCCTTTTTAAATCAATCTTTTGACAATTATATAATCTATATTTGACAATATAAACATATTCATTATTATTGGGACATTGAATTTTACATTGGAAATATTTTTGGTATTTTTCTAACAATGTTCATTTTTTAATGAATAGTGAAAAATACTGCATTTTACATCAAAACTGCTTCTTAATATAATTTATTTATATGATTAGATTATCTTTGGAATTGGTCTTAATGTGTAATCTGAATATATTTTTACCATTTAATCCAATGGTGGTCATTGGAATCAATTTCACTTTGAAATTAGACTTAAACTGGTGTCAATCTTTTGATACTTATTGTTTTATAAAAAAACACTATTTGCTATGACAGCGGGAATTAATTATTAAATTAATTAATGTGACTTATATGTTTTGAATTTTTTAAAATAGACTTCTGTTTTGAATTCGGAATATCAAATATAGCTTAGGGTGAATTTTTTGTAATTTTCTGAAAAACATCAATTTTTGATGAATAGTGAAACCACTAAGTGGTACATATAAAAACTGATTTTCTATTTAAATGAAATTTTGCCATCATTGTGTTTGGATTTTCAAAAATCCGACATAAATGGTTGTCATTAATAAGTAAAATGTGGTTCAATGAGATTAAAATAATTTTTTGGTGAATAGTAACTTATTATGTTTTTAATCGCGATTAGTGGTAATTAGTGTAGTTTAAGGTAAAAATAATGTTTTAATAGTATGAGATGACCTTGAAACATGTCCTACCCTCATTGGATCTATCATGGCCGACCAAGACAAGCCATGGGTCAACTTTCGGACCCCATGGAACCACTTTGTTTGGGAAATGACATAAATGACTTTTTATTTAATGTAAAAGTAAAAATGACACAAACATCATATGTTTTAAGAAAACAATTTTTATATGGGGTTATACAAGTCAGATTTTTTATTATAAATATTCATTGGAAAGAAAAAAATATTTCCTACATCATAGTATTTTTTTATAATTTTTATACTTTAAATAAATTAAATTATTTATGACATCTTGATGATGCAGCGATGACCTCATTATTTAACGATTTAAATAAAATGGAAAGATAATTTAATATCTAAAACCTAACCATGTCTAAAACCTATTGGATGGGTAGATTTAGAACCCTTATCACCATATCCTCGAATTATATCAATGTGGGACCATTTAAATCCGAAAATCATTTTCATATAAAGTAATATTTCTTTACTTTCCAAGAGTTCCCCTCCTCTCCTCTTATAAAAGGCCCCCACCTCTACCTCATTACCCACACTCCCAAAGCCTTTGGCTCGGCCAACCCCTGAACATTCTATCTCTCCACTTACCTCTCTTACTCCTTGAAGCCTCACTTTGGGCAGAAGTCTTCCCAAGGAAGCCTTTGAGCTCAAACCAAAGGGAGTTACCCGATTTTAAGGTAATGTCTTCTATTGAGTCCTTTTGTTTTATTTTGCTTCTCCATCACCCTAAACTCTTTTTATTTACTTATTTTGTAACAAAACCAGTATCTTAAATATACTAGGATGTTGTTATAAGATTTATTCTATCTACACTCTCACACAACTACATCAAATGGTTAAATAACATACGGTTTCCGTGGATGGTGAATTTATGCCTCCCGAAACGATGATTGTTCAACATTATTTTAACACCTTCAAAGGTGGACATTAAGATATCAATATATTTATATATGATATATAATATGTTTATGTTTTACTTAAGCTTCTGTATTTTTCATTTTGGGTATACCTTTATGGTTTCCATTATGGGTAAACGCGATATCTTCATTTAAGGAAGTGCGGACTACCGCCCCCTTAAAGTGAGTTGATTCGTTAAATACCATATGTGGGACGTATAAAGGATGTAACTATGATATTATATATGATATTATAATGTAATTATAATATACCTTTATATAATTATTATTCCATTCTATAAAATACGAAATAGAAATGAAAGTAGCGTTCAAGAGTACGTACGACTTACCGTCTCCATGAACGGTGCATTTCATTTCTTACCTCTAAATGATTATGTAATATTATAAATGCATGTATATACTGGATATATATGATATATACATCATGATTATAATTCTGTATATAATGGATACATGAACAACATGTAATTATAAAGGGATTATTTTTAACTCAAGTACCAATGATCGTTAAAACGACCGTTATTAACTTAAATAATTACATAGTGTTCATGACATGGCAATAAGTGATATAAAAGGAATAATGAAATTGAAAAAGGTTCTTAAACAAGTATAAATTAACTCAAGTTTTTTATTCAGGACATTAAAGAACGATCGAGTCAAGTCGGACCCGAGGTATGGGACTTCGTCTCAATCTCCTTTCATTGAGGCACATTTTGTTTTATACACAACCTTCTTTTATACGGTGTATAAACCCCTTAGACTTTTATGTTTATTCAAAAGTAATCTTTTTATATGAAGCGTTTACTAAACTACAAAAGGGAATGTTTTTGTCGTACGTATGCGGCGACAACGACTTCTCCGCCGCCGTGACTGTTATTTGAGTTTTGGCTTCCTCTACAAGCCATACCTTCTTTTTAAAAGAAAAATAAATACCATGCTTTAATTTTCTTTTATTTTCGTATAGAAAATGGTTTTCATAATGTTTTTATATCAATGTGTTGTATTGATATCTTGTTATTGAAAGGTGGGAATGTTATGTTTCCTTTATGCATGTTTTATGTGATATGATTATGTTGAGGTTCTTGGGCATTATTATGAAAACAGGTGGTTCCACGATAAACTAATGGCGGGTGTGCCCGATATAGCTCTCCAATGCATTGGGTAACGCGAAGGAGTGAAACGTTAAGGTTTCTACGAAGAGATTTAAGGAATATACTGTGATGGGTATTCCAAAAGTAACCAAGAGGGTTACTCCCTACGTAAGGATGTTATGAATGCCTCAAGTTACCTTTATGTCTTATGATTTCTATGATTTATTCATGATTTGATGAGGTATGTTAGAGTGCTTATGTTTTATGGGTAACGTATGATCTCATCCTTATGTATATATCTAACCATGTTTCCTTTCCATATTTTTATATCCCTAACTGAGCATTTTATGCTCATCCCAATTTTTTTTTGAAATGTTTTTCACAGGTCAAGGGAAAGGTACCTGATATGATGATAGTGTCAGGGAAGTGTCAAGAAAGAATCCATGTTTATTTTAAATATGTTTCCATTGATGGGAATGAATAATAAAATCTTTATGTAACCACTTTGTTTATATGTGGAATGTATGCAAGTTTTATGATCTAATTCTCTAAAACTCTAAACCCGAAAAGATCCTCAATGTGTAATCTTGTAATAAATCAAGATTAAGTAAGTTTTAAGGCTGGGGCCTTATAAGATATCTCTGAAAAAAATATTTTACCGTATGAGTAACATGTCACTATTATATATAAAATTTCCGTGCGATATTAATTATGTATAATTATATTCATTTTAATATTTTTTAATAACATTTATTTTATATGTCCACTAATTAAACAATTATTTCATCATCATTGTGAAAGACCATAGTTTAATAATTTCTTCTCTAAAAATTAAAATTTAATTATAATGATGAAGATATATATTTTAGATTTAAAATTATGATATATTGTATAATATATATTATTAATAACCACATATTAAAAATGTAATACTCATTGTAAACATGAGTTTGACATATTTGACGTTCCTTAAAATAAAATACAATGAAAGACATAATGTCATCGAAGTGGCTCTAAGAGGCTATAAAATTGGTACACAGATGATTTTGGTAAATACTCATTCATAAAATAAAATTAGGACAAGTTTTTGGAAAATGTTATAATAATTATAATATTTTTTAACCTTTAATTACCTTATTTACCCTTAAAAGTGGTAATAAAAACAATACTAAAGTTACTATACATATTTTTCAAAAAGAAAATTGACCTATTTACTAAATATAGACCTTGTGAATCTAAATATGGGATCCATTTTTCAGAATTTAAAACACACAATTGGAAAAAAAAAAATTAAAATCAATCTTGTTGATATGGTGAGAAGACGAGTTATTGAAGTGAAAATGTTCAAAAGATTGAAATGTTTTTATATCCATATTCGAAGTGAAATTGATTACAATAAACTAAATGGAATTAAATTATATAACTTTTTTGTAATTATACATTAAAACCAATAAAACATATAATTTAATACTAAAAATTTGGTAGATGAAAAAGTTGGCTCCAATTAGTATTCAGTATATTTTACTATTCATAAAAACATAAAATTTATCTGAAAATACCAAAAATTCAACAAAAGTAAATTTTTATATTCCAATTTAAATAAGAAATTTATTTTTTCAAATAAAATTTATAAATGCGCATATATTTGGTTTTAAAACAAGTGTACCATTAAAAGGGAACAAAATCACCTTAGGAAAAAACATAACTTTTTATTGATAAAATTGAATTTATTATTATATTATGCATATAAAATCTATTAGGTGAATGTAAAAATATTTAATATAGATAAATTTCACTATGTGTTTAATGCTATTAATTACCTAAAATTTAATAGCTATGTTATAATAATATTTTATTGTGTAGATATGCTAGGTGTTGTATTAAATATAAGCTATGAAAGAAATTGAATTTATTTAAGAAGGTATATACCATAAAATTTTGAGGTGATATATTCTTCACTCCTTTTAAAAATTTCAACTTTTAAATTTTCATGAATATTACCTTCTAAACAGATGGTGGAAGCTCCTCTTCATAACATCCTCTGGCTCCCATGGTGCTTCTTCCATTTTTACGGTTTCTCCAATTAACCTTTTCTAGTCAAGTAGTCCAATTCATCAAAACATTCTCTCTAGTTTCAATAATATCAATAGTATTTTCACAGTATTATAGATCAGGTTTTAGTTCTATTTCTTCGTAGGTGAGCACATCCATTGGGTCTAACATGTACTACCTTAACAATGATATGTAGAATAGATCATGAACTTTAGAGTGAATTAGTGGAATTGCTAATATGTAAGTTACAACTCCAATTATTTTCAGAATTTTGAATGGTGTGATATACCTGGGGTTTAGTTTCCCTTCCTAACCAAACCTTATTACACCCTTACATGACGATTATTTCAAAAAGATATGATCTCCCACTTGAAATTCTATGTTATTTCTCTGGTTGTCAAAATAACTCTTTTATCTACTTTGAGTTACTCTAGTATGATCGTGAATATTCTTTACCGTTGTGATTGTCTCTTTAATAATTTCTGGGCCTATATGTATCGTTTCAGAATCTTCATCCTAATAATTCAAATTATGAAATATTTTTCCATATAATGCTTCATAGTGTCATTTCAATACTTGAATTTAGACCATTAATATAGGAAAACTATATCAGAGTTATGTATCGATACCACATACCTTGAAAGTCATGTGATAATGACCTCAAAATTTATTATAATGTTTGAATAGTCCTTTCATACTATATATGAATTTGGGGATGGTCGGTGGTGCTCAAATAAATCTCATTATCTTTATCCTTTTAAAGTATCATCCAAAACATTGATGTAAAATGATGATCTTGATCAGACAAAATCGATAGAGGTGCACCATGAAATAAAAAAATCATAGATATATATTCTTGTAAGGAATTAAAGGGGTAAATATTCTATTATAGCAAGAAAATGTGATTTTTTTGTATAGTGATAGACAAAAACCCATATTTCATCATTCAATTGAGGATTCCTTGGTATCCCTGTGACAAATTCAATTAAAATGTACTCAAATTTTCTCAAAGGTATAGGAAGAGGTTTCATGAATCCTCTAGGATGTTGTATCTTGGCCTTAATTTGTAAAAAATAGAGATCTTAACACATTTTCTACAATTTCCAACATTATATTAGCCCAAAAAAATGTTCCTTCAAAACCTTATACATATTGGTACTACTAGGGTGTATCGAGAAATATGAGTTATGAGAATCATCTAATAATTCCATTTATTAGATCAGGTATTGATAAAATACTTAACCTCTTTCTAAATTTCAAATGACCATCTTCACAAACCAATCCATCTTTTTTTTCCTTCATTCACACCATTAATTTTATTTTTAAAATTCTCATCATCATATTGAGGGATTTTTATCTTTTTGAGAATTTTTTTTACAATAATATAAAAAGGAGTGGTGTCTCCCCTTCTTTAGTAATTCCCATATTGATATTTACTAAATCCATGAATAAAGGATCCCTCTTAGTTCTCATTGTAGTTAGAGCTCCATTATAATTCATACTTAATGCATATGATACCTAATTTTATTTTCCAGGGTGTTAATGTATCATGTAATCATAATCATTGAGTAACACAAACCATCATATTTCCTCAAGTTGATATCTTTATATAAAAATATCTAACTCAAAATCTTTTGATCCGTATATATCTCACATATTTCACCATAGAGATAGTGTCTCTATATATCTAGATAAAATATTATAGATGGTAACTCAAGATCTTGAGTTAGATAATTCTGTTCAAGAGTCTCCAACTACCTTAATACATATACAATAACTTTATCATTTTGAATAAGGACACAATTTAGTCCTTTCTTTAATTCATCACTGTATATAAAAATCCATAATTAACTGATGGTATAGTTAAAATTGGAGAATTATTAAATATCCTCTTTAATTACTCAAAACATTATTCAAATTATTTTTTCCATATAAACATAACACCATTATGTGTGAGATTGGTTAACATGTTAGACAATTGAGAAAATTCTAAAATAATATATAATGTTAACCAAGAAGACTAATAAAACTATATACCTTAGTTATGTTTCTTGGTGTAATCCATTCTTGGACTGCCTTTATCTTTGCAGGATCAACTGAGATTCCATCCTTAGAGATAGTATGGACAAGAAACGAAATTTACTGAAGCCATAATTAACACCTTTTAAATTTACCATATATGTATTTTCTTTTAAGAGTCTAAATAATGGTCTATAAGTGATTCTAATTGTCCTCTTTTCTTTTAGAGTACATCAAGATGTCATCAATAAATACCACAAAAAATTATCTAGATATTCCATTAATATTCAATTCATAAGATCCATGAAAATAGAGGGTTCATTAGTGAGTCCAAATAGAATTACCACAAACTCATAATGTCTATACCTCATTTGAAAAGATTTATTCAAAATATCTCCCTTATTTACTCAAAGTTGATGATACCAAGAATGAAGGTCAATTTTTAAAAAATATCACACTCCATGAATTTGATCAAATAAATCCCCAATACGAAGAAGAGGATACTTGTTCTCTATAATAATAGAATTTATTTCTCTATAATCAAGAAATAATCTCATAGATCCATATTTCTTCTTAATGAAGAGAACATGGGATCCCTATGGTGATACAATAAGGTGAATAAATCCCTTATTACTCAAGCCATGTTGTTTTTTCTTAAATTCCACTAATTATACAGTGGATATTCTATAAGGCCTATTTGGTATTGTTCTTTCATTGGGGATTAAATAAATATAAAACCCAACTACACATTTTGGGGGTGTCCAGTTAATTTCTTAGAAAATACATCAATGTATTACTTTACAACTGGTATGTCATCAATTTTAAGATTTCCTTTTTCATCCATAGATGTTTTCATCTCTTTCTCCCCAATAATTTCATTAATTAATGATACTAAGGGGGGATCTAGATTTGAATCTTATAATGAAGTTTCTATTATAAAGGCAAGGAATTCTACATATTTCTCAAAATTCATAATTTCTTTCTTCTCATAATAATTTTTTGCATCATATTTTTAAATTAAGTCCATATTGAGGATTATATAAAATTTTAACATAGGTACGATGATATGGTTTAAAAATTAATAACATTTATGTGTCATAATTGGGATATCCCTACACATATTTGTTGCAATGGGAGTTCCCTTATGAGTTTTAATGGAAAATTCTCGTATTTAATCAAAAGGAAAATGTATAATTTTCATGGAAACTAGGTAGATATAAAATGGTGTAATGATCAAGAATAAAATAATGAAATGAATTAATTTTAAGATATGACTAATGCACCATCTACCATATCATTGGGTACCACTAACTCAGCTATAGTGATTGCATAAGCTTGGACATCTCCCCTTGGCATCTTCTGTGCCATATTCCCCTTATTATTGGGACATTTATTTGAATAATGACCCATTTTTTACATTTTAATCCTTGAATATCATTGTTTTATTTCTTCCCGTTTCATTCAAGATACATATGACCATTTTCCCCACAATTATATCACACTTTTGTTCCCTTTAATAATTTCTCTAGATGTTTCATCCCACAATTTTCACAAGATTGAAATTTATTTATCCACTTTTTCTTATTTGGTGTTTTACCTTTCTCATCATTCTCATCCAACATATTCTTCTCTTGATTTCCCTTAAGGATATATGATATAGATAGTTCGTTATCTATTTTTATGGAACATAACACTATTTCATCATATGATTAAAAGGCTTGAGAATCTAATTCCCTTTAATGACATAGATTATGACCATTAAAAAATGATCAATTTTTCTCTATGGATTATGTATATAATCTATAGAATACCTAACAAGTATTGTAAAAGTTACGTTGTATTTTGAAACACTTTATTCATCCTTTTTCATTAATACATGGAATTTTCTCCACATCTTGGTTCATTATTAACGAGGTAAATATTTTTCAAAGAATATTTCTTTAAAAGATATCCATTAAATGTCTTCTATTTCTTCTTTCTACCTATTATTTTGGATCAATGACCACCATTGATCATCATATCCCTTGAAATAATATACTTCTAGTTATACATTTTCATTTTCATTATATCCCAATTCAAGAAATATATTTTTAAGGGACGTAATCTATTCCTCATCTACTATGAGATTAGTAGTCCCACTAAATGACGGGGTCTTCTGCCATATGAAATGAGCCAACAGAGGTGTAGAATGGTTATTTTTTATATCCACAGAAACGTTTCCAAATATGGTCGTGATTTTTTTATCTCCAACACAAACTGTGTTGGCTTTCTCAATACTGAAATCCCCACATTGTATGTGGGTATTTACTCTCTTCATTACATTAGCCTCCATCCCTAAATAACGACACAAAATGAGTTATCCCATATTATTCAGGAATATTAATCCACAAAACAAAAATTCCACTAATAGTAAAGGTTTGTAATTATGATAAAGATTTATAATAGTTGTTACGTCGTTTATATTTGGTTTAAAATCTTTTTCCCAAGGTTTCTACTAAACTTATTCTCATACAAACTATTAAAACCCCAACTCCAGTAACCCAATGTCAGTGGATAATTCACTAAACTGGTATTAAATACAAGGAATAACATTCTAAAAGACTGAGCAGTATAATAGTTTTGGAGAACAAGATACATACATGAAACCCTTATTACATTGGTAATTAAACATAGAACATACCAATATATATTAAATTGCATCCTTGAGTTCATTAAATCATTTAATATTTAGATCCAGGGGAAAAGAGAATAAATAAAAGGGTGAGATAAGATGATCATTAAGAGTTAAATACATTTGAAGCTATATTGAAATCAATAATCCATAATCAGTATGGAAAGGAAAAATAATTGAACACACATACCATTTAATAATTAACTTTTTCAAAATATGAATCCATGGATAATATCACAGTGAAAATATCATTCATAAAATAATTCGAAATATTAATTAATGAAATTATTAATTATTTTACATCATGTTTCCAAGGAACATAAAACTTTTATTGTCATGAACATTCAAAATATTATTTAATCATTATGGTAAAAACCAATTTAATTTGGAAAACTTTTTCATCTATCGAGACTATTGATGAATTGAGGGGATTTTATATATATGGTACCCACCAATTTTTTCTTGTCTAAATTATTTATCGCATATCTATATGATAAACTTAATTCATTAATCAATATCCCTTATCAAAAAGTATTCTTATTGAGAAGAAGATACTGATTTAACATTATCTCCCTTGCAATAACATTCAATGTAGCCACCATACGTAAAAATGGTATACAGTTTAGGAAATAATCAAATAAATAAATTTTGACTATCTAATATAAGTATACATAAAAAAAATTTAAATAAAAATTATGATATTAAAATTTCATTTCACACAAAATCACATCATTTCATAATCATTGGAGTAGAAGTTTAACCCAATGAATGGAAAATGGGTTATGAAATATCTTACCACATTTAGTAAGAAGAATCATATACCACATAAAAGTAATAATTACCAAATGAAACATTTAATACGATGAAAATAATTAAATTCATGATATGACATATTAAAGGGATGTTTATACACCACAACCCGGAATTAAGTGCTGAAAAAGGAATGTATCTCAAAGAAGAAAAAGTGAGATGAGAAACCCTTATCTCACACTTACTTCTGGTTGTATGTTCTTTAATATCCTATATCATGGTTTATATAATGTTATTAATTTACTCCGTAAACTTTTTAATATCTATTATATCTTATATGACCCTCTTATATCATTTTATCACCCACTTGTTAATATTATTTCATCAATACCCCTGTTCTAGGTGTTAAATGCTTCATTTTTTTTGCATGTTTTTTTGGTGCTAGTCTTGGTACTTGTGCATAAGATATAGTTATGTCATATCCAAAATTATTTTAATGTTATAAATATTTTATTGAATCATTAAATATAGTTTTATAATCAATCTTTAATGTTGTTCATTGAAAATGAATCGTATCACGTCGTGGAGACGATGGGTCGTATGTACTAAGAGGTGATAATATCTTTTCATTAATGGTAAAAGGGAAATGAATTGAATGATATATGAATTATAATAAATCAATATAATTTTATAATCACCATATATATACATTATTTCTATCATTATACTCCAAGTATTTTGGTTATGAAAAGAAAAATACACCACGATATGAAGACAGTTAGCCATATATATACACACATGGTGATTTTATTTTTCATAGGATGGATAAATCATGAAATATGGTTTTTCCATAAACATAATAACATATTAGAATATATATGATACTGTAATTATTACTTTATCATGGAGAAAAAAAAATCATAAATAGGAAGTATAAGATGAATTTAATTTTGGGAATTTTGGTAATGATGATTATCTCTTCTACGAAGGAGCTCCTTTATAAATTCTATTACGTGACCTAGGTTAGGACATTTTGAAATATCAGGACCTCTAAAACTTGGATGAATATGTTTTAAAGATAAAATTTAAGGTTTTGGAAATTATATAAGGCACAAATTGATGTGAATAAGTGAGGGTGGAGTTTCCCATTTATAATTGAAGTGATGGGAACTTTTGCAAACTCGCAAAATATTTAATTAATACAAATTAATTTTCAAATAAAAATAAAAAAAGTGATTTATTTAGAGTGTAATATGAGTATGGTTTTAAATAATGTCAACCAATATTTTTTTGATATGTTTTGGTCACATTCTTAAACTTATCATTTTGATTTAACCCTTATCAAATCTTCTTAACTTTTACAGTGACAACATGTGTTTTTACTATTAAAGGGTTAAAATAGTAAATAAAAAATTCTAAATGATCCATAAATGGATCATTGATGAAATTTAAAACATTATTACTATAATTTGTCCAAATTTTATATTATTATGAATTTTATATCATTTAATAAAATATTTTTTATTTTAAAATATCATTAATGTCAATTTCGATATTATTGATAACTTTGCTTTTAAAAAATATAATTAAAACATGATATCATCAAACCAGCTCTTTTAACATGTCACTTACATCTAAAAGGTATCTATAAAATTATTATATGAATTTAATCATGTAAAATTATATTTATTTTAATATTTTTAATAACATTTATTTGATATGTCCGTTAATTAAACAATTGAAGCATCATCATTGTGAATGCCTTTAATTTAATAATTTATCCTTTAAAAATTAAAAAAAATTATCAAGATGAAGATAAATATTTTATCTATAAAATTAATATATTTATTCAAATTTATATTCTTAATAACAACATATCAAAAATGTAATACTTATTAAAAACCTATGTATCATATATTTGACTTTCCTTAAAATAAAATACAATAAAAGGCCTAAAGTCATACATGTGGATCAAATAGGAAATAAAATTGGACAAAAAAGAATTTTTTTTCAATTAAAACTCATCCCAAAAAATCATTACAAGTTTTAGTGTAATTTTATAATAGTTGTAATTTTATTTTTACATTTAATTACCTGATTTACCCTTAATCATGGATTTTTTTTAAAAAAAGTTACAATTCATATTGTCCAAAAATAAAAGAGACATATTTAATAAAAATATGAATTCTTATTCCAAATAAATAATCCATTATTCATATTTCAAATAATATATTTACCTAAAATTAATTTCACATTAATCTCATTGATAGGGTGAGAAAAAAGGTTATTAAAGTAAAAATATTGAAAAGTTTTAAATGTTTTTAAATCCAAATTGAATGTTAAATTTATTCAAATGACCTAAAATGAATAAAATGATATAAAATTTATCTAATTTTACTTTAAACCCAGTCAAAAATTTAATTTAATACTATAAATTTGTTAGATGAAAACTTGTTTTTAAATTCAAATTCTATATTTTTCACTATTCATCAAAACATGAAACATATTAGAAAAATATGAAAAATTTTATAAAATTAAATTTTGATATTACAAGATCAAGGAATAAATATATTTTGAGAAACAAAATTTATAAAAGTGTTAGAATTAGGCTTTAAAACAAGTGCGTCATTAAAAACGGAAAAACTCCCTTTAGAAAAATATAGATTTTTATACGTAAAATTGGATTTATTCTTATCTTATTCCTGTTAAATCAATTGGATGAATGTAAAAAACTAAATATATAGAAACTTCACAATGTTTTCTAATGATATCCATTCATTCTAATTTAACATCTAGGTTATATAAAATATTTTATTACAAGGTTAAGCTGGTTGTTACGTGCAATATAAGATACCAATGAAATTAAATTTATTTTATAAGAGACATACTATAAAATATTGGGGTGTTATTTATTGATTCATTTAGTGGTTGTACCAGGTTATCCATTATTGAGATCTTGTTACTGTTACTTTACCACTTTGATTAAAATACCATGAGAGATAAAATTTCCGAAGTATTTTTTTTGTCCTATGCTATGAATAGAAATCATTGAGAAGTACACCTACTCAAGTATAATCAAAATATAGTACAACATGGTTTACATGAAGGTTACAAGCCCAAAAAAGAACATATTGGGTATAGATAACTTATAATTTCGTAATATTTGATGAATAATCAACGATAATCATGAAGAATAACATCACGGATAATAGAATTGAATTGAAGTTTAATTGAATTTTTAAAAACTGCACCAAAAGGCAGAATTATCAAATATAATTAAAATTTAATTAATAGATATATTTAGAATCAAATTGTCTTTTAATTCTTTCTATGTTGATTATTTTATTAACTGAAGTCATCGAACCATCATTTTATCATTGGATACAAGGGATGGATTCCTCTAATGCTGATCCATATGTACTCTGAAAACATAGAATGCCACTGTAGAATCATCGGGCACTGTCACATTAAACTATGATTACAATAATAATTCCTTATTCATCTTGAGAAAAATATATTCATGTATAAATAATTTATAAGGATCTAACAAAATATTGAGAGGTTAGAGGAGGATTCATGCTATCATTCTTAAGAATGTTTGATGAAACTCACATTTTAATATATTTTATACTTTAAAACATTGTTTATAATCCCACAAAAGTGTTATTGAATGGGTAATTATCATGTTTTTATGTTTTAGTGTTATTTTGAACCCAAATGTGAAAAGCATCTAATTCGGGATTTTTGACAGAATTTTACGTCAGGGGTATTTTGTTCATTTCAGGAAAAATAAAATTCTAAATTTTCTGATTCAAATTTTCTTAGAATCCTTATTTTACTTTCTTCATTTTTGTCTTCTGGACCAGGAGCTTATTCGGTCATCTAAAGGGTCTAAAAATCATTGAAGATTGGAATATTTCCGGGCGGGCAGCATGGACCCACCCAACGTAACGGACATCAAACGTGGCCTACACATATTAAAATGATGTGTTAATACCTGGGATACCTTGAGGACAGATAGGGCCGTCTCTAAAATAAATTTGGAGGATGTTGGAGGTCATTAAGGAGGCTATTGAATGACGTTAGTTTGGAGGAACCTTCCTGGATGCTTCGTCCAGAAATAGAAACTGAGAATGAGAAATTCATAACTCCTACATACGGTTTCCATATTATCTGAAATTTTGAGAGGAGACGCCCAAAACATTTATGAACAACATTTATGAAGGGTGGAACGCTTGAATATATCATTAAAGGGGTCTAAAACGCGTCGACATTTGAGGGACAAATTCTGCCTATAAAAGGAGGCCCTCACCTCCTTCCCAAAGCATCCCATTTTTTTCATCCATTCCTTCAAGGCACCAAGGAGGAGATCTCCAACGAGGGAGTCCAGCCGCAAATCTTCCACCATTATTTTTATTTTATTTATTTTCTTTATTTTTAGTTTTTAATTGTAATTTAGATTTCGAATAAATTCATGCATTGTTTTTTATTTTTGTGTCCACCGATTCACCCTCTTTTCTTCCTCTCATCTTACCATCGTGAACTATAATACTCATGATTATGAGTAACTAATAAGAGGAATATCCCAAGGGAGTAATCAGGTTCTTGAACCCAAGACCATCTTCTTAATATTCTTTGAGTTAATTCTAAGGATAATTTATAGTGGGTGTAATCCTCACTGTGGTTATCTAAAGGTTAACTTCTTAATCTACAACCATTTTCCCTCGATTGAGGAGGTGGATGGAGAGTGTGCTTGGCGATCGCTAAGTAGGATTTTCATTCACAACAGGGGTAGAATAAGGTGTTCACACATACGATGGAGTGTGTACACTAAGAATATTTGAAGCTGGCCAATGAAGGTGCTCCCTGAATATTCCCTCGGGAGAACTTCCTTTCTTCCCTAATTACATTCTGTTTAGAATTGCATGGTAATTTATAATTAAATTTTAGTTTCTTCTGATTTATGAATTTAATTTATTTTATTAAATTACATTTATTTCATAAAATATTAAACAACAAAAAAAGAATTAGATTAGGTGGAATAGAAGTAGTGATTTATTAACCACAAAAGCTCCTCAAGAGAACGACCTAGGTCAGCCCCTGTGCTGCACTTAGCTATAAATATTTTTGAGAGCGTGCACGACAACGCTTTGTCAAATTGGCGCCGTTTCCGGGGAGCCAAGTGGTTTTAATTCACTATTTTTATTCACATTGTGTAAATAAATTTCCTTTCATTTAAAAAAACAACAAAAAATCATAAATTTCAAAAACTAAAAAAAAACTTTTTGTTCATGATGTATTTCAATGGTGATTATTCTACATGGAATGACCAATCTCAGGTGCCAGAAAATGTTTGCAATGAAATTGATGCTCAATTTCATACGATTAGTGATAAAGTTCAAAAACTGGAGAGCCAAATTGAATGGATTGCTGAATATGTACGCACATCTCAAGATCAATCCAAACCTGAGCCTGAACCTGAACCAGAACGAGTGGTGAAATTGATTTCACCAATCACATTTTATGTTAAAGAACCTTAGGAGAGTGAGAAATAACTCATAAAAGAACTTATCACATCATCCCGCACTCAACCATTGCTCAAGGAGGTCCCAGAAGTACACATTCCAACTGATGCACTGATGGGAGACACTTTCTACCTCTCTCTTTCTTTGGAAGATAAAGAAGAAGACACACCTGCTGAGATTGAGTTTCCAATGGTCATTCCTGAAGAGATCAATTACCAATATGAATTACTTGAAAGGGAAGATTTCTTTATTGATTCTTCATGTTTTAATTTTATTCAAACTGAATTGTTTTCGGACTTCTCCTTTCCTAAAATTTCATATACAACACAAATGGATCAGGCCTTGGATTTTGATGATGATACCACCAAAGTGGTGGTAATCAAGGAAGTTGATCTGAAGAAGATGGTGGTGGTGAGACTACCTCCTCAACAAAAATTTGCATACCATATGGAGGAGGACACAGCCGAAGTTAACAGGGAGAATCCTTATCTTTTATTCCCTCCCACTTCGAACCTCAAATTTCTTCTTTATTCTTTCTCGGTTGTTGAGAACATTCTTATCTTATTTGGGGTTCTCTACTTTCAGTGTTTAATCATGGACATCAGGAAAACTCACATGTGGTGGTTCATCTCAAACAAACCACACCCACCTTCTGATTGGGGATAATCTACTGAAACTGCCTGACTAGGGGCAGTAAAAACCTAGCACCCGCTTGGGGGTCTAAACCAAGCATTATCTCTTTTCTTTTCCCTTTCTCATTCTTTTTATTTATTTTTCTTATGTATTTTCATTACTTTCTTGTAGTTTTAAAGTGGTTGATTCTAGGAGCTTAACTCAAGGCATCCACCTCTAAAATAATGTCTGGTTGTATCTTTCCTTCCCTTTGAATTTCTATATTTATATTTATATTTTGTTGAGTTGAAATAATGGGTAGTTAAATTTAAGTGTGGGGGAGTGTCAACCTCCTTAGTTCCTCCTGTGTGCATTTCATTTTTTTTATATTTTTAGGATTTTTTAGCTTTAATCAATATTCTTATCACTTTTCACACATCAATTGATTATAAAGAGTTGAAATGATTTTTGAAATAATGGATTTTAAATTATTGTTGACGTGAAAACATTTTTCATGAATTGGATTGTCAATCATTTTTATGAGTTTGACTGATTTTTGAAATCCATGACCATGAAACACTGACTCAAAATATTTTTTCCAATCCTGTGAGGTATTCTAAACCACTTTTACATATTCTTCCTAATACCCACACTTTCTTGAGGGAAACTTGAATTTTGTGTGAGAACCATAATTTGTGAATATTCTCTTTCGAAGCTTTGGATTTCGTGGAATGTATTTAAAATGATTGAGGCATCTCATTGGCTAGCCACATTTTATCTTGAGACCCACCTTTACATTTATCCTTCGTAATCCCTTAGATGCCATGAATTTCCTTATAGGTTTAAGCCACATTACAAGCCAATTTTTCCATACCTACCCGCACTTTTAGTATTTTTGCATGGATATTTCAAGTTTGAGTGTGGGGGGAGGGCCTTTCGTGTGCGTTCATTGGGATGTGTATCATTTTTGGGTAGTGTGAAGTGTGTGTCCATATTTTGGGCAGTGGATAACAAGAGAATTGGGCATGTGTCATCATTTCATTGTGCTTTATTTGGTTCATCCATTTCTCCTAAAAAAAGAAGAAAAAAGGGAGATGAGCTCGAATATTCATTGTACATTCTTTTATGACTCATGTCCCTCCCAAAAATCAAGGGCATAAATTGTCATTCATTCATTGTATTCAATTTTTCAGCTCATCCTCTATGAAAAAAAGAAAAAAAAAGAAAATAAAGTTCTGCCTTTCTGGAGCTTTAAAAAAAGAGGAGAAATTAGATGATATCATTCATTATAATCACTTATTGGCTCATGTACCATGTCATAAAGATGGATGGGGTTGTTTTTCACATTTACAACCAGTATTGAGTGAGGAATGTCCTGTGTTTTCACTTGATTTAATCATGCTTTGTACTTAAAAGTTCAACCTCCTCTTTCTAGCTTGGATCATTTTTCAATAATTTTACCACCGACCCTAAGCCACAGAATCATTTAAACCATTAATTAAAGCCCTCATGATTAAATTCATTTTCATGTTTCATGCTGTGGAGAAATGATAATTTTCACAAACCTATGGGGATACATGCGATTTTCAAGTATTAGTATAACTCTAGATTCAATTTCTCTTGAGTGAAGAGTGACATAAAATTCAATGTGAGGTAGGTTGTGATTGGTCCATGGATTGATTTATGAGTTAAAAAAAAATAAATGATTGAAATTAAAATGAGATAATTATTATTCATATATGAGACATGATGGAATTCTATTTTGGATAAAATCATTGATATTTTCTCATTTTTGATTGTTGTGTGGATTTTGATTTGGATGTCAGATGATTGCCCATGAGTGCAATGTTTAAGTGTGGGGGAGTGATGAAACTCACATTTTCATATATTTTATACTGTAAAACATTGTTTATAATCCCACAAAAGTGTTATTGAATGGTTAATTATCATGTTTTTAGGTTTTAGTGTTATTTTGAACCCAAATGTGAAAAATATCTAATTCTGGATTTTTGACAGAATTTTACGTCAGGGGTATTTTGGTCATTTAAGGAAAAATAAAAATCCAAATTTTCTGATCCAAATTTTTTTAAAATCATTATTGTATTTCCTTCATTTTTGTCTTCTGGACTAGGAGCTGATTCGGTCATCTAAAGGGTCTAAAAAATCATTGAAGATTGGAATTTTTCCGGGAGGGCAGCATAAACCCACCCAACGTAACGGACATCAAACATGGCCTACACATATTAAAATGATGTGTTTATAACTAAGATACCTCTATGACAGATAGGGCCGTCTCTAAAATAAGGTCATTAAGGAGGCTATTGAATGACATTAGTTTGGAGGAACCTTCCTGGATGCTTCGTCCAGAAACAACAACCGATAATGAAAAATTCATAACTCCTACATACGGTTTCCAAATTATCTGAAATTTTGAGAGGGGACTTCCAAGACATTTATGAACAAAATTTATGAAGGGTGTAACGCTTTAATATGTCATTCATGGGGTCTACAACGCGTCGACATTTGAGGGACAAATTCTGCCTAGAAAAGGAGGCCCTCACCTCCTTCCCAAAGCATCCCATTTTTTTCATCCATTCCTTCAAGGCACCAAGGAGGAGATCTCCACCGAGGTAGGCCAGCCCCAAATCTTCCACCATTATTTTTATTTTATTTATTTTATTTATTTTTAATTTTTAATTGTAATTTAGATTTCTAATAAATTCATGCATTGTTTTTTATTTTTGTGTCCACCGATTCACCCTCTTTTCTTCCTCTCATCTTACCATCGTGAACTATAATACTCATGATCATGAGTAACTAATAAGAGGAATATCCCAAGGGATTAATCAGGTTCTTGAACCCAAGACCATCTTCTTAATATTCTTTGAGTTAATTCTAAGGATAATTTATAGTGGGTGTAATCCTCACTGTGGTTGTCTAAAGGTTAACTTCTTAATCTACAACCATTTTCCCTCGATTGAGGAGGTGGATGGAGGGTGTGCTTGGCGATCACTAAGAAGGATTTTCATTCACAACAGGTGTATAATAAGGTGTTCACACATATGATGGAGTGTGTACACTAAGAATATTTGAAGCTGGCCAATGAAGGTGCCTCCTGAATATTCTCTCGGGAGAACTTCCTTTTTTCCCTAATTACATTCTGTTTAGAATTGCATGGTAATTTATAATTAAATTTTAGTTTCTTCTGATTTATGAATTTCATTTATTTTATTAAATTACATTTATTTCATAAAATATTAAACAACAAAAAAAGAATTAGATTAGGTGGAATAGAAGTAGTGATTTATTAACCACAAAAGCTCCTCAAGAGAACGACCTAGGTCAGCCCCTGTGCTGCACTTAGCTATAAATATTTTTGAGAGCATGCACGACAAAGCTTCGTCAATGTTCTTGAGAGGATTTTCTGTAGGGTTTAAGATAATTATCTCTATGTTTTTCATGCAGTACAAGAAGATAAATGTGAAATGCTATATATCTGGGTATTTATAAATCCATGATATGGTTTTTTGATTCACATAGTCCCATATCCAATCTGTTATTACTTATAAAACCCCATTTATAATAATAATCTAAATATTATTATTATTTATTGGACTTTTGAAACACATGGAGGTTGGGGTCCATCATATTGGTAAAGGCACCCAATTATCCTACATCCAAGACTAGGTTTATATCATGGAAGCACCAAATTTATTTGGGGTACGTGGTTTATTAAGCACGGGCCAGTACCATGGTTTTTGTGACAGGTTTTAGGTAGAGGTCTGTGAGAGTCGATTTTGAGTGATGAAGTGATAGGTGGATGTGTGGGAGGTCCTCTTGGGGCGATGGAGGCCATCCCGGGTGATGGACTTGGTGGTAGTGGTCTACGAGTGTCAATTTCTTGCAATGGTGGTGTGTGGATTCAATGACCTCTATAGAAGAGGGATGGATTGTGTGCTCTGGTGGTGAATCTGTGTGCAAATATCAGTGGTGATTGGTGTGTGGATCCCAGTGGTATTGATTTATGTAATCAATGGTATCTTTTTTAGAATAATGAAGGAAAAAAATAAAGAGGGTAAAAAATAATTTTCAAATACCTAGGTTCTGTCCCAGATGAAAACATATCATGGATTATCCACCAACAATGAATATCAAATTTGAATAATGAGAGGGTATTATTTTTCCATTAGCTCCAAACCACATGCAGTTCTGCAAGGGCATTTCTTACTGAGAAGCATTGCAGGTCGGATGCTTTGGAGCATAAAAATTAAGCAACTGTTGGGTGGGATATTTGTTGGGTGTATGGTATTGGGGCCTTCAATTTCCATGTATTTGGAATTATTCCTTGGGCCTACGGGTAATGTAAGGTTAACCCTCAACCCAATTAAAAATGGGATTATCTAAAAATTAATATCAAATCGAACCTTTAGGATTTCATTCATGTGAAATACCCGTGGATAAATAAATAATATTTTTTAAATAAATAAATTATTATTTATTAAAATTTTATTTAATATATAATTTCTTGCTAGATCATAGCACTTAGTTTGAACCTTGAAAAATATTTTTCAGCCCTTAAATATAAAATTATGATTTAATAAATAAATATCACGAAATTATTTTCTAATAAATAGAATAAATATTATATTCATTAAATCTATAGAATAAATATCTATTATTTTTTAATTCATATATTAATTCTTCCAAATAACTCATGAGTAAATCTCAGTGGTCAAACAATACTAAATAATTATTAAACCCCAATGTAGGAATAATATTTATTCTAACATGATAAATTCAAATAGAATTTAACAGAGATTGTGGATACACTAAGTGTGGGACTCACTTGACCTAGTTCTTTGCGGCATTAAGAAGAACCACATAAATCCCAAGGCTAGTGTTTATAAACATTCCAAGACATACATAAAGAATGGGGTTAATGTTTTAATTACATAAATACTCATACACACATTCTATCTTATGTAATCCCTTTATTGTGATATCTATAATCAAGAAGGATTCAAACTGGTGTCATTAACCTATGTTTTAAATAACTCTTTCTTAGAACTTACATAATTGAACCTACCCATAAAACACCATTAACATGGATTTATTTATGTTGATTCATTCCCATCCAAGGGCCTATGATATCAACTAACTTACCTAAACATGTTAAGCATGGAATGGTTCCCCCTTTCACTTCTACTACAATGTAAAATGTTGAGTGAGTTGAGATAGAGTTTCATTATCCCATAGAATGTTGTTAAACTCTTGGTTAATATATTCACCACCTCTATCAAATAAGAAATTATTTAACAACATTCCAATTTTATTATCTACTTCATTTTGAAATTATTTTAATTTCTCAACAGACTCAAAATTATTCTTTATTAAGTAAAAATAAGCATATCTGCTAAAGTTATCAAAAAAAATTATGAAGTAAGAATGACCACATATATATTTTATTGGGAAACATACTCACACATCTTTGTATACCAGTTATATAAGATCTTTTTATATTTATCACTATCCCCTAAATTATAATTTAGTAATTTTACCATGTAAACTAGCATGGAATCATTTATATGGTTTTAGATTGAAAGAGTTCAAATAACCACCTTGGTATAGATCTTTTGGACATTTCTCTTTTACATAACTGATATAGTGATTCCAAAAATCTGTGTTACATTTAATTTTTATAAATCAATTCATTTTCAATTATAAATACTTGGTTCTCAAAATTTAATACATAAAAACCCAATATTTAAATTTATGATTACATAAAAAATGTTGTGTTTGTAAAATAAAAAACTCTGATTTCTGAACATGAAAATAAAACCACATATATCTAAATAAGGCAAAGAAAATATATTATTTATTATGATTGGTAAATAATAAAAATATTTTACAAGGAAAATCATCAATGTTATCAGTGTAAGGTGGTAATATTGTATATCCAAAGAATCAGTTCATGACACACTGTTTTCCTGAAGATCAATGTCTCATTTTGAAATATTTCAGAATCTATGTGGTTCCTACATTTGGATAAATATATGAGTACGAGAAGATGTATATAATACCTAATGTGTAAATATAGAAATATTATACTCAATATTAAATTCACCTAATTATTTCCCTTGCTTATTCATTTGGTACTATTCTTCTTCCAATCAACTATCGTGCCACATGAAAAACATACCATGTTTTATTCCTTTTTGTTTTTTGTTTGATTTTTTTGTTATTGGAAGGATGGTGATCAGGATCCTTGGACTTGGGATAATTCTTAGTGACCTTTTACAAGCACATAATTTAATTATTCACTATAAGGACCCCAGATTTTCCATAACCCTTGTCCATGAAAATAAGTAGATTTAAAATTAAGATGTTATGAATGGTTCTTCTCACTATTATTTATGTTATAACTCATAATGAAACCGGGGAATAATTTAGTTGGTGGCGATAGAATAAAATACTTGTGAGAACCATTGTTATATTAGGCCATATGATGTCTATGTGATCTATATATCTGATCACATTGACTATAAGAGTACTAGAGAGTGTAACATCTACATTCTTGCATGCGAATAGTGCATTTGAGATCTCATATCTCTATTGCATTTCCTTGTCTTGATAAAGAGAACGATAGTATGACATGTGATTATACACATACATATCCTCATTCATCATAGGCATATCACTGGACATGGGTAGTAACAAGAAACAATGGACATCAAAGGAATAAACTACATTTTTTAGGTAGAGAGATACTTCTTCTTCAATAGCCTCTAACAAAGTGACTCGGGAAGTGGGGTTTCTATTGTGTATAACTTTTTTTTAATAGAACAGCATATAACACAATAACCTATAACATTCATAGAAATATGATTCAGTGAAAATTTTATCCTTCCCTAGTATCAATCATGATGATATAGTTGAAGTCATGTGGCTTTCCATTTCTACGATAATTAAGAGAAATATTTTAGTACATTATCTATATTAAGGAAATTAGATAAATAAATATTGTCTTTTTAATCTAATATTATTTTTCTAAAACCTAATATCCTTCTACATTGGTTTTGGAATATCCTATTCGAGGGATATTCTTGTGGAAAAAAATTGTATTCCCTATTTTATAACCCAAAATTAGACATAATAAGTTATTTGAAGGGTTTTAGGTCGGTGTAACATTTATAATTACATTAAATCATAGATCCATGATCTATTTAGTGGAATAACTAATTATAAATTCCTAGATAGTTATTTTCTCAACCCATTCCTCCAAGTTACACCATTTCAGGCTTGGGAAGTCAACTCTTTATGTGAAATAATTATAAGTGATCCACAAACTCAAGCTAATATTAATCAATAATTGAAATCACCCCAAATTGGGATAATAAATCCTAATAATATTTTGAATTGATTTAAACATAATTAGTAGAATTATATAATGTATTAATATATTAATTTTATAGATTTATATATATGTTTAAATAGACTATTTTGTCTTTATTTCATGCCTGTTAATATTTTGTGATTTACTTAGGTGATTAACCAAGTCTTGAAAAAACTATGTATAATAAAATTATTAAAATTAATATTGTATAATATATTATTTAATTTAAATAATGTGAACTTGATAAATTCAAAGAAATAAATAACCATCCAATAGACATAAATAAATAAATAAATAATGTGCTATGATCACGAGCATCATTGAATAGTCGGGATATCTGACGAATGATAAATAAACTATGGACCTAGATGAATAAATCCTTGAACCTACTCTAGTTTGATCTGTAATATTCCACTAATGATCTTGTGAACCTATTGGATTGGTTTTTCCTCATCTTCGAACATGAACCACCTCTGCTCACCTATGATCTTTTTGAATTACATAATCTTTACTCACATATAGGTGAGGGGAACCAAAGGATTGGTTTATGGTTTTTATATAAAAGAAACCCCAGGTATGTAAGAAATTATACAATGAGTGGAGGGGATGACATGAAAGCCATAAATTTAAATTAAAAATAGTAAATTATGTAAAAAAATAACATAAATAGGTACAGTTGAAGACCATGATCGCCATATTTTAAAAATAATATAAATTTTCAATACAAATTGGTATTACATATATTAATTATTTAATTAATATAAACTCAAATTAATCCAACTAATTATATAATTAAATAATTAATTCAAATTATCTTAATTATATCAAAACCATTTTAAAAGTGTCATCATTTATAATTTTAAACAAATAAACTTAATTAAATTTATTAAAAATTTACAATGTACACAATTGTACATGGAGGAATTGAAGTATACCCATCCAAACTACTCCACATTTTCATTATACTTTGTATTCACCTAGAATCTAACATACACTACGGATACCATAATTAAAACTTGATTATTTTTTAATAAATGAATCATGTTCCTATATAAACTACATTTCTTGTGATGTTATTAATGTAAATGGAGTACACTACAAGTAATGTTCATACAGAACTAGTATTTAGGAATTTAATATGTAAATTAATTTAATATATAATTAAAAATATTATCTCATTGAATGTACTATAAACTAAATAAAACATAGAACACAAGAAAATAGGTTTAGTTATGTTATTAATTTCTCTCTCCAAGTTAAATAAATCAAATGTTGTATGGGAAGTATCACTGGATGTACTGTAGTTACTCTCCATATAAACTATTCTTCCCATGTTTGTAACACACTCTGAGAAACTAGTTGTGTTTGTCAGTTCTAGAGATATAAAAGGTAAAAAAAAATTATGCTATAAAAAAATCATGCTACCTTGATGTTTAAATTATTTTCCATCCCTATGTTATTTAGTAAAAGAACAAGCCGACTTGGACCCCTGTGTTTTACAACATGAAAACACATGGACAACATGGAGTGTAAGTGAGTTTCATGTTCTATTTCATGATAAAACTAAATTTTTTCATGGTCTTGTCAACACATGGTGTGAATTAAAATCACTGTATTTGTAGTTAATACATGATGTCACTTTTTTAACGTAAGTATGATTGGGGCATTAAACATAGGTACACGATGTGTACCTTTAGGATATTCACCATGTACTCTGGTTTTATCTAGGCAGAACCCTCCGTATATCCTAATAGATTTTTGATATATCATTAATTATTAATTTAACCTTTTTCTTGGTTATGAACATGGTAATGAATAAATAATGTGAAAAAATTGACAAAAAAATTAAATAAAGGATATTCTAAAAAAACTAGAAACAAATCATTATACTCAATAAATGATTAATAAAAATTTATAAATAAATTATGTTACCTCAAATTGATACCACATGATGGTTTTGGAATAACATATGTTTTTATTAAGAATTCAAAAATCATAATTTTATCATAATCGATCAGTTATACAATATGTACATGGTAAAGAACATCATTAACAGTGGAATGGAATTGAAGATTAATTGTGTTTTAACACCAGAACCAAAAGTCAGGATCATCATATATTATTTATTTTTAATTTATAGATAGCATTAGAATTATTAGTATTTTAATTATTTCTTTATGGAATATTTAGTTTAATTCTATAATCATTCTATAATTGCTTGGTAGAATCCAAGGAAAAAATCCCTCTAGAGATGATCCACTCAAGCTCCAAAATTTTAGAACGTCATTTTAGAATCATAGAGTGCTTTTTTGGTCTATTATGATAGCTTGAATCGTTCACTATTGAGCGGAGTAAGAATATATTATTGGATGAAGGATTATAAAGGATAACTTGAAAGCTTAATACGTTGGAGGAGGGTTATCTCTCTTGTTCTTGAGCATGTTCTCGATAGGATTCTATGTACGGATTGAGGTAATTCTCTCTATGTTTATTGTGCACAATAAGAATTTGACCTTAGAAAGTGATATAACCATGTATTTATAAAGTTAGGATATGGTTGGATATTACATATAATCCCTTATGAAATCCCATATTCCTTAGTGAACTCAATGTCTAATAATACAAGAAATAATAATATTATTTTCTGGACATATGAAACACCTATGGAATTATAAATATCACAAATTAATTAAATAAATTATTATTTATTTAAATGAAATTTAATATATCACTTCCATAAAGTCCATTAAAATAAGTGTGAAAACCTACTTAGTATTTATTAGGCCTTAAGTAATGATTATTTACATAAAAAATAAATATCACTGCATTATTGTTTCATAAACATAATATATATTACATTCATTAAATCTAATGAATAAATATATATTATTATATAATTCTCAAATTTATTCTTGGGAATAAATAATGATTAAATATTGGAGATAAATAAATCATGAAAAATTATTAAAAAAATCAAGAATAGTATTTATTTTATCTTATTAAATTTAGGTAGAATTTAACTGAAATTCTAGATATACATAGTTTGTAACCCTATTGACCTATTTCATAGTGGGATTAGGTGGATCCACCTAAATTCATTTATTACCAAATCAAAACATTCCAAAGAACCCATAGGGAAATAAGTTAATTACTCAATGGTATAAAACCACATACAAACACATACTGTGAAATAAAATCCCATTATCATGATATCTTTAATCAAGCTGGTTTCATGTTAGTGTCACCAACCTATGTTCTCAATGACTCATTCATTGAAATTCCAAAATCAAACCTACCGATAGAATACCATGTTCATGGATTTATTTAGGTTTATTCATTCCCATAAAAGGGATTGAGATATAAACTCTAATTAAAGAACAAAAAGTAAAACTACATTATAACATTATTCATTAATGAAACATCAATCATGATGAACCTAATGTATCCTACATCATCATGAACATATATCATTACAATTTTTATAAATATATAAAATCATGAAACTAATGATATCTATTAATAATAATCATAAATTCTATATATCAATACACATGTACAAATATAGGAATATCCAATGACACATACGAATGTGGATTTCTTACCATGAGTTGTGTTCTTATAATCCTATGCATTTGAAATTACAAAAGATGTACACCATGAGAAAGTTCATCAATGTCCTAAGAGTCTTCACCTATTATAGCCTAGAAAATTTTTATCCCACTGAATGATATAATCTATCTATAAAACATTTATTTAACAATATTTTGGTGTAACTTCTAGGTTCTCATCATAATGGGGAATTACTGGGACCATTTAGTGTAATAGTTTCTCTTATGAAATTATCAAATTCAATAACGTGTAAAAGAACAATTGTGATGTGATATAAAGTTTATTAATTTAAAAACAATAATACTGGTCATCATAATGTACATAAAATTTGGTTCTAGGGAACCAACTCAAGCACCACTCTAAGATCCCGGGTTTTTGTATGAGGTATATATATTTTTATTTAGGTTTAAATTCTTTTTTATGGCCTTATGTGAATGCTTAACTTGATCATGGGTGTCTTGGAGGTTTCTAGGGATTATTTAGAGGCTAGATCCAAGTTTTGGTCTGGAAATGGCATGTGGCATGGATTGGTTTAATTGTGCGAAGAGCCCCTATTATGAAGAGAGGTTCTCATGATTTCCAAAAGGTTTGGGAAACCATGGAGGTAAACCATTCGACTCCTGATGTGTGTGTTTTTAAAATTTAAAATTAATATTTAATTTCACTTTTAAACCCATTTCAGGTTTTCTTCCTCCCACTCTAAAAAGACAACTGTGGATCTCTCCTTTAATGCCTAAGATAGGTTTTGAGCCTGATATTCTGTCTGAATTCTATTTTGATCATCGATCGTCTCTATGGATCCACACTGGTAATGCCTATATTCCTTTTTAGTTGTTCTTGACTCTCCCAAACAAGGAATGTGCTATTTTGATTTAGGATCATATGCCCTAATATTCCATTCATTGTCTATTCATTAGATTTATTCCAAACTTGGATAAATCAGGACATGATACTGGATGAGTTATCCAGTACCAAGGTGATGTAGGTGGTATATAATTTCGTTCAGCTTTTCTTGGTGTTTTTCGGGTGTTCTGTCGATATGCCATTATTCAGACATTCCGACGAGGTATTGTTTTTGAGCGAGTATATTTTAGTAGGTGGAGTTGGACCTGGTGAGGTTGACCATAGGTTCTATTTAGGTGTATTGGCACCCGTTGCTCATTTCAAGGTCACCCGAGGGGTTTCCCTTAAAAGAATAGATTGTTTAAACCTGTTTAAACCACCTAAGGGCTGTGTTATTGTACTTTACTAGTTAGAGGAATCCCTTAGATGGCTTGATAGATTGAGTAGCTATTTTAGGAGATGTACTATCTATTTTCATATTGAATACCAAGTTAGGCCTCATCTATTTTGATAGTTTGGATTAAATGTCAATTGTTTATATGGGTTGGAAGACCTATATTTAAATGACTAATAGCATGTTAAATTGATTATATGGGAGGGTAGGCCCATATGTCTGGTAAATGATAAATGTTTTTCATGAGTGGGTATACTCATGGATTTTTCTTCTTGATGTGAGTGGGTATACTCACATGTTTATGAGTGTTTAATTTGAATGCTTGAATGATTGAATGATTGGTTTGATAGATGCCTTGGACTGCTCTCCTTGGATCTGGAACACTGTAGTGTATGACTTTGGTTGACCCTATCCCTTGGGTCTTGATTCCATCGGGTGCCTCTGGCCTTGCAACCATGTAGTATCCTCCTTGCTTGGGCTCATGTAGGACTTTCCATTGACTTGTTCCATGGACCCCAACCAGTGCCTAACTCAGTTTCCACCAGGGATGCCAATGGGATTAGATGGGATTCCTTGTACATGCTCCTTGTATATGAACCTCAATCTTCTAGATATTATTACTTAGATAAAATGGTCTAATGACACCTTGGATTTGACCCTTGAGGTCTGATACTTCACTATAAGTCTTGGCCTTGGGATAGTACTTTCACTATATGGTGTGTCTGTGGATTAGTGACTTCAATATAAAGTGTTGTTGTGGACTGCTTGATACAGATGGATATACAATGTGTAAGTATGTTTCTTATTACTTGTTATAGCTACCTTATTAAGAAATGACTCTGTTTTTTAGGTATCCTTGAGGGATATTTGGTTTCACTTATTATAGTAGTCTTATGCCCTAAGCATTTTCACTTGACAGTTGTTTACTGTTTCTAGAACCTTTGTATAATTGATGTTAGAATTTTATAGACCTGGGAGGTTGCCTACTGGGATGTTTATCTCACACTCTATTTGAGCCTCTTTGGGGACCCAAACAGATTATATGGTTGCAGGGGATGATAGGGGAAGGCGCCCTAGTATAGGTTGTTGACTATGGCTTCAGAGTAGGGGAGCATATGACCAAGATGAGGCTTGCAATGCTAGGATACCTTTATGGTATTTTGTTCTTTTTGGGATACTTGCATTGCATTTCCTTGTACTATTCTGGATATTTTCTAGATACTTGTACCATCTTCATCATTTTTTATATAAAACGATTTTGGTTATTATTACATATTCAGGTCTACATTTATTACTTTCAGTTGTCTGCTATTTATTTCACATCTACTATTGTATATATTTGACTTCAACTATGATACTCTAGTAATGAGGGGATAGTATTCCCACCAACTCACCTAGGACCTTGTTTCTAGTCGGCATCCTCTAGAGTTTGGGGAGATGTGCATGAGGCCTTGTGACCAACTGGGCTTGGGGCACCATTTCGGGTGTAAATCGGGTCCAGGACATTAAAAGTGGTATAAAAGGGGTTTTTATTCTTATTTGACTTACTATTTGGTGACATTAGATAGGGATTACAAGGAAATAGAGTTTAGAAATAAATTTTTCTCAGTAGTAGCTACCCCATGTATCTGGAATATTCAAATTACGTCAAATTGAGTTTTGATTTTCTGGATTTTGATATTACGGTTGATTTTATTTTACCATTGGGTGATGCACATGATTTTTTCTATTACTATTGATGCGATTGTGGGTTCTATTTCAGTTTCAACATGATGAGATGAGGGTGTGCCATCACACGCATCATATAAACACGTGTTAGAATCACATTCCATGCATTGTTTTCATGCCATCTAGGATACATTTGATATTTCAGGTTGTTGGGATTGTTTAGGTGATAGCCGGGCATGTTGTTGTGTTAGTTGGGTTCAGTAGAAAATGGTGTGACATCATCTTTCAAAACATTTGGAGTATGAGCCCTTATGAATTTTGAAATGATGTACCGGTGAAATTTAAATGTCAAATGATCTTTTTATACATATATTTTGAATGGGAGCCATGTTTTGGTTTCATGAGGTGTTATGGGCCATCATGGATTTAGAAATTGGTAAACCCTTGGTGGAATTTATTGAATAATTGAATGTGAAATGGAAATGGAAACATGAAGTGGTGAATAGAGACCCATCCTAGACCCAACCTTTGAGTTGGAAAGAGGCAATGTTTCTAGTGGTTTGATGGCTTTTCTTTATACCATACAAGCTTTAGGAGAAGGTTGTGGGCTTGACTTAATTTTTATGAGGGTTTTCACATGCCCTACACTTTTGAACTTTGTTCCTTGGTGTTGTTCTTTCTTGAGGCATGGAGTTGGAATTATAGAGACATGACACCATGATGAACTCTAGTGGTACTCTATGGTGGAAGTGATGACCATACTTCAGAGACGGTAGGCCACGGGCTACCGCTTGATCCTCCAATAGTGCCAGCTGTGGCCCCTGAGGCTATTCTAGACACAGGTTCTGAGGAACAGTTCCCTGAGGGCTTCTTTTAGTATATGCAGACTTTACAAGGGGAACCACAACCAAACATGACTATGGAAGAGTTGACACGGGTGTTACAATAGTAGCATCCTTCTATGTTTTCATGGGATGGTGGACCACAGGATACCAAGATATGGCTGGATACCACATTATAAATTCTTGATCATCTGGAAATGCCTCTGAAGTGAAGGGTCAAGATTGCGATTTACATGCTACGTGGAGTGGAAAAGAGCCGGTGAAATGTTTTGAACGAGCCTAATGGGCTGTAGAATATGGGTTGGGTTGATTTCGAAACCCACTTCTGCGACTATTTTACCCTTAGAATCTACGAGAAAATAAGGCTAGTGAGTTTATGCATCTAGAGCAGGGCATAATGATAGTTACATAATACTCAACATGCTTTACAAATCTGTTGTGTTTTCTGATGATGTATCTTACTGATGAGTTGTCGAGGCAAAGGCACTTAGAGGAATGTCTCGGACATGCTATCAGATTTTAGGTTAATGTGTTCAGGTTGACTTTTATCACAGAGATTGTGAATCAGGAACATATTATAGAGTAGAACCTAAGAGAAGATTGGGGTACATCACATGGGAGTACAATTTCTTGCCCTAGTGGGTCTATGTCTTCAAGAAAGAAGTGTTGTTTCAATGCTTCCCACGACGTGTGTGATAGTCATGATGTGGGTGCGTGAAACTTGGTGTATTTCCATCAGTGTAGTTGGTGAGGCCATATGAAAAATCAGTACCACTGTGACCTTGTCGAGTGCCGAGCTTATGGCAGGATGGGGCACATGTAGCAGTTTTATAGGAAATTACCTCCAGCTCTGAATGGTAGGGGGTAGCTCTGACATCTAGTTCAGGAGCAGTTCTTCAACTCCACCCCAGGATGGAATCTAGAGCAGTGCAGGCCGGTCAGGCCAGGGTAGTGGTGGTTGTGTCCATGGTATCCATACACTAGGTTCTCAGAGACAGCAGGGTGGATTAGCTTAGGGTAGACAAGCAAGGTCACAGGGTTGTGGTATAGACCAGATATATACATTGCAAAAAACCCAGCATGAGTAAGATTTCAGACCATCTACAGTGATGGGTATGATCTTAGTAGTTAATACTATTCCATATTCTCTTTTCGATATAGGTGCATCTCAGATCGTTATATCTGCACTAGTTGTAAAAGGCCTTGGTATTGTGGTTTTTATTTCTGAGGGCATTTTGACTCTAGACACACCGTTGGGAGTTAGAACGGGTGAGGTACGCTAGTGTATAGAGTGTCCTCTTGAGGTTGGAGTGTGGTAATTCCATTGGAGTTTATATGTCCTTGATATGACAGAGTTTGACGTCATTCTCAGAATGGACTGGCTCATGGCTTATCAAGCATGTGTTGACTGCTATTGTTGGAGGGTGACTTTCACATCACTAGAGGGTGCAGTGTTTATTCACAAGGGTGAATGGGATGTCCATGTGACTAGAGCTGGACCCAAGATACATGGGCTTGGTTGGGTGTATGCCCAGATTTCTTGTTTGCTCTTGGATAATCAGGGAGTGGGTTAGAAAGAATTTTCTCCAGTGGTTGAGCATTTCAGTGACATCTTTCCCGAAAAATATTTTGGTTTAACTCCTAAGAGAGAGGTGAAGTTCTCCATTGATCTAATACCAGGAGATGAACCTGTATAAGTTTCTATTTACAGGATGCGTATGACAGATATAGGAGTGTCAGTGGACCCAGAGAAGGTGAGGGCAGTTGTTTTCTAAAAACAACCCAAGAATGGTTTTGACATATATAGTTTCTTGGGTCTATATGGTTAAAAAAATCGTTTTATACATGACTTATCACACTTAGCACCGTTGACGGGCTTGGCTAAGAAGGGCGTGAAGTTTGTGTGCTTAGAATCTAGTGAGACAGCCTTTCAGGAGCTGAAAGGGAGGTTTTCGTCTGCACCAGTCCTGATACAGACAGATAAGGGAAAGCCCTACACAGTGTACTGTGACACTTCAGGTATTGGGTTGGGGGCAGTGATAATGCAAGGAGATCGAGTAGTGGAATATGGGTGTAACATCCCAAGTAAATAAATAATATGAAATGTTTATATTTATTAATGTCACTGAATTAAATATTACTTTTACTTTAAATAGGTTATACGTTCGATGGAATACCCGACACGCAACAATGGGCTTCCTGAAATATTATGTTGCACACAAGGCTGAGTCAAACTGAAAAAATAATAATATATTATTATTATTTTAAATGGTAGTTAATGCATAACCATTTTATTGGTAGTAATGAATAGAACTAAATAAAATACGATTATACATGTTTTTAAATGTCTTTACATTTATCTAATAAATTTTAGTGGCTTAAAATAAGAATGAATCTGATTTTAAGCATGAAATACTCTAATATTTTTAAAAGGTCATTTTACCACCTTTTGATGATGAATCCATTTTAAAACTAGTTTTTGTTCCTTTTATATATTCTATTTGACAAAATAAACTTCTTCTATAGAATAAGGACATAAAAATTTACATTGGATAAATTTTGGGTCATTTTCTGAAAAAAAATCAATTTTAATGAATAGTGAAAAATACTGCATTTTAAGTCAAAACTCCCTTTTCATCTAACTTATTTATATAGTTATAATGTCCTTTTAATTGGGATTAAAGTATAATTATATTATCTATTTATCATTTAATACAATTTTGGCCATTTTAAGTAATTTCATTTTCAAATTTGACATAAACACATTTCAATCTTTTGGTAGTTTTTATTTCTAAAAAAACACACTTTTTGGTTTTAACAACGAGAATTTATTTTAAATCAATTTATTCCAATTCTGTGTTTCGATTTTTAAAAAATAGATTCCATATTTCGAATCATGTGGTAAAAATTGTGTAAATAGTTACCGTTTAATTTTTTATATATTATGAAGAGTAACTTCAATAATTATTTTATTTTCAATGGTTAAAGGGTAAATCTGGTAAATAAGGGTAAAAAATAATATTATAATAATATTAAACTACCCTAATACTTATCCTAATCCTATTGGAAGAGATATTTACAACCATGGGAATCCTTGAGTCGATTTTGGGACCCCATGGAACCACTTGGATATGAAAATGACATTTTATAAGAATTAATTTAAATTAAATAAAAATGTAACATAAAAATGTATCTTTTAGTAAATAAATTTTTATATGGGGTTATTCTAGAAAATTCATTGACTATAAATAGTAATTAGAAAGATAAAAATATTTCCTACATCATGGTATTTTATTTATAACTTTTAGACATCAAATTTGTTAATTTAATAATGACACAATGATGATATAGGGATTACCTTTTTAATAAATGATTTAAATAAATGAGATTGTAAATATTAAAATAAATTTATTTTAAAACTTTTTATACCATAAAAGAATTTTATGGATGAGTATGATTTTTTATATTTTAATTAATGAAGTTTTTTTTGAAATAATCAAGTTGTTATGGATTTTTAAAAAATTCATGAAATGAATAGAATAAAATTTGACATAAATGTGTTTAAAAAAATACTATTTTCATAAATTATATAATAATCTTAAAAAACTAATATTTGGAAACATGAATTATATAATGTTGAAAATTTCATTAATAAACCACTTGAGGTTAGATTGGAATTTTATAGTAACTGTATTAACCTATAGTATGAATATACAAGAAGATATGGTAAGAGTTAAATTATTTAACTAAGGGTTAAAGCTTAACGATAAGGTTAAATTTGTGACAAAAATTTTATAATACCTATTGGTTGGGAGGTTTTCGAAACAAAAGTATCTTATATTTTAAATAAATAATTTTTGGACCACTTGAAACCAAGAATAAATTTATAATGAACTAATACTTTCAAACTTTCCTAAAGTGCCCCTCCTCCCTCTTATAAAATTGAATCACCTATACCCATTTAATCACACCTATCAAGCCCCTTGGATCATCCTAAATATTAAAAAATAAGATCCCAACATTACTATATTCCTCCTAGAAGCTTTACCTTTGTCAAAAAGCTATTCAAGATAGCTTTTTTTTGCTCAAATCAAGGGGAGTTACATGTTTTAGAGGAAGCATCTTCTCTAAAGTTTATTTCCATTATTTTACTTATTCACCTTCTATTATATTCTTATTCTATGATTACATAACAAAAATATTATCCTAAATATACTAGGATGTTTTTATGAGAATTATTATAACTACACTTACACACACCTCCATCTAATGGACATGAACATACTGTTTCTGTGGACGACGAACTATTGACTCAAAAACTGTTGATTGTTCAATTTTCCCCTACCACCACTCATAGCTGTCATTATGATGGAATAATATTTATATAAAATATATGATATAAATTATATCTAGGATTCAGTTTTTTATTTAATGCATACCTTTATACTTTCTATAATGTGTAAATACGATAAATTCATTTGAGGAAGTGCAGACTACCGCCCCCTCAATGTGATATGACTCGTTCATTCCATACATGTAACATATAAAGGATAGAATTAATGAACATTTGTAACATATTAAAAATATGATATTATACTGGAATTATAATATAGATATGTATCATTTAGTTTTCATTCCCTTAAAAATGAAAAATAAATGGAAGTAGCGTTCATGCGTACGTATGGCCTACCGTCTCCATGAATGGTGCATTTCATTTATTATCTCTGAATGTTATGTACTATAACAAATATAAATATATACTAGATATATTTGATATATATGATATCTAAATCATTAATATCATTCTAGAGATAATGGAATTTTGACTACATAGATAATTTGACTGAAGTACCAAATATCAAAAAAATGACAGATATTAACTTAAATAATTATCTAATGTATATAATGAGGTAATCAGTGATATAAAAAGAATAATAAAACTGATAAAAATTCTGAATAAAGTATAAATTAATGTAATTTTATTATTGAGTAATAACAAGGAACAAACATGGTGAGTCAGACTCAAGGTAAGGGACTTCATCTCAATCACCTTTCATTGAGACATATATTGGTTTATTCATGACCTTCTATTATACGTCGTATAATTATACCCTTTATATTTTAATTTAATTTAATGGTTATGAAAATTAATATTTTTCTACAAAGCATTTTACTAAATGAAAAAAGTTTTGTTTATTTTTTAACGTATGTGGGGACAATGAACTTTTCACCAGTACAAGAATTATTTGATATTTGGCTTCCTTAACAAGTCGTAATGTTTCTAAAACCTACCATATACCCTTTATTAGATATTTTGGTATTGAAAATGGTTTTCAGAAATCATTTATTATGTCAATATATTTAAATGATATATTGTGATTACAATGTGTAAATGTTATCATTTTTTACGCTTGTTTTATGGGTTATGAATATGTTACAGTTGTTGGGAATTGCTTATGTATACTTCTAGTTTTATGATAAACCAAGGGAGGGTGATCCCAAGATAGATCTCCAATTAATTGGGTAACATGACAAAGGTAAAAGTTAATGTTTATCCTATGAGATTTAGGGAATATATTGTGATAGGTATTCCAAACGTAACTCCCTATGCAGCTGTGAAAGCTACAATGTAAGTATGTTATGGATGCAACAAGTCACCTTTATGATTTATTATTTCTATGTTTTATTCATGATTCTTATGATTTCATGAGGTATGTTAAAGAGATTATGTTTTATGATTGGAAATTATGGTTTCATTTATTTTTATGTATTGATAGGCTAATATTGTCTTTCTTTATTTTATATCCTTTACAGAACTTTTTATGCTCATCCCATGTTTTTCAAATGTTATTCACAGGGTATAATGAAGGGTAAGATAAATGAATAATTCAAGATGATTTATATCAATAAAACAATTCTTGTTTTATTTTAAAGAGTTTTATTTTTGTGAAAAAATTATATAGAGAAAAAGTGTCTACTTTGTAATTTTTTAGATGTAATGTAAAAGTTATGGCCCAATTCTCTAAAACTTTACACCTGAAAAGATCTTAAATGTCGAATTATTAACATAACTTAATATTATGTAATGATTAATGCTGGGGCCATACAGTTGGAATTAGAGGTTTTTTTGACAACATTAAGAGTTAGAATATTGATAAATTAATTAATTTATGGTATGATTGAAATGATATAGCATTTGAAGATTACCATATTGATTTACTTAAGATATTTCTATGTTCAGAATAGTTTACCATACAGGAAACATGGAAGCTATGATGAGGCGACATCAAGATGAATCCATCCTTTAAAATGAGAAACTTTAGATTGTCAGAATCAGAACTGAATAATTTTTTGCAGTGATAGTACAATTGAATCAGGTTATAAATGGTGGTGGTATCAATGCACGAGATTAGCCAAATCAACCACATGGAAACATTTTAGTAGTAAATCATTTCTTGAGGAAACACCCCCCATAATTCATGGAATCTTCTTACCCTGTTCAAGTTGACAGGTGGATTAAATAATTGGAAACGTTTTTTTTATGTAATGGGTTATTCAAAAAATAAAAAGTATAGTATGTCTATTTACTATCTTGAAGGTGATGCTCATCAGAAGTGATTAATGATTATAAATGTCAGATGAAGTGAAGAGATTAATGTCGTGGAATGGGATGAATTTAAGAAAATCTTTCTTGAGAAATATTTTCGTAAGTCGGTTCGTATTATTATGTAAAAATATTTCTTGGAATTTAAGAAGGAGGATGATTCAGTGGATGCTTAAAAATAAAAATTCACTCAAATAGAATTGTATGCTCTAAATTTCAATCAGGATCTTTATATTAAAATCAATCATTTCTTTTGAGGATTGAATCCCAAGTTTCGAAGGGATTTAGATTATCATGAGTTCAAAAGTTATCAAAAACTTGTTCGATATGAAGAGAAGGTGGAAATAAAGTTTGAAGAAGATTAGGTTTTCTTTGACAAACAACAAAATAAGAGGTCGAGGTGGCAAAAAAAAACGGAATAACTCTTCAAAAAAGTCTAATGGTATGAAGCTTAAGTTTATAGTTTTTGAAAATTGTGGTAAAAATAACACTGGGGAATGAATTTTGAATTTCGGTAAGTGCTTCTGATGTGGTAAAATTATACATAAGGCTTGTAATTGCACTGAAAAAGATCAGGTTAATGGTAAGATAGAATCTGATTTACAGTTAGTAAACTTTTTTAAGTGTAATGAAATGGGTAAATATGAAAATGAGTGTCCAATGAAGAACTCAAATGAAGGAAAGAAGCCATAATAAAAGTATAAAATGGTGGTGAAATCCTTTGAAACTACATAATAAGATGTTGGGTCATTAAATAAAGTAGTATCAGGTACATTGTTTGTTTATTCAGATTATGCCAACGTGTTGTTTGATTCAGGGTCCACACATTCTTTTATTTTTGAGAAATTTTCTAGTAAATTGGGAATTCCATCTCAAGATATGAATCCTGAACATGTGGTAAAAGAACCTGGACGATATTTGGAGACAAAAAGAAATTGTAATAACCTTCTTGTCCATTTTTGTAGATGGAATCAACCTATAAAAATTATTGGTTTGCCTCTAGTATAGTTTGTTGTTATTTTGGGTATGAATTGGATTTTTGTTTATCATTCCATGATTGACTGAAGCGCTAGAATTTTCTTTTCAAAAAGATTTTAATTTGTGAACAAGAATGAAAAATTACTTTTTATAACATATAAGGAAGCTGAGAAACTAGTAAAAGATGTATATGAATGTTACCTTTCACATATTGTTGAAAAAAAGAACTATTCAGATTAATGAAATACCAGTGGTCAATTAGTAGCTTGATGTTTTTCCTGATTAGTTGCCCAGTATAATACATGATTGAAAAGTTTAATATATAATTTACTTATTTCCTGATGCAAATATAATTTGAAAAAACCATATCGAATGGATCAAATTTAACTTTTAGAGTTAAAGATACAATTTCAGGAGTTGTTAGATAAATGTTTCATTTGACATAGCACATCACCGTGGGGTGATCAATTCTTGTTTGTTAAAAAGAAAGATGATTTAATTAGACTTTGAATTGATTATAGAGCCTTCAATAATAACTATGTATATAAAAACTATCCTTGGACTCATATCGTTGATTTGTTTGTTCTTCTCCAGGGAGCTCAGTATTTTTTGAAGATTGACTTGAGGTCGGGGTACCATCAGTTGATAGTAAAGGAAGCAGACATTCTGAATACCAAGTTTCATACTAGATATGGCTATTATGAATCTCTAGTTATTCCTTTTGGGTTAACCAATTCACCTACTGTATTCATGGATCTTATGAATAGAATTTTCCATGAATTCTTGGATTTGTTTTTGGTTGTGTTTATTGATGATATTTTAGTTTATTATAAAATAAAATAGGAGTATGAATGTCATTTAAGGGTTTTCTTGAAAACCTTAAAAGAAAAGAAACTGTATGGGAAATTCAGAAAGTGTGAGTTTTGGTTACCACAAATTTCATTCCTTGGTAACATTTTTTCTAAAGATGGAATTACTTTTGATCATGTTAAAACAAAAGTTGTTAAATAATGTCCAAGAACCACAAATATAATAGAGATTCTTATTTTTCTTGTTTTAGCTTGTTATTACTGAAGTTTTATTGAAAATGTTTCACAGTTATCCAGCCCACCAACAAAGTTAACTTGAAAAGGTGTTAAGTGCATTTGGAAAAAATAATGTGATAAATGTTTTCAGGAATTAAAAAGAAGATTGATGAATGCTCTTGTTTTGTAACCTCCTTCTAGAAATGGTGAATTTTTTATCTATAGTGATTCTTCATTGAAAGTAATTGGATGTGTCCTAAGGAAGAATGATCAGTTAATTGATTATGATTCACGTCAGTTGAAACCTCATGAGTTATATTTTCATATACATGATTTGGAATTAGCTGCTGTTGTTTTTTCATTAAAAATTTGGAGGCATCTTTAGTATGGAGTAAAGTGTGAAATATATACTGATCACAAAAGTTTGATGTATATATTAACTCACAAAATTAAACAGGAGATAGAGGATATGGATAGAATTAATTAAGGATTATGATGGCATGATCCATTACCATCCAAGAAGGGAAAATAAATTGGATGACGCTTTGAGTCGAAAGAATAATGCTACATTAACTATGATACATTTGGAATAAGATCCTTTGGTATTTGATTTGATGAATTTTGTGTATTAGAAGTTGTTGGTGCATGAAATTCCTCTGTTTCATTTCAGGTGGCAGTGAAATCATATCTAGTAGATAGAATAATGAAAGCCGAAAAAGAAGATTGAGAGTTGTAGAAAAGGGAATAAATGGTTCATATGGGTATGTTACCTAAATTTAACATTGATAAAGACATTGTTTTGAGGTTTGTAAAGAGATTATGTGGGCCTTGTGATTCTCTATTGAAGAAAGAGTTATTATGTGATGCTCATAGTTATCCATTTTTAGTTCATCCTAGATGTACTATGTTGCACATAGATCTTTGGAAGTATTTCTGGTGGTATGGAATGAAAAGAGATATTAATGACTTTACCCTGAAATGCTTGATTTTTGAAAGGTTAATGTAGAGCGGTGGTTACCGAAAGGGATGCTTCAACCTTTTTTAGTGCCAAAGTGGAAATGGGAAAATGTTTCCATGGATTTCAAAGAGGGATTACCATAGACTTCTTGAGATAACAATGAAATCTTGGGTATTGTTGATCGATGGAATAAATCTACTCATTTTCTTCCTATTCGAGACACTCTATCACTACATCAACTTTCTTGATTGTATATTGACGATAGATTCAGATTAAATGGAGTTCCTCTATCCATTGTATCTGATTCGGATCCCATGTTCACTTCTAACTTTTGGAAGAGCTATCAGAAGTAATTGGGAACAAAATTAAATTTTAGTACAACTTTTTATCCATAATCAGATGGGTAGTCAAAACAAATAGTTCAGACCATGGAAGATATGATAAGTTCTTGTTCAATGGATTACCAGGGAATTTGGGACAAAAAAATTTCATTGGTTGAGTTTTTTTATAATAACAGTTTTCATTCCAGTATACATATGACACCATTTCAGGCATTATATGGAAAGCGGTTCTGAACTCTAACTTTGTGGGATAAATTAGGCGAAAGGAAGTTGATGGGTCCCTAATTGGTAGAAGGGATGACAGAAAAGGTTCTATTGATTTAGAATCACATGAGAATAGCTCAGAGAAGGTAGAAAAGTTATGTGGATAACCAGAGGAATGATCTTTCTTTCAAGGTAGGTGATCATGTCTTTCTCAAAGTTTCTCCATGGAAAAGCGTGATGCATTTTGGTAAGAAGGGAAAGCAAAGTCCAAGGTTCATTGGAACCTATGAAATTATAGGGAAATTTGGACCTATTTCCTACAAGGTGGATTTACCTTCATATTTATCCCAGGTGCATAATATTTTTCAGGTTTCAATGTTGTGAAATTATATGTTGGACGCATCTCATGTCATGTGTCCATTGGTAGTTCAGTTGGAAGAGAATCTTTCTTATGAGGAATAGCCAGTACATATTCTTGACCATAGAGAGAATGTATTATGAAATAAGTTGATTCATTAATTAAAGGTTTGGTGGAAAAATCATATGGTTTAAGAGCAACAATAGAATATGAAAATGATATGAGGGATATACACTTACAATTATTTGATATGTGAATAAAATTATGAGGACACAATTTCCAAAAGGGGGGAAGGATGTAACATCCTAGGCAAATAACGAATATGATATTTTCATATTTGTTAATATTTTTGAATTAAATAGTAATTTTAATTTAAAGGGGATTTTATGTTTTATGGCATACCTGACACGCAATAATGAGTTTCTCTGAAATCTTATTTTGTACACAAGGCTGAGTCAAACTAAAAATAATAATAATAATATAATATTATTATTTTAAATAGTAGTTAATTCCTAGCCATTGTATTGGTGGGAATGAATAGAACTAACTACAATATGATAATACATTTATTTTAAATGTATTTAAATTTATCGAATAAATTTTAGAGGCTTAAAATAAGAACGAATCCGATTTTAAGCATGAAATACTCTAATATTTTTAAAAGTTCATTTTACCACCTTTTGATGGAGAACCCTTTTTAAAACTAGTTTTTATCACTTTTATATGTTCTATATTACAAAATAAACTATTTCTATATAATCAAGACATAAAAATTTACTTCTGATTAATGTTTGCTAATTTTATGATAAAATTAATTTTTTATGAATAGTGACAAAATATCGCATTTTAAGTCAAAACGGCCTTTTCATAAAATTTATTTATATTGTTAGATTATACATTTAATTGGTTTTAAAGTTTAATTGGATTATAATTTTATAATTTAATTCCATTTTTGTCATTTAAAGTAATTTCACTTTGAAATTGGACATAAACACATGCCAATTTTTTGGTAGTTTTTACTTCTTAAAAACACGCTTTTTGGTTCTGACAACTAGAATTAATTTTAAATTAATTTCTGCCAATTCTCTATTTTGATTTTTGAAAAATGGATTCCATATTTCAAATCAAGAGGTCCAAATTGTGCAAATAGGTACCTTTTATTTTTTATACACTATGAATAGTAACTTCAGTAATTATTTTATTTACCATGGTTAAAGGGTAAATCTAGTAAATAAGGATACAAAATAGTATTATAATAATATTAAACTACCCTAAAACGTGTCATAATAATATTGGATGAGATATATCGGACCATGGGAATCCATGGGTCTATTTTGGGACCCAATGGAGACACATGGATGTGAAAATGACATTTTATAAGAATTAATTTAAATTAAAGAAAAAATGTAACATAAACATGTATCTTTTAGTAAAAAAAATTATATGAGGTTATATAAGTGATATATTTGACTATAAATATCCATTATAAATATAAAAATATATTTTACATCATGGTTTTTTATTTATAAATTTTCAACTTCAAATAAATAAATTTATATATGACACAATGATGATGTAGTGATTACCTTATTAATGAATGATTTATATAAATGAGATAATAAATAATAAAATAAATTTATTTTAAAACTTTTTATCCCATAAAGTAATTTTATGGATGATTTTGACTTTTTATCTTTTAATTAATGATGATTTTTTGAAATAATCAAGTTGTTATGGATTTTTAAAAATGTCATGATATGAATAGTGTAAAAATTGACATAAATGAGTTTTTAAAACAAATACAATTTTATCAAATTATATAATTGTCCGTAAAATTAAATATTTTTCCAAATGACTTAACTAATGTTGAAAATGTCATTAATGAACCACTTGGGGTTATATTGGAATTTTATAGTAACTATATTAACCATATAGTATGAATATATAAGAAGATATGGTAAGAGTTAAAATAGTTAACTAAGGGTGAAAGCTAAACGATAAGGTTGAATTTGTGACCAAGACTTTTCTAAAACCTATTGTTTGAGAGATTTTAGTCCCAAAATTATCTTATATTTTAAATAATTACTTGGGGAAAATTTGAATCCATTTATTAATTTATAATAAAATAATACATTCAATCATTCCTAAAGTGCCCCTCCTCCCTCTTATAAAAAGGGAATCCCCTCTACCCAATTAATCACACCTCTAAAGCCCCTTGTCTCATATAAAATCTTCCTAAATAAGATCCCAAAATTCCTATATTCCTCCTAGAATTCTTAACTTAGGAAGAAGGCAAATAAATAAATTATTTTGGCTCAAATCAAAGGGAGTTACATGTTTTAGAGGCATCATATTCTCTAAAGTTCTTTTCCATTATTTTACCTTTTCACAATTTATTTTATTTTTATTATTTTATTACATAAATAAAATAGTATCCTCAATATTATATTATTTTTTAATGATAATTATTCTAACTACACTTACACACACCTCAATCTAATGGATATAAACATACTGTTTCTGTGGACGGTGAACTACTGCCTCACGAAATGATGATTGTTCAATTTTCCTCTACCACCTCTCATAGTAGACATTATGATGGATATGTATTTATATATGATATATGATATATATTTTCTCTATGATTATGTTTTTTTTTATTTAAATCATTCCTTTTATACTTTCCATAATCGTTAAATACGATAATTTCATTTGAGGAAGTGCGGATTACCACCCCCTCAAAGTAATATGACTCATTCATGCTATACATGGAACATATAAAGGATGGAGTTAATGAAATTAATTAATGTATATAAAATACGATATTATACTGTAATTATAATATTCCTATGTATCATTTAGTTTTCATTCCATTAAATAGGAAAAATAAATGAAAGGAGTGTTCATTCGTATATACGACCTACCATCTCCAAGAACGGTGCATTTCATTTCTTATCTCCAAATGCTATGTAATATTATAAATACACATATATACTGGATATATATCATACATATTATATCTAAATATTGAATATCATTATAAAGATAATGTACTTTTGACCACATAGACAATTTGACTCAAGTTGCAAATATCGACAAAACGACCGATATAAACATACATAATTATGTAATGTTTATAAAGAGGTAATAAGTGATATAAAATAAATAATAAACTTGAAATGGGTTATTAATAAATTATAAATTAACGTAATTTCATTATTCAAGGATAATAATGAACATGTGATGAGTCAGACCCAAGGTAAGGGACTTCGTCTCAATCTCCTTTCGTTGAGCCACATTTTGGTATAAACAAAAACTTCTATTATATGATGTATAATTATACCATTTTTATTTTAATTTAATTCAATGGTTTTTAAAAAGGAATCTTTTTCTATGAATCATTTTACTAAATGATAAAAGAAATGTTTCTTTTTAACGTATGTAGTGACAACGACCTTTTCACTGCCATAAGCATTATTTTATATTTGGCTTCCTTAACAAGCCATATTGTTTTTAATATGAAAATAAATAACATATAACCTTTTTATGAATTTTGGTATTGAAAATGGTTTTATGAAATCATTTATTATTTCAATATCCTGAAATGAAATATTTTTATTTCAATGTTGAAATTTTTACTTTCATTTATGCTTGTTTTATGTGTTATGAATATGTTACAGTTATTGGGAATTGCCTACATATACGGGTGGTTCCATCATAAACCAAGGGTGGGTGAGACTGATATATCTCTCCAATACATTGGGTAATGTGATAGAGGTAAATATTAATTTTTCTCCTATGATATTTGGGGAATATACTGTGATGGGTATTCCAAACGTAACACCTTATGTAGCTGTGAATGTTACAATATAAGTATGTTATAAATGCCACAAGTCACCTTTATGATTTATGATTTTTGTGTTATTAATAAATCTTATGATTTCATTAGGTATGTTATAGAGATTATGTTTTATGATTTAAATGTATGGTTTCATTGATCTTTATGTATTTATGGATTGATGTTTTATTTCCTTATTTTATATTCCTTACTGATATTTTCATGCTCATCACAAGTTTTTGAAATGTTTTTCATAGGGTATAAGGAAGGGTAAGTGAACGGAAGAATTAAGGAAGCTTTATTTCATGAAAATAATTCTAGTTTTATTTTAAGGAGTTTTACTTTTTTGAAAAAAATGGATAGAGAAGAACTGTCTACTTTGTAATTTTTGAGATGTAATGTAATAGATATGGCCTAATTATATAAAATTATAAACCTGAAAAGATCATAAATGTAAAATACTTGAATTAAATCAAGATTATGTACTGTTTAAGGATGGGGACTTATAATGGGTCTCGGTAGTTGATGCCTCATTAGAGGAATTATCCTTTGCAATATCTCAAGTTAGCTGTGGTTGTTCATACGTTGCACTGTTGGTGGCACAATATACTAAGAGAGCTTTTTGTGGTGTACAAAGACCACAAAAGCCTCTAGTATATATTTACATAATGTGATATTAATTTGTGGCCGCTCAGGTGGGTGGAGTACCTATAGTCATTTAACTTCATGATTTCCTACACACCAAGTAAGGGAAATGTAGTGGTCGATGCATTGAGTTGGAGGACTCAAATATATGAAGTGCAGTAGGCTAGTAGCGAGTGGAAGATTATGGTGTTGTTTTTTGAGATGCATATAGAGGTGCATGAAATAAAAGGGCAGACATTTATTTATTCTTTTGAGGTTACCTATACACTGCTGTACATAGTTAGGATGTGGCAGATATTAGACTCTGAAGGCCTAGTTATATGTGAAGGTGTGGCTGGTGAGGACCCTCCTCTTATTTGGATGGTAGGTGATGATGAGATCGTACGTATCCAAGGACATGTCTAGGTTACATGGGATATATATGAGGAGTTTACTTGGTTTCTTTATGCTTCAGCTTAGGCAGTGCACCTCGGGGTCACCAAGATGGACTATGACTTGCGACATCAGTAATGTTGGTCGGGGATGATGTGTGCAGTAGCTGGTTTTTTGTTAGGTTTTCCACCTATCAGTAGGTGAAGGCAGAAAATTAGTAGCTAGATGGTATTTTAGATCATTTACCTATCCCAGTGTGGAAATGGGATGATGTTGCGACGAATTTCATGACGGGATTTCCTAGGTCAGCTCGAAGTAAAGATTTTGTGTGGGTTGCTGTTGACAGGCTTATGAAGGTCGCATACTTCATGCCGATCAAGGAGACCACACGTGTTGATGATCTTGGGAAGTTTTACATCCGAGAGGTGGTACGACATCATGGGGTCCCATGCACTATCATTTCAGATAGGGATTCCCACTTTATGTCTCATTTCTTGCAGAGTTTCCAGAAGGCTCTAGGTACATAGGTGCTTCTAAGCACAACATACCACCCTCAGACTAATGGCCAGTCAGAAAGTATGATACAAGTTCTAGAGGACACTCTTCGAGCATGAGTACTAGATTTTGGGGGATCTTGGGAGAGGCACATTTCCCTAGTTGAGTTCACCAACAATAATAGTTATCAGGAGACTATAAATATGGAAGATTATGAGGATTTATACGGTAGAACATGCCATTCTCTCATGTGATGGATAGAGGCATGAGAGGTAGCTTTACCGGGACAATATCTCATATAGGAGACATCAGAGTAGGTCTAGTTGATTTCGAAGCTGATGGTCCCTGCATAGTCTCATCAGAAATAATTTGTTGATCGCCACAGATGACCTCTAGAGTCTAAGGTTGGGGATCATGTTTTCTTGTGTGTTTCACTATGGTTGGGACATACGTGAATCAGGAGACAATTTAAACTTTCACCATGATATGTCGGGCCATTTTAGATTCTGGAGAGAGTAAAGTCGATTGCCTATTAGTTGTAATTACCTCAGAGGTACTGATCCATGAATGATGTCTTCCACATATCGCAACTCCAACACTATCACTCAGACCCATATAATGTTTTTCAGCTAGAGGATGTTGAGATTTTGGTTGATGAATCCTTTGAGGAGCGTCCGATTAATATTGTTGACAGGAGCAAAAAGGTTTTTCGAGGCAGATCAGTTCCTCATGTACAGGTGCTATGTCATCACAACCATTTACATGACAAGACTTGGGAAGGAAAGGCTGACGTATGTGCTCAGTGGCAGGATTTGTTCTCAGATGAATCTTGACCACCCTTAAAGAGAGTAATTCAAGGACGAATTGATATATGGGGGGAAGATTGTAAGAACTCGGGTTTTCATACGAGGAACATATCTCTTTATTTTAGATTAAATGCGTTGTTGTGGCTTTATGTGAATTATTAACTAGATCACGAATGTTTTTGAGGTGTTTGGGGCTTGTTTAGAGGCCTGAACCATGTTTTGGGATAGAAATGGCCTGGAACATGGCTTCCACATGACCTAGGCATGGTTAGGTGAAACCGTGTAAGAGGTCGGAAAGATTTTGGTTTCTAGACAGAGAGGTTCTTTATGGTTACCGCACAGTTAGTCAAACTGTGCAAGGTAACTGTGTGTAGCTTCCATCTTTGGCAGATAGGTGCACACCATTTCTACATGGTTTGGGAAACCGTGTGGGTAAATTGTATTACCCATGCTATGGGTTTTCTTAATTTGAAAAAAATATTTATTTTAACTTTTAAACCCATCTTAGGTTTTATTCCACCCACACACAGAGGACCCCCGTGGAGCACTCCTTTGGTGCCTAAGATAGGATTTGCTCATGATCATCCATACAACATCAATTTTGATCGCCGATCATCTCTATAGATCTGTATCGATATGTCTAACATTGCTTTTTAGTCTTTCTGGATTCTTTGGAACAACGACTGCACTATTTGGATTTAGGCTCATATGCCTTAATATTCCATTCTTCGTCCTTTCTTCATATTTCTTCCAAATTGGGATGAATCCAGGCACGATACTGAATGAGATGTCTACTAATGAGGTGAGGTAGGTGGTCAATATTTTACTTCTTCTTTTCTTAGTGTTTTTTGGGCATTCGACCGATATTCCATTTGTCAGACTTTCTGGTGAGGTCTCATTTTTGAGTGAGTAGCTTTTAGTAGCTAGAGTTGGGCCTATTGAGGTTGACCATTGGATCTGTTTAGGTGCGTTGGCACCCATTTCTCATTTCGAGGTCACCCAAGGGACGTTTTTAAGGTAATATCTTGTTTATGCCTATTTAAACCACCAAAGGGGTGCATTCTTCTGCTTTCCTAGTTAGAGGAATCCCTAAGATGACTTGATTGCTTGAGTGGATAGTTTAGAAGATGTGCTGACTCCTTGCATATTGAATATCATGTTATGCCTCATCTATTTTGATATGTTGTCTTAAATGGATTGTGTTTATATGGGTGGGTATACCAATATTTATATGACTAATGGCATGTTAAATGGATTATATGGGAGGGTAGGCCCATATTGTTGGTAAATGATAAATGGTTTTCATGAGTGGGAATACTCAAGGATTATGATTTTTGATGTGAGTAGGTATACTCAAATGTTTATGAATGTTTAATGTTAAGGCTTGAATGCTAGAATGATTTGTTTGATAGATGCCTTAGACTTCTCTCTATGGATCTGGAACCTGGTAGTGGACGCCTTGGGTTGACCCTACCCCTTAGGCCTTGATTCCATGGAATTTCATGGGCCTTGCAACCCTGTTGGATCTGGCTTGCTTGGTCTTGCGTAGGACTTTCTATTTACTTGAACCTAGGACCCTAACTAGTGCCTGACCGAGTTTTCACTAGGGATTTTAATGGGACTTGATGGGATGCCTTGGACATGCTCCTTTGATCTGGACCTCTATGGTCTAGATTTTATTACATGGATTCCTTGGTATACAGACACCATGGATTTGGACCTTGAGGTCTATTACTTCACTATACCGCGTGGCTGTGGGATGCTACTTTCACTATACATCATGTTCGTGGATTACTAACATCACTATATAGTGTGGTTGGTGATTTCTTGATACAGATGGATGTACATCATGGCTGTGTGTTTCTTGTTACTTGTTATTGCTTCCTTCTTAGAAGATGAATCTCTTTTTCAGGTATCCTTGAGGGCTATTGGGTTTGACTTGTTATAGTAGACTTATGCCATGGGCTTATGCACTTACTTACTAGTTTTTTATACTTCCTAGAACCTTTTTAGAATTGTTGTTAGAACTGTAAAGTCCTGGGTGGTTGCCTATTGGGATGTTTATCTCACACCCAGTTTGGGAATCCTTAGGGACCCAAATAAATTATATGATTGCAGGTGATAATAGGGGGAAAGTGCCCCAGTATAGGTTGTTGACTATGGATTTGAAGCATTGTTGAATAGGACCAATATGTGGTTTGTGATGCTGGGATACCTCTTTGGTATTTTGTTTTTTTGGGATACTTGTATCATATTTCCATGTATTGTACTAATAGTTTTCAAGAGACTTGTACCATCTGCATCATTTTTTGTTTATGAAATAATTTTGGTTATTATTATTTACTCATGTTTGTTTGTCTTAATTTCAGTTGTATGCTATTTAGTTTGCTTCCTCTATTGTATATATTTGACTTCCATTGTGATACACCAGTAATGAGGGCCTAGTTTCCCCACCGACTCACATAGGCCCTCACTGTTAGTTGGAAGCCTCTAGTGTTTGGGGAGATGTGCTTGAGGCCTTGTGACCAACACGGCTCGGGGAACTATTTCAGGTGGAATCCAGGTCTAGGATTATAGAGACCCGAAGCTTGATATACATAGATATTACATTACTTTTTCGGAATACATAATATATAGCAAAAAAAGACACACAAGGACCGTAATAGTTTAGTGTCTTTAGAAACATGGAACGTAATCTTCTAATCGTGGTGAAAGATCTTAACCATCTCCCATAAAGATCTTCCACTTTTTGTTTCCTTAACTAAAACCTTTCTTTTAATCCTTGGGGAAAATAAAACATAAAAAGGGTGAGCTCAAATTCTCAGTAAGGGTAAGCATAGATAAAATAAAACATACCATATACATTTGAACTTAAAAACATTAACATAATGTTTAAACATCAAAATCTTGAGCAATGACTTAAAACATGGAAGTACATAAGGCATAGATCATAATGGAACATAAATCATGTTAATATAGCATGGGAATAAAACATGTAATTGTGGCATCCATTAAGCACATGTAATTATTTCTATAGTATCCAAGGCATTACTACCATGACCATCTTACTGGACAAAGTCCCTTTCTGAATCGAGTTCACTCCTCGTTTCAGTCCTGTAACACTGAACCAGATTAACTTAGCATTCCATCCATGTCTATCTCATGAGATATAAATCTTTACCAATGAATTGGAGGGATATATAGGTCCCACCCATCTCATAATGAAATCATTCTTACTTGTGCCACAATATAAACATACATCATTCATAATTACCCAATAAATAAAATGGGTTTCATAAACATCATCCCATCATCACATAATCCATATAAAAGAAATGGATATCATTTCATAATAAGAAAATTGAAACTATGTAAGTCATAGAGACATGATACTTGAAACATACACATATGAAATAATGTCATTTTAGATGAGAAATGGTTTTGATAAAACACTTGAAATGAATTCTTCAGGAAAATATCCTTTTTCTTCAAAATCATTTTCTTTTCACAAAATGTCATTCAATTTTAAAAGAAAGTGATTTTGTTGAAAATAGTCATGAAATATTTTGGAGGAAGCATCATGAAAATAAGGCTTTATAAAATCGTAAAAATCCATTCTTGCTGTATACGTTAACAAAAACATTCTTCCCGTACTTTTGTCGGAAAAGTCAAAAAGTACCTTATAGTGTATATAAAAGAAAGATTCCTTCCATACCATGGGGTAAAAGTCAAAATGGGTAAAAAGGACTTTAAAAATACATGAATACACTTTTTTAAAACATGGACATGGATGATAGAAATAACCCCAGTAAATACATACGAATAAGCAATCTCGGATAAAAATGAGATTTGCACAATTATCCCTTACCTTAGGTCTGATATGCTTTGTATGGATCCGAAACTCCTGTATAATGATTTAAATAATGTCATTGACTTATTACAGAATCACATTCATTGTTATGATATCATATATGGTTCACTTATGTGTTTATATTACCCATTCTTTTGTAAATTAATGTTAAAGTAGTGTTTTGGGTAAAATCGTTTCATTTGTCGTTCGTGTTTTAACTTGTAATTATTCATATGATTACGTAGATCATGGTTACTTACATCCAGAATGTAAAACATGATTTATATATAATATATATTCATAATATACATATATAAAATAGATCGATAAATGGAAAGAAATACACTGTTCATGGAGACGGTAGGCCGTACGTACACATGAACGCTGTTTTCGTTTCCTTATTTAATTGAATGGAATTAAGTAGATGACATACATATATATATATACATAAATCCAGTATCATTATTATGTATTATTTTTCATGATTACTTATTATATATACTGTAAAATCATTCATGAATGGTTAATCATTGAGAATGAATCTCATCGCGTCGTGGAGACGGTAGTCCGTACGTACACACGAGCGATGATATCATTCCCATGATCGTGGAATTGTATTTAAGTGTATGTATAATATTTAATAATCAATATCACTTTACAATAATCTTATATAGTCATTATTTACACCATTATACCCATCCAAGTAAGGTGGTGGTGGAAAATAGATTACACCACGGCGTGGAGACGGTATTCCGTACGTACGCACGCGCGGTGATTTCGTTTTCTGTAGGATGGATAAATGGTTAAATAGGGTTATTTCATACTTATAATAACATGTCCGTATATGAGTGATACTGATTTTATTAATTCATAATGAAACTACTAAATAATAAGAAGTGGAAGAAGAAATAAATTTGAAAGAATCGGTAACGAACATTACCTCTTCTTTGAAGCGCCTCTTTGAGACCTCCTCTTAGGGTACTAAAATTGGCCTCTGAAGAATACCAGGACCTCTAGGATGTTTCTAGGGAAGTGGAGAAGTGAATTTTTCAGGGGTTTGCCGAGATTGAAGGCTCAAAGTGGTGTGGGGAAGAGAGGGAGGAGGTGCCCTTTTATAAGGGAAGAGAGGGGCACCTTTGGAATTCTTAAAAATGTTATTTTATAATAAATGTAACCCACTTAAAAACATCCAAAAATGACTCATATCCAAATATTAGATGATATAGGGTTTTAATATCATAAAACAATCAAATTTAGACATGTTAGGAATTTATTTTAAATATTATCAACTTGATTAATCCTTATTTAAATAATTTAATTTTATTTGTGGTAATAACATTCTAAATTATAAATTATAACAAATAATAACATATTTGTTGTGAATTGTCCATAATTGGATAAGTTATGATATTTTATACCATATAAATGTATATTTATAATTTTTAAATATTTTTGTGATTTTTAAACAATTTTATAATATATTATTTTTATAAAATAACAATAGTGTCAATTTTGACACTATTCATTTATTTGAATTTAAATAAAATATATACAGAAGATAAGTTCGAACTAAAAGTTTTAATAGATTCATAAAAGGTCATATGTATCTATAAAATTAGTGGAGCACATTAAATAGTTCATTTAATATTTATTTTATTATTTTTAAACCCATTTATTTGGTTTATCTCTTAATAAAATAATTACTACATCATTTTTGTATAATTATTTAATATACTTATTTTTGCATAAAAATTAAAAATAAATACCTATGATGAAGATAAATATATTAAGTTTCACAATATACCTTTTAATAGAATTTATCATCTTAAAATCACAATATTTAAATTGTTATATTTATTAAATTATGAAGGTGAAAACTTTGGCATCATTTAAAATAAAATAATATAAGTGTTATAATCATCTTAATAAGTATCCAAATGGTCAACGATTCGGCCAATGGATGATTAGGGATTATATATACAATAATAATATGTTTTGGGAAGATTTTTGGGTCTTTTGATAGGTATTAATATTTCAATAAAAACTATATTATTGATTTTTCACTAAATAAATAATTTCTGCATCCCTATTGTATCAAAATTAATGATAATTATTTAATACATAAAAATTACAAATAAATTTATAAAATGTAGATAAATTCATTATCTTTCTGGATACTATTCATTTTTTAAGTTTCATGAAGTTTATCACTAAATTAAAATTAATATACTTATAAGATTTAAGAGAGTGACATGTTGTCACTTTCTTTGGTTTTAATAATAATTAAGTTATTTTCATGGACCAAAGTCAATTAAATGATTCTAATATGACCCTTAGGTGATATGGGTCGACTTTTAGTCATACAATAGGATTTTGGCAGGTGTTAGGTTAATTTTATAATCTTATATTTACCCTTAATTACCTGATTTACCTTTAGCTATGGTAAATAAAATTTACCGTAGTTACTATTCATAAAGCCCAAAAATAAAAAGTAGCTTATTAACATAATTTGGGCCCACTGATTCCAAATATGGAATCCATTTTTCCATATTTAATACACAAAAGTTTCAGAAATTAAATTAAAATTAATCCCGTTGTCGAAAGAAAACAGGTTTTTGTTTAAAACATTGCAAAAGATTGAATTGATTTAACCAAAGAATCCAAGGTAAAATCAATGCCAATGACATAAATTATATTAAATGGTAAAAATATATTATATTTATACTTTAAAACCATTAAATATTATAATCTAATTTCATAAATTATTACGATGAAAAAAGTTGTTTTTAATTAAAATATAGCGTGTTTTTACTATTTATTAAAATATGAAAGTTATCAGAATAATATGAAAATTTTATCCAAGGTAAAATTTTATATCATTATTCAAAAAAATAATTTTATTTTGAAAAATTGGACGTATAAACATGTCAAATACAAGATTTAAAGTGGGTGCTCCATCAAAAGGCGGCAAAACTGCATTTTTTAAAAATACATATTTTACCCGAACATTTTATTTTTTTCTTATACCATGTTATAGAAAATGTATATGATGAATAATAATGTTATAAATTTAAAAATTTAATTAATACTATTCATAATCGCAAGTGCATTATAATATTATAATAACATATCGTTGTTTAGTAAAACCCGGTATTGCGTACAACACACGCTATCGAGGAAGGTCGCGATTGCGTGTAATGGAAGCCAAGTCAGGGTTGCATATAGTGAAAGACTTATTTATTGTTTCATTATAACATAATCCAACCATTTTTTCATTTATAAATTGAATATATATATATATATATATATACTCAATGTTGCGTAGAATAACTATTTTCAGACGAACTTGAAATTGTGTGTCACACAATCGAAGAATAGTGTTGCGTATACTGCAAGCTAATACGGTGTTGCGTATAGCACAAGATAATATTGTTGTATCGTACAACAGAATATATGAAATAAATTAAAAAATAATATATCTTATAAAATCTCGGGTTATTACATTCTACCCCCCTTAAAATTAATTTCTCCCTCAAAATTCGTCGGGGTTATAAATGGTTTTCTACTTGAAAGTTTCTTTAATTGAAACCCACATCGTAAAAAAGAATACCAAAACTTATCTTTAAAAACTAAAGTATGAAATGTAACGGTTACCCAAATAAACTAATCACTGGGTTTCCACATAGGAGAACATAGGTGAAAATATGGATATGGAATAGAAATATAACCATCATGTTCTGGTAGAGAGTGGTAGAGAACATGGCTATGAAAAAACCAACAATCACAAAGCCATAGATTTGTGATGATCTAAGGTACAATCTGATTGATCGGATATAAGGTCACTAGGACAACAATTTTGGTTTTCAAGATCATTTCCCTAAAGTTGATGAATTAAAAAAATACTTACATGATTTTGGTTCAATCTCACTGTTGTTCGTGAAATGAAAAATTTCCATTTCATCCCTTAAAAAAATGAAGTTAAATTTGTTATTCGTGATGTGTTAGCAGATCATGTGATAGAATGATGTGCCATTCCATCTGTTTCAAACAAAAGGTTTTCAAAAGTTATAAGTCCATCATATGGTTAGATTAATCGTATATGGTTCCAAAAATGAACTTATACTTCATATATCATACCACTTAATAAAATAAAACTAGTTTCTACTAACTAGTGACGTCCTGTAGGCCAGTGGTAGGAGATAAAGGCCAGTCGCACTTCAATTGTGGGTTCGATTCCCGCAACCTTGTCCGACGCGACGGGTTGTCGCCCGTCCTGCAGGTTATCATTTTTATAAAACAATACTATTATAACAAAAAGTTCTAGCCTTAAACAATACTATCCATTCCAATCTTTAGGCTTATCCAAAATAATTCTTTCCAAACTCATTGTATAAAGAGAACGATTACAAAAAAGTTCATATAACAAGCATGTGTATACCATCATTTATCCCCCATATATCTTTTTGGTCACATTCCAGTCATGTGAATACCTTAATCATGTATTCTCTTGAAAAATGAATACCCATTTAACCTTAGTAAAAACATGAATGCAGTTAAAAGTTAACACTTTTCACAAACCAAAAATCCTCAAAATTATTTATACTCAATCCATGATATCACTTAGTCCTTATATCATTCATGAGCTCATGAATAAAATCAAACATCTCATTATATTCTTATCCCTTCATTATTCTCATATCATCTACTTTCCCAAAATATCTTAATAACCTTCCATGGTTACCGGTACCATTCAACATATACTTTCATATACTTTAGGAAAAAATAGTGTAACAATCCTTAGATGATCCTTCATTCCATAGTACCATACATTATTCTTTATAAACATACAATCATTCCACTAACTTATTAAACCACTAGCTCAGCTTCATTATTTATTTCATCTCATATTTCATTTGTAGTGTCTTCATCATCATCCACATAAATACTACTCGTATGATCATGCTGATTCTCTTCATGAGATTTTCCCTTAGGGAATTGGTTTGCATAATGCCCACATTTAAAACATCTAATGATTGTTGATTTCATAGCAATACCATTATCCTTGTACATGGTGTTAACTGAACCTTTTCCTTTGCACTTACTGGCTTTCTGTCCTTCTTTTCCACACCCAAAGAATCTTCCAGTTCATTTGAAACAATCTCCCTGATGCCTCTTCCCACATGATTTACATGAGGGAAATTGAACTTTCTTTCATCTATGATCATCATGAAACTCCATCATTCTCTTATTATCTGAGTCGGGAAACTTACCAAAGTTGAGATTATTTATCATATTATGAGATTGCTGATTAGGAATAATAACTATGTTTGGACTTCCAAATCTCGTTTCATTTGGTTGCTCATGAAGAATATCATTCCATTGTCCATCATATCCTCCATTATCATGAATCTTCCTGTTTCCAGCCATTTTATAAAACCCAAAAAGAATAGTGTGAGAGGAAAAAATCATGCTAGGGAAAACACCATAGTAAAGGGGGAGTACCCTCAATATCTAACATCTTAGGTTAAATTATATGATCGTTACCTTATTTTTAGGACAATATCCTATATGTATACTTATCCTTAGGGATATCCCTAGACATACCTTAGAAATATCTCTAGGGATCTCACTAACGTTTTCACATCCTAGTTTCCAAAGGTTGACTAAACCTTTCCTCTGATACCAACTGTAGCTATCAGGAATTACTTCCAGTGGACTATAATTGATACTTATCAGGGCACTCCATGGGTGGCTACACCCCCTAGGCAGGACACACCACCAACCCCAGTGGTAGCCATTTCCTCATGAAGCCCTTGGGCAGAGAGCCATGCTTCGTCCAACGCTCACATGTGAGAGTTCCCAAGGATCAGATACATTCCTACCTCCTTTGCCTCTGATACCAACTGTAGAGACCCGAATCTTGATGTACATAGATATTACATTACTTTTGTGGAATACATAATACATAACAAAAACAGACACACAAGGACCGTAATAGTTTAGTGTCTTTGGAAACATGGAACGTAATCATCTAATCGTGGTGAAAGATCATCAACATATCCCATAAAGATCTTCCACTTTTTTTTCCTTACCTAAAACCTTTCTTTTAATCCTGGGGGAAAATATAACATAAAAAGGGTGAGCTCAAATGCTCAGTAAGGGTAAGCATGGATAAAATAAAACATACCATATTCATTTGAACTTAAAAACATTAACATAATGTTTAAACATCAAAATCTTGGGCAACGACGTAAAACATGGAAGTACATAAGGCAAAGATCATAATGGAACATAAATCATGATAACATATCATGGGAATAAAACATGTAATTGTGGAATCCATTAAGCACATGTAATGATTTCCACAGTTGCCAAGGCATTACTTCCATGACCATCTTAGTGGACAAAGTCCCTTTCTGAATCGAGTTCTCTCCTCGTTTCAGTCCTGTAACACTGAACCAGATTAACTTACTGTTCCTTCCATGTCTATCTCATGACATATAAATCATTACCCAATTTATTGGAGGTAGATATAGGTCCCACCCATCTCAAAATGAAATCATTCTTACTTGTGTTACAATATAAATATACATCATTCATAATAACCCAATAAATAAAATGGGTTTCATAAACATCATCCCATCATCACATAATCTATATAAAAGAAATGGATATCATTTCATAATAAGAAAATTGAAACCGTTTAAATCATAGAGACATGATACTTGAAACATACACATATGAAATAATGTCATCTTAGATGAAAAATGGGTTTGATAAAACACTTGAAATGAATTCTGGAGGAAAATATCCTTTTTTCTTCAAAATCGTTTTCTTTTCACAAAATGTCAGCAATTTTAAATTAAAGGGATTTTGTTGAAAATAGTAATGAAATATTTTGGAATAAGATTCATCAAAATTAGGCTTTATAAAATCGTAAAAATCCTTTCATGCTGTATACGTTAACAAAACATTTTTCCCGTACTTTTGTCGGAAAAGTCAAAAAGTACCTTGTAGTGTAAATAAAAGACAGATTCCTTCCATACCATGGGGTAAAAGTAAAAATGGGTAAAAAGGACTTTAAACATAAATTAATACACTTTTTTAAAACATGGACATGTATGATATCAATAACCCCATTAAATACTTAAGAAAAAGCAATCTCGGATAAAAATGAGATTTGTACAGTTATCCCTTACCTTTGGTCCGATATACTTTGTATGGATCTGAAACTCATGTATAATGATTTAAATAATTTCATTGACTTATTACAGAATCATATTCATTGTTATGATATCATATATGGTCCACTTATGACTTTATATTACCCATTCTTTTGTAAATTAATGTTAAAGTAGCGTTTTGGGTAAAATCGTTTCATTTGTCGTTCATGTTTTAACTTGTAATTATTCATATGATTACATAGATCATGGATACTTACATCCAGAATGTAAAACATGATTTATATATAATATATATTCAGAATATACATATATATAATAGATTGATAAATGGAATGAAATACATCGTTCATGGAGACGGTAGGCCGTATGTACGCATGAACGCTATTTTCGTTTCCTTATTGAATTGAATGGAATTAAGTAGATGACATACATATATATATATACATAAATCCAGAATCATTATTATGTCATATTTTTCATGATTACTTATTATATATACTTAATAATCATTCATGAATGGTTAATCATTTAGAATGAATCTCATCGCGTCGTGGAGACGGTAGTCCGTACGTACGCACAAGCGATGATATCATTCCCATGATCGTGGAATTGTATTTAAGTGTATGTATAATATTTAAGAATAAATATCACTTTAAAATAATCATATATAGTCATTATTTACACCATTATACCCATCCAAGTAAGGTGGTGGTGGAAAATAGATTACACCACGGCGTGGAGACGGTATTTCATACGTACGTACGCGCGGTGATTTCGTTTTCCGTAGGATGGATAAATGCTGAAATATGGTTGTTTCATACTTATAATAACATATCAGTATATGAGTGATAATTATTTTATTACTTCATAATTAAACAACTAAATAATAAGAAGTGGAAGAAGGAATAAAGTTGAAAGAATCGATAACGAACATTACCTCTTCTATGAAGCGCCTCTTTGAGACCTCCTCTTAGGGCACTAAATTGTCCTTTGAAGATGACCAAGACCTATAGGATGTTTCTAGGGAAGTGGAGAAGTGAATTTGTCAGGGTTTGGCCAAGCTTGAAGGCTCAATGTGGTGTGAGGAAGAGAGATAGGAGGTTCCCTTTTATAAGGGAGGAGAGGGGCACCTTTGAAATTCTTAAAAATAATAATTTATAATAAATCGAACCCAACTTAAGAACCTCCAAAAATTACTCATATCTGAATATTAGATGAGATAGGGTTGTAATCCCATCAACCAATCAAATTTAGACATGTTAGGAATTTATTTTAAATATTATCAACTTGATTAATCTTTATTTAGTCAATTTAATTTTATTTGTGGTAATAACATTCTAAATTTTAAATTATAACAAATAATTACTTATTTGTTGTGAATTGTCCATAATTGGATACTTTATGACATTTTCTACCATATAAATTTAAATTTATAATTTTTAAATATTTTTGTGATTTTTTAAAATTTTTATAATATATTATTTTTATAAATAACAATAGTGTCAATTTTGACACTATTCATTTATTTGAATGTTAATAAAATATATATAGAAGATATGTTCGAAATAAAACATTTAATAGATTTATAAAAGGTCATATGTGTCTATAAAAGTAGTGGAGAACATTAAATAGTTCATATAATATTTATTTTATTATTTTTAAAACCATTTATTTTATTTATCTCTTAATAAAATAATTACTACATCATTTTTGTATAATTATTTAATATACTTATTTGTTGCACAAAAACTAGAAATAAAATCCTATGATGAAGATAAATCTATAAAGATTCACAAGAATACATTTAATCGAATTTATCATCTTAAACGCACAATATTTAATTTTTTATATTTATAAAATTATGAAGGTGAAAACTTTGGCATCATTTAAAATAAAATAATATAAGTGTCATAATCATCTTAATAAAGATCCAAATGATCAAAAATTCGGCCAATGGATGATTAGGGTTTATATATACACTAATAATAAGTTTTGTGCATATTTTTGGGCCTTTTGATATGTATTAATATTTCAATTAAAACTATATTATTGATTTTTCAGTAAATAAAACATTTCTGCAGCCCAATTGTGTCAAAATTAAAGATAATTATTTAACACCTAAAAATTATAAATAAATTTATATGATGTAGATAAGTTTATTATCTTTATGGATAGTATTCATGTTCGAGTTTTCATGATGTTTATCACTAAATTAAAATTAATATTCTTATAATATTTAAGAGAGTGACATGTTGTCACTTTCTTTGGTTTTAATAATAATTAAGTTATTTTCATGGAAAAAAGTCCATTAAATGATTCTAATTCGACCCTTAGGTAAAATGGGTCTACTTTTAGTCATCCAATAGGATTTTGTAGGTGTTAGGTTAATTTTATAATCTTATATTTACCCTTAATTACCTGATTTATCTTTAACTATGACAAATAAAATTTACCGTAATTACTATTCATAATGCCCACAAATAAAAAGTAGCTTATTAACATAATTTGGACCCACTAATTCCAAATATGGAATCCATTTTTTCAAATTCAATACAAAAAAGTTGCAGAAATTAAATTAAAATTAATCCCGTTGTCTAAAGAAAATGGGTTTTTGTTTAAAACATTGCAAAAGATTGAATTGATTTAACCAACGAATCCAAGGTAAAATCAATTCCAATGACATACATTATATTAAATGGTAAAAATATATTCTATTTATATATTAAAACCATTCATTATTATAATTTAATTACATAAATTATTACGATGAAAAAAGTTGTTTTTAATTAAAATATAGCGTCTTTTTACTATTCATTAGAATATGAAAGTTATCAGAATAATATGAAAATTTTATCCAAGGTAAAATTTTATATCCTTATTCAAAAAAATAACTTTATTTTGTAAAATTGAACTGATAAAAATGTCAAAAACCAGATTTAATGTGGGTGCGCCATCAAAAGGCGGCAAAACTGCATTTTTTGAAAAATACATATTTTACCCGAAAAAATTATTTTGTTCTTATACCATGTTCTAGAAAATGTGTAAGATGAATAATAATGTTATAAATTTCAAAATTTAGTTAATACTATTCAAAACGGCTAGTTCATAATAATATTATAATAACATATCGTTGTTTAGTAAAACCTGCTATTGCGTACAACACAGGCTATCGAGGAAGGTCGCGATTGCATGTAATGCAAGCCAAGCCAGGGTTGCGTATTGTGAAAGACTCCATTGTTGTTTAGTTATAAGAGAATCCAACCATTTTTTCATTTATACATTGAATATATATATATACTCAATGTTGCGTAGAATGACTATTATCAGACGAATTTGAAATTGTGTGTCACACAATCTAAGAATAGTGTTGCGTATACTGCAAGCTAATATGGTGTTGCGTATAGTGCAAGATAATCTTGGTGTATCGTACAACAGAAGATATGAAAGAAATTAAAAAATAATATATCCCATAAAATCTCAGGTTATTACATTCAACCCCCCTTAAAATTAATTTCTCCCTCAAAATTCCTCGAGGTTATAAATGTTTTTCTACTTGAAAGTTTCTTTAATTGAAACCCACATCGTAAAAAGGAATACTAAAACTTATCTATAAAAACTAAAGTATGAAATGAAACGGTTACCCAAATAAACTTATCACTGGGTTTCCACATAGGAGAACATAGGTGAAAATATGGATATGGAAAAGAAATATAACCATCATGTTCTGATAGAGAGTGGTAGAGAACATGGCTATGAAAAAACCAACAATCACAAAGCCATATATTTGTGATGATCTAAGGTACCATCTGATTCATTGGATATAAGGTCACTAGGACAACATTTTTGGTTTTCAAGATCATTTCCCTAAAGTTGATGAATTAAAATAAATACTTACACGATTTTGGTACAATCACACTGTTGTTCGTGAAATGAAAAATTTCCACTTCATCCCTTAAAGAAATAAAGTTGAATTTTTTATTCTTGATGTGTAAGAAGATCATGTGATATAATGATGGGTCATTCCATCTGTTTCAAACAAAAGGTTTGAAAAAGTTATAAGTCCATCATGTGGTTAGATTAATCGTATATGGTTCCAAAAATGAACTTATATTTCATATATCATACCGCTTAATAAAATAAAACTAGTTTCTACTAACTAGTGACTTCTTGTAGGCCAGTGGTAGGAGATAAAGGCCAGTCTCACTTCAGTTGTGGGTTCGATTCCCGCAACCTTGTCCGACACGACGGGTTGTTGCCAATCATGCAAGTTATCCTTTTTCTAAAACAATACTATTATAATAAAAAGTTATAGCCTTAAACAATACTATCCATTCCAATCTTTAGGTTTATCCAACATACTTCTTTCCAAACTCATTGTATAAAGAGAACGATTAATAAAAAGTTCATATAACAAGCACGTGAATACCATCATTTATCCCTCGTATATCGTGTTGGTCACATTCCAGTCATTTGATTACCTTAATCATGTATTCTCTTAAAAAATGAATACCCATTGATCCTTAGTGAAAACATGAATGTAGTTAAAAGTTAACACTTTCCACAAACCAAAAATCCTCAAAATTATTTATACTCAAACCATGATATCACTTAGTCCTTATATCAGTAATGAGCTCATGAATATAATCAAACATCTCATTATCTTCTTATCCCTTCATTATGCACATATCATCTACTTTCCAAAAATATCTGAATAACCTTCCATGGTTACCGGTACCATTCAACATATACTTGCATATACTTTAGGAAAAACAATAGTGTAACAATCCTTAGATGATTCTTTATTCCATAGTACCATACATTATTCTTTATAAACATACAATCATTCCACTAACTTATTAAACCACTAGCTGAGATTCATCATTTATTTCATCTCTTATTTCATTTGTAGTCTCTTCATCATTATCCACATAAATACTACCCGTATGACCATGATTATTCTCTTCATGAGATTTTCCCTTAGGGAATTGGTTTGCATAATGCCCACATTTAATGTATCTAATGATTGTTGATGTCGTAGCAATACCATTATCCTTGTCCATGGTGTTAACTGAACCTTTTCCTTTTCACTTATTGGATTTGTGTCCTTCTTTTCCACACCCAAAGCATCTTTCAGTTCCATTGAAACAATCTCCCTGATGCCTCTTCCCACATGATTTACATGAGGGAAATTGAACTTTCTTTCCTCAATGATCATCATGAAACTCCATCTTTCTCTTATTATCTGAGTCGAGAAACTTACCAAAGTTGAGATTATTGATCATATATTGAGATTGCGGATTAGGCATAATAACGATGTTTGGACTTCCAAATCCCATTTCATTTGGTTTCTCATGAAAAATATCATTCCATTATCCATCATATCCTCCATTATCATGAATCTTCCTATTTCCAGCCATTTTCTAAAACCCAAAAAGAATAGTGTGAGAGGAAAAAATCATGCTAGGGAAAACAACATAGTAAAGGGGGAGTACCCTCAATATCTAACATCTTAAGTTAAATTCTATGATCGTTACCATATTTCTAGGACTATATCCTATACGTATACTTATCCTTAGAGATATCCCTAGACATACCTTAGAAATATCTCTAGGGATCTCACTAACGTTTTCACATCCTAGTTTCCAAAGGTTGACTAAACCTTTCCTCTGATACCAACTGTAGCGGTCAGGAATTACTTCCAGTGGACTATAATTTATACTTATCAGGGCACTCCAGGGGCGGCTACACCCCCTAGGCGGGACACACCACCATCCCCAATGGTATCCATTTCCTCATGAAGCCCTTGGGCGGAGAGCCATGCTTCGTCCAATGCTCACATGTGAGAGTTCCCAAGGATCGGATACATTCCTAACTCCTTTGCCTCTGATACCAACTGTAGAGACCCGAAGCTTGATGTACATATATATTACATTACTTTTGCGGAATACATAATACATAACAAAAATAGACACACAAGGGCCGTAACAGTTTAGTGTCTTTGGAAACATGAAACATAATCTTCTAATGGTGGTGAAAGATCTTCAACATCTCTCATAATGATCTTACACTTTTTGTTTCCTTACCTAAAACCATTGTTTTAATCCTGGGGGAAAATAAAACATAAAAAGGGTGAGCTCAAATTCGCAGTAAGGTTAAGCATGGATAAAATAAAACATACCATATACATTTGAACATAAAAAAATGAACATAATGTTTAAAACTCAAAATCATAAGCAATGACTTAAAACATGGAAGTACATAAGGCATAGATCATAATGGAACATGAATCATGATTACATAGCATGGGAATAAAACATGTAATTGTGGATTTTATTAAGCACATGTAATGATTTCCATAGTATCCAAGGCATTACTGCCATGACCATCTTAGTGGACAAAGTCCCTTTCTGAATCGAGTTCACTCCTCCTTTCAGTCCTGTAACACTGAACCAGATTAACTTACCATTCCAGCCATGTCTATCTCATGAGATATAAATCTTTACCCAATTCATTGGAGGGAGATATAGGTCCCACCCATCTCATAATGAAATTATTCTTACTTGTGCCACAATATAAACATACATCATTCATAATAACCCAATAAATAAAATGGGTTTCATAAACATCATCCCATCATCACATAATCCATATAAAAGAAATGGATATCATTTCATAATAAGAAAATTGAAACTGTGTAAATCATAGAGACATGATACTTGAAACATACACATATTAAATAATGTCATCTTAGATGAAAAATAGTTTTGATAAAACACTTGAAATGAATTCTTGAGGAAAATATCCTTTTTTCTTCAAAATCATTTTCTTTTCACAAAATGTCATAAATTTTAAAAGGAATGGATTTTGGTTAAAATAGTCATGAAATATTTTGGAGGAAGCTTCATGAAAATAGGGCTTTATAAAACCGTAAAAATCCTTTCACGCTGTATACGTTAAAAAAACATTCTTCCCGTACTTTTGTCGGAAAAGTCAAAAAGTACCTTGTAGTGTAAAAAAAAGAAAGATTCCTTCCATACCATGGGGTAAAAGTAAAAATGGGTAAAAAGGACTTTAAAAATACATGAATACACTTTTTTAAAACATGTACATGGATGAAATCAATAAACCCAGTAAATACTTACGAATTAGCAATCTCGGATAAAAATGACATTTGCACAATTATCCCTTACCTTAGGTCCGATATGCTTTGTATGGATCCGAACCTCCTGTATAATGATTTAAATAATGTCGTTGACTTATTACAGAATCATATTCATTGTTATGATATCATATATGGTTCACTTATGACTTTATATTACCCATTCTTTTGTTAATTAATATTAAAGTAGCTTTTTGGGTAAAATCGTTTCATTTGTCGTTCGTGTTTTAACTTGTAATTATTCATATGATTACTTAGATCATGGTTACTTAAATCCAAAAATTAAAACATGATTTATAAATAATATATATCCAGAATATACATATATATAATAGATCGATAAATGGAATGAAATACACCATTCATGGAGACGGTAGGCCGTACGTACGCATGAACACTGTTTTCATTTCCTTATTGAATTGAATGGAATTAAGTAGATGACATACATACATATATATATACATAAATCCAGTATCATAATTATGTCATATTTTTCATTATTACTTATTATATATACTTTATAATAATTCATGAATGGTTAATCATTGAGAATGAATCTCATCGCGTCGTGGAGACGGTAGTCCGTACGTACGCACGAGCGATGATATCATTCCCATGATCGTGGAATTGTATTTAAGTGTATGTATAATATTTAATAATCAATATCACTTTACAATAATCATTTATAGTCATTATTTACACCATTATACCCATCCAAGTATGGTGGTGGTGGAAAATAGATTACACCACGGCGTGGAGATGGTATTCCGTACGCACGCACGCGCGGTGATTTCGTTTTCCGTAGGACGGATAAATGGTGAAATAGGGTTGTTTCATACTTATAATAACATTTTAGTATATGAGTTATACTGATGTTATTACTTCATAATGAAACAACTAAATAAGAAGAAGTGGAAGAAGAAATAAAGTTGAAAGAATCGGTAACGAACATTACGTCTTCTTTGAAGCGCCACTTTGATACCTCCTCTTAGGGCACTAAAATTGCCCTTTGAAGAAGACCAGGACCTCTAGGATGTTTCTAGGGTAGTGGAGAAGCTATTTTTTTAGTGTTTGGCCGAGCTTGAAGGCTCAAAGTGGTGTGAGGAAGAGAGGGAGGAGGTGCCCTTTTATAAGGGAGGAGAGGGGCATCTTTGGAATTCTGAAAAATATTAATTTATAATAAATCTAACCCCACTTAAAAATCTCCAAAAATGACTCATATCCAAAGATTAGATGAGATAGCGTTGTAATCTCATCAACCAATCAAATTTATACATGTTAGGAATTTATTTTAAATATTATCAACTTGATTAATCCTTATTTAATCAATTTAATTTTATTTGTGGTAATAACATTCTAAATTTTAAATTATAATAAATAATTACTTATTTGTTGTGAATTGTCCATAATTGGATACGTTATGACATTTTGTACCATATAAATTTAAATTTGTAATTTTTAAATATTTTTGTGATTTTTAAACAATTTTATAATATATTATTTTTATAAAATAACAATAGTTTCAATTTTGACACTATTCATTTATGTGAATTTAAATAAAATATATACAGAAGATATGTTCGAACTAAAAGCTCAAATAGATTCATAAAAGGTCATATGTATCTATAAAATTAGTGGAGCACATTAAATACGTCATATAATATTTATTTTATTATTTTTAAAAACATTTATTTGGTTTATCTTTTAATAAAATAATTACTACATCATTTTTGTATTTTTATTTAATATATGTATTTGTTGCATAAAAATTAAAAATAAAATCCAATGATGAATATAAATATATTAAATCTAATAATAATACTTTTAATAGAATTTATCATCTTAAAATCAGAATATTTAAATTGTTATATTTATTAAATTATGAATGTGACAATTTTGGCATCATTTAAAATAAAATAATATAAGTTTCATAATCATCTTAGTAAGGATCCAAATGGTCAGAATTCGGCCAATGGATGATTAGGGTTTATATATACACTAATAATAGGTTTTGTGCTGATTTTTGGGCCTTTTAATATGTATTAATATTTCAATAAAAACTATATTATTGTTTTTTCACTAAATAAATAATTTTTGCATCCCTATTGTGTCAAAATTAATGATAATTATTTAATAACTAAAAATAATAAATAAATTTATATGATATAGATAATTTAATTATATTTATGGATACTATTCATGTTCGAAGTTTCATGATGTTTATCACTAAATTAAAATTAATATACTTATAAGATTTAAGAGAATGACATGTTGTCACTTTCTTTGGTCTTAATAATAATTAAGTTATTTTCATGGAAAAAAGTCCATTAAATGATTCTAATCCGACCCTTAGGTGATATGGGTCGACTTTTAGTCATCCAATAGGATTTTGTCAGGTGTTAGGTTAATCATATAATCTTATATTTACCCCTAATTACCCAATTTACTTTTAACTATGGTAAATAAAATTTACCGTAGTTACTATTCATGAAGCCCAAAAATAAAAAGTAGCTTATTAACATAATTTCGACCCAATGATTCCAAATATGGAATCCATTTTTCTAAATTCAATACACAAAATTTGCAGAAATTAAATTAAAATTAATCCCGTTGTCGAAAGAAAACTGGGTTTTGTTTAAAAAATTGCAATAGATTGAATTGATTTAACCAACAAAACCAAGTTAAAATCAATCCCAATGAAATACATTATATTAAATGGTTAAAATATATTCTATTTATATTTTAAAAAAATTCAATATTATAATTTAATTACATAAATTAATATGATGAAAAAATTTGTTTTTAATTAAAATATAGTGTGTTTTTACTATTCATTAAAATATGAAAGTTATCAGAATAATATGAAAATTTTATCCAAGGTAAAACTTTATATCCTTATTCCAAAGAATAATTTTATTTTGTAAAATTGATCTTATAAACATTTCAAAAACTATATTCAAAGTGGGTGCACCATCAAAAGGTGGCAAAACTGCATTTTTTGAAAAATACATATTTTACCTGAAAAATTTATTTTGTTCTTATACCATGTTCTAGAAAATGTGTAAGATGAATAATAATGTTATAAATTTCAAAATTTAGTTAATACTATTCATAATGGCTACTTCATAATAATATTATAATAAAATATCATTGTTTAGTAAAACCCAGTATTGCATACAACACACACAATCGAGGAAGGTCACGATTACGTGTAAGGCAAGCCAAGTCAGGGTTGCGTATAGTGAAAGACTCATTTGTTGTTTTGCTATAACAGAATCCAACCATTTTTTCATTTATACATTGTATATATATATATATATACTCAATGTTACGTAGAATGACTATTATCAAACGAACTTGAAATTGTGTGTCACACAATCTAATAATAGTGTTGCGTATACTACAAGCTAATACGGTGTTGCATATAGTGCAAGATAATCTTGGTGTATCATACAATAGAAGATATGACAGAAATTAAAAATAATATATCTTACAAAATCTCAGGTTATTAGATTCTACCCCCCTTAAAATGAATTTCTCCCTCGAAATTCGACGGGGGTTATAAATGGTTTTCTACTTGAAAGTTTCTTTAATTGAAACCCACATCGTAAAATGGAATACCAAAACATATCTTTAAAAGCTAAAGTATGAAATATAACGGTTACCCAAATAAACTAATCACTGGTTTTCCACATAGGATATCATAGGTGAAAATATGGATATAGAAGAGAAATATAACCATCATGTTCTGATAGTGAGTGGTAGAGAACATGGCTTTGAAAAAACCAACAATCACAAAGCCATATATTTGTGATGATCTAAGGTAACATCTGATTCATTGGATATAATGTCACTAGGACAACATTTTTTATTTTCAAGATCATTTCCCTAAAGTTGATGAATTAAAAGAAATACTTACATGATTTTGGTACAATCTCACTGTTGTTCGTGAAATGAAAAATTTCCACTTCATCCCTTAAAGAAATGAAGTTGAATTTGTTATTCGTGATGTGTTAGTAGATAATGTGATAGAATGATGGGTCATTCCATCTGTTTCAAACAAAAGGTTTGCAAAAGTTATAAGTCCATCATATTTTTAGATTAATCATATATGGTTCCAAAAATGAACTTATACTTCATATATCATACTGCTTAATAAATTAAAACACGTTTCTACTAACTAGTGACTTCCTGTAGGCCAGTGGTAGGCGATAAAGGCCAGTCGCACTTCGGTTGTGGGTTCGATTCCCACAACCTTGTCTGACGAGACAGGTTGTCGCCCGTCCTGCAGGTTATTCTTTTTCTAAAACAATACTATTATAACAAAAAGTTCTAGCCTTAAACAATACTATACATTTCAATCTTTAGGATTATCCAAAATACTTCTTTCCAAACTCATTGTATAAGGAGAACAATTACTAAAAATTTCATATAACAAGCACGTGAATACCATCATTTATCCCTAGTATATTTTGTTGGTCACATTCCAGTCATGTGAATACCTTATTCACGTATTATCTTAAAAAATGAATACCCATTGAACCTTAGTGAAAACATGAATGCAGTTAAAAGTTAACACTTTTCCACAAACCAAAAATCCTAAAAATTATTTATACTCAAACCATGATATCACATAGTCCTTATATCAGTCATGAGCTCATGAATACAATCAAACATCTCATTATCTTATTATCCATTCATTATGCGCATATCATCTACCTTCCAAAAATATCTGAATAACCTTCCACGGTTACCAGTACCATTCAACATATACTTTCATATACTTTCGAAAAAACAATAGTGTAACAATCCTTAGATGATTCTTTATTCCATAGTACCACACATTATTCTATATAAACATACAATCATTCCACTATCTTATTAAACCACTAGCTGAGCTTCATAATTTATTTCATCTCATATTTCATTTGTAGTCTCTTCATCACCGTCCACATAAATACTACCCATATGACCATGCTGATTCTCTTCCTGAGATTTTCCCTTAGGGAATTGGTTTGCATAATGTCCACATTTAAAACATCTAATGATTGTTGATGTCTTAGCAATACCATTATCCTTGTCCATGGTGTTAACTGAACCTTTTCCTTTGCACTTACTGGATTTGTGTCCTTCTTTTCCACACCCAAAGCATCTTCCAGTTCCTTTGAAACAATCTCCCTGATGCCTCTTCCCACATGATTTACATGAGGGAAATTGAACTTTCTTTCTTCTATGATCATCATGAAACTCCATCCTTCTCTTATTATCTGAGTCGGGAAACTTACCAAAGTTGAGATTATTGACCATATTATGAGATTGCTGATTAGGCATAATAACGATGTTTGGAATTCCAAATCCTATTTCAATTGGTTGCTCATGAAGAATATCATTCCATTGTCTATCATATCCTCCATTATCATGAATCTTCCTGTTTCCAGCCATTTTCTAAAACCCAAAAAGAATAGTGTGAGAGGAAAAAATCATGCTAGGGAAAACAAAATAGTAAAGGGGGAGTACCCTCAATATCTAAAATCTTAGGTTAAATTCTATGATCGTTACTGTAGTTCTAGGACTATATCCTATACATATACTTATCCTTAGGGATATCCCTAGACATACCCTAGAAATATCTTTAGGGATCTCACTAACGTTTTCACATCCTAGTTTCCAAAGGATGACTAAACCTTTCCTCTGATACCAACTGTAGCGGTCAGGAATTACTTCTAGTGGACTATAATTTATACCTATCAGGGCACTCCATGGGAAGCTACACCCCCTGGGTGGGACACACCACCATCCCCAGTGGCATCCATTTCCTCAAGAAGCCCTTGGGCAGAGTGCCATGCTTCGTCTAATGCTCACATGTGAGAGTTACCAAGGATCAGATACATTCCTACCTCCTTTGCCTCTGATACCAACTGTAAAGACCTGAATCTTGACGTACATAGATATTATATTAGTTTTTCGGAATAATTAATACATAACAAAAACAGACACACAAGGACTGTAATTGTTTAGTGTCTTTGGAAACATAGATCGTAATCTTCTAATCGTGGTGAAAGATCTTCAACATCTCCCATAAAGATCTTCCACTTTTTGTTTCCTTACCTAAATCCTTTATTTTAATCTTGGGGGAAAATAAAACATAAAAAGGGTGAGCTCAAATGCTCAGTAAGGGTAAGCATGGATAAAATAAAACATACCATATACATTTGAACTTAAAAACACGAACATAATGTTTAAACATCAAAATATTGAGAAACGACTTAAAAATGGAAGTACACAGGGCATAGATAATAATGGAACATAAATCATGATAACATAGCATGGGAATAAAACATGTAATTGTGGAATCCATTAAGCACATGTAATTATTTCCATATTATCCAAGGCATTACCGCCATGACCATCTTAGTGGACAAAGTCCCTTTCTGAATCGAGTTCACTCCTCGTTTCAGTCCTGTAACACTGAACTAGATTAACTTACTTTTCCAGCCATGTCTATCTCAGGAGAAATAAATCTTTACCCAATGCATTGGAGGGAGATATAGGTCCCACCCATCTCATAATGAAATCATTCTTACTTGTGCCACACTATAAACAGACATCATTCATAATAATCTAATAAATAAAATGGGTTTCATAAACATCATCCCATCATCACATAATCCATATAAAAAATGGATATCATTTCATAATAATATAATTGAAACTGTGTAAATCATAGAGACGTGATACTTGAAACATACACATATGAAATAATGTCATCTTAGATGAAAAATGGTTTTGATAAAACACTTGAAATGAATTTCTGAGGAAAATATCCTTTTTTCTTCCAAATCATTTTCTTTTCACAAAATGTCATGAAATTCTAAAAGAAAAGGATTTTGTTGAAAATAGTCATGAAATATTTTGGAGGAAGCTTCATGAAAATAAGGCTTTATAAAACTGTAAAAATCCTTTCATGTTGTATACGTTAAAAAAACATTCTTCCCGTACTTTTGTCTGAAAAGTCAAAAAGTACCTTATAGTGTAAATAAAAGAAAGATTACTTCCATACCATGGGGTAAAAGTCAAAATGGGTAAAATGTAATTTAAAAATACATGAATACACTTTTGTAAAACATGGACATAGATGATAGCAATAACCCCAGTAAATACTTATGAATAAGCAATCTCGGATAAAAATGAGATTTGCACAACTATCCCTTACCTTAGGTCTGATATGCTTTATATGGATCCAAACCTCTTGTATAATGATTTAAATAATGTCATTGAATTATTACAGAATCATATTCATTTTTATTATGTCATATATGGTTAACTTATGACTTTATATTACCCATTCTTTTGTAAATTAATGTTAAAGTAGCGTTTTGGGTAAAATCGTTTCATTTGTCGTTCGTGTTTTAACTTGTAATTATTGATATGATTACTTAGATCATGGTTACCTACATCCAGAATGTAAAAAATGATTTATATATAATATATATTCAGAATATACATATATATAATAGATCGATAAATGGAAAGAAATACACCGTTCATGGAGACGGTAGGCCGTACGTACGCATGAACGCTGTTTTCGTTTCCTTATTGAATTGAATGGAATTAATTAGATGACATACATACATATATATATACATAAATACAGTATCATTATTATGTCATATTTTTCATGATTACTTATTATATATACTTTAAAATCATTCATGAATGGTTAATCATTGAGAATGAATCTCATCGCGTCGTGGAAACGGTAGTCCGTACGTACGCACGAGTGATGATATCATTCCCATGATCGTGGAATTTTATTTAAGTGTATGTAAACTATTTAAGAATAAATATAACTTTAAAATAGTCATATATAGTCATTATTTACATCATTATACCCATCCATGTAAGGTGGTTGTAGAAAATAGATTACACCACGGTGTGGAGACGATATTCCGTATGTACGCACGCGCGATGATTTCATTTTCTGTAGAATGAATAAATGGTGAAATAGGGTTGTTTCATACTTATAATAACATGTCAGTATATGAGTGATACTTATGTTATTACTTCATAATGAAACAACTAAAGAAGAAGAAGTGGAAGAAGAAATAAAGTTGAATGAATCAGTAACGAATATTACCTCTTCTTTGAAGGGCCTCTTTGAGACCTCTTCATAGGGCACTAAAATTGGCCTTTGAAGAAGACCAGGACCTCTAGGATGTTTCTAGGGAAGCGGAGAAGCGAATTTTTCAGGTTTTGGGCAATCATTAAGGCTCAAAGTGGTGTGAGGAAGAGACGGAGGAGGTGCCCTTTTATAAGGGAGGAGAGGGGCACCTTTGGAATTCTTAAAAAAATTAATTTATAATAAATCTAACCCTACTTAAAAACCTCAAAAAATGACTCATATCAGATGATTAGATGAGATAAGGTTGTAATATAATCAACCAATCAAATTAAGACTTGTTAAGAATTTATTTTAAATATTATCAACTTGATTAATCCTTATTTAATCAATTTAATTTTATTTGTGGTAATAACATTCTAAATTTTTAATTATCACAAAGAATTACTTATTTGTTGTGAATTGTCCATAATTGCGTACTTTATGACATTTTATACCATATAAATTTAAATTTATAATTTTTAAATATTTTTGTGATTTTTAAACAATTTTATAATATATTAGTTTTATAAAATAACAATAGTGTCAATTTTGAAACTATTCATTTATTTGAATTTAAATAAAATATATACAGAAGATATGTTCGAAATAAAAGATTTAATAGATTCATAAAAGGTCATATGTGTCTAGAAAATTAGTGTATCACATTAAATAGTTCATATAATATTTTTTATTTATTTTTAGAACCATTTATTTGGTTTATCTCTAAATTAAATAATTACTACATCATTTTTGTATAATTATTTAATATACTTATTTTTTGCATAAAAATTAAAACTAAATTCTTAAAATGAAGATAAATCTATTAACTTTCAAAATAATACTTGTAATCGAATTTATCATCTTAAAATCAGAATATTTAAATTGTTATATTTATTAAATTATGAAGGTGACAACTTTGGCATCATTTAAAATAAAATAATATAAGTGTCATAATCATATTAATAAGGATTCAAATGGTAATCAATTCGGCCAATGGATGATTAGGGTTTATATATACACTAATAATAATTTTGGGCAGATTTTTGGGCCTTTTGATATGTATTAATAATTCAATAAAAACAATATTATTTATTTTTCAGTAAATAAATAATTTCTGCATCCCTATTGTGTCAAAATTAATGATAATTATATAATACCTAAAAATTATAAATAAATTTATATGATATAGATAATTTCATTATAGTTATATATACTATTCATTTTTTGAAGTTTCATGAAGATTATCACTAAATTAAAATTAATATACTTATAAGATTTAAGAGAGTGACATGTTGTCACTTTCTTTGGTTTCAATAATAATTAAGTTATTTTCATGGAACAAATTACATTAAATGATTCTAATCCGACCCTTAGGTGATATGGGTCGACTTTTAGTCATCCAATAGGATTTTGTGAGGTGTTAGGTTTATTTTATAATCTTATATTTACCCTTAATTACCCGAGTTACCTTTAACTATATTAAATAAAATTTACCGTAGTTACTATTCATAAAGCCCAAAAATAAAAAGTAGCTTATTAACATAATTTGGATCCACTGATTCCAAATATTGAATCCATTTTTCCAAATTCAATACACAAAAGTTTGAGAAATTAAATTAACATTAATCTCATTGTCCAAAGAAAATGAGTTTTTGTTTAAAACATTGCAAAAGATTGAATTGATTTAACCAACTAATCCAAGGTAAAATCAATGTCAATGACATACATTATATTAAATGGTAAAAATATATTCTATTTATACTTTAAAACCATTCAATATTATAATTTAATTACATAAATTATTATGATGAAAAAAGTTGTTTTTAATTAAAATATACCGTGTTTTTACTATTCATTAAAATATGAAAGTTATCAGAATAATTTGAAAATTTTATCCAAGGTAAAATTTTATATCCTTATTCCGAAAAATAATTTTATTTTGTAAAAATGAACTTATAAACATGTCAAAAACTAGATTTAAAGTGGGTGCGCCATCAAAAGGCGGCAAAACTGCATTTTTTGAAAAATACATATTTTACCTAAAAAATTTATTTTGTTCTTATACCATGTTCTAGAAAATGTGTAAGATGAATAATAATGTTATTATTTTCAAAATTTAGTTAATACTATTCATAACAGCTAGTTCATAAAAATATTATAATAACATATCGTTGTTCAGTAAAACTCGGTATTGCGTACAACACCCGCTATCGAGGAAGGTCGCGATTGCGTATAATGCAAGCCAAGTCAGGGTTGCGTATAGTGCAAGACTCCTTTGTTGTTTCGTTATAACAGAATCCAACCATTTTTTCATTTATACATTTAATATATATATATATATATACAATGTTGCGTAGAATGACTATTATCAAACGAACTTGAAATTGTGTGTCACACAATCTAATAATAGTGTTGCGTATACTGCAAGCTAATATGGTGTTGTGTATAGTGCAAGATAATCTTGGTGTATCGTACAACAAAAGATATGAAAGAAATTAAAAATAATATATCTTATAAAATCTCGGGTTATTACAAGGATATTACAACCACACTGCTAGGTATAATTCCAAGATCTGATACAAAGATACATATCTATATTGTTTCTTTAGTTATATCATAAACTACTATATAATGGAATTTAATATTAAAATAGGAGACTACAGATTTATTTGAGATTATCCATCTCCTTTTGGCACTATTCAGACAAAATACAAATCCTAAATATTTTTTAATATTGTTATGATATTTTATGAAAATAGAATCGGTGTATCACCTCATCAATAGATCCTCATCTCCCCATCTCTCCAATATTATCATATCCTTTGAATATACCAAGTAATAAAGGATAGTCTTAACCACTTCCCAATAGAGCTATCCAAGATTAACTTTGTATCATCTCACTATGGTAAAATCAAATCAAACATTAAGCCTAGTACAAATCATGGAATACATGATAGATCTCACTATTGAAGTATAATTAATTATACTCATTCTATTTATCTCATATTGTGTTTATGGAAACATTTTGTTTGAGTAATTAATTCCACATGAAATTTTAAAAAACCACCAATTATATTTTTCCATATTATATCATTTGAGTACATTTTTTTTGTATGTACATTCAACTAGTATGAACAACCTTTGATATATATATTATTAGATTTTAATCATTAGATTATAGGCTACTACACCTATGTCCTTCATGGATGATCATTCAATTATCCAAGTCTTAATATACTATTAGACTTGAAATTTGTTTCCCATTAATAATATTTCATTAATATATAATAGTTGAAAAATAATAATACTCCCCTATCCATATTTTAGATACATGGATCACTTACATTCTTAATGCAACCAAATCCACTTATATCCTCAAAAAAGTTACAATTTCATGACCGTGATACATCTTCCATTCCATAAATGGTTCTATACAATTTTTAAACGCTTTTATAATTTTTAAACCTCACAATCATCTCTAGTTGTGTCATATATATATATATATATATATCAATAACGAAATTATAATTTAGGGAAGTAGTCTTAACATTCATTTACTAAATCTCACAATCATGAAAGATAATTATTGTAAGTAAAATTAAAATGAATTTTATCATTGATTTTGGAGAAAATGATTCTTCATAGTCAATTCCCTATCATTTTTGGAAACCTATTATAATTAATCCTGTATTATAGGTATTTTATTAACTATCCATGTCTATGATTTTATTTAATATCAATTTTAAACTTATAGTTTTTACACAAGTTGGAAGTCATAACAAAATTAAAAGTAGATTTATTTTTAAATAATCTATTTCAAAATTCAAGGATTATTTCCACACAATAGCTTATTTTATATCTATTGTTTAATTATATTTATGGGTTTTATTATCCTAAAGGAATAATGAGTCACAAAACATGGTGATAATAAAACCATATATTCCTAGTTCTATAGAATTACTTATCGACCTAAATAATAAATTTGTCTCAAGGACTTGTTCTTTATCCACTATTTCTTATAGAGTTTGTTCCCATAATAACTAATGTATATCTAGAGCCTCAACTTCATCAAGGTAAATATTTCTATAAATATTTTCATTGATTTTTTTTCTTTTATAGATGTAAAACTTGTGTTTCTATGATTAAATTTTTATATAAAGGTATATATAAGTAATATATTTTTTCTTTATGATTCCCTTTAAATATGTTACACTTTCCTCACAATCCATGTTTTTTATTTGGTATTATCTTAATAAATAATCATCATCTCCAAATATATTTTTACAATGTTGTGATTTTCATTCCATACCCGAAATTTTATGGAATCCTATCTATCACATTATATGGTACTCAATTTATTGTATGTGACATTTTTCCGATTCAGACATCCAAAAGGATAATGGTAGAGTTACAAGATTCAACATCGATCCCACCATGTCATGTATTGTGTTATTCTACCTTTCACTAACACAATTCCACTAATATTTATAAGTAGTAAGTTGGGAGATTATAATTATCAAGACTTAAACTAAAGAGACACCATCTAGGTTTATTTTTTTTCAAGTGATCCACCCCAATCCTTCCTCCAATATTCTAGGGCTGATGACCATATCTATGAATGAATATCACACACATGGGTGGCTTTTCCTATGAAACCTATATACACCCACATACCTCCATATAGAATATAATAGATAAAAATTTAACATACCCACGAATGTAAAATAAAATACATGTGATAAATATAAAACATCCACACTATATTCCAGATGAATCACTAGTAAATAATGATTGAGTTTATTGATTAACTGTTTTCCTCTAATTCCCTCCTCATATTAGCTTTAACTAAATCTCTCCGCTCACCATTTCTATTTTCATCATTCTCATCATCATAATTTATAGAAATATAATCACTTAAGAGGTAAGTTAAAGGTGAAGTATCTTTATTATTTTATTTTTAATTGTGTTAAACACTCTTATAAATAATTATAAATTTTACCAGTTAATGATTTGATAATAAATTCAATATCTAGGATCAAATTATTCTACATTAGATGTTGATATATCCACAAAATTTCATAATATTATTTCATGATAGATTGAGAGTTTTCTATATTCATTGCATTAAATTTAAAAAATAAATAAATTATTATATAATTATTTTTGCAAGTATACTTTTACTCCGGTTCATCTAAGATATCATTTTTTCCTGACTTGTTTTTCAGGAGTATCAAAAATATATTAAACCATCACATCGAGAATAAGACCTAGAGACAATAATTTCTTATTCTCCCACTTTTGTGTAAAAAATATATTGGTTGTGGTTTGTTTTTTGGTATTCTGAGTTGTTCCATATTTAACATGGAGATATAATATACAACTTTCAATGTTGTTAATATGATGTATATATATTTTAGCTAATTTATAATGATGTTATCTTTGAAAAATAAAAATTTGGTGATGTTTTAAATTGTAAAAAATATATCTCAATGTAATGTATCAACATATAATATTATTAGAAAAATAAAAAATAAATACTTCATGATATAATTGAATTAATTTGGTTTTTATTGACCAAAAAATTAGGATTTGAAAATTGATATAATCACTGAAAAACATTCATGGTCAATACTTTGGTGTTATTTTTAGGAGAAGTGATTTCTATATTCTGTTTAGTTATTATGTTATTGATAAATACATCATTTTATTGTAGTTTTTTTTTCACTAAATTTATAGATTTGGTATTATAAAAGAAAATAATTACAATATATATTTAATAAAAAAATTCATGGTTAGTTTATTTTATATTTTTGAGTTAACATTTACCTAAAAATTAAACAACAACATAATTTTTCTTCATTTTTATTTAATTTTGTTAATAATAAGATGATATATATATAGACGTAAATTCATAAAATTTATAATTATATATATATATATATATCCACTATATGAAACATAAATTAAATTAAATTAGTTGTTTCATCATTTTTTGTGTTATTATTTTGTGGAATCAAATTTTTTTGGTCCAGAAAAGATTATAACAAAACAATTATATTAAAATCAAATTACTATTTTTTAAAAAATTTATATTAAATTTTATGTATTTTTTTGTTACCAAGAACATGAATTACTTTCTTTAGATTTTGAATATTTCATTTAAAAAATATATGTTCGGTTTAGAATTATTGGTTTAATGTAAAATTGATTGATTTTTATTGTGGTTTCTATCTCAAAACATTTAGTTTGGGTATCATTTTTATTAAAAAATTATTAAACAAATGAAATTTAGTTTCTTAAATCTGTAAATAAAGTTTTTATTTTGAATTTCTCTTTATTTAAATATTGATATTTCATTTTAGTTCATTAAAATTTTGATTAAAAAAACAATATTTCAATAGTTTATTTTTTAATACATAAAACATATTTCCCTTTTTAATACATTTTTAGATATAAAATATTTATTATTTAGGAATAGAATTTAATTAATTAATTAATTTATCTATTTTTTATATTTTAGGGTAAAAGATATGAATTTCATTGATTTATGTTCCCAAAAATAATTAAATAAGGAAAAAATATGTTGGAATGACATAATATTTCTTATGAGTTTTTTTAGATTTGGAAGTGATGGTAATACTGAAATTGAAATTTTTAAAGAAATTTTTAGAATTTGGTAATATATATATAAAATATTATTTTTATTACCTAGGAACACACCTTATTATGCAAAGGTTTTAGAGGAGTTTTTTTATTTTTCTATCAATATTTTGATGGGAGAATACGATGTTCATGTTTTAAAAGTAAAATTCAAAGATAGTTGAAGAGACATGAAGTTTATGAGAACATGATATTGAAGAAATTCCTTATTAAATAAGTGAATTAATTTTTTCATAGAGAATATAACATTACAGAAAGTTGGATAACTTATGTTAGTCAATAATATGAGCACAAAACTTCTTCCAATATGGAATATGAAATTTATAAACATATAAATGATGCTTTCAACATTTTAGGGAAACATCATCAATATCAAAACTTATGGTCACAACCAATCGATGCTCCTAGAAATATGGTTGGGACCTTAGGACAACCAGATCAGTAATTCAATGTATCAGTAGGTCATCTTCTTGACATCGTAGGGAAAATGAATAAGAAAAAATTATTTAGAAAAAAATGTATTTAATGGTTTCGTTAAGGATTGAAATCAGGAGGTTTATAGAGGGTGTAAGAAGTACTCCAAACATTATTTTCTACTAAATTTATATCATATAAAACATTATCTTCTTTGAGAATTAATATATAAATAAGGACCAATCCTGAAAATTAAAGTATACACCATCCGAAGCTATCCACATCAAGCCAATATCTTGTCTTTCTTTATTTGAAACACTAAAATCGAGAAAATATCTATAGAAAACCTTTGAATGAATGAATAATGATTAAAATAAAGGTAATACAAGGAGAGTTTACCTTGATTAGTGAGACTTCAATCACAGTAAAAAAAGTTTTAGACTCTCAATAGAGGTGGTTGGAGGGTAGTGTAAGGTCAAAGGGTTGACTAGGATTTGGGAGATAAAGTTGAAATATGTACCAAGGGGAATCTTGACCTTTATTTATAGAGGAACCTAATGACCTCCCACTATTGAATATTGATTTAACTCCACACTATGGTGCCCCCCGATCAAAAGGGGAAACAACATCTATTGAATCCTAAACCCAATATCTCCCCAAATCTATAATATTTTAAATTTCATTTAATAATTTTTTACCAGGACCAAACCATGCACCATGGCATGGTGCATTGAATTTTAGTCCACATAAAACCACCACAACTAGCCACCATGATGTAGGGTTAGTACCCTTATTAATTCCACCTACTCATGAAAAACCCAAGTATGCCTCATCATGACCAAACACCCAATGCCCTATGTGTTTTCCTTTCTCACACTTCCTTTAAGAAGAATTGAATGAAACCATATTGAAGACCATGATGTGGTGTCAAACAACTAAAAATTTCTCCTACCACACACAGTCAGAAACACAACTAATTCTCTACTACTATGCCAAGAGCTATAGTCTCCCGAGGTATTTCCATCCACCCATGTTATACAAAAGGAACTGGAAAACCACCATGCACAGTAAAACATGTATGGTGGTCTCCCAATTTTCGTTAGGTATAACCACCAAGATATTTTCAAAGTGTATCAACATTATTTTCCACCATTACTTGTACAAAGGGAATTTCCATATAGTCCTTTCACATTGAATAATCATCTCATGAAATAATAATGACCACCAAAAGTGTTTCACTGCCTATGGTACACCCAACATTAAATGTCCAAGACCATGATCTCTCCTAAAACATTTAAGTCAAAAAATGGCCAAAATCCAAAATTCAAAAGGCCAAAACCTCACCATGTCCCCCACCACACCCACTAACATGGAGAATTGGAATTCATGATGGAAAAAAAGAGACCCGTATCCTTTGAGAACATAACCAAATTCCCACTTGATGCCTCTAAGACATAGGAAAAAATAGAGGGAAGGGATCTAAAAACCAATGTCCTTATATTAGACACCTCTCAAAAAAATTCCATCCTTGAGAATTTAAAACTGACTCAAAAAGGAGAAGGAAGGTGATTGAACCACCACCAAATGAGATACATCTCAATGATCTCATTAGATCAGAACACCATCAACAAAATACATAGAAAGAGAATATAAAACCACAATAATAATATCTAAAAATATAATCTTTGGGGTGGTACCACTCACATATAATGAACACTATCATCAACACACACAAACAATTAAAATCCAAAAATCCCATAAACAGTGTTAATCTGATGATACAAGGTCAATGAATCAGTACAAATACCAAAAAATAATCTCATAAAAGAAAGATCGAACATTTAATAACTTAGGATATTGACCAGATGTTTGTAACAACCACTCTAAAGTGATATACTCGACACCACCATGCAACCACATAACATAAACTAGAGGAATAAAACACCAATGTAACACCATATATGAATAGTCCTATATACCACCAAGATGCTCCTCAAAGGCTTCATCATTTTAAAATTTCATCAATCCAAATTTGATGTTGTGTGAATCATAATTAAGATACTAGTTAAGACATGACAAGTGAAATATGTCATGAACCTGGGTCATTTGTAAGGGGAAGTGCTAACCAACAAACCATAACTACAAAAAACATTAAAACCTAAAAGACACAATTAAATTGGAACAAATATAACACCCATATTGAAACCTTCTCAAACCATAGTAAAGAGAAACCATTAAGTACACATGATCTACAACATTGAACTATATAGTCCTCCACCTATGACCAAGGGAGTAATTATGATGATCATAAACTACTTTAATTTAATTTTTAATCTCTTGTACCTTCTCTTTCATGTTCTACTCCAATTCCACCATGATAATATCTAACTCTCTAACATAGGACTAGAATAATGAATCCATAATCATATTGGAAAGATAACTTATAATGACCAAGAATTTTATTAATGAAATTTACCCTTCTGATTATATAAATATTTCAAACATGGTAATATTGTGTTATACAAAGCACATGAACCACAAGATAAAACAAAAAAAATTTCATTATATTGACATAGAAATAAAATTTAAAGACTAAATATGGAAATAATAATTTAAATTATTATAATGGGATAACATAGAAAAATAAGATAACTATAAATTGAAACTTTGGATATGCTCGATCCTCCAAAATATTAACACTCATGAACAAAACTATGGCAATAAAATTGAATATTATTATTGCAATATTAATTTTTAATATTGAAATATATATAACCTTCAAATAAAATAAATGTTAATGATGAAATAATGAAATATGATGTGTCTACGGGAAGTAAAGAACCCATATGACCATTATAAATCCAACTGTAGTAATATTAATATAACCATTAGAAATATCATCCTAACCATTAGAAAATTAACAACACCTATTTAATTCAAAAATAATAATTCTTTATCTTATAAAGTGAATACATGGAATATTTATATCATGATACAAGTATATAATTGTTTTAAAAATTGTAAAATAAGTGTATGTATTTCTTATAAAAAATATTTGTTTTATTTTCATTTTTATTACAAAAATAAATATATAAAATAAAGTATATTTTTCATTAAATGGTTTTATAAAATAATATTATGTAAAATTATAATGATAATTAAATTTTTTATAACATGAATAATTTTTCAATGGGTTATAAAAATGATCATAATATTAAAATTGGTATTTTTTAAATAAATAAAGAGTTTATTTAAGAATTAAATTTCTCTTATTTAGATTTGTTTTCATAAAATGTATTTCATTCATTGAATTTCCATGTAAAAAAATTTTTAGGGTTATTTTTTAGTTTTTTTAAGTAGATAAGTTTTTCAGAATAAAAATTTATGGTAAAATACAGTAATCTGGCATATAAGAAAAATACATGAAGAATAGAGTCGTAGATATTGTAAGTCAAAATTAGATTAGACTCACATGTGTTAATTAAAATATATATTATCAAAAATAAACACTTTTGTAATTATTGATCCAAAACAAAGAAGTGATGAATATTATATTAAAAAAATAACCCTCTCCCTCCACTCCCATATAAATACCAACCCTCACATACCCTTCCCCTCTCACCTTCTAACTTATTTAACTGAAAAATTATCAACCGAAAAATTCTCCATATATCTATAAAAATCACTACAGTCATTTTTATCATCAAAATAAAACTCCAAATTCCTTACGGTGAATCCTAAGATGATAAATCCAAAAGATAAAGAAATACCCTCAACTAAGAATTTTAATTTTTTTATTCCTACTCATCCTAAAAAAATGGTACACAACATGGAATGATGAATCTTGTATAATATATATAATATAAATTTATTTTTAATGGAATATCCATTATCCAACCTCTTATCATTTCATTTTAAAAAGGAATTCTGGTTCACAATATGGTCAGTTCACCCCCTCCATAAACAACAGACTTCATTTTTCTCTAGTGCCTTTATGGATGGTTATAGAAATAATATTATGGTAAAATATGATTATAATTATATTATTATAAATTATTTCATGCTATGTAATTTATTAATAATTAGTTAATTAAATAAAAGTGACTCTAATTCATGATGGTCAGTATAACCACCTAAATGAACTAACCATATTGTTATGATGTTTATGCAAAATGATTCATCCTTATATTAATTATAAAACATATTTATTATTGATACCATTTTAAAATATAGAAGCACATGAATATTATTTCATTATTATTATATAGTTATATAACCATTCCATAAAAACATTCACAATTACCTACAAATTAATAAGACCCTAGAACCACGAAACGAAAGGCATTAGGATAATATAAATATAAATGATATCTAAATTAAAATAAAATAATATAACATAAAATATTTATACTAAATAAAAATATATCTTAATAAATTTCATGATAATGTGTTTAATAAATCTAATTTTATTATTCCGTAGGATAAGAGAGAGTGTGGAAAGAATCTTCACACAAGTTAAGGGATATCTCTGAACCACACTTTTTCATTAGGTAATGATTTATCTCTATTTAACTCACTTTAAATCTAAATTATTATTATTTAATTATTTTATATTCTATATATATATATATATGTCTCACAGATATATATCTAGTTTAGTTTATATTTAACTTATGGGGTTGTAAAGTTTTTAATAGTTTCTCTCTTAATTTCATTTATTAAGTAGTGTTGATTAAAGTAAAACTCTATATTTTCTTTCCTCCTTACATGTTACATTAAATGAATATTTTTTAAAAATAAAAGGATTCTATAAATAGTAATTTTTATCTAGAAATCCATTTTGGATCCTTTTTGTTTTATTGAAATTATTATGCTCGAACCCTCTTCAAAGTCTCTTTACCCTTTTCCCTAAAACTTCCCTTAAGAGGTACATTCCCAAAGTTACTCCTACAATATTTTTCACATCATCACATCATATGAAAATAAATTTTAATGTACTATCCTTATATTTTACTAATTAACATACAAAAACCCTTTAATACCTTATTTTAGAGAATCCATTATGATATTCCATCTCATTAAGCTATAATACATGATTATGTAACCCATTTCTTTCCTTGGGTAATTCTTATTTTTATGAATTATGATTGACTTCATTTTGTGGAGACATATGTTTTTTTGTTATGATGGGTGTACCTAGATATTTCTCCAATACTTTGGGTAATGTTTATATCTCATGAGGTGATATGTTTGGGATTATGAGTAAATCTAATCCATGATGGGAGTTTATTCACCACGTTATGTTGTCTTGGTTGTATTCATTAACCTATGCTTATGACATGTTCTATGGTTTTTCCACATCATTATGATTCCATGATATTATAATTAAATATTCATCATATCATGATTCTATATGATTATTAAATATCCTAGCCTTTTTTAATATCATGTTAAACTAGTTGACTTATATATTATGCTCTTTTATGCTTATTCCCTTATTAAGAATTATGGATCACCACTTTTTTATGTATTTCCCAGGTAATCCTATACAATATAAGGATATAAAAGGTATTTAATAGATCATTATTTTAAATAATATACTTTTTTGTATTAGGCTCAATTTAATGTATTATGAAATGTTTCTTGTAAAGATACAACACCTTTGGATCATTGGGTTGTGTTTTGGGGATATTTATGTTACAAGTAATGTAATAATATTTATAAGATGCTTGGGTTGATATAGTTGGTTTCAGAGAAATGTCTAGTTTTATTTGGGGATTATTATAAATATAGACACCTTAAAACCCTAGGGATAAGTCTATTTATAGGAAATATCCTGAAATTTTGGTAAAGTATAGTGTGAGTTGTTTCGAAGAAATGAAATCCCTAGAATGATACTACAAGTGAATGTGGATCTTACATGGTTGTAACTATGGATTACCACCCTAATTGTATAATTGAAAATTAACTCGACCTATACCTAGTGTGTGAAAGAGAGGCCTTTCTATACACTTGGTTTGACACTCATAGGGGACATTTTATAAAAAATTAAGAAAATATTTATAAACCACTATGATGGACATGAATAGATTGTTTGGTTATAAATCATACAAGGAAATTTAAAATGGATAACCTAGATTGAAACCTAGAGACACATATTCTAGGATATATGTGTGATTTATATGTTATTACTTCCATGATCAAATTTTCCATTTTTATATCCTTATTAGTTTAGGTATTCTCATCAACAATTTTCCATTATTTTAGTTAATGGTTGGAAATAGGAGGAACCATTCTAGAAACCAATGTGATAGGAAATTTGGTGATTTCTATAACAATATAGATTAACTAAAAGGATAAAAAGTAAGACATTTTGTGTTTATGTCAAACCATCTATCAAAAAGTTTGATTAGAAATGAAAAAATAGTTTATTTTACAATCCCGTAAATGAAGAGAAGGATGTAGTATCATAGAATTTCAGGTGATAGAGTTGATAATGAAAATAAGATTCAATTTTCCAAGTGTCAAAATGGGTGAAGAGGAACCAAGGTAAATGTATTAAATTAATTAAAAAATGATTTATATATTGCAAATGAGGGTATAGAGAGCATAATTGATGAAAAAAATGAATAGTCTAGTTAAAAAAAGGTAGTGAAATATAGTTCATCCTAAGGAACCAGTAATAGTATAGTGTCATAGATGTGGGAAACATGGGAATTATCCAAGTTAATTCCCTAATCTAATGGCTAAAAAGGATTTTAAGAAAATATAATCTCTATAACAAGGGAAAATTGAGGGGCCCATAATATGATGATTACAAATATGGAACATCATAATAAAGGCACAATTATCCACCACTTTAGAGTTGTGTATGTCTTTTTGAATTTCAATTCATGCCAATCTAGTATACCTTGGAAGTTTCTTAAGAGCATCGAGTCACTAACCTAAATGTTTTTATATCTTTGGTGAGAAATTGTATGATTAATACATCATAAGTTTATGTTTATATTTATATAATTCTTACACATCATATTATTCTACCTTTAATAGAATTTGATATTGTTCTGGGTATGGATTTTTTGTCCTTACATAAATCCAACATACAGTTTCATGAGAGAGAGATCACTCATCACTTCTAAAGTATTCCTTTGATTCTATTCATGTGTAGGGAGGAGAATGAATCTACATTGGAAATTATTATCAATAATAGATATTATTGTTCTTATTAGAAATCATATATATCTCAAATGATTGAGAAAAAATGGAATAATAATTATCAATGACATGCCCATTTTAAGGGACTATACTAATGTATTCCTTGAAGAGTTGTTTGGCCTTCCTTATGACTAAGAGATTGAGTTCTCAATTGAACTTATTCATATTTATCCTCCCATATCTAACACTTTCTAATAATTTATACCATTTATTTTGAATAAATTAAGAATATTTTAGAATAGAATCTATAAAAGGGTTGTGTATTCCTAATTGTTTCACCATGAGGTGTGTCAGTCCTCTTCATTAATAAGAAGGACTGGTTAATACGTCTCTACATTGATTATCATGAACACAAAAAAAATCATTATAAAGAAAGAGTATCCACTACAATAGATTGATTACTTGTTCAATAAATTACATGGGGACCAACACTTCTCTATGGTGGTCCTTCGGTCAGGATACCAGCAATTAAAGTTGATGAAGGAAGATATTCCCTTGATTTCCTTTTGAATAATGTATATACCACATGAGCTCATAGTGTTTCCCATAAGACTCAATAATGCTCAAAAAATCATTATGGAATTGATTAATTGTGTCTTTATATATTACCTAGAGTTTTTTTTGGTAGAGTGTATATATGATATTCTAATATAATATGAAATAAATGAGGGACATGTGGAGAATTTGATTTCTATGACAAATACTTTGAGAAAGGATAGGTTATAATCAATTTACAACAAATCTTAGTTCTAAATGGAGGTAGTATAATTCTTAGGGAATGTTTTCACCAACAAAATGATACTATGGAACCTTATAAGACAAATACAATTGAGTATTGGCCTATAACAACATTTATAATGGAGATTTATAGTTTCTTTATACTTAAAAGTTATTGTTGATGTTTTTTTATGACCTAATCATTTTTAAAACCCACTAACCCATAAGACTCAAAAGGGTGAGATTTTTCTGGATATATTAATATGAAGTGAGATTCAAGGAATTGAAAAAGCGAAATATCACCACACCAATACTCACTATAACCTCAAGTGGGGGAATAATATGGTATATATAGATGAGTCCAAAAATTTATTAGGGTATATATCAGTAAAAAATGAAAAAATGATATCCTAAACCTCAAGAATGTTGAAATCTCTTGAGAAAAACTACCAAATGAATGATCCAGAGTTAGCTACAATGATATATAGATTTATTATTTGGAGATATTATCTCTGTAGGGAGAAGTGTGAAATATATACAGATCATAAATGCCTCATGTATGTTCCCAAACATAAAAAGATTTATATGTTCCATCAAAGATGGTTAGATCTGATCAAGGTTTATGACTAATAAATCCACTATTATCATATAAAATAAAAGAAAGTGGTAGGTTATCTAAGTAGAAAGGATCATATAACGTTATCAATGATTATAATTAAGAAGGATGTGATCTTCATAGACTTGAAAATATGTACATGATCATTATAATGGAAAGAATGTCATAATTAGTTTAAAAAATTATTTATCATCCATTTCATATTGAGAATATAATGTATTCTTAAAGATATGATTTAGAAATATTGAAGAAGGTGGAATCTATAAGAAAGGGAAATCGTTAGAGTTCAACTTTTATGAAGGTGCTATAAAATTTGGGTTATTAATTTGTGTACCATCAAATACTGAGATAAATAGGAATCTTTGTAGTGATTTTTATAGCTCAACCATCTCCATCCACATAGGGAATATGAATATTTTTCAAGATATATAGAATAAATATTGGTGGGGGAAATATGAAAAATGAGATTCCATAAGATACATAAAAGTGATTTGTATGTCAACAAGTGAAGGATAAAAGGTAAAATTTTAAATGGATAATGCTACCATTACCCATACCCACATATAAATGAGACAACAACACTATGTATTTTTCATAGGTATTTTAATGACATCCAAATGGAATAATGTCATATGGGTTGTGGTGTATTGTCTTATAAATGCTTCTCACTTCATTGAGATTTGAGATGAATTCCCAATTGATAAACTTGTGATGATATACATTAGGGATGTATTGTGGTTATATGGCAAATCACTATCTATTTTATGTGATCTAGATCCAAGAGTTACCTCTATGTTGTAGAAAAATCTACAACATACTCTAAATAATGAGTTAAACTTCAGTACATAAAATCACCCAAAAACTGGTGTCCAATCTGATTATACTATCTATACAATTGTATACATGTCAGTATCTTACTTGATGGACTTAAAATTATATTTGGACCAACATATTTTTCTAATTGAGTTCTTGTAAAATAATAGTTTCAACTCAAGAATCCAAATCCTTATGAATCCCTCTATGGGAAAAAATATATAACCCCAGTATGCTTGGAAGATGTTGGAAAATTAAATCATATAGGACCAAAAATTTTCAAATAAATGATATAAAATTTTAAGAATGTTAAATAAAACATTAGGCATGTTCAATATTGATGAATATATTGGATAATAATGATTGATGAGACTTTGAGTTTGAGTTCAGAGATAAAGTGTTCCTGTGTATATCTCATTAGAAGAGAGCTATGAAATTTGGGGATAAGGTAAATCAATGTAAAAAATTCATTATCTCCTTCGAGATCCTTGATCGCATTGGATATGTGGCCTATAAACTATAAATCCCACCAACCATATCTCAAGTACATGATTTTTTCCACATATCCCTCTTGGGAAAGTGTTATTACCCATACCTGATCTAAGTATCACTGAGAGTGGGATGGGTTGAATCTCTGATATATTTTTATTTTATGTTTCCTTCCTTTTGAAACATACTTCACCTCTGGTTAAATATTTATCACTTTTCTAAAAACAATACAGTCACACATCACCAGAACAGAAGAATTTTTAAGGTTCACTACTCAATAATAGTAGCTATGTTTTTGATATGGTATAGAAACAATCTAATACCACCCAATCCAACAGAAATAAATACTTTTTTGTGAATACTACAAGAAGAATTTTCCATTATAGTCATGTATCACTATGTTCAACACAACATTTCATGTTCATCAAGTATAATAAAATGGTGTAATCAATTTTTTGTAACAAGTTAATAAAGTTTCACCAGTATCTTCAAATCATATTACGACGCTGCCTTATCATGTTTCAAAAAACATTAACATAAAATAAATTCTTTACTTTCTTATTCAATAGATGGTATGCACTTATATAGGATTTTTAATTCTACTCAGTCTGATACCCATGTCTGATTCCTCAGAAAGATTGATCAGTCTGAAAATATATGTTTATCATAATACCACTGAAATATTATAAAATTATTCTATATTATTATGTAAACATTATTCCAATTTCACAGTCCAATGAATCACTGAATACGATCTCCGTTCTTATTATTCTATTGTCCATTAAACTTTAGTAGGGATGCTTGATCTAGAAACTCCTTCTCACTAGAACAATTCATCACTATCTCTTTCTCTCTATTAATCCATGAACATCACATGTTTTATAGTGTGAAATTTACTTTATACTCTTTATAGGTGTTCCAAATGTGATTTAGAATGGAATTTGAAAGGTTTTTCAGCTTAATCAGATTTCTAAAAACTCAAATTTCCCATTCATTTTGGATATATCATTGAATTCTTTAGTGGTTATCAACTATTATTCATTCTTTTTTATCCTTCTCGAATATTCTCACAACTTCAACTCACATAGGACTTTATAATAATTCTTCAATGTACTTCCAATTGTTATTCCAATTTATTTATTACGATGAATACATTTGATTTCTATTATTTTCTTGACCCACTTTATATTAAATCAGAACTAAAAACTTGTCATTATGATATTCAATAGAAATTGAAAACAATATTCTCATTTTAATTCTCTATTAAAAAATTTAGACATAAACATTGGAAACTATTATTCCATTAATATATTTGCATCTTATAAAGATTTCAGCAGTTCGTGGAAGCATATTAGCATCGTCTTCAAAATTATTGAACAAACATTTTATCTAAATTCTTCAAAATTAAATATCTCATTTAAATCACTTTTAAAACTACTTTAATCAATTATATTTTTCTTTTTTTCCTTAGACTAAGTATTTTTCAACTCATAACCTTATTAGTCTCAGTCCAATCTTGTTGAACTAGTCTTTGGTTCACTTTGTTGGATCAATGTCACATCTAGTCCAACAGTCAACACCATATATCATCCAATGACTCTTGACCCATTTGATATGTCATATCAGTGCTCTAGACTCAATTGAAAAAATTCTACTTGAAGAAAATGATTGAATACATCGTTAATATTCACATGGTTTATCATACTATGTATTCCTTATGAACTTTGGTCTCGAAAAACTCAACTTATTTTTTATTCATTGGTCCCAATTCCTTCCAACAAAACAATTCTACCTTTGATTGATCAGCGGCACACCACATCCCATTGACCGATATTAGCAGCTTCATCTTTAACAAATTCTTACCTTTCCTGATTACATATCATGCCAACTTCTATATATAAGTATTTATTTCTTATTTCTCTTTGGTCTAACTAAAAACTAGAATCTTCGTTTTCCCATATTACAAACAAATCAATCAAAGGCTTAAAAAAATTGTTTGATTATGTCACACAGATGAGATGAGACAAAAAAATTACTTCACAAACATTCTTCTTCTAAAAACATCTACTTGTATGGTTACTTCCTCAAAACATTAAGAATGTTTAGGTTTTTTCATAACATCGTCCAACTTATAATATAAAGTATTGTAACTTCCCATCCATTTAGAAACAACTTTATTTCATACAAAGCTTCAATATGATTGGAAATACTTGTTCTCCTCATTTCCTATATATGGATTTAACCACAAGTTTTCTAGAAAACTTTTGATATTTGAGAACTATAAGATCATAAAATAATTAAAATATTTTCATCGGATACATGAATTTTTCAATAGACCTCCTCATTATGATAGAGCCTTCCATTCCAGACTCAAGTTGAGTACGATGAACCTTTTATCCTAGAAAATTTATTCACAATCTTATGGAAATATTTAGGCACTCTGCGTCTAATATTATGATTATGTTGATGAGTATGATTTCCAACTTCTACAAAGTGATGTGATTTAATTTCCATGAAAACAAAAGACAATAAATTTGTCCCAAACTTATTTCAGCTTCCAAAAATATTTTATTTTCATCATGGTCTCAATAATCCCTCACTTTGAATTGTTCATCCAAACAAGGATCATAAATCACTGAAATTTGTAACATCATGTAATGTATTACTTATCAAAAATTTTAATATTATGTGTGCCATATTGTCCAAAATTAGTGGCTCATGAATCTTCTTATATTTTTCCTTGCATATTTCTTCACATATTCCTTTTACCTATTCATAAAAGTTTCATATAACCACTCCAGCAGACTAATAGAATAGGTCACACACTTACATGATATGTTCAAATATTCCCCACAACCCCCCCTATATACTAGCTTCCTCAAATTTTTTTAACACATTTCAATGGATAGATTTATCAAGAAATCACCCCATTAAAAACATTACCCAAATAGTATATGATATAGTTTATAAAAACACATACCTTAACCTTGATGAAAAAGAGGTTGGAATACCATATTCAATCTTATTTTGAATAATTATCCCTTTAGTAATAATTTTATTAAAATGTCATCAAATTTTACTAGTGTAGGGAAATACTTCAACACTAATTCATTCTTCTTCAAACTCACTTTGATGAATTGGTAATTTTTGTCAATATGATTTGAATGATAATTTTGTACTGGGTTTCTTTTAAGGTTCATGGAATGTTCATTATCACAAACCAAGGGAAAATGTATCTTTAAAAAAACAAATAAGTCTTCTAACTGATAATTCATACATAGAAGTTGGGTAGTAGCTTGAGTGGCAGAAACATACTCTGCTTCAGTTGTACTCATATTAAATAAGTTTTTTTCCTTATTATAAAAGTTGCACAAATTTTACCCAAAAAGAAAAATAAACCAGATGTAGTTCTTCTACCATCATTATTTCATTCCCAATAATCATCTGAATACCCAAACAAGATTATATTTCCTGATCTATCATACCTAATTCTGATTTTTTATGTTCCTTTGATATATCTGAGAATTATTTTTCCATCCAATAAATGTGATTATTTTAGATATACAATAAATCTTGCACATAAGGTAACAATATAAAAAATTTAATATCTTGAGGCAGTCAAATAGAAGAAACATACAATTAGTTTTTGAAACTATTTAGAGTCAACTTCCACACCTTCTCCATCTTAATTCAACTTGGATCCCACAAAACTTCATCTGGAAATTGGTTTCAAACATTTTATTCCAAACCTCTTAAGAATTTACTTAGAATAATTATCATGAGAAATAAAAGTATGTTTCTTATTTTGTTAAATTCGTAACCTAATAAATTATTCCATTTCACCCAGTATAGTCACTTAAAAAACACTTTAATATCTTTAAAAAATCTATCACATTTTCTTTCATCATTCATATAATAGATAATTTCAACAAAATAAACATATATATTCGGGGATATTTTTTGAATTTCTTTAATATATATTATTATGAACTCTTCGTTTCTAAAAAATCATACTTGTTAAAATAGTATCTAATTTGGAAGACGATGCCCTCAGACCATGTTTTATCCCAAAAATGTATTTCATGAAATTACACACATAACTTTTATCCTTACCAACAAAAAATCCACATTGTTGTTCAATATACACTTATTCATCAAGATACCCACTCAGAAATTTAGACCTCACATCTATCTAAAATATTTTGTAATTTTTTTTGAAGAAATAGAAAGGAAGATTTAGATTGTTTCTAACCTTTCCATTGGAGAAAAGGATTCATCAATGTCAATTACCTCTATATGTGAGTAAATTTTTCAAACTAATATATCTTGGATTCTTATCACTTCACCATATTCATTCATCTTATTCAAGAAAATACACTTTGAACCTATATCATTTTTGTCTTATGGTTTCAGTGTGAGTTCATAGGTTTCATTTTTTTTATCCGATCCATCTCTTCATTCATAGCTTGAAACCATTCTGGATGCTTAAAAACATCATTCAAAAAATTCAGCTTAACTTTTGAATAAAATTATCTATGTGTGATTATTTTATATGTTCGTCTCTTTTAAAACTTTTGATATTGATCACACATTATGTGTTGAGCTTCCACAATTTTTCTCAACCAGGGATGAGATTTTCAAGATTCTTCCATATCACATGATATATCTAAGTCTGATTCTTTTATTTAAGTAGGATTAACATTTTTAACATCCTTATCATAATTTTTAACAAATATTATTTCTTACTGTTCATATAACATATATAAAAGAGTTCATTTAACATATTCCTCATCATTTTCCATAACCTTAACATCAATAGTGTCAAAAAATCATCAGATATCTTTGTTAAAATATCTATATTTCCTTTATTTCGGAGCATATCCAAGAAATATTCAATCTTTACCTCTACTCAAACATTTCAAGGTTTCCACCATTCTTATTTGTGATTCATAGACTCCAAAAAACTTATAAGTGTTTCAAGCATGATGTTTTTTCATAAAACATTCCATATGGATTCATATCTAAATTTGGAATGTAGAAACATCAGTTTTTAGTATAAACTATTGTTCCCTTGGATTTCCTCCAAAATTAATGAGAGAGACCATGTTAAAGTAATATAGTTCATCTCATTTGAACCGAACATATATTTTAACTTTCTGCAACATTATTTTTTTGAGGAGCGTATGGTGCACTGAACTCATGAAAAATTATATACTTATATAGATAACGATAAAACTCTCCATTCAAATATTCACCACCATTTTATGTTCTAAATATCTTCACTGAATACTCACATTCCTTCTCAGTTTTCATCTAGAAACTTTTAAATAGATTCAGAGTATTTTAATTATGTTTCATATACATAACAGAAGTAGTGTGAGTAATTTCATCAATGAAAGTAATGAATTACGTATCTCTTTGAGATAATTGTTTTCTTTTTGGAACACATATATCAGATTGAGAATGTTCAAGGGGACATTTTAAAAAAAATCAACTTTATTATGCCTAAAGTTTGTAATATTTTCTTTCTAGAAAATTGTGTTTCACCAATCTCTCTGTCATCAAATATATAGAATTCTATAGACATTTTATCACTTTCTTAAATTTCTCATGTTTCTATGAGACATGTGCCCCAACCCTTTATTCCATAATTGATTCTCTTATAACATTCCTATGTAACAAGAGTTATAAACATCACCAACTTAGAACTTGTTTTCTTTTGTGTGTTGGAATCCCCATCTATCATTCCATATTCCAATATTTTTACAAAAAAACCATATTTTCTAAAAATGACATTTTCCCCTCATCAAAAAGTCATGAAACACTTTGCTGGTTGTGTTTCAGCACATAAAAAAATATTTCTTATATTGTATTTTTTCGTCTACAATGTTGTTTGATCTAGAACATTTTGTTTTGAGAGAAAATTCATTGCCACATGTTATTTTTCCTTTATTGAAATATTTTAAAATTTTAAAAAATAATATTTCTCCTCTAATATGAGAAGAACAACCACTATCCATGATCCAAGTTTATTATCCTTTTTATTATTTTTGAGAAGTTCATAAAATAAGGTATTTTTCATTCCCATTATCTTTCTCTATATCTGGCTTTTCAGAATTGTTATGAATATTTTGTTGTGATTGTAAAAATATTAGACAATACTTTTCAAGATTTATAGGCTGTTCATATATTTCAAAAATAGTTTCTATATTTTGGAACCTATTTTCAACTTTTACACAGTCTGTCTTAGGTTCTTTCAAAACATCATTCTCGTACTTCATCCTTTGAGAAGATTGGATGCCCATCAAACTTATTATTCTGTTACTTTTGTTATAGTTTTAATACTATTGTTTAATCCAACAAATATTTTCTATATGTCCAAATTCACCACAACACTATCTGTTTCCATAGAAAGAATATTCCCCTCTATAACTTCTATACATGTTTCTCAACCACCTTATTATCTTTATTATCAAAACATTGTTGAACACAAACCGTTATGTTATCAAACATAATCATATTTTCAGATTAGTCTCCCTTTTATCATTATCTAAACAATAAGTAATATAAACACTTTTAAACCCATAATTTTAAGAAACTTCTAGCTTCTCCACTTTGATGGTTTTTTCAACAAATATAAATTTACTATATTTATTCTTCTTATAAACAATTTCAACTCTCTTCTCAGCCATTGAAGGTATCTTTTTGTCCTTCCCATGTTTACCCTTACTGGATATTTCACCAATTTTAGAGGTATTATTCTTGAAATTTGTAACCCTATTATGAAAAATATAATGTTTATATTGGACAAGTTCCAACTCTTCTTATTTTTCCTTTAACTTTAGTTCTGTATGTTTATTCTGATTCATTTCATTCTAAATTGATTTCTAAAAATAATCAATATCTTCCAGTAACATAACATTCTCATCAAGAAATTGGTTTGCCTCTTTATTATAGAATATTTATTTTCCAATTTTCTTATTTCCTTCTCTAGTATTCCAATCTTTCTTAGACCTTATTTAGACTCTTTTTTCAGATGAAATTCTAACTGAGTTTTTTCATAAGGACTGTTTCTTCTAAACTCTTTTCTATCCATTATTACAATGAAAGTATTATATAAAGCATTCTCATTAGACTTTTCAGGTTCATATTCCCTATATTCATCTTTATCATATTTAGACAAAAACTTCTCCTTTTATATTTTCATAATTTTTTATCTTTCCTTCTGGAATAAGATTTATCTTTATCATAATGTTTCATCCATAATCTTTGGGGCCTTCTTTTTTTTCATTACTATCTTCATAATTCTTTATTCGATGAAAATTAGTGCAAAAATAACAACATCACTATATTAAAAAATATAAAGGGAATATTATCTTATATTAACCTATATCTCTCTTTATATTTTCAGAATATAAGGATTAAAATTTATCAAGATTATTGAATACCACTTTTTCGGAATCACAATCTCTTGTTTCTTCTTCAATAATCTTCTTAGAATTTTTTTTCATGGTAGACTTGAAAGAAATTTCTCTACAAACTATTGTTTTTTCCCATTCATAGACCCTCTTTTATAATTTCATAATTAATGAGGGTACTATGAAAATCATCCAGAGATAATGTTTGTGGATCTCTATATCCCAATGAAGAAACAATTGAATCAAAATTTCCAAGAAAAATCACAATATATTTTAAAAAATAATAGAATCTTATTTATTTTCAAAAAGGCATCTAATATTTGTAAAAAAGTTATTCTCCCTATTATGTAAGACGCAAATGGATTCACACTCACTCATATTGAGATATTCATACTTTGGCCTCCATATTTGTAACTTGGATATAATCATATTTTTATTTCCTTGAAAAATGTTCTTTTTCTGATCCCAGAAACCATTAGTAGTGGAAAATCCCTTCACTCATAGAACTCATGTTCATAAAGTGTTGAGAATAAATACTTCTTAGATCTCTCATCATTCTGAAGATTCTTCTTATCAATAGATGAAAGAGGAATTTTGTCAACAATAGAAGGTAATCCATCTATTTCAGCTTCAAGAACTTCTTACCCAGGAGATATAAGATAATGCAACATTATATATTTCTAGATTTGGCAGTTCTTCCCATTGAAAATTGAAAGTAGCTTACTATTCACACTGTTCAGATTCTCCATCACATCTTTAATTTAGAAACTTCAGCAAAGAGTAAATAAAGGGAACCTTCCCTCTAATACCAATTGTTACTACACAGGCATGATATAAGTACCAATAAGAGTTGGGGGGTATGAATAAGTGATATCTTTTTCATTTATGTTTCCTTCCTTTTAAAACAACATTCACCTCAAATTAAAGATTCATCACTTTACCGAAAACAAAACAATCACACATCCACAGGAACCCAAGATTTACATGGTTCACTACTCAACAAGAGTAGCTGCGTCCTTGATATTTTTTGGAAACAATCCAATTCCCCAAAATCAACTAGAAAAGAATCCTTTTGTGTATATAGAACATGTATAATATCCCCTTAAACTTGTGTAGGAATATTTTCAATACAATAATTCATTTGATTTAAGTTGAAAAAAATGATGTAATATGATTTTTATAAGAAGTTAAGAAAATTGAACCATTTTATTCAAAACATGTTACTGTACTACCTTTTCAACTTTCACTAAATAGAAACTTCAAAAAAAAATCTTCTATTTCCAACCATGAAGTAGGTAATAACTTATCTAGACATTGTAATGATACTGAGAATGATAACCCAGTCTGATTCTGAAGTCTGATATCTTATTATAGAAATATATGTTAATCAGAATACTATTGAAAAAATTATTAACTACATCTATCTAAATTTGGAAACCACAATCTAACTTCCCAGTCGGATGACTTGCTGAATACGATCTTCATTATTCTTTTTCTTTTATTTGTAAAACAACCACAATAATTCCTGATCCAGGAACTCCTTCTCACTAGAACACTTCAACGCTCTCTCATTCTCTCTCTTTACTAGTAAAAAATACATGATTTAGAAATTAAAATGAAAATCCAACTATTTATAGGTGTTCTAAATTTGGTTTAGGTAGGAACTTGAAATATTTTCCCACTAAAAAAACTAAAATTTTCGGTTGATTTTGGATACTTCTTTCACTAGTTTAGTGATTATCAAATCTTTTTCATTATTATTGAACCATTTTGAATATTCTCGCTGATTTAGTTAGCTTCTAACTTTTTAACCATTCTTTTATTTTATTTTTATTTTCACGTCAAATTTTTATTAGGATGAAGACATTTGGTAACTCTTATTTTTTTGACCCACTTGCTAGTACATCAGAACTGATGAATTCTAATTACAATGTTCAATACCAAATTAAAATAATCATCTTATTCAATTGTTCCATACCAAATTTTAGACACAATCTCTGAAAACCATTCTTCCATTAACACAACCAAAACATCTAATGATTTCTTCAATTATTTGCATCAATTCAACATAAGCATAAAACTACATTGAAAAACATTTTATCTAAACTCTTCAAGACTCAAGCTGCTCTTGAAAACACTTTTTAACGGATTTAAGTAGGTAAAAATTTCTTCTTTTCCTCAGGTCGATGATTATGTGTCCAATAACCTTATAAATGATCGTCCATACCAGATGAATTGGTTAATGCTTCACTCTATTGGATCAGTGTCACCTATATTATGATGGTCAACACCACATATAATAAAATGAATATTAACCAATTTGATGATTCATATCAGAGCACTTTACTCAATTAAAAAACAATAAAACCTAATTAAAATGGTTAATTACATTGTTGATCTTCACTTGGTCGATCGGTCTCTGTCTTTTTTAAATGCATCTGTCTTAACAAACTCCACTTATTTTATTTTCTAATTACTCCTAACACCTTCCATCAAAATAATTCTTCCACTGATTGATTAGTGGAAGACCATGTTTGATGGACCAATATCTGTAGGTTCGACTTAAACAACTTCTTTACTTTTTCTTATTACAGTTCATGATATATTATTTCTCATAAGATTAGTTTCTTTTGGATTTTTGGTCTGACTAAAAAAACATCTTCCTAATATCACATTACAAAAAAAGCATCACAACCTACACACAATTCTATGTCCAATGATCTCACACTAATGAGATGAGACCAATGAACATTGACTTCAAAATTATTATTCTTTTAAAAACATATACCTGTATCATGACTTCCTCACGACTTTAAGAACATTTATGTTTGGGATAGAATCATACGACTTGTAATGGAAATTATTTTAACTTCACATCCTTCTAGAAACTTATTTCTTTCATACCAATCTTTAATCCAATTGGAAGCACTTCTTCTCACCCTTTCCTTCATAAGTATTACATTACATGTTTTCTAGAAAAATTATGATTTATGAGAACTACAATGTTAACAAAAAACATCATATTTTTATTTGATCCATGGAGACTCCAATACACTTACTCAATATAATCAAACATTGATTTCAAACTACAAGTTAGTATAATTAACCTTTCTCCCACAAAAAATCTCCACAATCTTATGTACTTTCTTAAGAATTTTTCATATGATATACTAATTACGATGGTGAGTCTGACATCCAATTTTTATGAAGTGAGGGGATTTATTTTCCGTAACCAAAAATGAAAATAGCTTCAGTCGAATCGTATTTCAGCTTCTTAAAATATCTTCTTACCAACTAGGTACCAAAAAATTACATAACATATCCATCAAATTTACTCAATCAACGGCTGGTATAGATGTAGCATGATCGTTATTCTGAGGCGTATCTGGTGAAGGTATTAGACCATAGAGACTATCTTCTATTCCATAAGAATTCATCCTAAGTCAATATATAAGGGTGAAACCATAAATATGTGGAGCTGACATAGTAACTAGAGGAATTGATGACGCTAATGTAACCTCACATGTTTCCACCTTAGTATGTAAAACAAAAATCTAAGGTTGAAATTTCTTATGGGGGAATAATGCAATGACCTAGAATTTTATCAATGGAATTTCTACTTATGATTATATCATGTGTCTAATTTTTTATTATATAATTATATAAATCACATGAACCACATGATAGAAACAACACTATTTTTATTAGATTGACTTAAACCTAATAGTCAGAGAATAAATATGACCATAATAATTGAAATTATTGTGATGGTACAAAGAATAGAAAATAATATAACTATAATATGAAAATTTAGATATGCATGATCCCCAATAATAAGCTAACTCACGAACAACATTATATAAATGAAACAAAATATTAGTAATGAAATATTTATTTTGAAATTTTAAAAGTGTAAAACATTGAGAGAAAAAAAATTAATGAATAATGAATGACATTTTATTCATATATTGAAAGTAAGGAACTCGTAAGACTGTTAGAAATATGACTGTTATAATAGTTGTCTAACCATTGGAATAATATTATAACCATTAATAATAGTAACATGATACTTATAATAGTAAACTCACCTATGTAATTATAAAATAATATTTAGGTATCTTATAAAATGAATATATGACACATTTATATCATGATACTGGTAAATAAATATTTTAAAAATTATAAAATACATTTAATTTTCTCAATCAAAACATAAAAATATGGTTAGGTTGATGTTTTGGTTTTTTTCTAAAATATATATATTGTTTTTGAATAGTAAAATATAGAAAAATATAGTTATTTGAATTATAATAAAAACACACACATAAATGATTCATGGATGAGGTAAGTTAAAATTTTCTTATACTCAAAAGTATTAGTTAATGTATATAGTCATAATAATCGATACACATATAATACTAACTCCAGTATCATATATATGTTGTAATTTTATTGTGTTAATATAGTATTAATCCTCCAAACTCTTCTTGTTTCATTCTAAACTGAAACTCTATCCACAATATGGTCGGTTAACCCCTACCATAAACCACATACATCATTTTGATATACTACATTCATGGATAGTTATATAAATATTAGTATGGTCAAATATTATGATAATAACTATATTATAAATTATTCAATGTTTTTAATGTACTAATAATCATTAAATAAAATAAAATGAAAATAGTTCATGATGGTTGCTAAAACCACATAAATTAACTAACAATATCGTGATAACATTTATACTAAATTAATTATCCATATGTTTAGAAAACATATAGATAATTAAGAAAATTTTATATTATGGAAGGATATTAATGTCATTTCATTACAATTTTGGAGTTATGTAACCATACAATAAGAACTCTCATAATTACATAAAAATTAATTCGACCTTGAATCCACGAAACAAATGACCATGGGACAATAGAAACCGAAATGATATCTAAATTAAATTAATATAAATTAAAATAAAATCTTGATAATAAAGAATATATATTTGAATAAGTTTATAAATCCTATATTTAATAAATATAATTATATTATTCAAGAGGTTAAGTGAGAGTGAAGAATGAATCCAGGAAGGAGGTATGGGATCTCTCTAAACCACCTCATTTTTTGGGTTATGATTTCTGTATCATTACCACACTTTATCTCTATATTATTATTATTATTTAATTCAACTATATTATTGGTATATGTACCAAACAATTATATCTAGTTTATTTCACATTTAATTTATGGCGATATTCATGTTTTAAAGGTTCTTTTAATAATTTCATTCATTAAGTAGAGCCAATTAAAGGGAACTTATTTCTTTTCTAACCTCAATAAAAGTAAAAATAAATAAAATGCCTTTAAAAATAAATGGAATATCAAAAAAATAATTTTTATGTGGAATTTTTTTTGGGTCCATTTCGGTTTTATAGAAACTATTATTCTATTACCCTATTAAGAACTCTTTAACCATTTCCCCATAATATCAATAAATAGGTACATTTATAAAGCTACTCCTCCACTCTATTTCACAGGGTTAAATTACAAGTAAATCAATTTTTAGGGTCTAAACATACTTTTATCCTATTGAAAAACATTTATGGTTCAATCACTTATTTTATGGAAACCATTATGATATTTAATCTGGTTAAGTTATATGACATGATTGTATTATACATTTCGTTCCATTGATAATTATATTGTTTATTCCTTAGGATTGATTTAATTTTGTGGAATTAATATACTTGTACATGTTATGCGGATTGATATCTAATGAATTATATAATTTTTATGTCCCATAAGATGATATGTATGGTATTAGGGAGTAAACCTAATCAATGATGGGGATTTGTCCACTATGTTATGTTGTCTTGGAAGTGATCATTGACCCATGATTATGTTATGTATTATGTTGATTACAAATTAATATGATTTCATGATTTCATAATTTTATGATTCTATATTCTTTATGTCATGGTTCCATATGATAATTCATGTGCCTTTCCTTTTTTATGTCATTTTTTTTCAATTGACTCAAATTGTGTGCTCCTTTATCATGTTTATTATCTAATTGGGACTTATAGCTCACCCATTTTTTTATGTATACCCTAGGTTATCCAATAATGTTTTAGGAGTTGAAAGGGATTTAGGAGCACATTATAGAAAACAAAATAAAGATTATTTATTTTATTCTCATTTTTATGTATTATGAACTGAGTCTTATAAAGACACTAGACCTCTAAATCCTTGAGTTTTATTTGGTAAATATTTGTGTTTAAAATCATGTAATAAAATGTGTAAAAGTTATAAGTTTCTATATAACTATTATTATAAGAAAACTCCACAAATTTTATGTATTTCACCAATTAAATTCCCAAATATAGAATGGAAATGTGAAACATGTACTATAGATATTGTATATTCATCTATACGTGCCCATTTAATAATGGAATAAATGTATTTCTATGGAATAACTAAGAGAAAAAACCACCTGGAGAATGGCCCAAACCTCAAATGTGTAACAAGGATCATAATCAGATATGATCAAATTTGGAACCCCAAAGGAGCCTCACCACCTCTTCTAGATACTTAATTAATAGGACCTCCATCAATCCTAACTCCTTAATCTCTAAGAAGTGAGGTGATTTCTTAAAGTGGTCTATGATCACTCATAAAGAATCAAAACTAATTGATCTCAAAGAAACCTAGTGATTAAGTCCATAAATATTTAGTACCACTTCTATTATAGAATATAATATGGCTAGAGAAACCCTTTAAGAAAAAAATTCATAGCCTTCACCCATTGGAAACCATAATACTAAGAGACAAACTATGAAACTAGTCTCTTCATGAAAGATATCCAAAATGGACTTCATAGGGAATGATACATCTTAGAGACACTTGGATTAACTTATAAAGGCAAACTATGTAATTCAATATGTACTGCATCATGAATCGTTGGAGTAATAGTGGTCCGGTCCTAAAACAACACCTTATTTTGATCATACTCAGACCATCACTTAATAACATCATAAACAAAGTGATCTTACATGACTACCACCTCAGAATCCCCCATATGGGACTCCTCTATATAAATTTCCAAATAATACAACACCATCATCTTATAAGAACACTCTCTACTGCCAATTTCTCCCATATCAAGGTGCATAATGTTTAAATCTTATATCAATATCCTAGAGTCTCCAAACACACACCCAACACTACAACATGTATTTCTACTCAAAGCATTAGACACAATGTTCTCTTTATATTATGTATAAAAAATCTGGAAGTCATAATCTTTTAATTATTCCATCCACTTCCCCTAACATAGGTTTATATCATGTTGATAGAATTCATATCTAATACTTTTGTGATATATGAAGAAAAAAAGTGAATTTATTGATGTGATAATGTCACTACAACTTAATAGAAAGAATAACCATAAAAATAGTAGGATCATTGGTGGTTTTTCAAAATTCATGAGGTTATAACAACTGTGATTCATAATATTTTACCAGCATCTACTCCATCAAAATACAACCCATGATAAGATTTGAAGCATTTCAATAAACCTAAAATTTAATTCCCTCCTATTTTAATTGAAAAAATGGAGTGTTCACTAGATCACCTTCAAATAATTGAATTAAATCTCATACTAGTTAGTCCAAAAAATTCCTGATTCTTTATAGTCGGTGCTAAAATAGGAGTCATAATTGAGGAAAATTCATAATGAACATCCTATAAAACCCATTAATACCAATAAAACTCTAAACATCCATAATAATTATTTGTAAATTCAAATAAAAAATGACTCAATCCTCAAAGGATCCCTGGATAATATTTTATAAGAAACAATGCATCCCAATATATAGACGTCACAGACCTAAAACTCGAACTTCAACAGCTTCCCAAATAGTATATAGAGAAATGAACTCCCAAAATAACCCAAAAATGTTCTACATGCTTCTCCTATGACACCAAATACACAATGATTTTATTAATAAACACCACCATGAACTAATCCAGAAACTCAAGAAACACTAAATTCAATAATCTCATTAACATATTATGAGAATTCATCACGCTGAAATACAACACAATAAGCTCATAATGCTCACAATTATATGTGAATGTAGTATATGGAATGTACTCATACTTCACTTTTATGTGAAGTTATCCTGTCCATTAATTAATTTAAAAACTATACTTTTCCCTCCAATTGACTAAATAAATAAATAATCCATGGGGAAGGGTTGGTTCTTCACTTTCACCTAATTAACGTGGTAATAATTGATACAAAAACACCAACACCCATTTTACTAAAAAAACAAAAATATATCACCAAAAGAAGATACAATGGTCTAAATTAATCCTCTATAGAGAATATGATCAATCTGCATCCATATCACATGTATCTCATAAGGGTCCACCTAATATAGGGACATCAATATTTGAGTGTTTCCCAATGATAAATATATCCTAAACATGATATATCATTTAGGGGTAGTGTATCAATCACATTAGGGATGAAATTTGGGTACTTCTTGAAAACCATGTGAAACACCACTAGACGAACCACTATAGGGCTCAACATCAACTTTTCAAGAAATGAAGACTTAGTCTTAACATGCCTCAAAACCATCTAAGTGCCTCACATGACAAAAAAGACCACTTGATCTCCTTAAATATTATAGAATATGACACACCACTTAAAGAAATAAAAAATATCCTACACTGAATATAGTCAATCCATGATGAGAATGATGTTGTATAGCTATATTCACAAACATAAAAATATCATCTAGATAGATGCTTCCTGATAATCAGTTCACAATATATGCACACATCATAAACGATAGATCGACCGCAAAATACCATTTTCAATTCCAAGGAATTTGAATGTCTCTCCAACTTAAGTCCTAAGGCATGGATTAAGGTGATTACAATGAAGGAGTGTGTAGGTCATAAATAATATGAGGAATACAACTAAGTAGAGTATAGTTAGATAGTACCTTGAAAAACATATGGCTGTCCTGGTGATGAAAAATCAAAAGAATACATCGAACCATTTACTAATCAATTAATACACACTACTCATTTTACCTATGGATAAGGGGTATCAAATGGTTATCCTCTAACCGAGACATCCAGTCTCCAATAATAATATACTAGATCACCCAACAGTTTTTTCTTTCTTAGAGTATATTTTTGCAATGGCTAAACCCAAAGTGGGATTCCATCTCCATGATAACAATCGAGGATGGTCTGAAAATCTCATTATTAATGACCTTGACCACAATAAACATAAAAAACAACTCCCAATACATTGGTAAGGGTCTAAAAAATACTGAATTTTGTGAAAAGAGATGAATATAATCTAAATAACCTTTTCTTGAAACATATTTTGATCAGGAAATTGAGAGCTTGTAGACCCAACTATACAATGTGGATAATATTTTTTGAATCTTATCCCGAGATGATAATTTTGAAAAAGATTCCATCTCAAAGTCCTATTCCCTCCGAAGAACATTGATACATACCTTCAATATAAATAGAGTAACTTGGTGATGAATATTTAGAAATAAATCCTTCTCAAAATGAATCAACCTATCCCCATTTATTGGTAGAGCAATAAAAACATAATGAAATTGGTTTTTATATCATAAATTAAGCATATATGCATTATAACTCCCCTAAAGAAGGGTGAGAATGTATTGTCAACAAACTACCTTCAATGTCACAGAAATAAACTTAGTTATAAACTGATCTCCTGACATCTCATATAAAATAGTCACATCCTCATGATGATAGAAAAAAAATAACCACCAATACTAATATACCCCACATAGAATCTATATTGCCAATAAAAACCAGTAGTCCCTCTGAACATGAATCCAAATGAAGGTAATATCCACCTCCTCCAACCAAGACTCGATATTATAATTTAAAATAGAACCGTCATAATTCTGTAAACCCTAGCACTAAAACTCTTTGAGTACCCCCTCTATTCATCATCACCATTTTCCTCCACTCTATAGTGATTTTCTAGCATTTTCCACTGAACATATTTGGCATGAACATACTGAAGACATTAACCAGTAGCCCTTCATAAAAAATAACAAATTTTAGAGACTCCTTAAACCCTAAATATAAAATATTTAATGTTAATTAATTAAGACTATATCAATCTAATTCCTATTGTCTTCCCAATTCAAACATAGGTGTAGAAAATCATGTTGAATGATATTTTAAAAGGTCTATACCCTATAGGAAACCTCACTTCTCTTGTGATGTTTACTAAACATGAAGTTCCTTGCATCAAATCAAAGGGGCCCTCTAAAATCTAGTGTCCTAGGTGGTCTCCATTATTTATATATCATACTATAGCCAAACAATATTATTTCCCTACAAAACCCTGAATTCCTCACTAGTTCTTATGTACACACTCCATTATATCTATTAACCATAATCTCTAATACCACACTGTCATTATGTTCTGCTGGTACCCCTCATGAAAAATGTGAATATAGAATACTAAATCCCAGTAAATAAATAATGAAACCAACTCATTACCTAAGATGATAAATCTACATCAAAACATTACCAAGTATCATTAACTAAGTAATGAATACAAGTATGAATTTCTATACCAATACTTATATGTAAATGAAGGTACCCTACTACCGATCACCCACTATTGTATCACTCTTACACCCCAAAAAACTCACATCCTATGCTCATCCCTTCATTAATTCATCCTTCCCAACCTAGCAAATTGTATTGGAATATAATCATGCATCCCATGAAATACATACATACCCATCATATTCATCTCATCTATCACCAAGTTGATGTCTATATTCCACTACAACCTACATATCATTCAATACATATCAAGCCACTAAAACTCATGCATGTACTATCATGGTAATCCATATCCACATTGACCATGTATACGGATGTGATATAACATCAAACTATTATTTCCCACACTTAAATGTATAGATGACCATGAAACATCAAAACCCAGATGCATCTATTCCATAAACCGTAAGTCATCATAGCCTTGGTATGAAGACATTTAATACTAAAGACAAAGAGATAGTAGGTGAGAGGGAGTTGTCAGTGATCCACTCCCTCACCAAGATGGATATTGGGGAAACACCCCAAAAAAATGTTTGGGTATATGTTTTTAAAATGATTCAGGTGGTAGAAAATAAAAAATTAAAAAATATAAATAAATACTACACACAACAACACTATTAAAAAACAGACTATCCATAGAATCAGTTGAATCTATTAACTCTCACGACACCTCAATACATTTTCTATGGCCTAGAGATATCATTATCATAGTTGAACACATGAATTAATGTTCAATCACCATGAACCAATTCAATTTAATAATTTATCAACTAAAAACATTTCATTAATCCCATTATAATTTCCTATTTAATAAAACAAATTCATTTCAAGTTAAAATTATTTTATAATCATTATTCAATTTCGAGATTCCATTCCCATTCACTTTTAGTATTTATTCTGACCATTATATGGGTTTCATTAATATATAATTCATTTTTTCATCACTTTCATCAACAACACCAATCCCATGAGTTCACTATTAATCAAATTATCATTTCATAATTTTTTGATACTCAAGGACATGTCCTAAGATACCGTAACCAATGATCCACTTATCATGCATATATCCAAACAATGTCAAGAAGCTGGAAACCATATCAAGAAATATCTATATACCTATCCATTTAAAATTAAACATCAAGAAATAATCAATGAGAAATTTAACTTTGAACTCATTCCAACTATACTAATGTTATCTGTAACACCATCATGCACAACCCATTCTATTTCAACATCACTAGGGTAAACCACTACAAGATCTATTAGAAAACCTACACATTACATATCAATTTTTTTGACTATACCATGTCATCAACAAAACACATAAGGTATCTACCATTCTAGATAATTAATTCAAGGAATGAAAACTATTTTAAGCATATCATGCCGGTGATGAAACTATGTCAATATCACTAAGGAATTCAAACCTTTATCAAACAATAATGAGCTCACTTAGCCCAAAAAAAATATCAACATAAAACAACCAATTAATTAACATCTTTAATTAACTTGTTCATTATTCATAGGATCATAAAGAATACTATTATCATTCCAAATCTATTAAAAAACTTAAATCATCAATCAATATGATCCCAAAATAAATTTTATATATCACTATATTGAAAAATGACAGTTATCTATTTACATGACACTTCCATTGATCATTCAAAAATAATTCTGACTTTCAGTTTTCTATCCATTTTCAAGAATATCATTTATGTTAACAAAAAAATAGTAATGAAAAACAGACAGCCCACTATCAAGAAAATATAGACAGAACATAAATATTAAATAATCACATACGATCACAAAAACCTAATTCCAATTAATTATTGTCTTATTTATTATCTTCATTTAGGTTAATTCCTCCATTATGAAAAAAGCTAAATCATGGAAATCTCATATTTTGAAAAAAAATTAAAGGAGTTGTAATGGATCCAAAACCATGATTAGAAGCATAATTTTCATCAAGAAATAGTGGATAAATAAGGATCAACCACTCAAAAAAGAAGTAAATACCACCAGAACCTATCCACAACAATACACCATCAGGTATTTCATGATTTCAAACATCAAAATAGGGAACCATTTACAATGATCCTACCAATGAAATAATGATAAGGAGATTGAAAAGGGTAGTAGGAGAGGGTACCTTGATTAGTTCGAGTTCAATATAGATGATCCAAAAGATTTAGACTCTCATGTAAGGTGGATAGAGGTTTGTGAGAGGTGTAGGAGTTGATTAGGGTTTGGGAGATAATTAGAAATATAAATAGAGGGGAATCTCTAACTTTATATATAGAGGACTCCCAAAGGCCTTCCCCCATAATGTAGTGATCTCCCTGCAATCCATGGTTCCCCATGGTCAAAAGGAGATATAGAATATCAAGTGTTTAAAATTCCATATCTCTCAAAATACCACATATTATAAATTTCATTTAAATTTTTTTACCAAGAACTACATCATGTCCTACAACAGGGTGAATGGTATTCCAACCCCCATGAAACTGCCCTGATCTTCCACCATGATATAGGTCTTTTCCCCTTCACATTTTCTCCTTCCTATAAGAATCCTGAGCACACATTGACAAAGTGACATTCCCAATGATTTGAGAATATCCTTTTCTCTCATTTACAATAGGGACACTTGAAATGCACCATGAAGAAGACCATGGAGCGGTATCACCAAATTAGATATTTTACCACAACCTCAGACACTTAGAGTCACTACAATTTTTTACGCTACCATGACCCATTCCACAAGCTTCCAAGGCATTTATATCCTCAATTGTAACAAAGGAGGCACTCAACAACCACCATGACCAACAAAATAGGTGTTTTGGTCTCCCAATTTCCCCTAAGGGGAACCACCAATGACTTCACCCAACCACTCATTGTCACATATTTATATACCTTACATTGTAGGATATTTGGTATAGTAATTATATACAAGGGAATCAGCCATTATATAAAATTACCACCCCAATTGTTTCATTTTTTGTGGTGCAACCAACATTAAATGGTCAATACCACAACCTATCTTATAAAATGTATGGCCCAAAATATCCAACTTCCAAAATCACCAAGTCTACAACCACAACACAACCTCCACCACACCCACTGCTATTTCATGGTGGCTTTCAAGATGGCCAAAACCTACCTCTAGCCTCCTAGAACACATTTGAATTTCCTATTGACACCTCATGGCCTTGAGGAAACTCATGGGGGTGGTATCAATAAACCGAGGCCCTTACACTTTATATTACTAAGAGTAATATTCTAACATTTTTAATTGAACCAATTTCATGCTTATATGGTGGATGAAATTTTTTTCATGAGGATTTCATCATTACATCATTTTTCATCATATTTACCCATTTATTTGAATATTTTATTTTTTTAATAAAAAATATATAAATTTCACCCTATCCCAATTAGATAGCATGATATCAAATATAAAAATTATTTTATGAATTTTTTTAACCATGATAAAATAATTTTTTGAAAAAAAACTTATTTTTGTGTATAAAACATTTCAAAACCTCTTAAAATATTTTATAGGTTAAATAAATTTATTTATATATGTTAGGAAACAAATGTAAAATTTTAAGATAATATACTAATCTCGTAAATAAAAATATTATAAAATATTATTATAAATATAGAATTGTATATTTTATTGTTCACCTTGAAATTTTGGTATTTCAAATAATAACCAAATAATTACTCTTGTATAATTTTTTCTTATTGATTAAAAATTCACAGTCAATTTTATCAAAATAATTTATACAATAGTAAATTCAATAATTATATTTATTTTAAAATATTAATCATGGATTGAAAAAAATAAAGAACATTTCCAAAATAAATTTCTTATTCGTTTTAGGTAAATTAAAACAATATATTTAGTAATTTAATAGTTCGTTTAAGAAATTTTTATTTTCATAAATTTATATTTTAATCACATGTGTTATTTTACAATTCCAATGTGAAAGTCACATTTATAATGGATGGTAAATTATTCTAATGTTCAGATTACTATTCTAATAATTATAATTATAATAGTCATGTTGTCTTTTACTACCAAATATATTTCCCTTAAATATAATATATATAATTAATTAGTTTCTCTCAATTTTATCTTTATCATATTTTAAATATTCCTACCTTATTTCTAATCATTTTATTTTGTTTTTACATTGGTGTCTATGGTGTGGTATTTATGTGTGATTATGAAAGATAAGAATTTAAATTTTTTATTGTTATTTACAAGTGTTTGTAGTCTCATAATATTATTTTTTATTTTATAAAATGTATTAATCATTTGTATAAAATGTTGTATATCTACTAAATATGATAATTTTTATTTTATTTTATGGTGGATGTGATATATTTCGGGTATACCTTATTAATGAATTCTTATTTAGTATACATGTATTTAGTTCATGTATAAAAATAACTAATGGGTTGATATGTATATAAAATAAATGTTCATATCATCAAAATAAAAATGATAGAAATACAACAAATTTTTAAAAATATAATTCAATAGATATAATTAATGAAATTATATATATGAATAATTCTAGAAGTTAATTATTATCCTCATAATTTTGTAGTAGTTTATCTAGAAGAATTTTCTCCCACTATATTTCATTATTAGCATAGAATTCTCAAAACTATTTATTGAAAAACACACCTCCATTGTTAAACATCAAACATTTTAGGTTTTATTGTAACTCATTTCTACTAGATTATTTATCTTTTAAAACATATTAAACCTGTAAAACTTATTTTAAATAAATTAAACTATTTCATTTCTTATTATGACATCAATAAATGTCCAACAATATAGTGACCATCTAGAGGAATGCATGTTGGATTTGATGTGGTAATATTTTTGCTAGGTTAATATATATTATAGAAGGATTGATCATAGAAGTTATCTTATAAAATTGGATTGGTGCAGTTCAATAAAACTAGGGACGTTTTAAACTAAAGGTAGTCACGAAACAATAATGATAACTAAATAGGGATAATGGAAGCACGAAAGAAGTGATCAAAAATACATAGGAGTAAATCAGTGAATGCATAAAAATAAATTTTCATTTTTAAAAATATATGTAACATTATTTAGAGTGATTCATATGGCTAAAAAGGATTTGTGACACTATAAAAAGGCGATCAAAAGAAGAGGTTGTGTTTTTGATGAGTTTTTGTTTGTGGAATTTACTAGTCCACGGGACATCTACAAGGATTAGAAGATGATGGAAAAAAATCAATCAAAAGAAATTATTTAAATATATATGTGTGTAGGAAATTATTATTCAAAGTTAGGCTTATTGTAATTATTCTATTATTTGCTTTTTTTGACTAATAAAGGGAGATAATATTTCTCTTATAGAGTTAGACTATGTCTAAACCACATAAAGTCTCTTGTTATTGTTATAAGTGTGTGAGTTTTTTCTTTTCTTTACCTGTGTTTTACATAAGAAATATTGAGAGCAATGAGATTAAACATGGGAAATTGGATCATAGTTCATTATTTTTTATATTTACATATAGTGTTTCATATTTTGGAACATTCATCATTGTTCCACAAGTGTTGAATTTGGAAGTAAGATAGAACTAGTGGTATTATATATTGGATTGGTAGTATAATTTTGGTGAGGTACTTGTGTTATATTCTTTCATTTTTAGTAGGATATTATTTTTATAGAAGAAAAAACATTGGAATAATGAAAATTTTAAATTAAAAAATTTGAAAAGTCAAAATTTTGATTATAGAATATGCAGATTGAAATTTACCAGTTTTAGAGAGATTCGGAGGTTCAGTCAAAGGTTTTAAAATATAAAGAAATGGGAAAATGGAATAGTAATGAATTCAATATAAATTAATTATAGGATTTTAAATGCTATAATCACATAATGTAGCTTTTATCCTTCAATAGGTGAAAAATAAAATAAACTTTATGTCTGAAATAATAAACATGTATGAGAATCCTACCATTAGGAACAAAGATTTTTTGATATGGGGAATCTCTAGCCTAAAGATTGTGGAAGTTAAATATGACGAACTGACCCAAATAACCACTCAAATAGGTACCCAACTAGATATGTCACATACCTGGAGGGAATTCCCAATCCCCAAGGGCTGGAAATCATTACATGGGCATCAATAAACAACTAGAGGGAATGATTTTTCCCAAAATGATTAAATGACTTGGAACACAAACACACACACACACACATATAATAGATACAATAGTAGAAAATATAAATATATTCCTTAACAAAAACCAAACAATAGAAAGAAACAACTCTTGACAAGAAACAAATCTCTAAGTACAAGTCCAACAAAAAAGGACTACCAAATTAGACAAAACAACTTCTGCATGTGATATTGTGGTAAAAATTCACCATATCACCCCAAGATACCCATATCAGCTGAGAGAAAACCTCACTACCTTAATGCAGTACCTTGCCATTCCATGTATTGAATTATATATTTAGGTCCATGCATCATTGAATAGGTACACAAGGTGTAAGAGAACATTTTCAATAGGATCTCACCTAGGAGATCCACATAAAGTCACTGAATAATAATCTAAGTATTATCAACTCTAAAGATAACAAAGCATGATAATATTTTAACATTTTTATGTTAAAATCATAGAAAAATAGTTTAATTTCATCTATTTCAAAATTTCTAAATAAATATGGTGATTCAATTCGAATAATTTCATATCCAAATATCTCAAAAGGTATACCAAGTAAAAACAATGAAAACTATGTATCACATATCATATCAAATCCATGGAAGTACAAAATTGTAGTACAAACCAATAGAAAAGGCCCAAACTGGCTGCGAAGCAAAGGTAATTTCATGCCAATGATCAAAATAGGTTACTATATCAAGGAAAATCACACGTAACACATAAAATCATATACACATCATGTGACTAGAAATATGCATTGAGTCTAGAGAGCAGAGAAACACCCCAGAAATTTAACCCCTCAATAGCTCTAATAATCCCATTGAACAACATGCAAAAGTCTAGAGGAAAGCCCCATGAGAAAAAACCCCTAATAGTGGATGTGACCTATTACTATATCTTCCACCTAAGTACCCAACTATTTACATGTGATCTGGTTTCCAAATCAATTTTTTAAACCATTTCATCATTTTATTCTTTAAAAACCCATTTCATTGAACCATTTTACAAGGATTAAATAAACCCTTTCACATTTACAAAAATTGTGGTAAAACCATATTTTATAAAAAACCAATTTCAATCAAAAATGAATTTTTTTTCATATCATATCATTTAATTTAATAAAATAATTTATTAAAAACAAAGCTATATATTTCATCCAATCCATGGTAGAGACAGAATCGTCTATCTCAAAAATCAGGTGATACATGCCCAAAATAGAATCCACCAACAAGGGGGAACTAAAAATGGCATCTAAGGCCCTAGAACCAATATACACATCTTAGAATTGATTCAATTTATAAAAAATGATTGGAGAAGAAGAGGAAACGACACATGCCTCAAGAATCCACACCTTCCACATCATAAACAATGAAATAAATGATTCCCTGAACAAGATCACACAAAATATCTTGAAAAAAACAATAAGAAACATCACCATGAGTCAATAAATCCAATGAAATGATGAAATGATTCTACCATAACCAAAGAAACAAAGAAGTAGAATGGATAAATCACCTAGAGAGATCAAAACCAACTGCAACAATGATCAATCCCTAAACGAATCACTCTAGACCGAAAATAAACTCCAAGAATCACATAATAATCCTTCTATGTGAAGAGACAAAGGATCTACAGTGTAATGAAATAAAATTTCAGTCTATTATCACCCTAAAAATCAGTATCTCAGAAATTAAATAGTGTGTAATCCATTTACATGTCACGTAAACTATAGGGATCACATATGATGAAAAAACTATCACTATTTTAATAAAAATCTATTTTTAACATTGCACGGAGTGCAATCTGTACATAGTGTGTACTCACTTCATGGTGTGCACTAGATTCCCAATATCCAAACTGAACAACTTACACATTGTATACTCCCATTACATAGTGTTCATTTCTCCAATAGACTATAGAAATTGCGTTTTCTTATGTGAAATCCCAACACACCCCGTGAATCCTCAAAACATGGGGAGAACCCCACAAAACCATTAACACATTTAATCCTAGAATTAATTAATTCAAGAAAACATACATCCCTGAACATTAGGTTATTTTCCCCAAAAAATTATCTCTATCCTTGGGAGTCCCAAGATGCACCCAACTAAATAGCGGAAGAAGTAAAAAGAAGATAATTACATGGAAGTGGTTAATGATATGTTATAAACTCCCCAACATAATACATTCCAACCCCAGGAATTCATGGGGAAGAATGAAGTTTATTTAAGAGGTGATGCCACTACTCCCTCCCCAAAAAATTATTCTCCCAAGTCTCATGAGAACTTGGTCTATGCTACTATTACACTTTGATCAATAGAATCTATATCCCATGTAAGACATTCATTTAAAATTTACTTATCTCAATTGGATATTCCATAAAAAACATTAGGCTCTAACTCAATCAATTCCAAACTCAGAACATGAGATGAATCATGATGGTATTTCATATGTTATGATACATTGAAAACATCATGAATACCTATCAACAAAACCATAAATTTTAATCAACAAGAAACCTTCCCAATACACTCAATTACCTCAAATGTTCTAACATATATCAGAGCCAACATTCCCTATTTTACATGATTATTGTTACCCAACAGAGGAGATCCATTCAAGAAAACCAGGTCTCCTATGAAAAAATACAATGGATGAAATTGTTGTTCTGCATAATATTTATACTAACTCTGTTCTATAACAAGACACTAATGTATATCATGAATTATCACAGACAACTCTTCAACCAAAATCAGTTCCACACAATAAACTTCTCCCACATCTTCCCAACAAATTGTTAACCACCATGGCTGACTATAAAAGGCCTTAAAAGGATCCATTCTTATTGATAAAATTGCAAGCCCCTAACTACCGAGTATCCAGAGCCAGTGCCATACAGAGGATCGAATTCGGTTTAGGCTCTAAGAAACCTGCTACTTCTGAAATACATCCTTAGTAAAAACCAATACCTTAAAAATATTAATAAAAAATGTAGGGTGAGCATAAAAATTCCTAGTAAGGGGTTTAAAAAATATATCAAACTATACCCAAAATAACTTTTTAGGACATTCTTTAAAATTTCCATGAAACATGTTTCTTAAAGGGAAGCTGTAACACAAGTACACATCATAAGAGTGTTAAAGTAAAACATTCTAATAGAATTACAAGGATAGCTGATTATAAAATAGGCATGCTTTATAGGAGTAATGAATAAAATAAAATTCAAAACATGTATGACATAAGAATTTATAAGCACAAATTAAACAGCTATGTTTAATGAATAATATGAATTCTGTAAAAAGGTAATCACTTTAATTTCATAAATAAAATAATAAAATCATTGAGTGCTATAAATATGACATTCCATAAGATTTACTTTTCGAATACTCATAAGTACTGGATCTTAACCATAGATATTCTACTAGTCGAACATCCATTTTATTAATGAATTATCATACACATAAAGAGGGAATGTATATTTTCAGACTTTAATTTCTATTTCAAGGCCTCATACCAAGACCTAGGGGATAACTGTAACTGGACCCCATCCTGGAGAGACTCTATAACCGGACTCCATCCCATAGAGCCTCTGTAACCCGACTCCATCCCGGAGGGTCTTCTGTAACCGAACCCCAACCCGGAGGGCTTACTTTTACCGGTCCCTAACCTGGAACATACTAGTCCAACACATTTCTCTTAGGTTTAATAATTCCATGTATCCCAAGTGTCCCATAACACTTTGAATACCAAATTCCTTGTATTTTATTTGTGGTGTCCCATACCACTCCAAATAAATAAATTCTCAATTTATTATCGTAGGTGATGAATAATAAAATAGTTTGATTTGTCACATAAATTAATATCATTAATACTGCTTGCGTAAACATTAAATGCATTACATTGGGTGGTTATAACATCAGATAGGTATTATTCATGTTCAAATCATGTGCTGGTAAATGGAAATGACATTGGGCTAAATCATAATATGTTAGTTTTTATTTAAATAATAATTTTCCCTACATCATGCATAAAAAGTAAACATTCTTCGCGCATGTGATATTAATTTAAAACATGCAAGTAATGAATGGATGGGGTTACCACATAAAATTATTGTTCCATAATTTTCAAAATCCTTGATTTATGGAAATGAATATTTATATTTTAAATGAAAAATTTTAAATAATGATAGATGTCATTTGTACACAAGAATGCGCTGATAAACGATCATGTCTTGTTAAATGGACATGCCTTGTGTTGCATAGATTATGCAGTGAAACATTCATTCTATGAGAAATTAATTAAGCATATCAACCATATACTTTAACCACTGATGTTTTTTTAGGCCAATTTATTCCGAGTTATGGTTAAAGTTTATAGGTGCATACATATAACCATATATATATATACACATAAAATATGTATATGTCACACCCTTACTTTATATATATTGAAAACTAAAGCCATATATATATATATATTAACATCTTAAAAGAAATGTAATTTTATTAATATTAATAAACCCTCAGCATCATAAAAGTAATTCATATGTTAAGAAAATAAACTCTCTTGAGAGAACTAGAAAATTTGAGATTATAAATAAATAAATAAATTTTCCTTACATCATTTTCAAATTAACACTTTCTAGAATTAAAAACCCAATGGATTAAAACTATATGGGTGTATGCGTAATATACCAATCCATTTGAACCTGAAACATTACTCACACCCAATTATTTATTTAAATATTGTAAATCATCTTTAATAACATAAAATAAAAATAGATTGAATTATGTGTGTATGTCCAAATATACACTAAGCATATAACAGAAAATAATTATAAATTAAAATAACCCTTAACTTCTGTATACAAAATATAATAAGATATATATGTGTACATATATATATATATGTTGAGTCAATAAGGATTTCCTTTTGACTTTTCCATTCCTGCATGTTTGTGGAATATTGTTGAGTAAATAAGGTTTCTTTATGACATTTCCATTCCTTATTGTTTTGAAAATCACAAACACCTTATCTCAAGGAAAATTTCATTTTACCCTGTGTTTTACTTCTATAAGGAAAATTTTCCTTCCCCATGGAAATTTATCCTTACCATGTTTTTCATTATTAATTATCTTGTCTAAGTGTAAACTTCGGTTTCATATCTAAATCCTTAGAATCATATAATACTTAGATAAAGAGAATTCTGTTTTCAGAATCCGAATTCAAACTCCGAGTTCTCTGAATTCAGACTCCTTACTCTTCTGGGTTATGACTCCGAATTTTCATGAATTTTGACTCTGAACATTGTAAGTTCAGACTCTGAATTCAAATGAATTCAGACTCTGAACTTTGTATGTTTCGACTATGAATTCTCATGAATTCTGACTCTGAACTTTGTAAGTTTGGACTCTGAATTATAATGAATTCAGACTCCGAACATTGTAAGTTCGGACTCTGAATTCCCATGAATTCTGACTCCGAACTTTGTAGGACCTGACTCTAAATTCTCATGAACTCTGACTCCGAACTCTGTAAGTTGTGGTTCTGAATTCTTGTGAATCCATATTCAGAATTCTTGTGAATCCATATTTCTAATTTTCTTGAAATTCAGTCTCTGGAATTCTATAGAGTTCAGGTTCCAAATTCCTTAGAAAACAGAATCTGAATATCCTTGTATTCTAGACTCCGAATTCATTTTTGATTAGACTCCTAACATTTATTTTCATACATTCCGAATATTTGATTTTAACTATGTAACCACATTTTTTCATACACTTGTTTTTTTTATAAAATGATGTCGTGCATTCAATTACTAACTTAATGTTTTTTGAGTGACACAAGTACATGTCCCTCTGAAATTCAAGGAAAAATATGACCGTTGGAAGAGGGAACCAACCATTGGTTTTGTGCCTATAAATAGGAGCACGTTTGAAATTGCTCAATACTGTTCTATGATTCTAGATATTACATGCTGTTGAAGTAATTTCTAGAGAGAGACTCTCATTTCTTTGTGTGTACTGAAATTATTGTTCATATTTTGTTTTGTGCAACTCTGATTATTGTTGTGTAGAATTGAGGGCTTCCGAGGATAGGAAGACATGGGTGCCGACTACCTTAAATTTGAGGGCTTCCTTGTTGAGGAAGACAGAGGTGCTGAATACCTTGATGTTGAGGGCTTGCGGGGATATCAATACAGTCTTCGATCTTCTTATCGAGGGTTTACCCTAGTGTGGGTAAGACAGAATTTCTTGAAAGTATAAATCAAGGGACCTTTATCCAAGGTTTTTGGATACCCTCCTCTTTGGGTTAAAAGAATTACTACTTGCTACTTGTTTTGTCACAACTTTTTTGCTGCATTTTATTTGTTGAGGAAAGTATAACTATGCTATACATCCTTCTACTTGTACTCTGATATAGTAAAATTCTATACAATTTAAGGTAGAATATTTTTCATTGTAAAATTTTATTAAGTTTCATTTTCCGAAACAATCTTTTCCAGAATTACATTCTCGGAATCATATTTCCGGAATCAAGAAAGTTTGTAGAACTAGAGGTTTTGTGAATTAACTTGTTTAACCTTGTTAAACATAACTATATTTAAAAGGTCCATATGATTTTTTTGAAGTATACAATTCACCCCCTCTTGTATATTTAGCATCATTAGATACTACATACAATATCTATATTATTTCGATCCTACATTTGGTATTATAGAGTATATCATACTCACAAACCATCTCAACAATATATATATATATTTATATATATGTATATACACACATATAAGTACCATAATTTGATCAAATTACACCCTCACAAACCATAAGATTTAGAGATAAATACATAAAATTTAGAAATAGTTTCCTATATATATATAGACATGTATAACATTTTATAACAACATGTTTTAAGAAAAAACATTAAAACCCTTTAAACATATAGATTTTATAATCATAACCCAGTTCGGAAAATAATATGTCATAATGAAATATATAGATTCATATAAACATTTATACACAAGTATATTTTTATATGCCTTTGTAAAAAAATAGACAACCAAATTGATCAAATTAACTAAACCCCTATAAAATATAAATTTAAAGAAAACATAACCCTTACATCCATTATATCACCTGAAATCGAAAACCCGAAGACCCAGATTCGGCACAGAAAAACTTTTAAACTACCGCAATGTTATAAAAATACCATTCGGAGCATATATAAGTATATACTCTCAAAGAAACACTACAAGACAAATTTACAACCCTTACATAAGAGTAGAAACCTAAAGGGAAGAGGTGATCTGCTCTTTGCGTAAGAACATGAACCCAATGATGCGGTCTGACGTATGTGTTCTAACCACATGAAGGAGATGTTCTCCTATCACTTATTTATACAAAAATCACTCATTTTCAAGCTTCTTAGTGACACTAAGTTATTATATAAATGTATTAAAAAAACAAAACTAAACAATCCCGGGTCGTCTGTAATTATTATTAATATATATATAATGATATGTTGTTATTTTTTAATCATTTGTTTTCTAAAGGTTGATTGATTTTTTTGTCATTTGGTTTCCACGGGTCGGTCTTTTTTATCTCATTGTCATGCAACAATAGTTTTTTTTCTTTTTTTTTCATCATGTCTTCTAATTTTTTTCATCACGCCTTCTTTTTTCCATCTCGCATTCATTTTTCTTTTCCCCCCTAATAATTGAGTTTAATATATTTTTATATTATATATATTTTAAAGAGTTTTTTTAAAAAATCATCACTTTCTGTGCTTCATGCTTCAAGCATTTCATTTGTCGTTATTTATAATTTTCATTATTATTTTTATTCCTATCTCACATTAAAAACAATATTACACATAGATTTTTAAAATATATAAATTTAGAAACATATAACATATATATATACATATTAAATAAATGAAAAAGATAATTATCAATATTTATAAACAAATACTTATATATATTTATTAAATCACGTTTATATATATATAGAATATATAAATATATTTATGAAACATTTCACACTTTTTTTACACATCTAAAGATCATTTTTTAGTAAAATAATTACATAAATTTATAAATTAGTTTTTATAATATATATATATATATATAATTTTGAAAATACCATAATTCTCATAATTATTTCTTTATATATTTCCTTAAACATGTTAATTTAATATTAACATTTAATGTTTATTTATTTCAAATCACCTCAAAGTTTTAACACCATTAATTAAAATAATGTTACCAAAACAATATACATTTTAAATTTTAATATTAAAACTTATAATACTAGAAAATATTAATTTATCTAATGTACCCAAATTCTACTAAAATAATTAACATATTATTTCTATCATCGCAAAATAGATATCTTTAATATGGGTAAAATTAAATTCATTCATTAAAAATATTTTGTTAAATAACCTTTTGATAAAAATTGTTATTCAAAATAATATAATAATAAAATATTGCAATATTTTGTTTTTTATAAAAGAATAAAATAAATTAGAAAACTATAAATAATAAGTAGACCTATTTATAAATATTAAGACATAAAAAAATTTATTAAAACAATTATTTTTTAAAAAAAATTAAAGAAGGTTGTCTAAAAAATTTATTAGTTAGTTTTAATTATAAACTAATCCATTTAATAGAATAACTATATAATAAAATTGAGTTAGGAAATTATGGGATTTTACATTATTCCCCCTACAAAGAATTGTGCCCTCGCAATTCTAAAATGCATGTACACAACCACAGAAACACCAGACACTCGTCACTCTCGGGGTCCCTTTACCGGGAACACCATCAATGGTAGGGTGCTGACAACATCAGATGGATTCCGAAGGTTTAATTTAGCTGCTCTATTTCCTTGGTCCAGGAAAACAGTTAACAGCTAGGGTCAAAACTATGCCTAAAGCACTCAGCCTTCCAAAACGAGGCACAAGAAGTGTGGAGGTCAGAAATTTTAGCATGAACTAAATCCATATAAGTCTCACACACCACATCATTCTTGAAAACATTGATGTTGTAAATTTCTCCATACATACTAAAAATCATAACCTGAAATAGGTTTTTCGCCCAATGGTAACCATCTAGAGAAACTCCACAAAATTTACCGACAGATCAGTAGTTATCAGCCAAAGTAAAACATAGAAAAATGGCTTCATGATACTTTCATATTTTCCTATATGCTACAAATTGTGCAAATGCGATTCGATAATAGACCAGATTTCTTCCTTGGTAATGATGGAGGATTTTTGGGTGGTTCAACACTCGATGGAGTAGTTTTCAAGTCAGACGTAAATTGGAATAGTTTTGGTCCTTTTCGGAGCATGTCTTAACAATTATAGTCTGTAACAGCTTGGGAGGTAGTGATAAAATATTGGTTTGTGAACTCATATCTTCTACGTGAATTTTTTTTGAGAAATCAATTTTCAGTATGGAAAATATATTTTAAACAGAGTCATTATTTATATTAAAGCATATCAAAACAGAGAATACAACATAATTCATTTAGACATGATTTATAAAACTCAAGAAATTACACAATCTCTTGCTCCCTTTCACAATACACTAGTATAGATTTTCTGATGTCCTCTAAGCTGACTTCTCATAGATACCACCATTGATGGGGATTTCCATAGTTCTCAGACAAACGGATAACCAAAGTGGTTCTAAATTATTCTATCTCTTTGGTCCAGATGCAACATGTGCAATATGGATCAACTGCATGTGGTCATCTAGAATTCAGATTGAGAGAATCATGTATGGTATCATGTTCAGCGAAATCAGTATGAAATTGATGCCGATAATGCAAACAGGTAGTCTCATTATCACGAGAATCAAAGTCCATAACATGACCATAGAGACCACATGTCAAAATCTGACATAGATATGCTTCCCGGAGATTGGACCCTTGTGCAGCCTCCTCAAAGCCCTTAAGAGAAAAGAAATTATTGGTTAGGGTAAAAAAATTTAAAGATACCCTCGATGTATTTCACTTGTCGTACATAAAATAGGAATTGAGTGTTCATCATGAGGTAATAGACGAAACCTTCTCCATAGTGAAGTTGGGGTACATAAGTAGAGTTTGATAATCGGTTCAGGGTTTTGCAAGATAAAAGAATATTTTCAAAAGTCTCATAGTTTTCTACAGATGATTTGAACACTATGGTCTCTAATACTTTTATTGGAAGAGGCGAAAGGAAAGTACATTCATTTAACATCTGAAATTAAGAAAACATCATTCTTAGTATTACTTAACTAAATATTCAATGTTCAGTTCTGGTTTTCCAGAGTTATCTAAAGTGAATCCTCTGATACCAACTATCACACCCCCAACACCCGTATACCCGGAGCATGTGCCATACAGAGGGTCGAATTCGGTTCAGGCTCTGAGAAACTAGATACTTATGAAATATTTCTTTAGTAAAAACCGATACAAGAAAAATTTTAATCAAAAACATAGGGTGAGCATATGAATGCCTAGTAAGGGGTTTAAAGAAAATATCCAACTATAACCAAAATATATTTTGAAAACATTCTTTAAATTTTCCATGAAACATATTTCTTAAATGGAAGCTGTAACAGAACTATACATCATAAGAGTGCTCAAGTAAAACATTCTAACAGAATTACAAGGATACATGATTAAAAAATAGGCATACTTGATGAGAGTAATGAATAAAATAAAAATCAAAAAATGTATGACATAAGAATCTGTAAGAACTAAATAAATAGCTAAGTGTAATAAATAATCAAAGTTGGGAAAAAAAGTTAATCACTTTAATTTTATACATCAAATACTATAATCACCGAGTGCTATACATATGTCATGCCATAAGATTTACTTTTCTGATACTCATAAGTACTGACTCTTAACCATGGATATTCTACTAGTCGAACATCCATTTGGTTAATTAAGTAGCATAAACATAAAGAGGGAATGTATAAATCTAGACATTAATTTATGTGTCAAGGCCTTGTGCCAAGACCTAGGGGCTAACTGTAACTAGAACCCAACTCAGAGAGCCTCTCTAACCAAACTCTGTCCTAGAGAGCCTCTATAACAAGACTCCATCCTGGAGGGTCTGCTGTAACCGGACCCCAACCCTGAGGGATTACTTTTACTAGTCCCCAACCGGGAACATAGTAGTCCAATACATTCCCCTTTTGTTTAATAAGGCCATGTCTCCAAAGTGCCCCATACCACATTAAATACCTAATTCCATGTATTTTATTTGGGGTGTCCCATACGATTCCAAATAAATAAATTCTCAATTCATTATCATAGGTGGTGAATAATAAAATAGTTTGATTTGTCTCATAAATTAATATCATTACAACTTCTTCCCTAAACATTAAATGCATTTCATTACGTGTTTATAACATCAGATAGTTATTATTCATGTTTCAATCATGCTATGGTAAATAGAAATGACATTGGGCTAAATCATAATATGTTAGTTATTATTTAAATAATAATTTTCCCAACTTCATGCATAAAAAGTAAACATTATTTTTGCATGTTATATTAATTTAAAACATGTAAGAAATTAATGGATGCGGTTACCACATAAAATGATTGTTCCTTAATTTTAAAATTATTCTATTTATGGGAATGAATATTTATAGTTTAAAATGAATAATTTTAAATTTAGATAGATGTCATTTGTACACAAGCATTCTCTAATAAATGATCATGTCTTATTAAATGGTCATGCCTTACGTTGAATAGCATATGCAGTGCAACATTCATTCTACGAGTAATTAATTAATAATATCAACAACATACTTTAACCACTGAAGTTTGTTTTAGTCCAATTTAATTCGAGTTATGGTTAATTCTTATAGGTGCATACATATAACCATTAATATATACACATAAAATATGTATATGTCACACCCTTACTTTATATATACAAAAAACTAAAGTCATATATATATATATTAACATCTTAAATGAAATGTAATTTTATTAACATTAGAAAACCCTTAGAATCATACAATAATTCATATTTTAAGAAATTGAACTCCGTTACGAGAACTAGAAAATTGGAGAGTATAAATAAATAAATAAATTTTCCTTACACCATTTGCAAATTAACACTTGCTAGAATTAAAAACTGGGTGGATTAAAACTATATGGGTGTTTTCATAATATACCTGTCCATTTGAACCCGAAACATTATTCACACCCAAGTCATTATTTAAAGATTGAAAATTGTCTTTAATAACATAAAATTGAAATAGATTGAATTGTGTTTGTATGCCCAAATAAACACTAATTGTATAAAATAAAATAATTATAAATTAAAATAACCCTTAACTTACGTACACATAAAATAATAAGTTATATATGTGTGTATATATATATATATATACACAGACACCTATAACTACCGTAATTTGATCAAATTACACCCTCAAAACCATAAGATTTAGAGATAAATACTTAAATGTTATATATGTTTCTTATATATATATATACATATAACATTTTATAACAACATGGTTTGAGAAAAAAAATTAAAACCCTTTCAACACATAGATTTTGAAATCATAACAGAGTTCGGAAAATAATATGTTATAATGAAGTATATGTATTCATATAGAAATTTATACACAAGTATATTTGCATATACCGTTTTATGAAAAATAGATAAAAAATTTATCAAAGTAATTAAACAATTACAAAAAACATATTTAATAAAAATATAACCCTTATATCCATTATATCACCTGAACCCGAAAACCCGAAGACCCAGATTCATCACAGAAAAATTATTAAACTAACACAAAGTTATAAACATACCATTAGGAGCATATATAAGTATATACTCTCAAAAAAACATGACAAGGAAAATCCAAAACCCATACAAATAAATTTGGAACTAACAAATCCCTTACATGATAGTGGAAACCGAAAGGGAAGAGGTAATCTATTCCTTGTATAAGAACATGAACCCATAGAAGTGGGATGACGCGTGTGTTCTAACCACATGAAGGAGGGGTTATCCTATTACTTATTTATAAAAATATTACTGGTTTGTAAGCTTCTCGGTGAAGCTAAGTTATTATGTAAATGTATATTAAAAAAAACAAAAATAAAGAATCATGGGTCGCCTATAATTATTATTAATATATATAATGATATGTTGTTAATTTTTTATCATTTTTTTGTCTAAGGGTTGATTTATTTTTTGTCATTTGGTTTCCATGGGTCTGTATTTTTTTATCTTATTGTCACACAACAACAGTTTTTTCCTTTTTTTCATCACGCCTTCTCCTTTTTTTCATCATGTCTTCTTTTTTTCATCTCACGTCTATTTTTAATTTTTCCCCATAATCATTGATTTTAATATATTATTATATTATATATATTTTAAAGGTTTTTTTTAACAATAATCACTTTGTGTGCTTCAGGGTTGAAGCATTTCATTTGTCTTTATTTATAATTTTCATTATTATTTTTATTTATTTCTCACCTTAATAACAATATTACACATAGATTTTTAAAATATATAAATTTAGAAACTTATAACATATATATATATATATATACATATTTATATAAATAAAAAAGCTAATTATAAATATTTATAAAGAAATACTTTTATATATTTATTAAATCATGTGCATATATATATAGAATATATACATATATTTATAAAACATTTTACACATTTTTAACACATATAAACGAGTAGTTTTTAGTAAAATAATTACATAAATGTATATATTCGTTTTTTATAATATATATATATATATTCAAAAATATCTTTATTCTCATAATGTTTTATTTATATTTTTCTTTGAACATGTTAATATAATATTAATATTAAATGATTATTTATTTCAAATCACCTCAAAGTTTTAATACCATTAATTAAAATAATGTTACTAAAAAAATACACATTTGACATTTTGATATTAAAACATATAATACTTGAAAATAATAATTTATTTAATGTACCCCAATTTTGAAAAAATAATTAACATATTATTTTTATCATCACAATATATATATCTTGAATAAGGATAAAATTAAATACATTCATTCAAAATATTTTGTAAAATAACCTTTTGATAAATATTGTTATTCAAACTCTTATAATAATCAAATAAAGCAATATTTTTTTACAAAATAATAAAATAAATTAGAAAACTATAAATAATAAGTATACTTTTTTTTAAATATTAACATATAATAAAATTAAATAAAACCCTTAATTTGAAAAAAAAAATTAAATAAGGTTGTCGAAAAAATTTATTAGTTAGTTTTAATTATAAACTAATCCATTTAATAGAATAATTATATAATAAAATTAAGTTAGGAAATTATGGTATGTTAAAAAAATAATAACTATTATTATTATCAAACTCAACCAGTCCCAAAGGGATACCCCCTAATTCACCAAAATCCAAGATGCAAGAACGAATCATATCCACCAGGACCTAAAAAGTACGCTTTATCAGGCAATATATAGGTGGATGATAATCTATAATCACCCTAACCTGAGTCCCCATCTACTCTTGGAGACTTCTCTAGAATCTCAAAGTAAACCTAGGATCCCTATCTCAAACAATGGAACCTGGAACCCCATGTAAACTTAAAAATTATTTCACATAAAACTTACCAAGATATACAACATATGTATTTTATTTTTATTGAAATAAAATGATCTAAATTTTTAAACTGATTAGTCACCACCAAGACATCATTTCTCCCTTAGGGTTTCCATGTAAATCAAAAAAATATGTCCATATATACCTTGTCCCTTTTCCATATTGGCATGGGAAGAGGCTAATGAAAACCAGAAGGTTTCAGATGCTTTGTATTGATCTATTGGCATGTGTATTAGGGATACACATAATCAGTAATGTCTCGCTTCATACCCAAACCCAGAACCCCTATCTCATGTCATAATACATCTTCATAGTGCTTGGATGAATTTTCCATGAATAACATTGATAGTGGAACAAAACTAAGCCCCTCATTGATGCTGGAATGAAAAAAGATCCCCAAAACTGAGAATACAATCCAAAGATAGAGACCAACCCAAAACGATCTCCCCACAATATAGGGTTTCTCGAATTCCTCTAAACTCGTGATTGTGCTAATAACTCTATGAAATATAATCAAATAGAGATGATGATAACTGAACAATGGTCAAAACCATACCTAAAATATCATCAGGAAAATCTAGATTCAACTGAGAAAAAATACCCATAAGGTTCTAACATTCCTTCAACTAAAATATAAATTATAATGTCACATTCCTTTTAAGTTTGTCTGCAATAACACTTCCTTTCCCTGGGGTGTAGGTGATTTCAAATTCAAAAAACTAAATGTATTACAATCAATGTATTTGTCTAATATTAAAGTCTTTCTAGGAATATATATAGCTCAAACTCTTATTATTAGAAAAGAATATGAACCATTCACCAAAATGATAATACCACCATCATATAAGTGCATTAATATCTACAATGATATATAAATAAGGAGTGGGGTAATTATTCCCATTATGTTAAAGTTAATGAGATAAATAAGCTACTGAATTATCATCTTTCAAGAACACACAACCTAAAATAATTATTGAAGCATAAAAAACCACACACCCCTTACTAATATTAGGTAAGATCATAATAGGATCTGATGTAAGAATTCATTTCAAAGCATCGAAAGTAGACTCAAACTTTTCATCCCATGTGAATTTCATCACATTATTGGTAAGGGAAGTCAAAGGTTACATAGAATTAGAAAAATCATGGATGAACAATCGATAGTATCAAGAAAGACCATGGAATCTTAGAATCTCAAATAATTTTCTTAATTATTCCCTTGAATCAAAAACCATTACCTTCTCAGGGTCAATAGATAATCCATGATTAGAATTCACATTCCGTAAGAACATCACTTCTCGTGTCAATAAATTAATTTTTTAAATAATTCCATAAAAGTGGTGACTTCTCATGATTTCCAAAACCGAAATTAGATAGTTCTTATGCTCTCTCTTAGATCATGAATAAACTAAAATATCCTCTATGAACACTAACACAAAATTGTCGAGATACTGAATGAATATCTGATTCATCAATTCCATGAAAACTCAAGAATCATTATTCATACCAAATGTTAAAATAAGATATTCATAATGGAGATACATTATATTCAAATCCTTATTTTTTATATCACACACTCAAACTCTGAGCTGATGATAACCTAGATGAAGATCATCATTGAAAAACCCTTTTGCCCCTTTAACTCAACAAATAAATCACTCATGTTAGACAAAAGATTCTTATTCATAACTATTACCTAGTTCAACATCTGATATTCCACAAAAAAATTGGATAGAACCATCTACCCTCTTGGAAAATATCACCGAAAATTCCCATGGTGAAACAATATGGAGAACGAAACTCATTTTCACATGGTTTTCCAATAGAACCCTGAGCTCTTTTATCTCTACGTGTACCATATGATAAAAATTTATCGATATCGACTACATCCCTAGAACTAGGTCAATCATGAAATCTAATTCCCTATCTAGAGTTAGATCATAGAAATCATTCGGGAATATCTTAGTAAAACTTCGAACAAGGATATGAAGATCAAAAAAAGGAAAAACTTCATCGAGATCAACTAAAAAAGTAGACAAAAAACATCTGATCTCTGAGGGGGAAGGTCATTCATGGCCAAAACTAAGATCCCACTCTCCCTAAAACACCTATGAGCTCACATCGACCATAATAAATGAGTCACATCAATGATAAAAATCAACCTAATCATAGTGGGAAAATAAAAACCATATTGATGATAATGTAAAATAGATCCATATTTAGAATAAGAAAATTTCAGACTAACTCTACATTAGCTATCTATTGGGAAAAGGATGGAAACAGAAACCCCTTCTCATTACTCATCCCAATAGGTGTTACTAACTCCATAAAAATGTATATGAGATCCATTTGAAGGTTAATCATATCAATGAGACTGTAAAATGTAAATGATTGGAAAGAACCCATGTTTTATAATGTAATCACTACTGAAGATGCAATAAATATGGTACCTCTCATGGTCACTGGACATGTGTCTACCTGTACTATAAATTAATATAATGCATGAAGGTGATTCACCCCCAATGCCTGTGGCTAGATCCCTATAGTCTTTGAAGAATATGACTCTTCCATATGACTCTTTAGAGTCTAGGATCCATGACCATATTAAGGAGTAGACCTATCTCAAAAAAATTATGTTTATGTCTATAACATCCACAACTTTTACACATATTTGGATGTTAAGGATTAGAATTTCATATATATCCAATCCTTCCATAATGATATAATGTAAGAGGTAAACCACAAGTTATAAGTGGAGGTGATGAAGAAGTTTTCGACTGAGAACCACCTCCACCACTCCTGTGATGATACTGCCACTTCCTCTTTTTCCCTAGAGCACAATTGAAGATACCACTTGGTGGAAGAGAAGGGGTGGAATATACAACCTTACCTTCAGTATTCATCTCTTCCACCACATCCCTATCCACTGTCTCCATATAGGTCGAATGTTTCAACATAAATACATGAGATCTGATATCATGATGCACACATTGTTGGTACTTTTGATCTTTGAGATTTATATTCATTACAACCATTAGTTCAAAAAAAATAGCTAAATAAACTTATTGGTGTACAAAAATACTGAATTCTCTCACTACTACAAAGATAGAAACTACAGAGACTTTTCCATCCTTAGATACTTTGGAAAAAATACTAGAATAAGTTATACTTAAAAAACTTCCGGTACAAGATCCGATGCATTTATTTATGTACTATATAATCCCCCTAATGTTTTCTAGGACCCTAAAGTCTGAACATTGCACACATCACCTTGAAACTCTTAGGTTTATCCAGGAGGAAAAATATTTGATCGATCTTTTCCAGCTAGTCCTCTCCCTCCTGAAGTGTATTCATACCATTAATGGACGTTTTCCTATCAAAAAATAAATCTAATGATTTCTATCTTCATCCTATAACTCATGTATGTTCCTCAGAAACTTCATTATGAACTTCTTGATCATTCCGCTCAAAAACATGAATTCACTACACAATGACCTTAATAAATTTCTAATCTTTCAAAGGATTCTCCTAAGGAGAATCAGCTGCACCCTCCTTAGGAACTCATAGAACATGTATCAGAGGCATAGTAATAGTCATTGATACAAAAGAAACAATCAAAAAATAAAAAGTCTCATTTCAAACTAAAAACCCATAAAAATTGAGATTAATGCCAAAATCCCAATACAGGAGACACACATGCCAATATCCCATGGTAACATGAGTCACATAATGGAATGATCTATCCATACACACACTATAATATACATATCAAGTCCTGAAAATCCTATCTCTAGTCTAACAAACAACCGAAGACAAGGACTCCTGATGACATACCACCTTTGATACCAAACTGTGATGAACAAACCTGAACACCCTCTCATACCGCTACCCAACTTGATATGTCACATACTCAAACGATGTCTCGATCCCCATGTGATGAATACTATAACCCATGAATCAAAAAACAACCATATGGAATGATTTTTCCCAACCTAATGTAATGACCTGACACATATATATAATAGAGAAAAAATGGAAAAGATAAATATATTCCAAAACAGAGACCAAAGAGTGGAAAGAAACAATTCAAGAGACAAAAAAAATCTCTAAGTACATGTTCACCAAAAAGGACTTCTAAAATAGGAAAAAAATATTTTAAATGTCTTAGTGTTGGAAAAATACAACTATCTCACCTCCAGCTACCCAACATAGCTGACAGAAAACATTGTCGCTCACTATGACACATTTTATTTACTTGTATCTAAAGACATAACCATGTCTACTAAATATACAAGATATATGAATGATGGAATCTAATAGGCTCATTAGTATCTCGCCTAGGAGATCCATATCATATATCTGAACAATAATCCAAATATTCTCAAAATTTAATAAAACAATGCATGATAACAATTTAACAATTTTTATATCAAAGCCATCGAAAAATAGTTTAGTTTCCCCATTTTCCACATTTTGTAAATAAACATTATAAATAAATTTCAATTAATTCAATATCCATATATCATAAAAGATATACCTAGTCAAATGAACGAAAAACATGTATCCCATACATATCATATTCTTATAAAGACAAAAAAAATAGTATAAACCAAAATCAGGAGCCCCAATATGCTAAAAAGAATTGGTAATATCACGCCAAGGATCACACTGGTCAGAATAGACTAGGCACTCTTACCTAAAATAAAAAACATGTAAAGAAAATATACTATATATATTCATTGATTCTAGAGTGCAGAGTAACACCCTGAAAAGTGGAACCCCAACATGTCTTACAAGTCCCTAGAACAACACGCCAAGAGAGAAAAGGAAATCCCTATAAAAACCCCTAAAATTTAAAATACCTATTAATATAACTTCTAACTAAGTACCCCAGACATCCAATTTCATCTAATGTCCAAATCAAATCATCAAACCATTTCATCATTTCATTCCTTAAAAACAATTTCATAAAACCATTTCACAATACATTTAAAACTGTTTTTCATTTACCAAAAACCAAGGGAAACCCATATTTTATAAATACCCTATTCTAAATGCACAAAAACCAATCATTTATACCATTACATTTAATTTAATAAAAAATTAAAAAAATTCATTTCAGTTCATCCATCAATGATAGATACTGAACCACCTCCCTCAAAAGTCTTGTCGTACACACCCCCAACAGAATCCACCAATAAGGGAGAACCAAAAAACCAAAAAAATCCCACAAAACACATATAAATATCAAATAATTATTTAAATTTATAGAATGGATTGATGGAGAAGAGGAAATAACATGTACATTTAGAAGACACACCCATCACACTATAACCAATGAATGAAACGACCCCTAGAATAAGATCGCACAAAAAATATTAATGAAAATAAGATGAAAAATAATCATGAGTTAGAGAATGTGATAATAAAACACAATGGTGCTACAATGAAAAAATAAATGAAGAATCATAAAGTATAACTCACCCAAAAAGACACAAACCAACCACAACAATGATCAATCACTAAATGAATAACTCCGGGACAAACAAAGAATCCGAAAATCACCGAATAAGAATTATTGGTTGAGATATAATGGATCTGTTGATGAGTGAAACAAAATTTCAGCTAATTGACACCCTAGAAATCCTAATCAAAAAAATTACATGGTGTGCAATCCCTTTACATGTCGTATAATCCACGAGGATCACATATACCAACCAACTCATTGTTTTTTTAAAAATTGATATTTTAACAATACATGACATGAAATCTATGCATTGAATGTAATCATCTGACATTGTGCACTAGATTCATGGAATCTGACCTACAGATCATACACATCATAAAATCCCATTACGTGGAGTTTATTTCTATTTTAGACTATAGAAAATTCATATTCTCACATGAAAAATCAACATATGTCTAGCATCCTCTGATCCCAGTGAGAACCCCACAACAACATTAAAAAATTTATATATGAATATAATTAATTAAACAAAACATCCATCCCTATGCTTTATGTAAATTTTCAGAAAAAATTCCCCCCATCATTAAGAAACCCAAGACACACTCAATTATAGAGGAAAGAAAGTATTATTATAAAAATTACCAGAAATCGGGTAATGGGATGTTACATTATGTTAGTTTATGATCATGTAAATGACCTAAAATAAACATAAATACAATTATAATTAATGGGTTTAATGTTCAAAGGGATAGTGTGGGAATCAATTATTATTTTATCACTTATGAAATCATGGGATACAATGTTTACCATGGGGAGTAATTCAAGAGGTAAAACTAATATATAGTTTGAGGGATTTAATGATATAGTTATTAATCAATAGATTTGATATAATTTATTCCATAGGACTAATATAATTTCATTTAGTATGGAAGGAAAAGTGTGTTCCACTCATTAGAAAATTCATAACGTGTTTATGTGAAAAGGAGAAGAGATGTTGGAAATCGATACAGGTTGAACCCATATATTGTCATTATCGAAAGAAGGGGAACCTAAAAATGTAATATAGAGAAATACGATCTAATAATAAAAATATTAAATTTCAAATTTATTTTATGAAAACCATATCTAAGGAAAACAATATGTTGATAATTTATTAAAGTATGTTGGAGTCATAGATCATTGATTTTAGGGCCTCACTTCACTCAATATTGGATAGGGGATCATGAAAAACTATGTCACTAGAATATATTTAATGTTTAATCATGTAGACAATTAAACCATTTTGATAGCTATAAAATGTGTTGTAAGAGCTTAATTTATCATACAATACTTGTCGGAGTTACTTGTGGTGGGGCACATACAAATATTAAAGAAAAATATAATTTGATTAGGTCAATTGGATGAAATGTGTTCCTATAATGGGTTTTTTGATGAAAGATGTAATTTTACATGAAGATCCATTATAGTTTATAAATGAGTTAATGATACTATACCCTACTAGAAGTTTCGATGGAGAAAAACTAGTTATAATATCAACTTCAATAATTGAAAAATTATGGCCTGATTGTCTTAGTCACATAAGAGATGAAGGGATGAAAATTCTTAAAGATGATGGAATACTAAATCACAACCGCATGGAGTATGAAATATACTAAGATTGTATTCTTGGTAAGTATTGGAAGGTGTTATTTAATATAGGTGGAAACACACAAAAGATCCAAAATTTGGATCCAGTACCTATGGATATATGGTGACTAATAATGGTATATTCTCATAGATGATCATTATTATATGTTGCATTTATTGATGATGAAACATACAATGTGTGATATTCCTTTATCAATATCAGGTTTGATGATTTCAAAACCTTCACTATAGATATCCATGGTGGAAAAGGATGTTGGGTTGAAGATTAAGTGCTTGAGGCCTAATAATGGTGGTAAGTATAGAATCATATAATTTTGGAGGCTGAATTGGAAGAAATAAATAATTTTTATGAATAAAATTCCCAAAACCCTAAAAATCATTTCATGGAGTAGATAAATTTGACACCTGAATAAGATACCCCACAACATGAGGGTATATTTCTGTTTCCAAAAGTAATTTTCATAGAAAGTAGTTAAATATTCGTCATACTTCATGAATTATAATCCTTATACCCTGTTTCTGTAGGATATTTTGTAGTATCAATAGACCAAAATAATTGTTGATGTATCCCACTTCAAAGTCATTTATTGTGTCACCTATTTCTATATTATGGTTTTCTATGGGGATAATTTAGAAGTAATGTTTTGACCATGTTTATTTATAGGGTATTTTGGAAAATACGTTGGAGTTTGGAAATGGTAAAATGATCCCTTAAAGGTAATTAAGATCAAGATTGTCCACTTAAATGAAAGGATCATATGATGGGATCAGAAACTATAGGAAAATCAAATTGAGAGTAAAGGATTAGTAATGCATGAAAATGAGGATTTGAATTGAAATACATAAGATCAAGAATGTTTAGAAATCACTCCAGTTGAATAAACACCTTATTATAAAAAAAACGAGAAGTTGTAGATATAATTTATTTTTGGAATCTATTTTTAGATCTAAATAGACTAAAAATATCAACAATTGTGGAACCTCAAGGAAGATTTCAAGAAGAAGTAGTTCCTAAAGGAGTAAAACCTCCAGAGTTGAGGAGGTCTAATAGGATCCTAATAATAATGGATAAGTTTTAATATAATTTATATATATATATATATATTGTTGATGGTGGAGATACAACAAGATAAGAAGAGATAATAAGTATCTATGATTTGATACAATGACAGTTAGTAATGATGGAAGGGATAGAATCATTACATGTTTTTAGATTATGGGCGCTAATAAAACATCCTGCTGAAAAAATACCACTGAATAATAAATGGTTCTATCATATGATGGAAGAAGTGGATAGTAGGTAGTAGTGCAAGCAATGGTTAGTTGTTCATAGTTTTTAAAAAATAGAATGAGTGGATTTTAGTAAAATATTTTCCATAATTTTTTAGAAAATAATAATCCAAATTTTTCTTGGAATGGCTATAATTAATGGCCCACATCTTGAAAAATTAGATATTAAAATATATTTTAATCATTAGTATTTATAGGATGAAATATTCAAGGTGAAACCCAATCTATTAAAGGAATGTAGAAGCAATATCCTGCAAATGATAAAAAAATGTTTACATAGGCTAATGTAAGAACACATGTAATGGAATTAGAATATGGACACCTTCATGGAATAACGAAGGTCCATTCGGTGAAATGTGGATAATTTCTATAAATGGAAGGTGTTTAATAATGGATGGTTTATAATAATTAAATTTTAATAGATGATATGATTTTAGTGGTTAGAAACAAAAATTAGATTCGAGAGTTAATGGTATCTTTTTAGGGAAGTTTCAATATGAAATACATTAGGGAAGGAAAAAAAATTAGTGATGATTATCCAAGTGGTTTAGAATAATGGAAAATGAATGTTTTTATACTTAGAGTACATCTTGATAATTGTGAAATGGTTCAAAATTTTTGGATCTAATCCTATCTCTTCCCCTTTTTACATTCATTTTAAACTTTCTAAAGAGAATTCACTACGAATGGATGATGGGGAAAAGTACATAAAAAAGGTTATGTATGCATCAATAGTTCTGATTTTTATGTATTTAATGGTTTTTAAAATGCAATACTTTTCTCAAGAAGAGTTATTTTTTAGTATATTTATGGAAAATATGGGAAAGTATCAGTGGGATTATTTAAATTAGATATTATGGTATATCAAATGTTTAAAATGGTTGGCCATGTGTTTTGAAATAAATGATCCATTACAGGAGTTTATTGATGAATAATTTAGAGGTGATGTAGACACATAGAAAATTGACATATGATTTATGTTTACTAAAAGAGGAGTTACTGTACATTGGATGTCAAATACTATTGTTGTAGTCACACCATCTAATATATATACATAGTACATTGTGGAAACTGATTTTAGAAAGGATATAATATAGAGAAAGGTATTATTGGATGAACTCAAAAGGAATAAGGGGAATATAGAATTACAATTTAGAAATAAATGTGTGACCTATATTTCAAATAATTAGGTGTTTAAATAAATAAAATAATACATTAATTTAATATATCACATTATCTATAATCTTGAGGAAGACAAAGAGATATAAAAGATAAAAGGAATTTAGAATATGTTAGATATGTTTAAAAGGGCATAGTTAGGGAAATTCTAGGGTGTTGCTGTGACTCATTAGGGCTTGGATGGCCACGAAGAAAAGAATGTATATTCATTTAATGTTTTTTATAAGAATTTAAGGATTAAATTTCCTAAGATATCCATAGGACTAGGTGGATTTAGGAAAATATTTCTCAAATGGGTGATTGTTGAATTTATTATGATAGCTATGATAGACTAACATATATGAAGGACCCCAGAACACCCTGAAATGGGAGGGGTGAATCAGAGTGTAAAACTTTTCTTTTAAACTGATGGATCGTGTTCTCACATTGGTAGGAACTTGTTTAACATTTTTGAAGAGGATGTGCATAAAATAAAAAATCACATGCAAATCAATGACACAACAATTTTACTTGGTTCACCTCTAAGGGATACGTCCAAGGAGTATACTCCGATTGTGTGTTGGTTGTAAAAAACCACTAATTTTCGATTGAAAGATTTTATCACATTCCCTCTATGTTAGGAACATTCCCTTTACAAGGTTATAGTGATAGCACACTGAGTCCCTCAGATTACTTCTACTCATTCCCCCTTGCTCACTATGGTGGATGAATCTACAATCAGTTTGTCAACTTGAATTTGGCTTCAATGGTCTAACATTAAATAATTCATCCTTAACTACAAATTAATTCTATGTTGAAGTCCTCTTATCACCCAAAAATTTAATTTAATTTATAATACTCCTATAGGTTATGGTATTTAATTTCGAAAACTGATTTGGTTAATTTTCAAGCTTCCTTGGGTTTTCTGCGTACCACTTCACCTCCTCTAAATACTACTGCTATTTCCATGTACTTTCGAACACCTCCATGAAATTCCCTTACCTATGTACTTCCTTAGTTCGTGTAATACCTTGCTCCACTGCATACTACGAGAGCTTCCTTCACAAACTCCACTCTCTTCCATAGATTATTTTTCCGTACATGGATGATTCTCTCCACACACCATTTTCTCCTCTATGAAACACTTCGGACATCACCAGATTTATTCCCAAAATTTTAATATATAATTTATCTCCCTAATGAAGGGGATTACTAATCCTTATTTAGGCACATAACTCCAAAAATTTTGCTAATCTGGTTTACCCAAAATTTCAGTGTGGGAAAATCATTGTATACTGAACTCCATCCGCGTACTGTTAGCCTCAACCCCATACCACTCCTATTTCACGAACCACAAAAATCCCACTAACCTTCGACATTATGCGTACCACACTCCTTCACTACACATGTTATTACAAACCATTTTCAGGTCTGTGCACTAGTCTGCGTAATGTTATTTGATACCTATCATTTCTGTATACCTGAGGACTGTCTTTAGTTCTTATTTCATATTTAATTAAGGATTTATTTTTCAGAAATTTAGGTGATTTTCAATATTACTCAATTTCAACTTTCTTTTATTCTATCCACCTTGATTTACTACATTTGATGTTTTAGCATCACAACCCATTCCACTTTTTCCCATGCATGCAGGCCATTGGTCATTCCATATTTTTTCAACTCCATTAGAACAATATATATTTCTTGCTAGAAACTCTGCATCTAAGAATTTTCAAAATTGTATTTTCTTCATCGATTCACTTGAAATTGATTCACATTATTGTTTACTTCTCATGGTAACAACTTCTTCATATTGACCCTCAATAGTCATGGATTTGACTTCTAGTCTGGAGTTAAGGTCATTGATGACCATTACCTATTATTCAATTATGAGTTTTAGTTCCACAAAGTATTTTATGCTTTCTAGAATTGATGACTACACTTTCACAAATTGTTCTAGTCGTTCAATTTCTACATGAAGCTGATCAATATATTCTGATGAATCTTCCATAACTTATTTCCACTCATTGAATCTATTACATCGATTCTTAATCATAAAAAATCATCTTTATGTTTAAACTTTAGATTCGCATATGTGGTCAAATGATTATCACAAGCCTTATATTTTTATGGTTCTAATTTTTTAATTATTTCCATCATGGAAGCTTGGTTCCCATATTTGAATTCTGCTTCCTCTTCCTCAAAAATTTCATTGTCATTGTATTCTTCTTCACAAAAATAGACACTTTCTTTGAAATTTCATTCTTAATTTGAAGTCTCTATTTTTGAAAAACCTTTTATGAGGCTTTTAAATGTATCCATCATCTCTTTATTCACCGTTGAAATTTCATGGAAAATGAGAGGCAATATTCCTGACCCTTCCAAAACTAAAACAATCCAAAGGTAGGTCACCTTCAAATTTCTCTGTTCCCTTCTTGAGTTTCTTGGAAATGAGAGAAAAAACTTATTTTTATTCACCATATTCATCAAAACAATTTCCAAGAATTTCCAGTTTTTCTATGAATTTTTATGTCATTTCCTTTCTTACATGAGTTGTTACGTCTTCTAGTTTGACTCTCATATCATATGCCACCAGGATACTCAGCAGATCATCAAGTGAATGTTTGGAAATATACCTTTCTTCAAGTGCAGTAACCTTTCCATTATAAAGGTTAAAAAGTCTTATAAATATTATCTTTACAATATCAATGTCTTTGATCTATTATCCAAGAACTCTAATTTCTCCAATAACTTCTATAATTCGATTGAAGAATGAATCTTCATTTTTGTTAGGGTGCATCTTTAGATCATCAAACCTGTTGTGTAAAACGTGAAATTTAGCCTCCTTCACATTGCTATCTCCTTTATAAATATTCTTCAGTTTATCCTATATTGACATGGTATATGTGAAACACATTAACATTAGATAAATTTGATCATAAAAAGATGTAAAGATATCATTTGGTTGTTTTGCATCAGCGTAAAGAAATTTCCAATCTATATCAGTCATTGACAGTTCTGTAGGATTAGTGACTATTATTCCCTATGCAATAGAAAATAAGACATCCATTCAATGAGATCTTAGGTGAGATCTCATCATATTTTTTCATATTTGAAAATAAATTCTATGTATATGGGAACTCCCCTAACATTGACTGAATTCTCTATAACAACAGAAGACATGATTCAACACCTGCAACCTTTACCCTCTAATTCCACATGAAGGTGCCTGAAACACCCTGAGAGGGGAGGGGACAATTAGGGTGTTAAATTTTTCATTTAAATTGATGGATCTTGTTCCCACATTAGTAGGAACCCATTAGACCTGTCTGAAGAGGAATTGCAGAAAATAAACAATCACATGAAAATCAATGACATAACAATTTTACTTGGTTCACCAATAATGGCTACATCCAAGGAGCATACACCAACAGTGTCTATGTTATATACAAAACATTAATATTCACAAGTTATGGATTACAAAAGTTTAGCAAAGTCACTCTATTCCAAGTGTACTACCTTTACAAGGTTTTAGGGATTGCACACCACATCCCTTAGACTACTTCTACTAAATCCCTCTTTCTCACTTCATTGGAAGAATCATAATTAAGCTTATCGATATGAAGGTCATTTCAATAGTTTAGCATTAAATAGGGAATACATAACTATAAATGGATGCTCTATTAAAGACATTTTATCACCCATAGATTTAATTTAATTTCATATACTCTGATAGGTTATGGTAATTAATTTCAAAAAATTATTTGGTTTATTTTCATGCTTCCTTGGGTGTTCTATGTACTACTTAACCTCCACTGTGTACTAATACTATTTCCACATACCATCCATCACCTCTACGAACTACCCTACCTTATGTAATTCCTTACCATGTGTACTTATCAGCTTCTTTTCATACCTCACAGATCCACGTACTGCCTTGCTCCACTGTGTACTGGGAGAGCTTCCTCCGCAAACTGAACTCTCTCATATGGACAATTTTTCCTTATACGAATGGTTCTCTCTGTGTACCATCTACTCCTCCACAAACCACTTTATACATCACTAGATATCTTCCCAAAATTCTAACCTCCTATCTATTTCCCTAATGAAGGGGATTACTACTCCTTATATAGGCACATAACTCCACAAATTTTGCAAACTTGATTTACCCAAATTTTCTATGTGGGAAAATATTTCGATACTGAACTCCATATATGTACTAATACCCTCTACCGTGTACCACTCCTATTTTTTAAACCATATAAATACTCATAACCTTCAATATTTTACATACTACATTCCTTCACTGTGAACTGTTTCTACAAAACGTTTACGGTTCAATGCACCACTCCACGTAGCGTTCCTTCTGTCTGGTACGTGGTTGCAAACCATTCTCAGAACATGGTACATAGTCTATTTTGTGAGGTATGTGATTCCCTTATTTTTCTAATTTTATTTTTCATCTGGAATAACATTCAATCATATGTTAAAAAGCATTGTTTTCCAACACCAAACTCCCAATTCTGAGGCTGAGAAATTTTATAAATATTTGGAAACTGTGCCACCTTCAATACTGCTTTCAGCCTCAAACATATGACCTCATTCCTTATAAACTCCCTAGTCAACTATCTACAGATTGAAAAAAACACAAATCAAACACCATTATTATCAATTTATATCCTTGGTTCCAACAATATATCTCTCGGGTCAGGAGTGATTTCTAAAAATATATTAAAAAAGAAAATTATGGTAATTCAATGGAACAAGAGAATCCAAGAATCATTGTTAGGAAATTGTAGTGGTGATGACAGAATCTTGATGATGGAATAGTAGAAGAAGTGATTGGACTCATTTAAGAGTTACTCTATAGATGCATAAGAATAACTTGGTGGTTTTAATGGATATGTAATATTCTTTAGAGGGATAAATAAGAGTAAAATGTAATTTTTTTAATTGTCATTATGTATTATATGTTGAGGTGTTGTATTTTTTGAGTGGAAAGTATTTTCAATGAAAAAGAAAAAGGATGTATGTGAAGATTAGAAGGCTGGTCATCGAATCAGGCAACTAGAATATTCTATATAAAGATGAATATGGTTGCATATACTTGTTTTTATATATAATCAAATTGATCATTTTTCTTACATTTTTAATAAATAACAGTAATGGTTTTTTTATGGGGTAAGACTAAGTCCAAATATTGAAAACACTCTATTTTCTTCAATGTGTTTGAGTTTTATCATATGATTTTGTGTTCCAGAAGGTCCAATGAGATCAATGATATTTGACCATAGCCATTTTAACATAGTTCCTTCTCATGTAATTTTTTATCAAGATTCCCATATTTCATCACTTCTAAACTTGTTATACAAGTGATGATCCAAAAATACATTCTGGAATTTTTCAGAGATGCATAATAGTTTATAGATGGGCTCCATAAATATTAGTGTACACCTGGAATATATTTAGAGACAACATAGTTATATTCCCTTTTTAAATTGAAATATTATTTTGTATTCTAAATATATTTTCAAAAATCCACTACCATCAAAATTATCTCTAGTAGAATTACTTTTTCATCTAAGGACTTTATCCCACCTTGCTCGCATGACATAATATGAAATGTAATAGTATTTAATCTCTAATAAATTTTATCATTTAAACCATGTCCATGGGATATTTATTTTCATATTTGGTAGTGTTCTATTACATAACCCATGAGCTAAAACCATAGACCATTTGGTAGTTTTTCAAGAAATTCCAGTTAAAGTGGTATTAAAGACTATATATCCAAGTTATCTAGATGATATAATATTTCTTCATATATCAATGATATGTCACACAATCTTTATTATGGGATAACACACACCACAAATTTTATTCATTACATCACCCTTTACCAAAATATCAAAATATTTATCATAAAAAATATACTTTTTTGGAAATCCCTGAAACATAATTATTTAGAAAATACTTTTTATAACATGGAATATAAATTTGATTATGAGATTAGAATCTATGAATCCATTGGACTTTAAACACTCAATAGAAAAACATCATTCCCGACCTCAGTTTTTTTAGGTGAATTAATTTTTTTAATTCACTCATTAAAAACATATACCTTCTTCTAAAAGTGTTATCAAGTTGGTCTTCGACAGTTCAACATGTCTAGAGCTTTCCCCCTTGATTTTTAAATTCCTTTTTGTCATATCAATTGCATAAATCTCATATTTCATTTATTTTCTAGATCATATCCTATTTATATGCTTGAATTCCACACCAAGGATTATATATTTTACATCATTCAACTTTATTTTTGTATTACCTTATGAAATTCACACAATTTTTATGGTTCCTTCATTTCAAGTAAGATAGAAAAATTAAAACATCACCCCATTATTGAACATAATGTTTATTCATGTCAACTAGCTTGTGATTTTATTGAACTAAATGATATTGTTTGAAACCTCTCTTATATCAATAATATTTGGGTTAAATAATTTTTATATCATGTATACCCTATCAAGTGAGGAATGTTTCTCATACATATTTATTAGTCTCATCATCATATTGTTCATTTTCAACACACCATTTATTTTAACCATCATATTTATAGTCAAAATTTAATGCTTTATACAAAGTAGTTTTCCCCCTAGAATCTTCAAATTAGTTTACTCCATCATATATAGTTTTATATATAAAATAATGAAGTTAATTTATAAAAGTAAATCCATTTCTCATCATGCATTCTTTAAAAATTTAAACTAGAACCAACAGATTGGGAAATCATTAAAATGTATTATTCCATATAAATTATTCAATATATAAAATAGGAACCGTGTTATTTCAAACAAAATATTTATTAGTAGTTTTTACAAAGAAATAAAACCCTTAAAATTGAATAATGTTGACAAACATGAGAGAAGGAGAGATAACATATCCAGAAAATTGAAAAAGGAAGAAAATAAATTGAACAAAAAAATACACGGTTTAAGAAGAATCTATACATCTTTAAAGACGAATAATATTTTTACTATTTTAGGAATATGAGATTAAAAATTTAATAAAACCAAAAAATCCATAGCATGAGATAATCTCATAAATAAAAACATGTTTTCATAGTACCCTGTGTTGTGACAGTAATGAGGTCTTCATAATAGTATTTGATATTACTGTACCAATTGTCTACTGTAATCGCCCATAGTTTTTCAAGTATGTTAGACCATTTATTATCCCTTATTTAAGTGTTTTTGAGTTATTATTTTCATTGGTTAAGTATTGGTTAGTTCCCAAATGCTTAGTTTTTTATATAATAAAAATTAGAATATCATTTGGCACTTGGTTATGGGAAACCATGAGACTCTCCCTAGGAAACTGTGTGTCTTGTTTGCTTTTGAACATTGGGGAAATAATGGTTGGCACACAATTAGATCAAAAAGTTTGAAATTTCCCAAAAAAACCATTATTATTGAGATAGTGGTGGAAATCATGTTTGGTTCATAGTTTATCAAATTGTGTGGTCAGACCATACAGGTTCCCTGAAGAGGTAGAGATCCTTACATGGTTGGTGTGTGGTTTATAAAACTATGCAACCAAAAAATGTGTGGGGGTATTAATTAATATAAAAAAATTATTTTAATCCCTAAACATAACAAAAACATTTAATTATTCATCTTACTTCTAGACATATCGATCTCAAGGACTCCAATGGCGATTCATGGTTTTTCTACTCCCTATATACACTAAATTTGGTTGATATATATCCTTGGATTGTGTAGATTTAGGGTAATAAATATTTATTTCTCCATTCTTCACATCTAACCTAGATAACATATTTTTTCTCCTAATACAATTCATATATCTGATCTATTTCACTATATCTACAGATTATATCTTGATAAAATGGATAATTCTGATTCATTAAAGGAAGAGATCTAGATCCATTGTAAATAAATTTCTCTTCCTTGAGGAAATATAGGTATACAATTGATGTAAAATTATTTTTGTTAAGTTGATTGGTATTTCACCCATTTACATGATTCCTCCATTTATTTAAAATCATAGAGGTTATATAGTGATAGTTTGTGTCTTCTTCTACTTAAATATGGTAAGAGGATATGATTTGGGTGTTGTTTCATGGAAAATTCTATGTTTTGGATTCAATGTGATAAATGTTGGAATTCCATACAGACTTTGGACCTTGTATGTTTTTAGTATGTTTTTATTGTGTATATTTTGAGAGTAATGACCCTTTCATTATAGGAACTTTTGAAATGTGTAGGGTGTCACATGATAACTTTTTTGGTTATTCCATATTGTCCCTTGTCATGTAATTTATTAATTGTTGAATATTTCATAGTCAGTGGAATTACCTGTTGTGATATATTGTTCTTGATATGTTGTGCCTTATATGTATCTGTGTATAGCTCATGGAAACTTTTATTTAGTTTTCTCATTGAAAGGTTGCCCTAATGGACTTAGGTGACACCTTAGAAGGGGCGTACGGATAACAAAACTCATTGGTGATGTATTTGAGTAGGATGGTTAGTGACTTATCTTGGGATAGACCATGAAAACTCTATATGGAATTGGAAGAGTGTACATATAAATTGGTTTGATAAAACAATGGGTAAAATCCTTTCATATGAAATATATTCCATTTTTCGGGTATTCTATGCTTCTATACTATTATATGTAAGAAGTTAACCATGATTCATTGGTAAGAATTTTCCTTAAATGTGGATATGGTGATGTTATTTAAAGGAGGAATGTAGGATTTACTTTTGTAATAGTGCATAAGAAGGTGGGTTTGGGGTTCATAGAAGCTTTGTTAGTGCATGTTCTCGTGGAACCTTATTGGTTTTATGATTTTGTGTTCATTTACTTTTTGAAAATGAAATAAACGTATATATACATGTTCACTTGTGTTAAGGAAAATTGGTGTTGACCTACTAGGTTTATACTCACACTCTACATAGGCATCTTAGTGAGCATGTAGACTTCATGATCTAGGATCCAGAGAAGGGTAAGGTCCCTATAGAAGGATACTAAGGAGCTTCATTTTTAGAGATGGACATGGTACCAGAAATGTATCTGGGTTGTTTTTATAGTACTTTTATTCATTTTTCATTTCAATTTTTACAATTATATATGTCGACCTTCCACATTTGGGTTCTATGTGATTATACTTATATAACTTTATGTTACATATTTTATATCATTTATCCATGTTTTCTTGTATAGTGACCTATTTTTTTATTTATATTTATGTCATAAATTTCAATGATGACCATCATTATTGAAGGTATAGTCTCCCAATGTAACTTTATACCTTTATAGATAGTCAGAAGCATCTTGTATTTCAAAAGGTTTTCATGAGGTTATTTGTTAGTTTGGATTTGACATGGTGATTTAGGAAGGGGAGTAAAAAAATGTTATTACTGGCCTGAGGATTCTTTTATTTTATTTTGGGGTTTTGGGAGTAGGGAGATAGGTTGTGCAGAACTCAGTTAGTGAAGTTTCCATGTGCAGAGATGGATCTTGTGTAACAGACTTCTATGTTACCAATGGTGGGATTGTTGTTACAATTATGTGGTATTTGGGTGCATTCATTCATCATGAATAGGTATGTATAATCACGTGACATATATATATACTTTTTGATTGTTTTATAGTAGTTCGTTAAATAAATGACTTGTTTTGTGTTAATCTGTTCACTGATATATCTCAATTGTCTAATTTTCTGATATAATGGCGGTGGAATTTGTAAGGTGAACTTGTGAATATTTTTATGTTATATATATTACTTTGACTATCATGTGTGTATAGAAGATGATGCATGAGACTTGGGTAGATGTAGGCAGTTTATACCTTAAGTTTGAGTTTATGATAAGATATTTCGTTCAATTGAACCCCCTTATATATGCCTTTTAACTGCTTAGTTTTTTTTCTTAAGAAATTTATTTTTTATATATTTTAAAGTTTTGTTTGGCATTTAAAAAAAATCCCTAGAGAGGATAGAATGATCCTATGGGGGACGTGCACATGTTCCACCCTAGGTTATGTGAATGGATTCACGTAATCATGATTTTGACCATACTCTTGTGGTTCATGTGGTAAACTCACCCCATACCACATTCTTATAGATTTTTATTTCTCAAGGCAGAGAGGAACTAAGGATGATTGTTATGTATGGATCGGATTTCCAACTCCATCATCTTCTAGTATTCTTGGTCAATAGTGGTCCTTGGGATTTTGGGGATTGGATTAACATCATTGAAGGTATCTTTGACATGGCAGAGTCTCCTAGGGATATGAAGTGTAATCTATCATCAATTATGCTATGGGGACCTACTATGAGGTGGTGGGGAATCATGGGTTATGAAAGAAGGTGTGATGGTATTACTTGGGATGCTTTTAAGGATATTTTCTTTAAGTATTTAATTCCTAACATCCCAAAGACCTGCTAGAATTGGGAATTTATAGAGCTTTAGCAGTCCATGATTTCAGTTTCTGTATACTCATCTCATTATACTATGTTTCTACAATTTACTTCTATATTATCTGGGAATGAAATGTATAAGGCTATAAATCTTGAGATTCATCTTTTCCCAAAGCATAGAGGTTATTTTATGGTATTTGAATAAAATATTTGTGTACAATTTCTTTTCAAAACTCTCACTTTTTATAAATTTCTAGAGTAAGAGAGCATTTGATGTTTCATCTAATATTCCATTAGTATAAGGATGATGGATAACTCAGAACAATAAGGTGGTGGATAGGTGGATCATAGTAGGGATTTGTAAACTCACTATGTGGGAGGATCCTTGAAGAGGTGATATAATTGGGAATTAATGGGGAGATTTTAGTACATCATGTGTGAGGACACATAAGAAATGTAATTATTATGGAATGAAAGTTCTCTTCTAACACTTATTTTCTAAATTTTCACATCCCATTTTAAGGGGAATAATTTGGGGGTAGACCTAGGTCCCCCAAAATAGACGTTGGATCTAAAGATATTGATGAACTTGGCGAGTTATGAATTGTCAAGGCAAATTCATGTTGCAGAGAAAAATATGATTTATATAACAATTAAGGTCTCATATGCGAACAAGGCGGTAACTTCTATAGTTAGAGTGATTGGTTTGATCACCTATATGTTTTCCGCTATTTTTTTGATATATAATCTTCTCATTATTTAATATTTTCTCACATCATCACTGGATTGAAATTACCAATTAATCTATCTTATAAGTTACCCTATCTACAGAAATATACGGTACTTCATGATATTATAAATAAACTAGTTTTGATGTTATATTCGAAATAGACTAGTTAACCTGTGACCAAGTGCATATTAACTATTAAAATAGATGTGTTTATTTCACTGTTACTAATAAAGACAGGTTTATGTTGTTAATAGGGTCTTGGTGTAAGTAGGATGGGACTGGACTTGAGATACATTAGAGCTATCATGATATAACTTGTAATATTTGATCATTCATTAGAATCAATAGTAAGTACCCTATCTTCTCTCTAGTGGTTGATCATTTTCATGATATCTTTCGAGATGAATTCAAAGGGGTTCCTCTAGATAGAATAATTATTTTTGATATTGATGTCATAGATGAGGTGCAGTAGACATTGATTCCTTCTTGTCATATTTTACCAACTACGTTTAGAGAGTTTTATGTGATGTTAGAAAATTTAGAGTTGACAGGATTTATTAGATATCGCAATTCTCCTGGGGTGCTCAAGTGTTGTTTTCCAAGAAGGTATCAGGTATTATATGACTCTATGTGGAATATAGAATGTGGAATTAGGTAATGGAAAAGAACAAGTTGGATTCACCTAGGATATATAATCTATAAGATCAATTATGTGGAGCCTAGTGGTTTTATAAGATTAATCTTCATCCAAGCTACCATTGACTACAGGTCAGAGGGGAGGATATTCCCATGAAAAAAATTTAATAGTGGATATGTAATATATGAGTGTCGTTTCATTCAATTTGGGATGAAAAATGATCTGGTGGTTTTTATGGATATCAGGAATAGTATTTATCATCCATATCTTTACTTGTTTGTCATTATATACATGGATGATATCCTAGTATATTCCAAGACATCATATATGCATGTTATTAAACGTTAGATTATATTGATTTCTCATGAACTATCCTAGGTCATCCGTAAACCATAGAACCAATATATCCCATGAAACACCTGAGGGGAATCCCTAATCATCATGGGATGATGAAAAGTGTCAATGGTATCATGTGAATATTTTTGAGGATGAATTTTCTTGATAAAAAAATAAACATGGGAGTTTACGATGAATATTGTAATGGTCAAACTATATATTAGATTCCATGTAATGAAATATACCATTAATGAAGTCTAAAATAATAAAAATAGGAAATAACTATAATAAACAACAAACTGCTTTCAAATAAAGAAACAGAAAACAAGATCTATCTGTGAGGAGGATGACAAGAAGATAAAACTTATAGACAATGTGAAAACCAAAATATACCAAATAAATCATTTGTGTAATATCATGATCACCAATTTCCACAATGAATAACCCACTCCATGAGAGAACCAAATATGAATCCTAAACCAGAAAATTACCTTTGGGTCTACTGAAACAAAGTGGAAACAATAGGGTGTGAGCATAAAACTACTTAGTAGGTATACACTACATAATCCAAAAATTTCTTTTCCAAAAAAAAAACCATAAATGTTGGTTTGAAAATATCAATAGATATAGATTTTTCATACTTTATAAAAAATATACTGAAATTTTCCAAACCCACTATTAGACCAATTTAATTTTTTTAAACAATTATAATATTAAAATCTATGTTTGGAAACCAACCCAAAGGAATGAAGCACAACCCAGGTGAATACATAAGCAAGAGAGGTCAAAACTAAACTAAAGTGGAAGGATATAACAGAATAATGAAATAATAAATGTGAAATGAAGTAACATAAAAATAAAAGTGAAATATGATATGAAACAAAAGTTACATTATTAAATAAGAAAATATAGAGTATGAAATCATATGAAAATCCTAAACCTCAAGTGAGATGACGCTAGCGAAACTCAGTTCAGATATCAATGATATTATTATGTATATAAATAATTGGATCACCCACAACTAGTCTCATATGTTCTATGATCCAATATGTTCTCAAAGTCCAAAGGGGATCTATTATATGTCATTGTGACTATAAAATAACCATCTCTCAACCTTCCCTAATATTCTAAGGGTCTCATTATAATCGTAAAGGGGATGTGATAAAGCTCGTACAAATATAGCATCTTAATAATGAGTCAAAATAATTCACTATAAATAATAATTCTCCCTCTTAACACCATATATGATAATGAACCTATATAAATTAGAGGACTTATATGGAGGTCTGAACTTTTAAGAAAACATGTAAGGACACCAACATGGCCATTGAATTTAAAATTCACAATATCTTTCTATGAAAAACTTCATTCAAAAACAAATTCCAAATCAAAGGAAATCCTCAAAACAAATTTCAAGGATCCAAAGGAGCCATTAATGAAATATTTAAAAAATACCTTTCTATAACTATAATTAAAAAAATCAGGAACCAAGAAACCATTTGATAATTAGAAGGTTTTAAAATGTTATTCTATGGAATTTCCATTTATATATATTATTATATTTACATATTAACCTCGATGCACATATAAATAATCTAATTATCACACTTTTACAGATGTTAACATCTATACAAATGTAAAATGTTCATATGAAATAATTTTAAACAAATAAAAATCATAGAATATGAGTATCCCATGTAAAAACAACCAAAATCTCTCAAAAAGGTGAAAACCCAAAAAAATATCAACCCAATACACAAGTAAAACTATATAATTTTAATAATTACCAATATACATCTTAAATATCCAAAATTACTTCAAAAGTGTCACATAAATATTTTAGAAAACAACTAGTATGCATACACTTTGAATACATAAGCACAATTGTATAAATCCTTAGAAATCCCTTTTTTCAAGAAAACTACTAACATGAAAAGCACTGATAATTAAATATATAAATAGAAAACATGAAAGACATCATTAAAATAGATTTTAAAAGGCTCAAGAACCCTAGAGAAAGTTTTAAAAAGGAAATGGATGGGGGAACCTACCTCAATGGTGAGTGAACATAATGAAACTGTCATAAATGTGAAGGATATGGTCGAAGAGACCTATCATACACCATAACATGAAAAAAAGAAACTCATATAATCCAAACATCACCCTGGGGTTTGAAAAAGGGTGAACTAATCCAACTAAGAAAAATGGAAACAAGATAGGAAGAAGAGAAGATAGAAAAGAAATCGAAAAACCAGGAAAACATATGAAAAATTGATGGTGGATCTCTAAATCATGAATGAAGAGAAAATGGAGAGGGGTTTGGGGAACCTTTTAGGTTCCAAAAAATGGGTGAGATGAAGTCTTTAATGGGGTTTTATTTTTAGGAGGGTAGAATAGAAAATTCATGTTTTAGGTATTTTGGGTAAGTTATATTATTAGGTCACATAGTAAATCAAACTGTACTATAATCATACACCCTCTAGTAGAAAGACCCACTACCCTTAAATGGAATGGTTGCATCGTTTAGAAACCATGTGCCAATTGTTCTCCAACTCCCTAGAACCCCAAAGATTCCAAATAGTATCTCTTATGAATCATAAAGTATTGAGTCAATTGTGTACTCCCCATGTGCCAATATTGGAAAAATGGTCTTTAACGTCAATATTATGATGTCATTTTCTTATAAAATGATGAAAATATGTTTTGGTGAATTTTTAGCATCAGTTTTTAAGGAAACATAAGGAAAAATTTGAAAACCATTATTTTTGGCATCCATTTAAAAAAAACTAATGTTAAAAATTTTAAAAATATTTTGCCACAGTCTTTTCAGAGATCAACTCCAATAATAAAAAATATCACTAAACATTATAGAATTTATTAAGCTTTTATTTGAATATTAATTTAGCTAAAAAAATGTTATGGATTAATTGTTATGTCCTTGTAATAATAGACTTTTTGAAAAGATGTTTATAGAATTCTTTTGGTGTTAGTTTTGTTTAAATTTGACGCAAAATAGAATATACATTGGTTTTTTTCATCAATATTTTACAAAACTGATTCTAAAAAAACCATCATTGTTATTTTTTGTTTTGATTTTTCATGGAACCGCTGATAATTGGTTAAGAAAATTTTTTTGGAATTGGGTTTTTAAAAAAACCAATTCCAAATTTTTCATAAAAATAATTTTTGGGGTTATATTTTACAAAAACCAACGTTGATAATATAAATAAAACTACTAAAGTTTGGATCATTTCCTAAACATCGATTTGACTAGTTGTAGAGCTAAAATAGAGTTATGGATTAAATGTTATAGCCTTTGAATGTTTAACTTCTCTAAGAGTAGTCTTATAAAAGTATAAATTTAGAAGCCCATAACTTTTAATCCATAACTCAGTTTTAGCTCCATGACTAGTCAAATAAAATACTATGAAATTATCTAATACTTGTTTTTTTATTATTGGAATCGTTTTTTTAAACTGATGTCAATTATAATTTGTTTTTTAATTTTTTGTGTCAATTTTTTTTAAAACTAACCCCCAGAATAGTTTTTGTCAACATGTTGGTGTCAGGTTCTTTAAAAAAGGACCCCAAAAATGATACCAATTGGTATTTTTTTTATCATTTTTGAAAAAAATGAAAAAACCCCATTTAAATCCTCTTTGGATCCGATTTTAAACAAAAGAGATGCCAAAAAGTCTCTGTAAATACTTGGGATCGGTATTTCAATTTTTTTGAAACTCGGGATTAAAATTTTAAAATCCTTCCAAAATTTTAATACAATACCATTGAAAATATTTTCATTTACTATATATAAATACATTTTCCCTTTCATTATTAATTTTGGACTTCTTCTATTCAATCAAATTTTCAATGCATATTAAATCGATGATTTGAACATTATATCTATTCTAATCATTTAATTTATTTATTATTATTTTCATTTATTTATAGAAATATTGGTAATATTCCTTATAATGATGATTTATTCTTATGATTGAGTTACAAATATAAAACATTTTAATAAGATTTATCAACCAAGGTACATGATTCATTATCGATCATCTTTTTCAATTCTACAGGAGTTCTACCCAAAAAATAAGAGTTATGATGATAAAAAACATATCATTTTGATAGAAACTCATAAAATAATTGAAATATATTTGAAGCCTTAAATTTATTTTATTTCATTTTATTTATGTAATTTTTATTCATGTTTCTCATGTTTTATTTGAAATGAGTTGTATCTATCAAAACTTTGAGATGTATAGTTTTGAATGACCATATCTTTTGATATGTAACTCTATTTTATCTCAACAACCAGTAAATTTGATGCATATAAAATGATATAAAACATCATAATTTTATTATTATTGACATTGTTTTTTTAAAAAACAATTCCAAAAACAATATTTTTTTTTTAAAAATATTGATGTTGGTTTTTATAAAACCAACACCAAAAATATGATTTTTTTACGTTTTGGCATCTATTTCTCTAAAAACCAATGCCAAAAATGATACAGATGACTATTTTTTTTGAATAGTTTTGTAAAAAGACAATGCTAAAAATAATTGTATATCATTTATGGAATTGGTTTATGAAAAAGAATTCCAAATGTTTGTTTATGTTGGAGGCTCCAACACCGGTTAAAAAGCGATGTTAATACTAAAAAATAATATTAATGACAATGTTTCTACTAGTGTGGACTAAACTATGAAATAATAAAATGAACTTATATCATAACCTTTGATCATGTGGTCACCTAGTTTTCCCCAAACTATATGTAATTATAATTCATTGACCATAAAACTACATGAAAATTCCAAAAATTGAAATTTCATAGGGAATTTAGCCTGAAAATCAACTATAAGATTAAATACCAAGGAATAAATTAAATAACTGATAAAATAAATTTTTGGGGTGTAAAAATTCTCACAATAATAAAACATTTTACCCCTATATAAAGTCCCTAAATACAATATGGGAATAAAAATCAAAACCCTCAAACTAAAATAAAGAACCTATGGAACAAAAATGATCCTAACTAAACCTAAAACTGAACGAATCCACTAACTATAATGTGACCAATAAATCACTTAAGTCACACCCAATTGAATCAATATATAAAAATAAAGATACTAATAATAAATCTCCCCACAATTTAGAAACTGACTGGTATGGTGGTTCAACTAGGTATATCACTTAATGGGAACACCATCTAGCATGAAAGTGGTTTACACTAATGAAGCTCAAATAATATAATATAATTAATTAAAATTCATAAATCAAAAAGAAAAACTCATACTTAAACCAAAATGAAATAATTAACCACCAAAAGAAACACACAAATAATAAACAAGTATAAATAGAAGAAGAAATACCAAATTTTCAAATGAAAAAAATTGACTGAAAATATCTTCTATTGACCTTTCCTTAACCTCCTAATGAATGAAAAATTAGATGAATGTGATCCAAAAGAACTCCCATGTCATCCCAGATTGTAACCAGGGTGGAATGACTAACCTTAAATAATAAAAAATTTGTCTTTAAAAAAGGACCCAAATAGTTCTCATCCCCAATGATCATGAAGTCGGCAAGGTCTGAAGATACATTCAATTTTCTAGTACCACTATGTAGAATCAAGAGTACCTTGATCTCCTAGAGAATATAGAAACTATTTAAAAGATCTTGGCTCCAATACTCTTCTAGGAGTCTGTGGAGTGTCATCCACTGGTAGAGACTGACTAGAAACCATTGGGCCTTTCTAGAGACATGCTCTAAATAACATGAAAATATTAAACAAAATAAATATTAAAATAAATAAAAATAAAAATTCAACTAACATAACATGTCAACTAAGAATACCAATCTCATAAACCAAGACATTACACAAAACGTAGTCAACATTCATATTTTGAAAACCACAATATAAACATCAAATCGAAAATTTTCACTTCAAAAAATCTATCAAATACAAAAATAATATTTAATTTACACATTAACATTTCCAAAACTCAAATTAAATATTTTTCATTTAAAACCAAAGCTTTCATCATAATCTAAAATACCCTTTTATCCTTATTAAAAATGAAAACCATTTTTCATTAAAACTAATCCACGGTAATAAAAATCAGACTAATAACGTTCCTTACACCAAAGCCTATTAATATAGGACTAGTGGTTATTCATGAGTAGGAAAATGGTTTACTAGACGATGATACAAGAATGAATCGACCACTAGCATCCATATTGAACCATGCACTCGAGCATCACAAGTTTAACCAGATCATGGAAACTCATCGTGTGATGCTAGTTCACTGTCATGATCATCCATAAAAACAAAAAAAACCAATATAGTAAACATAAAACTAATAGAATAAAAAAAATTAAATACCCAAAACTCAAAAACCCTTCTTACAAAAGGCTCATAGAGATTAATAATTCAAGAGGCTCTTCCCGCACCCACCACCCATGTTCTAACAATCAAATTATTCAGTATACCTGACTCCCTAAATAAAAAAGGATAATCTAATATCATTTTTTCATGAACAATCATGGGGAATCCATGAAAATGATACCATAGTTTTCTTGTGAAATACCATAGGGGAATCTACAATCCTCACAGGTTAATGAAATGTGACAAGGGGATCATGAAAAAATCACTGAGGATGGTTTTTATAAATAAATAAATATGTGGTAAATAATTTTACCATGAATATGAAAATGATAAATCTCTATATCAAAGTAAATTTGTATAAATATATCAGGAATTAAATCAAAAATAAAAAAATTTGAACTAATTAAAATAAATGACCATCTACTAAAAAATGAATAAATGAAAAATGAGTTCCAAATATAAGGATGTATACTTAGCGGATACAACAACTAGACAAAGAAAAAAAACAAAATACCCAAAAACATCTTTTTGTTACCATATAGTAACCATCCATCCATAATTACCAACCCTATCCCTGAGCGAACCAAATACAAAACGAAAACCTGCAAAATATTTCAGTTCTACAGATGATGTGTTGCATAAGTTAGGTGTGATCATAAAACAAGTCAATAGGTAACAACCATATAATCCATAAATTTTCTTTCAAAAAACATGATATAAATGCTAGTATGAAAATATAAATATAACATAGGTTTTCATAATTTTTTTTACAAAAACATGGAGATTTTATTAACAATCCTTTAAAACATTATAAAACTTCTTATAAAAAATATAGTTTCAAAATCCAGCTTTGAAAACAAATCAAAATTAAAGAAGCATAACCTAGATGATTGCATATATAAGGGAGTCAAAAAATAAATTTAAGAATAAATACATGACATAAAAAATTACTAAAATAAAAAATAATCTATATGAATATATAAGTGAAATAGGACATGAAACTAAAGTGAGATAAAGAATAAATATGATAAAAACTATTTAATCATGGGAAAATCCAAAACATAAATTAAGGTGACCCTCGACGTACTCAGTTTTAAACATATATAAAACTATCAATGAATTTACAAGGTATATAACCAAGCAGAAAACCCTCATTTAGTCACAATGGTGGCATAAACCTCTATAGTCTTCAATTCGATAGGGTATCAAGCCCATCCCATTAGGATTATATAGTAAATGTCTCTCAACCCTCACTAAGATTCCAATGATCGCCTAAAAATCTAAAAGGGTAGGTTATTAAGAAAATATAAATAGAACATATCAATCATGAATCAATATAATCCATTATATATACTAATCCCACCACCTGACTATTTTTCTGGGTGTAGAAGAAGTGTGAAAAGGTGGAAGATATATTAAAAAATATTTTTATAATCTTTTCCTGAAACCAAGACCAAGTATCTTGAAAATAGAATTTATAATTTATTTATTTAATATTTGAAGAAATAAATACATGGTCTTGGGAACTTCTTTTGCAATTTAATATTGATTCTTCAAAAAGAGTGTTTCAGATTACCATCATTTCAATATAAGGATCCAACGATATAATCTCTCTAATAGTGATCCACACTTGCTCTTATGATATCCGAGAAACACCACTCAATCTCTAGGTTCTAGAACGTTATGTCTAATGTCTTGCATTTTTTTTGTATTGATCAACCATTCTTAAGTCTTGAATAAATATCTTATGCACTTCTCATTATTGAGAGGTAGAGAGGATGAGGAACCGAGAGATAATTTTTTGTGTTTTATAAATATTTATTCTCAATTGTGGATGCTATATATAATAGGCATATCTCTATATTTATAAAGTCAATATTTCAGATAAAATCTTATTTATTTACTTACTGACCATTAAATAACATCTATTACCTTTAATAAATCTCATAGATCATATTAATAATTATATAATTATTATTTTGTGGAGCACACCGAATTGTGCAATAAAAAATATTATCCGACAGTCTTATTAATTAATAATTTTCACCGAACTCAGTCTTGGTTCATTTGAACTCCTCTAGCATTTATTGAATAACTGAATAAATATTCTATTAATAATTTAATACTTTATTCGCATTCTATCAAATAAATATTTCATTCAAAATCCAGTGAATAAACATTTATTTTATTTATGTGATCAATATAACTTAAATAAAATTATTCCATGAACATGAAAATAATATTATTCCATTAATTAAACTCAAATAGAATTTAATTGAGGTCAATGGAAACACTTAGTGTGTGACCCTTTAGGATTCTTCCTCATTGGAATTTGGTGGGCTTGCTTAAAGTCCAATATTACTGTCTAAAATTAGGACAAGGAACCCAAGATAAACAAAAAAATGTCACAACAACGATTATAACAAATAAATGCTCACTGTGTAATATAATCCATCTATCAAAATTTCTCATCAAGTAGGTTTCACATCTGTGTCACCATCCTATATGCTTGATATGACCTTCATTGACTATCTAAAATAAACACGTCATTACACAATTCCAATGTAATTTAATGTGACAGTTCTATTCCAATAAATGTGTTGAGATATCATCTTCCATGAAGATGGAAGGTACAAATCATTCCTCGACATATTTATTATTGACACATATCTTGTGACACACCTAAAATATCCAACTTCTTCATCAAATATTATCATCATGGTTTATGAAATAAATCTACGTACACAAGTTTTAATAAGCATTAATAATAATCCTAAATTCCTAGGACCATCAGACAAGATCATAGAAATGAATATTTGATGACACCAAAACATGCATAATTCCCAATAGTGGGTCTATTCTAATAATCTCTCATCTTTGAGATTACCATTGTGTGATCTTCATGAGAATAAGCCTCATATTATTAATATCACTCACACCTAAACAATATATATACTATGTGTCCCATTATAGTATGTTATCTAACTATTGAATATTATTTTAAAATATTGTCATAACATCTCATGTTTCTCATCATAGTAGGGAATTACTGTGACCTAATCAATGAGAAGTATACTCTAGGAAATTATTACATTAAATACATGAATAACAAAAAAATTGTAATAGTAAATTTTATTAATATTCAATATATAAAATATTATTGTAACCAAAGTATAAATAGTTGATCCTAGGATACATTCTCTGACAAACTTCCACATAGACTACAACAAAATGCCTACGACCATTATTCTACAATACCACACATGATTTTCATATTTCTACTAAGTTATGGGTTTAGTAAAGGGGCTTTACATGTTGTCTTTAGGGGAATTATTGTTCACATAACTTCACCAATATAAAAATCCCTTAAAAGATGATACTTCTGAAGTATGTGCTTCATCTATTGATGTGAGCTTGTCTATTTTGCAAGAGTCACCACTATATTATTATCAAAATGGAGTGTGATAGGATATTTACTACAAGGTACCACATCAATCTCTTGGGTGAATCTTTTCATCGATACCACTTCTTTTTCTACTTAAAAATCTAAAATATACTCAAAATCTACTGTATAATATAAATTCAAAACCCACTTTGAGCTCTTAAAACTCACATCACCTCCATTAAAGGTGAAGATATATCCCATTTGTGGCACTATGACATCTTGATCAGTTCAAAAAACTAGAATACCAATATCCTCTGATGACTACTTCCTCATATCATCCATAAACCAGTAACATGTCCTTAGTAAACCTCAGATACTAAAGGGCTGTCTTAATTTCAATCCAATGGCAGTCACATGGATCAATATCATATCATCCCACCAAACTTGAGAATAGATAATTTTTGTGCATAATTAATTCTTTCTTAACTCCTAATCCTTTATCCCTCTTATGAATGAGAATTAAAAGATATATTTCTTCATGACCGAAGAATGACTGATCAAGGATGAATAATTCAAGATAGTCGAATCTCCATGTTAGCACCCAGAGAACGAGTGGTGTTTCTTGAAGATCATAGGAGTACATGTGGATCACCACTAGAGAGATTATATCATTGGATCCTTATAATGAAATGAAGGTAATTTCAAGGGTCTTTTTAGATGAACAACATTATAAAAATATTAAAGTTCCTAAGGCCATGTATTTATCTATTTAAATATGAAATAAATTAATTATAAATTTGATACCTAAGTTCCTCACTCTTACTTTCGGTTAATGAGTATAATGAAATTTTAATATATCTACCACCACCATACACTTCCATTTCACTCAGAACCATCATGTGGTATTTTAGTGGTCATGTTTAAATTTATAATTATTTATTTGAGTGTTGTTCTATGTGTAATTATTGTAATATTTTCATTTCTTGTTATTCGTTCTTTAATCCAATTTGAATTAAAATGTTATCTAAATATCAATCATGTTAGTTTAGTGTTTCATTTTCTTATAAGATTAAGAGAAAATGAAGAATAATCAGAGATTCTATTAGGAAGTTCCAAATCATAGGCCAGTAAAACTGGGTTTCACAATGTATGGCCGGAGAACACACTGTATACACATGTGGATTGTATCTTGATATTCAAATAAACTAATTACATATGATGATATTATTGAACATCATGTGTTTACCGAGAAAACCTGGCACAGTGAAAATGAAAAAATGGTGTGTAAAGACCCGTAAATTTCAAGGAATTTTTTTTCTTAATTTTCTTTTGAATTTTACAAGAGCACATTTTCTGACGGCACCTGATTCCAAGGCCCGGTGTGCCCGGAATCATTTTCCGAAGATTGGCTCGGGTACGTTCAGTGAACGGACGAGCAGGTTTTTCTAACTTTTGAGCCGGTGCCCGGAATCGAATTCTGAGGGCACCGATGAAATTGCAGCGCCAGTATTCTCTTAGAAACGCCTCTTCCGGAGTTGCGTTTGCTCGAGTGTGGTTTTTAATTTTCGGGCTTAAAGTTGAGAAATAAAATAATTTTGCGACAACATTATTTTATTTCACTTAAGCCACTTGGAAGCCACTTGAAGCCACTTAAAGGCAGCTTGAACTGAGTTGAAGCAGATAGGATGCTATCCAGAAATATCCTACCCCCCCTTGGTAGGATATTTGTGAGGTGGGGCCCGAACGAGCCCCGCCGTTTCTTTCCGCTAAGAAACACACCAACGAAAACCCGTCTTAATTAAAGTCAACTGATTCATTTCTTAAAATCTTACCATACCATTTAATTGGGTGTTTTATTTCGTAAATTAAATGGGATGTTTCTTTCATTGAATTAATTCAACAAATTGATGGATCGTTTCTTAACCAGTTTTCAAATTCGTTGGTGTAATAACAAAATAAGGCCAACGCTCGACCTCTGGTTATTTGCGCTTTGAGAAGATTTGAGAGGACCCTCGTATCTTCTTATCCCTTGTGAAGAACGCGAAGAACGCGAAGAACGCGAAGAACGCGAAGAACGACGAACCCGGAAATCGACGATGCTTCCGTCCGAGACGTTCTTCCACGCTCCGATCTCCGATCACCGACCGTTTGAGGTGAGTGATTTCGGATTTCCTCTCAAGGTTCTTTTCTTTTGGTTTTAAACACAGATTTAATTATTTATCATTTAAATCTGTTGTTCTTGGTCCGTTGAGCTCGCCGACTCAACGCTGGATTCCGCGACGACGTGACGCCTCCCCGCGACGACGCGACGATCCCTCTCTTCCGCGACGAGCTTTCCCGCGAAGAACGCCCGCGCGCGATGATCAGCGAGGTAGGGATTTATTTTGGGATTTACCCTTTTTTTTATTATTCCTGTATGTGGTTCTTTAAAAAGTTAAAGAACCGGTTTCAAACGAAAAATTTTATTTAATTAAAATTGTCGGTTCATGTTTTGAACAAAATTCTCCCGTTGTTTATCTCTAACGCGGAGGGTGCGGGCCAAACGAACACGGCCCGACGACCCTCCGCCGTTCTTCATTTTGTGCGGATTTGACAGGCGATGATGGAACGTACCACAACGGATGTTTGATGATCCCGCAGTGAAGAATGAGTCCCGGGAGGATGAATGGCGCAGACGGGAAGAGAATCGGACCATCGGAGCGATCCCGGTGGCCCGCGGAACTCGCCGGCGGTGCGGGCCGCCGGCGTGGCGGCACCGGCAGCTGGGAGCGGTAGCGCCCCGGCGTGCCGCCGGACAGGCCGCCGCGGCTGAAGCTGCATCCACGACACAGCGCAACCCCACGCGGGGGGCCGCGACACCACCATGCCGCGGGGGCGGCGCCCCGCGTGCCTCGGCCGTTCGGCCGTTCGGCCGAACCGGAGCAGGCCTGTCTGACCGCCCAGGCCGCGCCCTGGCCGCGCCCTGGCCGGACCGGACCGGGTCAGACCGGGTTGCGTCGACCCGGTTCGGCCGACTCCCGGGGGGGGGGGGGGTCGGCCCGGGTCGGCCCGGGCCCGTACCCCCTGTCTTCGGATGGACTTCGTTCAAATGGATGTATTGTGAGCTACGGGCCTCCAAACGACCCGCCGTCAGCGGAAACACGATCCTTGGATCGAGACGATTGTTTCGGTATATCGCACTCAAGGTTTCGGAATACTTTGAGTTCGGTCGGGTTGGTTCGTACACGAAACCAACCGGGCCTTCGGAGCGGAAACGCTCATATCCTGAGCCACGAACGTCTGATTGACGTGCCGTCAGCTTTGTTGTTTTCCTCTAAGTGAGACAGATCTTTTGGCATACTCCACCCGAGGTTTGGACGCAGGTGGAGTACAATCGGGTTGGTTTTTCCATAAAAACCAACCGGGCCCCTGGGATGAAAAAGCCAATAACTTTCAGACCGGGCATCCGATTGACGCGCCGTCTGCGACGTTAAGTTCCTATTGACGATACGGAACTTTTGAATACATCATCTTCGGAATTTTTGTCAGTTGATGTATCAGCCTCTCGGCTCGTGGAGCGGACCCTCCCCAACGAGCTTGCTGTGTGCGGGAACCCTAGTGCTGGCTGCGACTGTTACTTCGACAGCGACGACCGTGCAGAGATCCTCAGTGGACGGCGGCGACGACTGTGCAGAGATCCTCCGTGGACTCTGAAGACGACCGTGCAGATATCCTCAGTGGACTACGGTGACGACTTTGTAGAGATCCTCCGTGGACTCCGACGATGACCGTGCAGAGATCCTCAGTGGACTGCGGCGACGACTGTGCAGAGATCCTCAGTGGACTGCGACGACTACTGCACTCAGCGATCCTACGTGGATCAGTGCTACAGGTCCTCCGTGGGCCCGGTCTTGTGTGGGCCCGATCCTGTGTGGGTCCGATCCTGTGTGGGTCATTGCAGGGGTTAGTTACCTATCGATCCTTCGTGGGTCCGACGACTTAGATGAATCAGTGATCATCTTTATCGTCATCCGAAGAAGTATACCTGTGTGAGCTGAATCTTGTGTTTACTCTCCTTTGTCGATTGTGTTGAGCTATCCTGTGTGGATTTACTGTTTACTCTCCCTTGTGGACTGTGTTGTGCTATCCTGTGTGGGTATACGTTTTGCTTTCCTGTGTGGACTGGGTTGTGCTTGGGCTCAGACGTTGGAGCCGAACGGGGAATTGAAGACTTCAGTATATGTATGGGAATATACCTAAGCCGTGTCAGATGTTACATCGTGATTTTAAATTTCCTTTATGGATTATCCTTTGTGGATTTTGGGAGACCTTTTGGGGTCTCGGGGTCTCTACTGAGTAGCTTATACTCACCCCTGCACAGGCTATGCCCGCACTACGTTGTGTTGGTTGCAGACGACGGACAGCGCTGACCGTGGTGGAGGCGTGCGGAGCAGGAAAGTACCTGGAGGTGGACCACTGGGCGGGAAGTACTTGGAGCGGTCAGGTGGACCGAGGAGCTGTGGAGGCTATCTGTACCCACCCTTCAGGTGGGACTTCCAGAGGACGGCTCGACGCTACAGTTTTCCCTTTTCAGTTGCTGTTTTTCCATTCAGTTGTACTTTACAGTTGGGCTTGTATTTCCGGCCCCTTTTTCTTTCAGCACAGCTTGTACAGTTTTTACATAGTGTTTACCTTTCCGCTTATTTACTCTATGGTTCTTGTTTACTTTTCAAAGGAAATTCCTTCCCTTTTTGTTAGGATTTACGCCTTGGTGCTAGTCGCCAGCCCCTGGCCTATGGAAGGCGGGCTTGGGGTAGTCACGGCACGGGCTCCGAGGACGGGTCGTGACAAATTGGTATCAGAGGGGGTCGGTTCTACCGCAGACTCTGATCTTTCTTCTGTGTGAAGCAAAAGTGTTTAGCGTATTAAGTGTGGTTATCAGTCTAGGGAGTCCAGTGTTGGTGCGGTGGCCGACGTATCCATACACCAGGACCCCGACTTCTGATTTCCGACTTAATGCACGAAAACATTGATTGCATGTGTGTTTCAAGTTTTCTTCATAATTACTTGTGTCAGCTCACCAGGTATACTGTTCTGACCATGGCGCACTTGTTTTCTTTTCAGGATGGCACGACGACAGCAGCCAGCTAGGGTTCCTAGAGTAGAGCGTCATGACAGCCCGCCGAGCGACGAGGCCTCGGTACAGGGCCCGCTGACAGCAGATGCACCGACGGTACCTTTACCCGCCGAGCCCCCAATGCTTCCAGCATTGGCAGCTGACGACGCACGACGCCTCGGAGATCTGCACGAGTTCCAACCCCAGCGACCACCCAGGTTTCGTGGGGAGTCAGACCCCCAGGAAGCCGAGGACTGGCTGGAGGCGGTCGTCCGAGTTTTCAGGCTAGTGAGGACACCAGCAGACCTCATGGTGATCCTCGCGGCGAGCCTACTGCACGCAGCAGCAGGGCGATGGTGGAGCCTGAGGCTCCAGGTACACGATGAGGCCTCCCTCATCTGGACGGACTTCGAGAGACTCTTCCGCTCAGAGTTTGTCCCGGCCACCCTCTGTGCGGTGCGCATCGAGGAGCTTCTTCAGCTGCGGTAGGGCATCTTGACGGTCGCTCAGTACGCGGCGGGGTTCACCGACCTTTCTCGCTACTCGACAGACATGGTACGGGACCCCTTCTTCCGGGCCCGTACCTTCGAGCAGGGATTGAGAGACGAGATCAGGGCATCGTTGATCTCCCTCAGCTTCCCGACCCAGGCAGGAGTACTGGAGTGAGCCCTCCTGATCGAGAGCTTCCTGGCTGAGTCCATAGCGAGACCTACCACAAGGTGGTAGATAGCGGAGTCTTCGGCAGCAGCTAGCCGACGGATGACTCAGGGTTCTAGGCAGACCAGGCCTTCCGGCAGACGACCCCGAGACACTGGCTCAGCGGTGCGGGGCACACAGCGCGGAGCCAACCTTCCGAGAGGCAGACAGTTCTACGAGTGCGGCGGGCAGGGCCACATGGCTCTTGACTGCCCGAACCATCGTACCGAGGGGCATCAGATGGTGGAGGGACCACCCAGGCAGAGGCAGAGGGTCGACCGTGGCGGTCCGCAGGGAGGAGGCGGACGAGGCAGAGGAGCTGGCCGAGCAGCAGGTGGTGGGAGACGCTTTGAGGCTCTGCCACCACCACCACCAGGAGGCCCGCCCCGACCTCAGGGAGTTGGCGGGCAGAGACAGGCTCAGCTCCAGGCAGCGGAGGCCTACGACCACGGTGCGCCAGAGATGATTTGAGGTACGATCTGTGTCTATTCCACCCTTTCTACAGTTCTGATAGACACAGGAGCGAGTCACTCTTTCATAGCCACTGCCCTTGTTCGGAGCTCGGAGATTCCGACGGAGCCGTTGGCTCGATCCTTATGGCTAGAGACTCCTACGGGAGCAGACTCGACGATTACGCACTGGTGCCGGCATTGTGAGCTTACTCTAGGAGGCGAGAGCTTCGGCTGGGATCTTCTTGTAGCGGGGTCGAGGCCTTACGACGCCATCTTGGGCATGGATTGGTTATCTATGGTCCATGCTCAGATTGACTGCATTAGGCGCAAGGTGCGATGTGTGCGCACCGACGGGAGCAGGTTCACCTTCACCAGTGAGAAGGGAGCCTTAGCAGCATCGGATGGACTCCAGCAGAGGAGAGGTCAGCCCATCACTCATTAGTTGGATAGCCTCATCCTGGGATCAGTTGACGTGCGGAGTCCCAGTTTTCCTGCAGTGGTGGATCAGTACGCGGACGTCTTTCCCGACAACGTTCCAGGACTACCTCCTCGTAGAGAGGTAGACTTTTATATTGACCTGTACCCTGGGACAGCCCTGATATCCACTCCAACATATCAGATGACCCTCGCTGAGCTTCGAGAGCTGCGGGTACAGTTGGAGGACTTGCAGGGCAAGGGGTTCATCCGACCCAGTGTTTCGCCCTGGGCTTCCCTGATATTGTTCTCCAAGAAGGCGGACGGGAGCTTGCGACTGTTTGTCGATTATCGTCGCCTGAACCAGGTGACAGTGAGGAACAATTATTCGCTACCCAGGATTGATGACCTCTTCGATCAGCTCAAGGGAGCACGGTGGTTCTCGAAGATAGACCTCAGGTCAGGCTATCATCAGCTCAGAGTTCGAGACGAGGATGTGCAGAAGATGGCCTTCAGATGTCGGTATGGCCACTATGAGTTCTTGGTTATGTCTTTCGGCATGACCAACGCTCCAGCAGTGTTCATGAGCCTCATGAACAGGATCTTCCAGCCATACCTTGATCGATTTGTCGTAGTCTTCATCGACGACATCTTGGTGTACTCGACCACGGAGGAGGAGCACGCCTACCACTTGCGTGTTGTACTAGACACACTCCGAGAGCACCAGCTTTATGGCAAGCTCTCGAAGTGCCAGTTCTGGTTTTGTGAGGTCCACTTCTTGGGGCACGTCATTTCTGAGGTGGGAGTTTTAGTGGATCCCGCGAAGATCGAGGCAGTGCTAGCTTGGGAGCCACCCAAGAGCGTGACAGAGGTGCGGAGTTTCTTGGGCCTAACCGTATACTATCGGAGGTTTGTGCCGGACTTCTCCAGAGTTGCGGCCCCACTCTCAGCGTTGACGAAGAAGGGGAAACCCTTCGTGTGGTCAGACAGATGTCAGCAGAGCTTCCAGGAGCTAAGGCAGAGGTTGACCAGCGCACCTATCTTGAGGTTGCCTGAGGAGGGAGTTGGATACGTAGTCTACTGTGATGCATCAGGGACCGGACTCGGGTGTGTCCTCATGTAGGAGCGGGCCGCGATTGCCTACAGATCACGTCAGTTGAGGCCTCATGAGCAGAAATACACTACCCATGACTTGGAGTTGGCAGCAGTGGTCTTCGCCCTGAAAACATGGCGGCACTATCTGATGGGCGAGTGCTTCACAGTATTTTCGGACCACCAGAGTCTCAGGTACATCTTCTCTCAGAAGGACCTGAACCTAAGACAACGGCGATGGCTCGGGTTCCTCCAGGACTATGACTTTGAGATAGTCTATAGTCCTGGGAAAGGGAACATGGTAGCTGATGCCCTCAGCAGGAGGACAGGAATCCAGCTATTTGAGGAGGCGACAGAGCAGCTAGCCTCCTTGCAGATATCCTTTGTGGATAGAGACAGAGCAGCCTTCCTTCAGTCTCTCATAGTCTCTCCTCCACTTCTACAATGGGTCAGAGAGGCACAACGTGGGGACGCTGACTGTGAGACACGGCGTGCACAGATATCCTCGGGACAGGCATCTAATGGTATCTCCCTTGGAGAAGAGAACGACGTCCTTTTCAGAGGATGTACCTTGGTACCAGTCGCATTACGAGAGGAGGTGTTGAGAGATTTTCACACTTCTCCTTTTGCGGTTCATCTGTGAGTGGCGAAGATGTACTAGGATCTCAGACGATAACACTAGCGTCCGGGCATGAAGAAGGTTGTAGCAGAGTTCGTTTCGTGGTGCCTCACCTGCCAGCAGGTGAAGGCAGAGCACCAGGTACCAGCAGGCTTGGTACAACCCTTGGAGGTCCCAGAGTGGAAGTGGGACGGGATATATATGGACTTCGTGACTGGACTTCCACGCACTTCCAGAGGTCACGACTCCATTTGGGTGATTGTTGACCGACTCACCAAGTCGGCACACTTCTTACCCATACGAGAGCAGGGCTCAGTGGAGAGCTTGGGGAGTCTCTACGTTCAGGAGATTGTATGACTTCACGGTGTGCCATTGACTATCGTCTCCAATCGGGACGCTCGCTTTACTTCCTGGATTTGGAAGCGGTTGCAGGAGGCGTTCGGGATGCGGCTACGTCTAAGAACCGCCTTTCACCCTCAGACAGATGGTCAGACGGAGAGGACCATTCAGACTCTCGAGGACATGCTCCGCGCATGTGTCCTCGACTTTGGTCGCAGTTGGGAGGACCACCTACCCTTGGTGGAGTTCACGTACAACAACAGCTACCACTCCACCATCGGGATGGCACCCTACGAGGCGTTGTATGGCAAGCCTTGCAGATCTCCTTTGTGCTGGACAGACCCTGGGGAGTCAGCACTTGTGGGACCAGAGATGGTCCGGGCCACAACAGAGAAGGTCCAGGTCATCCAGGAGAGGATGAGGACAGCTCAGAGCCGGCAGAAGTCATATGCTGACAGGAGGCAGAGGCCACTAGAGTTCTAGTATGGCGACCATGTCTTCTTGCGGGTCTCACCTCGACGTGGTTTGAGGAGATTTGGCCGTGGCGGCAAATTGTCTCCAAGCTTCATCGGACCCTTCCAGGTCCTCAGCAGGGTTGGCGAGGTGGCTTATCGCCTGGCTCTGCCACCTCAGTTGCACCGGGTGCATGAAGTCCTCCACGTATCCCAGCTGAGGAGATACGTGCACGACCCGACGCACATCATTGACTATGGGGAGCTAGACTTGGATGATGGGGAGACATTTGCGGAGGTCCCAGTGGAGATAGAGGATCGATAGGAGCGGGTCCTACGTGGGAAATCGATTCCTCTTGTGCACATCAGATGGCAGCATGGGAACCTCCAGGAGAGCACTTGGGAGCGGGAGGCTTAGATGCGTGCCCAGTACCCACATTTGTTTCCCTAGTTTTGATGTATCTTTATAGGGACATAAAGTCCTGAGGTGGGAGTAATGTAAAGACCCGTACATTTCAAGGAAATTTTTTTCTTAATTTTCATTGAAATTTACAAGAGTGCAGTTTCTGACGGCACCTGATTCCGAGGCCCAGTGTGCCCGGAATCATTTTCCGAAGATTGGCTCGGGTACATTCAGTGAACGGACGAGCGGGTTTTTCTAACTTTTGAGCCGGTTCCCGGAATCGAATTCTGAGGGCACCGATGAAATCGCAGTGCCGGTATTCGCTTAGAAACGCCTCTTCCGGAGTTGCATTTGCTCGAGTGTGGTTTTTAATTTTCGGGCTTAAAGTTGAGAAATAAAATAATTTTGCGACAACTTTATTTTATTTCGATTAAGCCACTTGTAAGCCACTTGAAGCCATATAAAGGCGGCTTGAACTGAGTTGAAGCGGATAGGATGCTATCCAGAAATATCCTACCCCCCTTGGTAGGATATTTGTGAGGTGGGGCCCACACGTGCCCCGCCGTTTCATTCCGCTAAGAAACGCACCCGCGAAAACCCATCTTAATGAAAGTCAACTAACGCGTTTCTTAAAATCGTAACAGACCATTTAATTGGGCGGTTTATTTCGTGAATTAAATGGGCTGTTTCTTTCATTGAATTAATTCAACGAATTGATGGATCGTTTCTTAACCAGTTTTCAAATTCGTTGGCGTAATAATAAAATAAGGCCAATGCTCGACCTCTGGTTATTTGCGCTTTGAGAAGATTTGAGAGGACCCTCGTATCTTCTTCTCCCTTGCGAAGAATGCAAAGAACGTGAAGAACGCAAAGAACACAAAGAATGCCGAACCCGGAAATTGACGACGCTTCCGTCCGAGACGTTCTTCCACGCTCCGATCTCCGGTCACCGACCGTTTGAGGTGAGTGATTTCGGATTTCCTCTCAAGGTTCTTTTCTTTTGGTTTTAAACACAGATTTAATTATTTATAATTTAAATCTTTGTTCTTGGTCCGTTGAGCTCGCCGACTCAACGCCGAATTCCGCGATGACGTGACGCCTCCCCGCGACGACGCGACGATCCCTCTCTTCCGCGACGAGCTTTCCCGCGAAGAACGCCCGCGCGTGACGATCAGTGAGGTAGGGATTTATTTTGGGATTTACCCCTTTTTTATTATTCCCGTATGTGGTTCTTTAAAAAGTTAAAGAACCGGTTTCAAACGAACAATTTTATTTAATTAAAATTGTCGGTTCATGTTTTGAACAAAATTCTCCCGTTGTTTATCTCTAACGTGGAGGGTGTGGGCCAAACGAACACGGCCCGACGACCCTCCGCCATTCTTCATTTTGTGTGGATTTGACGGGCGATGACGGAATGTACCGCAACGGATGTTTGACGATCCCGCAGTGAAGAACGAGTCCCGGGAGGATCAATGGTGCAGACGGGAAGAGAATCGGACCACCGGAGCGATCCCGGTGGCCCGTGGAACTCGCCGGTGGAGTGGGCGGCCGGCGCGGCGGCGCCGGCGGCCGGGAGCGGCGGCGCCTCGGCGCGCCACCGGACAGGCCGCCGCGGCTGAAGCCGCGTCCACGACACAGCGCGGCCCCACGCGGGGGGCCGCGACACCACCAGGCCGCAGGGGCGGCGCCCCGCGTGCCTCGGCAGTTCGGCCGTTCGGCCGAACCGGACCAGACCAGTCCGATCGGCAGACTCCCGGGGGGGGGGGGGGGGGGGGGGGGTCGGCCCGGGTCAGCCCAGGCCCGTACCCCCCGTCTTCGGACGGACTTTGTTAAAATGGTTGTATCTTGAGCTACGAGCCTCCAAACGACCCGCCGTAAGCGGAAACGTGATCCTTGGATCGAGACGGTCGTTTCGGTATATCACACTCAAGGTTTCGGAATACTTTGAGTTCGGCCGGGTTGGTTCGTACACGAAACCAACCGGGCCTTCGGAGCAGAAACACTCATATCTTGAGCCACGAACGTCCGATTGACGTGCTGTCAGCTTTGTTGTTTTCCTCTAAGTGAGACGGATCTTTTGGCATACTCCGCCCGAGGTTTGGACGCAGGTGGAGTACGGTCGGGTTGGTTTTTCCTTAAAAACCAACTGGGCCCCTGGGACGAAAAAGCCAATAACTCTCAGACCGGGCGTTCGATTGACGCGCCGTCTGCGACGTTAAGTTCCTGTTGACGATACGGAACTTTTGAATACATCAACTTCGGACTTTGTGTCAGTTGATGTATCAGCCTCTCGGCTCGTTGAGCGGTCCCTCCCGAACGAGATTGCTGTGTGCGGGAACCCTAGTGCTGGCTGCGACTGCTACTTCGACAGTGACGACCGTGCAGAGATCCTCAGTGGACTGCGGCGACGACTGTGCAGAGAACCTCCATGGACTCCGACGACGACCGTGCAGAGATCCTCAGTGGACTGCGGCGACGACTGTGCAGAGATCCTCTGTGGACTCCGACGACTACTGCACTCAGCGATCCTACGTGGATCATTTCTACAGGTCCTGCGTGGGCCCGGACCTGTGTGGGCCCGATCCTGTGTGGGTCCGATCCTGTGTGGGTCATTGCGGGGGTTAGTTACCTATCGATCCTTCGTGGGTCCGACGACTTAGATGGATCAGTGATCATCTTTATCGTCATCCGAAGAAGTATACCTGTGTGAGATGAATCTTGTGTTTACTCTCCTTTGTGGATTGTGTTGAGCTATCCTATGTGGATTTACTGTTTACTCTCCTTTGTGGACTGTGTTGTGCTATCCTGTGTGGGTATACGTTTTTCTTTCCTGTGTGGACTGGGTTGTGCTTGGGCTCGGACGTTGGAGCCGAACGGGGAATTGAAGACTTCGGTATATCTATGGGCATATACCTAAGCCGTGTCAGATGTTACTTCGTGATTGTACCTTTCCTTTATGGATTATCCTTTGTGGATTTCGGGAGACCTTCGTGGGTCTCAGGGTCCCTACTGAGTAGCTTATACTCACCCCTGCACGGGCTATGCCCGCACTACATTGTGTTGGTTGCAGACGACGGACATCGCTGACCGTGGTGGAGGCGTGCGGAGCAGGACAGTACCTAGAGGTGGACCACTGGGCGGGACGTACTCGGAGCGGTCAGGTGGACCGAGGAGCTGTGGAGGCTATCTATACCCACCCTTCAGGTGGGACTTCCAGAGGACGGCTCAACACTGCAGTTTTCCCTTTTCAGTTGCTGTTTTTCCTTTCAGTTGTACTTTACAGTTGGGCTTGTATTTCCGGCCCCTTTTACTTTCAGCACAGCTTGTACAGTTTTTACTTAGTGTTTACCTTTCCGCTTGCTTACTCTGTGGTGCTTGTTTACTTTTCAAAGTCAATGCCTTCCCTTTTTGTTGGGATTTATTCCTTGGTGCTAGTCGCCAGCCCCTGGCCTATGGAAGGCAGGCTTGGGGTAGTCACGGCACGGGCTCCGAGGACGGGTCGTGACTTGGTGTGTAGCTAGCATGTGCTGACCACATAGTCCGGACAATTCACTGCACTAAAGCCTAAGGAATGTGAGTTGTTTATAACGTTTATTTATGATGAATTCCATTAATGATAGGTATCTACAAATAAGATTGGATTATCATAAAGATGAAAGGTAGTTATTAAATTAATAAATTAATAAATTAATACAACAGGTTTATATTAAATAATAAAATAACAAATAAAGAAATGAATACTTTCCAATTACATCTGTGTATTTTTTTTTTCATGTATGATCATTCATGAATTTGACCAAGACCTGTGTATGTGTTTAATGTTTAAATTTAATTTATTACATGAGGTTTCAATTATTTTATTTTAAATTAAAATATAGAATGAGAGTTATCCCTCCCTCCATTTTTATGTAGGATATGTGTGTCCAAAGATATTTACATAATCCCTTTTTACCAATCCTTTGGTTCCCCTCACCTGTGTGTGATTAATAAATATTTGTAATAAAAAGAGCTTCTCCAAGGATCATAGAGGTGGTTCAAGATAGAACCATAATGATTCTAATGCAATTTATACATATATCGATAGGTGTAATTATGTAACTAATTCCAAGACCCATAATAGGTTTTAATTCCCTTAGGTCAAAGGCCTATTTAATGTCTGATCATTAAATCAACCATTAGAGAAATCTCATTAATGGTTCATTTAATTATTTGTTTACATATGTCTGTGAAATTACTTATTTTATGTATATAAGGTCATGATCACAAAAATAAATAAATTAATGTGCAATATGTAATTTAAATAAACGAGTATTGCGTAAATTTCTTATCCAACATAGTTAATTAATTAAGTAGAATACACTTAATGTTAAAAATATGTGTATAGGAAAAAACAGGATAAAATTTATTCATAATAAATTAAAATCCCACTATTAAATATTTATCGAGACTATGAATTCCATTACTTGATTAGTTTTGAAACCACAGAATTTGGTGTAATACATGGATAAATTCTGGACACTTAATTTCATTGATGAGTTCTCATCAATGTTTTGGGTTGGATTAACTGAAATTGTATTGATTTTAATGGACAAATTCTATTCAATAAAAATTTGGAAGCAGGTGTTGTGTAAATCGAAGTTACGATTTTAGGATAGGGGAATCTAGTCAATAAATCAAGGAGCTACAAATCTACAGTTTACAATACCACCTATATAATTACTTTATTATGGTTTTCATGGACAATTTCTTGATCATTAATAAAAGTAATGGGGATCATATCCACTATAATGTTAAAGCAACTAGACATTCGGAGTTCAAAAGTGAGGGCTATTGAGACTTGATAAAATAGTGGTTGATTTAATAAATAATTAAAAAAATTTAATTTATTACATCTCATTTATTTTTTAATCATGAAAAGTACTAAAAATGTTCCCTTTACAATTGTATTATAAAATAACGAGTTCATCATCTATACAATCCCCATGATTAATATAGGATAAATATAACATCCTAACTGGAAATATCTTCCTGGAGTGGTTTAGGCACCTTCAGGTTAAGCTACTCCATGAAAAAAAAATCCTATGTACTAGAATCCTCAATTCCTGATCCACCTACAAAATATTACAATTATGAAGAGTTCCTTTTATATGAAAATAATTTGATAGATGCAATCGATGTTTAGTGAACAATGATTTCATCAATGTCAGGTGAACTAATGATGTCTCAGGAAAACCTGAATGTGTATAGAATACATGATCACCTCAATGGTATTATGTTAGGAGAGATCTAGATAAGGGAATTTTGAGATTTCCACTATTCTCTTTTAGAGTAATATTGGATAGGTTTCCACAAATGGGCCTCTTTTAGTCAAAATAATTGCATAAATTTAATTCCTATAGGTTATAATCTTTAAACTCACCAATGAAATAGGCACCGACCTCATTCTATAATTAATCCCTCTGGGTGTCTCTTTATTTTTTTTTGTGAATTTTAATATGAACAACATTGAAAAGTATCTTACAGATCATATTTCTCTTCTTCTATAAGTAGATAAAGATGTAAAACATGAAAAAAACCTTACATCCTTATGGTGAAAAATGGAATGGGAAAGAAAAGAGGTTTAATACCATATATTCTTCACACCCTTATAAGAAGAATAAGATCAAGGGGATTGGAATGGAATAATATAGTGTATGTTACATATATTGAAAGTGAGGCCATTGGAAGAAAATTTCTACACATCAAAAGAAGTAAGGGGGAGCTTCTGGTGTGTTTGTTATGAAGTACAGTTTATATTATTCAACAAATTTATTATCAGATAAATCGTATGGTTCTCACATATGTATTCATAGACAGGAAACAAATTAGATTAAGAAAACCTAAGGAGAGGATGATATTTGAGTATCCAATGAATCTAAACATACTATTGTAGTTATTTGGGACTACCACCTCATGTTCCAATTAGAATGATCATAGTTTTAAAGTGTTTTTATTATATGTCTTTAGTTACCAAAAATATTATTTCTATATCCAAACTTGATATAGATGGATTTAATCTCAAATTTAGGAATAAATATTTCTTATTTTATAAATATATAATTTTTTATGGTAAGACATATTTAAATAATGGTCTTTATGTGTAGGATTACACACACCCAATATTGGAAACCAATAATGATGTTACTTCAAAGGAATCATACCAAAACCAACTTTGGAATCACCATCTAGGTCGTGTAAATTAAAATCACGTGACTAAATTACATCAAGATGGATATTTAGATTTTTTTAAACTAAAACTAGTTGACACATGTCATGTATGTTTAAAAGAAAAATTACCAAATACCCATTTAGAAGGAAAGGTAAAAGGGCTAAAGAGATTATTGAATTAGTTCCTTCCTGTGTGTGTAGACCATTTCCAATTGAAGAAAGGGGTGGGTACTAATACATCATTAATTTTACTGGTGATTTTAGTAGATTGGTATATGTCTACTTATTTAAGTATAAGACAGATTATTGGGAAAACATCAAGGAAAACAAGAATGAAGTTGAGAAACAACTTGGTAAGAAGATTAAGAAAATTCACTCAGACAGTGGTGGAGAGCATATTAATCAAGACTTCATTGATTATCAATGAGATTTTAGGATTTTATCTCAACTCACTCAACCTTATTCACCTCAGCAGAATGGTGTTAGTGAAAGAAGGAACCCCTTATTTTTGGAAATGGTGAGATTAATGATGATTCATGTGATTATTCCATTATGTGTTTGGGGATACACATTACAAACGACATCATACATACTAAACTGAGTGCCATCAAAAGCAACATTTGGTATACCATACCAATTAGGGATTGGAAAGAAACCAGTGTTGTCTTACTTTCATGTGTGGGGTTTTGAATCATTTATTAAGGTATCTCCAATTAAAAGGATTTCATCATGGGGAAAATGTGTATCTTTACAAGATATCTCAAAGAAATAAAGGGATAATAGCTACACAATTCATCAGAAAATATGGGGGTGGTTGAAAGGGGTCCCACATTTTATGTAGAGTATCTTATCTCAAAAAGAGATAGTGAGAGAGTGATATACATTTATTAATATTAGGATCAATATACAAAAGAGTTAGTATAGAAAAAAATCCAAAGTCTTGCGAAATAATAAATTGTTCCAGAGACACCATTACTACGTAGGAGTACTGGAGAGTTAAGAGAACTAGAATGGTATGATTTTTTAGTCACTGAAGATGGTGACTCATTATTAGTTCATAATAATAATCCACTAACCTAAAAGGATGAAATAAGTGGTATATATTTTTTCAAATGCATGAATCCATTAAATGTAAAATAGATTCCATGTAATAAACCAAGCCTAAATTTTGGGAGACCCACTAGTATATTTAAAGCCCGTTTATTGAAAATGGATATTCAAGAATAAATTGGTCATCGAATTACAAGATAGTTTTTATAAGTTAAAATTGTTTTCAAAAGGGTTTAAACAACATCAAGACATTGACAATAAAAAAACCTATTTATGGGTTTCAATGATGGAATCCATCACAATTATACTTACCATTATGTCTTTCCATGATTATGAGATTTGGGAAATTTATTTCAAAATTGACTACATTAATGGGAACCTTCAATAATATGCATATATGACACATACTGAAGGGTGTTTCACTCTAATGGATTCCAAGAAGGTATGCAAGTTACATAGATTAACTTATGGATTAAAGAAAACATCCAAGTCATGGAACATTTAGTTTGGTGAGGACATAACGAAATCTAGATTCATAAATAATGAATGTGAGTTTCATGTCTATAATCAGTTTAGGAAAATTTTAGTCATTTTCTTAATAGTATATGTTGATTAAATATTACTAATTGTAAATGAAATATTTGTCTTTTAGACTATTAAGGAGTTATTGGACAAATGATTCCCTATGAAGTACTAGGGTGAGGCATCATATATTCATGGAATTAAGATCCATTATGAAAGATCAAAGAGGTTTCTTGGCCTACGTCAAAGTAAATACAATGACAAGATACTTAAGAGATTTAGTATGTAAAAATCCAAGAGGTTATTGTTCGTAATGTCCCATGGCATTCATCTTTCTTGGAAACTATTTTTTTAGAAACATGAGGAATGAACAAGAATTACAAGGATTCCATATGCATCAGTGATTGGGTCAGTCATGTATGCTATGTTGTGTATGGGAAATTAAATTACATTTATTATCTTTTGGAAATACCATTAAATGAATTATTAAAAATTTAATTTTTATTTGGTGGCATGTACTAACTTTCAAAATAAAAAATATTATGTAATGATATCATTAATTAATATTTTTCATTGGTCTTGGTCTTGGTCCATTCAATCACCTCTAGAATATATTGAATTACTGAATATATATTTTATTCATAAATAAATATTTTATTCACAATATGGGGAATAAATATTTATTAATACATTTAATAAATAAATTAATCATTTTATTAAAATGCTAAAGAATAAATATCTATTTGATTTATACAATCAATTAACTTGAATAAAATTATTCTTCAAACATGAGAATAATATTTATTCCATTAATTAAACTCAAATATAATTTAATATAGATCAATATAAACACTTATTGTGTTATCCTCTATAATTATTTATCGTTGGTATTAGGCAGGCTTTCTTAAAAGTCTAGGATTATAGTCTCGTAATGGGTCAAGGCACCCAAGAGAAATAACTTAATGTCACAATGTCGACAACCACATATGAACTATCACTATGTAATGTAATAATTTTTTCACAATTTCTCATCAATAATGTTCCATATCTATGTCACAAATATCTATGCATGATATGTATTTTTTGACTATCTGAAATAAACAGGTCATTACACTATATCAATGGAATTCAATATGATGATTATATTCCAATCAAAGGGAGAAGATATAAGTCTCCATAAAGATGGATAGAAAAAAATACTTTGAGAATAATTTTATTCCATTAATTAAACTTGAATATAATTTAATAGGGATCAACAGAAACACTTCGTGTATAACCCTCTAGGATTATTTCTCATTTGCATTAAGTGGGATTGATTAAAATACAAAATTACTATCTCAAAACAGGTTAAGGAACCCAAAATAAATAACTTAATTTCACAATCTCAACAACCACATTAGAACACTCACTGTGTAGTATAATCCCTTTATCATAATATCTCCTCAACCAGGTTGCACATCCATCTCACCAACCTATATGCTCGATATGTTTTTCTTTTACTATCAAAAATAAACATATCATTACACCATGGACATAGAATTTAATTCAACATTTTTATTCCAATAAAATGGCTGAGATATCATCTTCCATAAATATGGAAGGGAGAAATACTTCATTGAATTATTCATTACTGATATTTCACTCATGATGAACCCAATATATCCATATTTCCCATGAAATGTTTTTATCATGGTTTATAAAATATATCTATATACTCAAGTTGTAAAATGAATTACAAATAATATTAATGTAAAATACCATTACCCAAGCTCATAGATAGGAATATATGATGACAAAAAAACATATGGAATTGCTACTGGAGGGTCTATTATCATAATCTCTCGCCGTGGAGATTACCAAGTGTAAACATTATGAGAAGAAGACTCATTTACATATGAGTAATAGAACCTAACATTCTTTGTACTATCTATCCAATCATAGTATATTATCCAATCGTATAACATTATTTGAGAATATTGTTAAAGCACATCAAGGTTCTCATCATAACGAGGAACTCTTATGACCTTATTAGTGTGATGTATACTATAGGACATTATTACATTAGATTCATGAATATATACAAACAATATGTCATAAAAAGTTTTATTAATATTCAATCCATCCAATATTCATGTAATCAAAGTAAAAACAGTTGGTCTAATGACACAAACTCCAAAAACAACACCATCCATGCTAAAACCCACTATAACACTCCAAACCTAACCACTGGTTCTGAACTGAAGTTCCACATGACACAATTCATGCCTCCCCATATGCAAGAGGATATCAACTATATGTGAGGTTATATGTGCATCAATGGTGAGAAGATTCCATTAGTATCATTTCAAAGGGTAAATAATAATATAAATAAATTAATAAATAAATAAATAGAGTAGACATGTAGAAACTAACAGGATAAAATACTAGTAAAAAAATAAGTAAACAAGACACCAAAGTGGAAAGTAAAACTAGAGTACAAATATATAAAATAAATAAATATGGAAACTACAATTCCTCTAAGATTGAACCCCTTTCTCTCCACCATATCCATGCTCTACTTGTTAACAATAGACCATGGGCCTCTTTCCCACACTCAAATATCTATACATGAAGTTTTCATAGGTATGGGGATGCCTATGCAAGATGAGATTAGTATAACCCAACATCAGTGTGTCTTTAACTAGTGTTCACATGTATAAAATTTGAATTATATCATAATAATAAATGATAAGGTATGTTTCACAAATATCGAATCAAAAATGAAATGGTTTTTCACTAATAATGTTTCTAAAAACTCTCTATCCTACCTTCTTTGGATCCATGCTGGAATGATGATCAATGATTTCAGAAATAATTAGATATACTCACAAGGACAAATTTATGTCACTTGGTATCTACAAGGTTCATTGATATGATCATGATACTTAGTATTCATAAGGTACATCTGGTAGTGGCACATTACTCAGTATCCACAAGTTTTATAAAGTAACAAATGAGCCACAAGGCCATAATACTAATCTATATCAACAAGGTTCATCAAATAATACTTGATCAAAAAGTTTATCATCTTCTAACATTATCATCACCACTCATCACACACACTCCCATCTAAGGGATAATCATACCAAGTCATATCTTGTAATGTGTAACAAGATTGAAACCTCCAAAAGTAAGATAATACAATATAAGGTAAAAAATGATAAAATAATATATGATAAAATCATGATAAACAAATTAGCAACATAAACAAGTACATGTGATAATTATATTGCATGTAAATGGGATATAAATACACTCACATGTGTTCATACTCAATAATTGAAGACAGACAACCGATCACAAGAATTTTACCCTAAAAAATTGTATTCGAGCGACCCAAATTCTATTGAATGTTCTACATCATGGTTTTTCACATAAAAATCATTTTTTTTCAATGAATAATCACCTAAATCAATTCTATTTACTCTTCAACTCAAACTGCTCCCCAAGGATTCCTATAACTGATTCCAACTATTTTATTTCCAAAAATAAATAAAATAACCCAAGCGATAATATCATTATCTATCCTAGAAAATTCCAAATTATATTTTTGAGAAATACCATAAGCTCATCATTTATTCTATATAGAAAAACATAATTTACATGTGAGAATAATTTTCTATCTCTAGAATAAACCTAGATAAATTTGAGATAATAAATCAATATCAATCTTCAATAATTTGTAGGTTATTATAATTTTAAGAAATTTTATTCAATTTATCTTGTAGAGAAGCTAGAACTAGATTCATAATCACTCATGAAATGAAGGATAATGAATACAAATTTCTACATAGGTATTTTCCCTTATCCTAGACACAATACCCAATAGAATAGAGGAACAATTGCTTCTTCCATGTCTGGAATCCATATGAGAGCCTAGTTTGGTTGAAGAATACTTCAGAAGTATCATATATAGGAATTTATTATATACTTGAACTCTAAGGAATAAAAAAAGATATGATAAGGTTTTATAATTTCTAAATGTTAATTATGATAGTGGATCACATCGTTGATATTCCCAAATTAATTTCATCATTTTATTTTGTGTTTAAAAATTTTCTTGAATATAAATTTTTAAAATTTATTAAAACATAGGTAATAAATTTAAAAGTGTTAAGGAATTAATTTCCCTAATTTTTATCTTTGAGATTCATCAAAAAGGTTACAATCACAATCTAGGAAGAAGAAAAAAATTTATTCATTTTTTCCAAAAAAGGTCACTTTATATGTGTAACATTGTTTTACTATTATGAAATTGTTAGATGTCACATAAGGGTACAGTGTTAGACTTATACATCATTTGAAACTAAGGGACCACCCTTATGTTTCCCATTATACCATTACGCGACAACCAAGCTACCCTTATGAAACATTTGGCAAATCACTATTATTGTTATATAGAGCCATAGAAAAACCGTTACCCAAGACACCAAGAACCCTTTACCATTAATTTAGTAGTTAATACCATTACACAAGGTTTAAATTACCATTAAAAGAGATTTAAAATCCATGGGATACCCTTACAAAAATATAGAGGAACCTTTATGTAGTGCTTGGGAATAACAGCTTACCCTTACATAGTGGTAGTTTACCCATACATAACATTTTGAAAATTGGTCTTACCCATACCTTGAATACGTTAAATCTTTCATAACCTTACAAAATTTATATAAATTCCGCTTACACTAACATATTGGCTAATATACCCTTACAAAACTCATATAAATAAATATTTTCCCTTAAAAATCACCCAAAAACCTCCAAGAATTAGTGTAGATTTTTTTAACTTTATATAGTCCCTAGACTATACATAATGGTAAAAGAATGGATTTTTTTTTAATTTTACAAAAATTGAGATTACAAAACAGGGTGTTTAGAAAAATTAAAAAGCGAGGATGTTTAAATTTTCCTACTCTAATGACATATCATCCTCAATAAGTGTCTCTAGAGGTCTTCCTTGAACTAATCTAGCAACTAACATCAAACATCGGATTCCCACTACCTCAACTCCTCTTGGATCCATCCTTGCTACCATAGGATCTAGAAAAGTTGTACTACCTTCTCAAGAAGAACTTTCTCTATCTGGTTGGGAACTCTTCATATGATTCATCATGCTCCATCTCAACATACTCATAATCAATGACATGCATAAGATCGAGTATGTACCTCTGGAGATAAGGAACATGAAACAGATTATGTATACCATGGTAATGTGAAGGATGATCCATATGGTATACCACTATTCCAAACTACACTATGGTTTCAAATTTTACAACATAATACATTTCTATATTTCCGTGATTTTTCAGATGTCTATGGCCTAACTGCGGATTCACTCTCAAGAAAACTTGATTGCCCAAAATTAAATTCATTGTTATCCTCATGTGTTTGAAATATTATATCTTCATATTACGAGTAGTGATCAACCTATTTTGAATTAGCTGAAATCTATCAATGTTCTCCATAACCAAACTCACCCCTATGACCACTACCAAACCTACCTCATGTCAATAGAGCGGTGAGAGACATGGCCTCTTGTAAACATCCTTGTAATGTTCCATCTATATATAATTATTGTGACTATTATTTTATGAGAACTCAACCAATTATAGATGATTATACCATGATCAGTATAACTATATAACATAATCTTATAGTATATCCTATAAGATGAAAACCATTTTCTCGGATTATATGCCTTTCTAAGGTTGGTACACTATGATCAATCTCAACTGAGTCCCTTCTTCATTTTACAACCCATATTAAAAAAAGATGTTAAATGAATGTCGCAATAAAAAATAGTGCCCAAAATAACTCTATGTAAGCATACTATATGACAAAAATTTAGATTTCCAAGATCACCTATTAAATGAGTCTCTCAAATTAGAAAGAAGTGAGAAATATTCAATAGCCAATCAAAAATCACCCTAAAAGTTTCATGTATTCACTTGTCTATAGGTAACACCATAAAAAATTCCATCGTGAAATACTCCCACATCCACATGATAACTAGATGTTTCTAGAGAAAACCACAATGACATCTATTCTTGACCTTTACCCTTTGGTATGTAAGGAATCAATAAAAAAATTAGCAATGTCCCTCTTTATCCCAAGAAAGTAGAACTGACATCTGAAGTCATGGTACAACATTTTAACACTTGGATGTACCATATACCTAGATGTATGAAAGTACCTCATAAAATATTCTATGACATAAGGAGGCTTACTCTCTCATGGAATAGGATGACACCATTATCACCCAACGACTTCCTGGGAATCAAGTCACCTCTAGCTAGTTTCTCCTTTATCACAGAATACTTTAGGTTTATGTACTATCTCTCCATTAAATGGAGTGCTAGATAAAATGTGACCATTAAGGGAGTAAAATTAGTAAATCCAAAATACATAGAATCATCATTTCTACAATCATCCCACAAGTTCATATATCGCCACTACTATTTTGAAGGTCACTAACCAAAATCCTACTCCACCTGGGTCTTATGACTCAGAGAATCTGAAACAACATTACCATTCTCTCATGCATAAGTCATCTTGATGTCAAATGTACAAAGATAATCTACCCAAAATCTATTCCTATAGATTAGGTCACAGTTTTTAAGGATTCAATGTATGATATTGTGGTCTTTATAAAGAGATAGTCTCTCTACTACTTCATAGGATAGATGAGATCTACTAGCTCTAAGTCATGAGTGGGGTATTTCAACTCATGGGGTCATAGATTTAATTATCCATATGTAGTTAACTTATCACTATATATTATTAGTACTCCTAAATCAATTCATGATGCATCAAAGTATACTACATATATGATCCTATACTGGGTAAGTATCAATATTCAAGTTGTAGTTGACCTTCTTTTTAACTCAAGAAATGATTCTTCGAACTGGTCTAACCACTGGAACATTACTCCCCTATTAACTGGAACGATTACAGGATCTAATATTTTAGATAAGTGTTGGATAACATTTTTGCAGTATCCAAGTAAACCTAAGAAGATTTTGACCTCAAACATGTTCTAGGGACATTTCCACGTCATCAATACCTCTACTTTATCTAGGTCCATAGATATACCTATCTCAGACACCACATTACATATGAACTTAACCTCTTGAATCCATGATGAAAGAGTCTTGGTGCAGGTGGAAGATCTTATTCATGATAGTTATTAACACTAAAGATACATTTTTTAATCCAAATGACATCACCAAGTACTCATATGGCCCATACCTTCTCTGAAACACCATCATTGAGATGTAAACCTCTCTAAACCATAATTGGTTATAGCCCCATCAATGAGTAATCGTAAATAATTTATGAGATCACTATAACATATTTAAAATATCATCAATCCTAGGAAATGGGTATTTTTTATTCAGAATCACATTTTTTAGCTTTTAATAATCTACATGGAGTCAATGAATACAATCCTTCTTCTTGCAGAACAACATAGGCGCACCCCAAAGTGAGGTACTTGTCCAGATAAACCCCTTCTTCTCCAAGCCATTATACTACACCTTAAACACCATTTGATCAGTTGGACTCATATGATAAGGTCATATAGAAATGTGTTTTCTACCCAACAGGAGATTTATCTAAAATAAAAATCTTTTATCAAGAGAAATTCATGAGAAGTTACCTGAAAATACATTATGATAGAGATCCATGATTATAGGAAAATTCGAGGGGGATTCCACTGATCCTTCTAAGAGATCTACTCCCATTATATATGTTGATATCATCCTAAGCTTACTCATCTTTGGACCAAGTTTACCTACTCTCAATTCCACTACTTTAGTCATTGAGAACCTCTCTATCTTTGGTGAATCGAAGGAAACCTATCTGCAATAGAAATCAATGCGAGCATAGAAAGTGGTCATCCAGTCAATTACAAGAATAAAATATAAGATTTTAATCACTATAATCTTGATTTCTTATAGATATCCACTACCAAAATAATCTATAGGACACTCTAGGAATCACTGAAGATAGTCCACTTACATTTCCAACCATGTATAAATGGAAGGTAACTCAAAGGATAAATTGATTTGTAAGTCAATTCCAGTAACTAATTTTGATGATATGGAAAAATGGGAAGAACGTCTATTGAAAAAATATATAGATAAAGTAGAGGTGATAAAAACTATAACTAAAACATTAGATAGTCCCTCACTAAAATTTAATAGAGCCTTATCCACTTCATATACATGGATTTTCTATACTGTTCATGTCTACCCCTGAGACACATGACAATTCTTATCTATAATTTGAGGATACTATTGAGGACCCTAGAAAGATCCCTAATTGGAAGATCATGTCGTTCCTACAACTCTGAAAACATTATACTTGATGAACTAGAGAAAAAATACATGAGATTCTCCAATATTCCACAATTTCATACTGTTCTCTGAGGTGTTATAAAAAACTTATGAAAATTTCTAACCTGAATATAGTTGAAGCAATATTGAACACCTTTTGAGTTGATTGTTCAATCCACAAACTACTTAGTCCCCTTTCCAGTTTCCTCCTACAGATCCAGAGCCTTCCTCTTCCTACAACTAGTTGTGGAAATGATCATAGTAGTAGGAGGTCCAATAGTGTGTTTGATGATGGGTGAAAGGAAACTATAATATTGATACTCTTCCCGAACCTTCTCTATTTTCATGTTATTATGAATCACCTAAGTATAAGTCATAAGATAAAAGTTCCTTAAATGTAATCTCAACTCTATTGGAATCCCAATATTTATATTCCAAGATTTATGTTCAACTTCTCCTATTAAGAATGGAGAAAAGAGAAAATGCTATGTGAAGTCTGTTGAGTAACAAGACACTATCATCGATCCTCAATGAAACACCATGAACTCGTGTGCTTGGTCAAGCTTCATCATTCCTATAAAAAAATTCATAAATGAAGAGGTACATGAATGTTACCCATGGGAAACCATCTCAAATTTGTGCCTAATTTATAACATCCCACTAATGCCCAACATCACCCTATAACATAATGGTTACAATCTTCACCTTATAAACCCCCGGGGTCTCTAATAGGTCAATGATACTCTTGAAAACGTATATAGTCCTCAGTATCTATAGGGAATCTATTTCCTAAAAAATAGAGGATATTGGAGATGAAATCCTCAATCAAAGTTGACTATTGTCATAGTGACTCCCCCACATTGGATGAAAAATAGGAATAATACTTCTAACAGAATGGGTACTTCCAAAAATAATTGATTGGGTGTAGGGGTGTGCTCTATAGAACCCTCCTTCATAGAAGGTAGTCCCATTAGTCATCGATGTGATCTAATATTCTATAACATTAAGTTATGAATTAATACATAATCCATCATATCCTAACAATTCTAAGGTATCACACAAAGGATTCCCTAGGAGTCTACCCATAACCTGTGGTGTAACCCTCATAGAAATACACAATATTCTCCATCCCTACACATTATTCATAGTCCTATATAAAAAAAACTAATATCATATCATAATATGTTAGTTTTTTTCGTTCAAAAAAATTATGTAACAACAACATAATAGAATATATATATATCGCACAATAGAGTAACTATCTAGAATAGATATCATACATCTGGGAACTAAATTTAAGAACTAATGTGCAGTAAAACAATAGGTATATGTATTTAATTGGAATGTACATGCCTAATAATGATGCATGAATGCACCTAAAATGTCATAAAAATAGTAATAGAAATCCCCTCCACGGTAACATAGAAGTACATTACACATGTGTTGGCTGGGCACATGAAAAATCCCCTACCCAAGTCCCACACAACTATATAATTTCTACCATGTTATAGGTTCTTCAAAATATTAATGAATAAATTGTGCTCTAATACCATTTTGTAATACCCTAAATCAAACCACCGAGTATGTTCTAAAGTTCCACAAGGCCTTATTAATGTATCCTTGTATAAAAGAGGTTACCGAATGGTAGTGAGGGTTTATGTCCATCAATGAGCAGACTATATGCTCAGTATCATGTTATCACAAAATTAATAATATAATATAATATCAATAAATAAATAATTATAGTAAACATTTGGAAACTATATAGATAAAATTCCATCCATATAATAAGTAAATGGGAACCTGTAGTGGAAATCCAAAACAAGGTATAAATGCATCAAATAAATAAATTAGTAACCTATGGTATCTCATAGATTTTGTCTTGGTCTCACCACTTTCTATATGCTATACTATATTTCCATTAGACAAATGCCCCATGCCTTTATCGAATCCATATATTTTATGCACCCATGGACATCGGGATACCTGTGCAGAATGTGAGTAATAAACCCCAATAGGACACCTCTAATGTGTATTTTACAAGTGTTCACATGTATAATAGGTGTATGAAATGATAATAATAAAATCAAAGGAAATCCTAACAAATGGACTACAATGTACTAATTGGTTATGTTCTAACAATTCCAATAAAAACCTCCATCCATACATTCCTTGGCTCTATAATGTAATAATGATCAAATATTTCATAAATGATTAAAAATATCCATATAGTGGGTGACATATCACTCAGTATCAATATTTGTAATTGATAAGATCATTTTACTTAGTATCTACAAGGTACATCGTGTAATGACACCTTACTCGGTATACACAAGGTGTATCGCGTAATGTTCATGCAATAAGGATATATTGATACTCGTTATACATAAGGTGTATCAAGTAATGGTCAGGCCACAATGATATCATGTTCCAACATCATAATCATCGATCATCATGTGTAGTCACCATCTAAGTGGTAATCATACCATGAAAGTCACTTATCATATCTACCTAGATCCACACCACCAATGTAATGATAATACAAAAAATGTAAACCAAGATAATAAATCATAAAATGAAATCATGTGAACATATTAGAAACCTAAAAAATTATCTGTGATAACCATTATACATGGTAATGGGATACACACACCCACATGCAATCATACTAAAGAATTAAGTGCAAAAAATATATCATAAGAATTATACCATAACAACATGTTTAAAAAAACCCCAAATGCAAAGGAACATTCTAGCTTAACGTCATTGATTTTAATATCATGGTTCATCAAGTAATTTTCTCCCAAATAATATCCACATAAATGCTGGATCAATATTCTCTCCAATGATTCCTATAACCGATTCCAACTTTATTATTTCCAAAAATAAATAAAAACACCTCTTGTGATAATGTCATTCGCTATTTGGGATAGTTTCCAATCATTGTTCAATGTTATAGAATGATATAATCATTTATACCTTATAGGAAAATATAATATACATGTGATAATAATTTTCTATTTATATAATATAAACAGAAAAACTTGTGATAATAATTATTTATCACTCTTTGATAATATATAGGTAATTATTATTTCATAGATATTTCTGCAATTTATGTAGGAGAAAAGAAAGAACAAGATTCATAGTTTCTCATGAAAGTATAAAAAAAGAATATAAATTCCTACCATGGGTTTTTAACTATTTAAGACACCAAACCCATAAGATTTGAAGAAAAATAGATTATGCCATGCCGATAAACCATACAAGAGCTTGGTTTTGTTAAAGAAGACATCATAGATCTCACATAAAAGAATTTTTTTTACTAAACTAGAAGGAATATTAAAAAAATGGAAAGAATTTTTGGGTATTTATTTAAAAAATGGTAAAGGGTAGTCCACAACATTAATATTACTAAATTAAATTCTTCATTTAATTTGTGATGTGAAAAAAATATTGAATACAAATTTTTTAGATTTTTCAAAATAGGGATAATAACTTTAAAATATTCAAGGAATTAATTTACATGATTTTTCTCTTATAGATTCATGAAAAAGGATCCAGACTTGAGTTGGGATGATAATAATAAAAATAGAAAAGTTTTTAAATTTTTTTTTCCAAAAAGGCCCCTACATATATGTAACATAATTTTACCCTTACACAACTCTTAGATGTCTCATAATGTTACTGGGTAACCATTGTGCATCCTTTTAATACGAGGGAACACCCTTATACAACCCATTAGAACCTTATATAATAGACAAGTTACCCATACATAACTATAAGAAAGGTATTATTACCTTAATAAAACACTAGATAATTACCATTACACGATACAGCCTTACCGATTTATGTTTACTTGAGAGGGAATGAGGATAGATTAACTTTATATGAGCTTTATAAGTCACAAGATATGCATATACAACTATGGAGGTACCTTTACAAAATTCCTAGGATCAGTAGATTATTCTTATGTGGTGACATCATAACCTTATACAGTCTTTAGAAAATAGATCACACCCTTATGAAATGTATAGAAATAAAAAATATCATTACACAATGCATATAAATTCTCTATACCATTACATAGTGTTTGATGTACCCTTACAAAATCTTCTAAAAGATAAGTTTCCCTAAAAATTCTAAAAACCGGTTTTCATAAGGGTAGAGGCATTTTTACCTTTATATGGATCCTAGTCCATATGTAAGGGTTAAAGAAATTGATTATTTTTTAATTTTCCATAAAAATAACATAAAAATTAAAACAAGATGGGGTTTTTAGAACACTTAAAAAGTAGGGAATTTACCCCTCCCTATATTAGAGGACTTCCATGGAGGTGTGCACTTTTAGGGAAAAAATTAATGGTACAAAATGGGACTTTTAGTTTTAAATTCACACTCATTTTATAGAGATGAAAATTTCTTCCAAAAACATCTTTCAAATCCTGGGTGATAATCAAAACACATTATTATGGTTATAAATGGGGTTTTATTGAACGATCTTGAAAAACCTCTATAAAACTATATATGGGAAATAAATCAAGAACCAAAAAAATTATTTGTAAAGTCAAAGGTTTTACAGATTCAATTCTACAGAATTTCTATTTATATACACGCACTCATTTATATGTAAACCTCCATGCACATATAAATATGTACATTTCACACTTGTACATATATAAACATCCATATGAATTTAAAAGGTTCATATGAAAGAACATAAATCAATTAAATATCATAGATTATGAGTTTTCTATGTAAACCCCTCCAAAATTCTTCAAAAAGGTGACAAATCAAACAAATATCATCTCAATACACACATAATAATACATATTTTTAATAAAGGACTATCATCATCTTAAACAACCCCAAATACTTTAAAAGAGTCAATTAAAACATTTTAGAAAACAAATAGTACACATAAAAATTGAAAACATAAATATAATTATATAAATCCTTATAAAACCAATTTTTAAATCAATCTTCCAACATTATAAGATTTTATAATTCTATTTATAAATCAATGAAGACGGAGAAATAAAATTTAAATAGAGTTAGGAAGGTTCAAAACCCATATAGAATGTTCTGAAAAGAAAATTGATAGAGACACATACCTAAATGGTGTGTGAGTGGAAAGAAACCTTCAAAAATAGGAAGGAAATGGTCCAAGAGACCAACTCCACACCCTAACATCAAAAAATAAACTCACATAAGTTAAACCTTTCCTAAGGGTATGTCTAAGGATAAACCAAGAAATGGGACAAAATAAAAACAAGAAAGGAATAAGATAATAAATAAAATAAATCTAAAACCCAATAGAACGTACCATGAATTGATTTTGGGGACTCAAAGCTTGAATGAGGTGAAAGGGAGATGGGTTTGGGGACTCTTTCATGCACCAAAACCAAATTTGTGGAGGGAGGCTTGAATGTAGTTTTATTTTTAGAAGGCTAGAATAGGAAAATCAATTTTTATAAATTATAGACAAGATTTATTGTTAGGTAGAATGGTATAAAAAATAATGTTCCAATAATGATACATATTCTATAAATACAATCCATCCTTAGATAGTTTGTAGATACATTTAAGAAACCATTCATTAACTATTCACCGTATCCTAGAAACTCATAAACCCCCACACAATTTCTCCTAATACTCAAATAGTTTGGAATCTAAAACAATAAATTGAACTAAAAATAGTACCATTAATCAAGGTGTCACATTGTTTCCCGCAAACCATGAACACTAAACATGCATAGAGCTGAAAACTACCAAAAAATTCAAATAATTGAATTTTAACTAGGAATTCAACATGAATGTCAATGAAAAGATTAAATGACAATAAGTAAATAAAATAATAAATAAAATAATGGTCTAGGTTTGAAATTTAATTCTTTTATTTTGTCATATTTATGTCAAAATGTTGAAGTCACACTTTTAGATTTAGGAGGTGTGTTTCCTTAGGCATGTGATTTATGAGGTTCGGATTTTAGTGGAACTAAAGAAAGTAGAGGTTATAATGTATTAGGATCCTACCAAAATTGTGTTTCATATGAAGATTTTTTCTTAGGTGTTGGTTGTATTATATTCATTTTATCTTGGAATTCTCTAGTTTAGTAGCACCGATGACAGATCTGGAAAAAACATGTTGGAGTAAGAGTGGTTCGATTATTGTAAGGAGGTCTTCCTAGAGCTAAATTAGAGACTGATTAAATCCAAAATTTTGATACCTACCATGAATAGTATTGGATACATGGTTCATTATGATGGATTGGGTTTTGGGATCTGAGTTATGATAATATGGAGAGATTATGTGTTATCATATGGTTTATTCTATTTATGAACCTATGATTGTAACTAATCAACACAATACTTAGAGTTGGAATTTGTGGTTTATGACATGAAGTGTTAGTGGAAATATCTCTTCGGTGAATGTTTTTTCATATACATGGACCATAAGATATTGTGAAAAATCTTCCCTCATACATATAGAAATATTAGGTAGAGGTTTTGGTATGAAAATATACAGAAATTTTTCTTTGAAATTTCCGATGCTTCGAGAAAAGGTAATTTCATTATAGATCCTCTTAGCCGGAAAATGAAGAAGATGCATAAGATTTGTGTGTGGAATTTTTTAGAGGAATGGAATCTGACTAGTCTAAGGGATGAGGTAATTGTGAATATATTAGTGGTTTATGGAGTTATGACACATGTGAATTTAGTTATAAGTTTATCACTGGTGGACCAGGGAAAGGTTAGCTTAGATTCAGACACTGAATGTGTAGTCATGCACGAGTGCTTGGTGATTGATGATTCTATATGAGTGTGGTCCTTAAATGAAGATGATGTAATTTACATTCATGGGATGTTAGTAGTTATATCATCATTTAGGGAGAATCTGATGAGAGGAACTCATGAATCTAATTGGTAAATAAAATCCAGATTAATGAAGAGGTGCCATGATATTAGACTTCCACTACGGGAATTTAGGGAATTTGAGACTAGTTATTTGCAAGGGGATCTCATCACAATTACCCTTTTATGATGAGATCTCATCGCAAATGACCCTTTGTAAAAAATAGCGTCGCAAAAAGTGTTTTTTTGCAGTGACCCGTTACAAAAAGTAAATATTTGTGACAGGATGAGCACTCGTCACAAATAACTTCATCATGGTTTTTAAATACCTTATTGTGACAAACCGTCTTAAAAACTATTAGCGGCATGTCCGTTTCAAATAGTGCAAAAAATTAAATAATAATAATAAGAATAGTAATAATAATAATAAAAAAATTAATGCTAATGAAATAATAATATTAATATAAAAAAATTTAACTAAATAATAAAATAATATTAATATAATAATAATAATATTGATAATATGATAATAATAGTTTTAATAATATCAATCTTACTAATACAATTAATAATTATAAAATAATGAAAACATCAATATTCAAGAAAAATGTAATAAAATTATAAAAATATAGTAATTGAATGTAATAATTAATAAAATAATAAAAATAATAAAATGAAAATATTAAAAAATAATAATTAAAAAAATACTAAAAATATAAAAAAAATCATTAAAGTATTTAAATAATAAACAAATTATTATTACAAATAATATAAAAAAACACAATATAAAATGTAGATAGTTTATATTACATACAAAATTTAAATTCAAATTCTTGATCATAAAAAAATAAATAGATCTCTGAGGGGGAGGGTTTTTTGGAGGAGATGGTGGAGGGAACTCCATCCCAAAACCCCGAGTCAGATATCATATGTACTCCAACTGCTCATGCTGCTACTGTTATCGCTATTGACACATCTCCTCCAGCATCTCCTATTGTTGTTGCTGCTATTGTAGCAACTCTTCATGCTATTTTTGCTGACATTGATGCATATTCTCTTGTTCCCTATGCATAATCTCTATAAGCTCACTCCGAGCTTTTAACTGCTCTTGATACTATGCAGTATATGATGATGACTCTCCATGATATACTCTTGATATTGATGATGACATCACAACGGTGCCATATAAATCCACATGCGTCAATAAAGAGCCAATACCAATAACATGACATTTATCCAAGGCATACTGGGTCACCTACATCCATGTTGTCTCCTAAAATTGATGGGCCCTAGTATGAGCATTACTCTCCTCCTGATTCTCAACCTATTTCTGAGATGTCAAATCCCCATATGACTCCTTCAATTGCAGTTTAAATGTAAAATTGTTAAAATATATTTGTAGCTAAATTTTAAACTCAACAAGAAAATATACTGACCACAATATGATTCTAGAAAACACCTCAAATCTCTCTAGTGGACGGATCACTATAAATCCATCTATATATGTATAACTTCAAAATATCAGGATGTTCGACTTCCTACATGATTATAAAATAAACCATTTACATTTAATGTTATATAAAATATTTAAAAAAAATACCTATAATATTCTTCATATGCATTCTGAATGTACGACTACAGGCTTGATGCGTACCTCTTATATCCCCCAGTTTTGTCAAACTACCGATGATCTACTCATAAAATGACCACCCAAATAGTGTGAACATAATCCATCCCAAACATAAGATGAAATGTAATCAGGTCGGTGGGTGGGACAAGACTCATCAACCTATTCCACTCTTTCTTTCTTCATTTCCTTCATTCTCAAATTTTAAAATAACTGACTGCAACACTAACTCATAGTCTCCTACCATGCCTTCAAGATAGGTCCACACATGCTCTCATCAATGGGATTCATCAAAACCTAAAAATAATTTATAATATCAAGGTTTTAATTAAATTAGTTTCAAAATAAATATTATTTATTTTCATACCATCCAATGATCAAACATTTTGTGTTTCACATCAACGGGAATATGATCCCATGAGACCAAAGCTTCAAGAAAATAATTATTCATATTGTGCTCCCCAATCTAGTAGCTATATGCTTAAACCTATGAAAAAAAGAACAGATAAAAAAATGAGTATATAATTAAATTATTAAAACTAACTAAAATATATAGGTAAACATACTTATAAACATGTGGATCTAAGCCAAGAAATGGACGTCTCTTGGAGATCCGGTTAGAAATCATCAACCGAACAAGACCACACCCCCCTCAAAGTCCCCCTAGAACCACTAATAGTATGAGGGTAAGTTGACCCAATATCCTTCTCTTCCAATTGTAGCTCAGCTTTCTGAAACAATCGATATAGAACCTCATCCATCTGAAACATGAAATGATTATTATTAGAAAACACTTGAAAACAACCATTATATATAGATATAAATTATATATGTTTATAAGAATCATTTAACCCTATAAAGTTTCATATTCATCCTCATATTCATATATGATGATGTTAATGTCTTCAAATTTAACCTCAGAATCATCTATTTCCATATGACTTTCAGTTTCATCATCTCTTATCATTTCAAATTCGTTTATAATATCCTTAACATCATCGTCACCATCAAACCTTAACTGTGGGGTTTCATCTACAACATCTACGTCTCTTCATGAAAAAGATGGATTTAGTGCAGTCTCATGAAAAATTTTAATCCCTACCACTTCAGGGGAACCACATTCCCTTTGAGTAAACTGCTTTTCCTGAGATTTAATTTTTTTATACTCAAAAAATAACTCTAATCTCTTGAAGTAGAACAATATTTTAAATAGAAAATTTTATGTGCCTGATGTGAAAATAAAATTGGTTTATTTACTTGAAAAGGAATTTTATATTTAATATCAATGATTCCATGGGTCAGATGAACATGAAATACTCTATCTATATCCAACCACAGATATTTAAACATAATTATGTAATGTTGTCCCATATAACAGAGTTCAATAATTTCTTCCAGCATGCCTTAAAAGCGAACTTCAGTTTCTCTGTGACGAGATCCTCTCAAGAAAACAACACTATTCTTTGTTTTTTAATTCACTATATTCATCTGTATGAAATAGAAAACCATTCACCAAATATGAATTATAAAATTTAATCATTTTTATGGTGGGTTACTCAATACAAACAACCAATTATCAATTTTATCATCGTTTTGAGACACCTAAAAATATGTAAAACATTTATCAATATAATATATAATAAATTTATTTTATATTCAAAACAAAAAATAATGTATGTTACCCATTTTTGAAACCAGTAGGAATTTTTTTCTGATGTTCTTTAAGGGAAGCTACTGTAATTTGTGGAAGTTGTTTCTTGATATGATAATCATATAACCTAAAAATTTAATAAAATAAATTTACTATAACAAATATTATAGAATAAGTGATTTGATAAATCACTATACAAATAATTTAATGTCTTCATAGTTGAGCATATCATATGTATGAGCTCTGTGATGTTCGTCATCTGAAATCCACCCTTCATGAAATCCATCAAAGCCCCATTTATTATTATTTAAAACTAACAATTGATTCCCTAATTCATCATCACAATTTCCCTTATTACATCAATAAATTTTTGTTTTGAGGGATATTCAGATTGAAAGTCTTGAGAGAAGAAAAAAGAAATTTCCTCTTGCAAATAAGCTTCTATAATTGAACCTTCAACTGATGATTTGTAACGTATTATTTTCTTCAATTTCTTCATCATTAACTCAAAATGGGTACATGCATTGGAATTGTACTGGACCTCCACATATTTCATCAGGTGTAAAATGTAATATCAAATGTTCTATTCAGTCAAACTAAGCTGGCAAGAAGAGTTTTTCCAGTTAACATTAAATTAAAACAACATATTCGTCTAGTCTTCTTAATGCATTATAGTCACTTGTCACTACAAAAATGTCTTGGAGAAAATATGATATATCTATTATAGAATCAAAAATAATATAATTCAACATACCAATTAATCTAATCGGCATATTTCATCCCATTATAATCTGAAAATCATGACTTTTTAATCCCGTAATTTGACCATTTCAGAAACATATGGAAAATTTGGAATCATAACCATATAGAAGTCTCAAATATGAAATCCAATGAAAAAATAATAATTGTTTCTTGTTGGGGTGATTATAAGCTACTTTTTCATTCATTAACTTCTTTGATATGAAATTTTCCAATAGTTCATATTTTGGTTGCCTGTAAATTTAGGCAAGATCTATTTATGCTTTTACATTAACTTTGTTCTTACCTAGTGTATCCAAAACTATATTAAATAAATTATCAAAATATTAGTTCTCAAAATAAATGAAATCCTACATGTGATGGACCATCAAATAAGACCAACATGGTAGATCCTAACAAATACTTCATTTTATCTAATTGTGTTTTTTCCAAAAGCTATCAATTTGCTGTTGGTTTATTGTTTGTCCAAATGTGATGGGAGGAAATAAAAAAAAATAGATTTAGGCTCTGTAACTGATATCATTTTTGGTGGTCCATCTCTTTTAGTTGTGCCTTTTCTAAAATGATTTTTGTTCCTCCAAAAAGGATGGTCAGTTGGAAGGAATATGTGATGACATTAGGAAACAAAAAATTCTTTTTTTCATAGACAAGCTTAAACGCTTTACTGTCTCTTATATAGTACATACATGATATTAGACCTTGTGTGCTCTAGACAGGTATGATGCCATATGCTGGGAAGTCTCTAATTGGACACATCAATGCAGCTTTCAGTAAAAAAATTTGTTTCACAACAACATCAAATATAATGACACTATTTTTCATTATGAATTTAAATCATCAATCAATGGTTTCAATGTAACATCAATTTTTTTCAAATATCCTTGAATTAAATATATAAAAAATTTATATATTTCATTCATATGCATCTAAGGAGTAAAATTTTATAGAGTTATAAATATAGGGAAACATGAATACTTACTAATGTAAGATCTAAATGGATAGAAATCAATAGTAGAAAGACCCAATCACACATTTTGGGCTTCTAAAGAAAATTATGGATGCACTTGGTCAAAATTTTTCCTTGAATCAACATGAGAGGAAATATTTAAGGTTTTACCGGTTAAAATATTGGTTTTCTTCCATGAGATCAATACCGCTGTGTTCTGAGACATAAATAAATGCTGCAATTTGGGTGTAAGCGGAAAATACCTGAACTGTTTTATTGGAATCAATCCAGACTTCCCTTGTTGAGGCTCTTTATACCTAAATTATCCACATGTGGGAAACTATGAAATGATTCATTTTAACCATAATATCACACGAAATCATTTTCTCATGCATGAATCTTCTCGTAACCAAGACCCATATTACGAACCAACCTATTTCCCTTATAGAAATTTATTGGCAACACATTTCATTCAAGTAGTAGTATTTTTACCAAAGATAATATCTAGTCAAAAAATTTATTTCACATTCTATTATCTGATTTAATAGCCATAAATTTAGAAAATGCTTCAATTTTTCTTTTCTTTAAACCAAGATATAAGGAATTCTTATCAGACCTCAATAACTCATAAAAATGAGATTGATCCATCTTAGGAGTAAAATTAATAACATCCTGAGTTTCAAAATTTTGAAAACATAGACCTACCACATCATGTACTAAATTTGGAAACCATTCTAGATTCATAATGGAATTATTAGTATCCTTTATGGAACTATGTTCACCTTGTTGATACCAAAAAACATAATCTGGTTGAAAACCAAAATGAAATAAATGACCTCCAACTTTTTCAAATGTGTCAAACTTTTTTGAAGCACATTTTTTCAAGGACTCTTAATTGTCCATTCTGAAAAAATTTTGGTTTTAATGATGCAAATGATAATAATGTTTCAACACCCTCAATATATACAAGATTTAAACCAGAGCTATTTAGATTGTTGTACTCATTTATCCCAGCACGATCATTTAATAATGATTTTTGTCGACTTCCTTGTTCCATATTTCTCAAAAAAATAATAAATGATTAGTATTTTGTATAATATGATATAATAATAACACTATCCAAAAATGTGAAGACAATTAAATTCAATTATCTATAAAATTATAATAATTTATATTATTTCATACTTATTTATAGTATTTTTTATAAAATTTTATACTAATATACACTACAGTACAATAATTTATATTAATTACTACTAGTTAATATCAATTACAGCTAATTTTTACTAATAATTATTAATTATTGACAACACAACTTCCAACAGATTGACAATACATCTTTTTCTCGACGAATCATCTCTGAAGTTTCCTACTGAAATCACGATGAAGAATATTATTAGTGGTATGGATATCCATTTATGTATGCATGAAGATGGATAGTAGCATGGAGAGGCCTCCCTTCTCTCTATCTTCATGCATACAGAAATGGATATCTATACGCATGAGTAAATTTTTTATACTAATTTCAATCAAAGATAGTGGAGATGATTCATCGGGAAAATATAATCTTTTGCTTGATGACTCATCTCCTTACAACATTCTCCTACTAAAATCAGCATGAAAATTTTTCTCTGACGTACGAATATACATCTTTGTATGCCTGAGAATAGAGAGTATGAAGCCCTCTCCACACTGCTCTCCATTATCATGAATACGAAAACGAATGTTTGTACGCGAGGATAGATATTTCATTGTGATTTTAATGGGAGAAAACTGTATGGATATTAGGCTTTCACCAAAAGGGAGTCACCAATCCATTGAGAATTTTACCAATTTATTATAATTTTTTTATTTATTTTAATTTGTTCGTAATTATTTTTAATTATTTCTAATTATTTCTAGATTCTACTAATTATTATAATTTGTTACTAATTCTTATAATTTGTTACCAATTATTAAAATTGGATAGAATTTATGAGTAATTATTACTAATTGTTTTAATTTATTACTATATTATAACAATTTATTACAAATTATTACAATTTTTTTCAAATTATTAGAATTTACTTCAAATTATTACAATTTATTGCAAATTATTACAATTTATTGAAAATTATTACATTTATTAAAAATTATTACAAGTTATTTCTAATTATTACAATTTATTTCTAATTGTTACAATTTATTAATAATTATTCCAATTTATTACTAATTATTATAATTTATTTCAAATTATTACAATTTATTAATAATTATTCGAATATATTACTAATTATTTGAAATTATTACTTATTATTCGGAATTATTATTAAGTATTTTAAATGATTTCAATTAATTACTAATTATTATAATTTGTTACTAATTATTTCAGTTTTTACCAATTATTTCAATTTATTACTAATTATTGTTATTTATTACTAATTATTGCAATTTCATACTAATTATTACAATTTATTACTAATTATTACTAATTATTTCTTATTATTACTAATTATTACTAATTTTTTCAATTTATTTCTAATCATTACAACTTATTACTAATTATTATAATTTTTTTACTAATTATTACATTTTATTAAAAAAAATTGAATTTATTTTTAATTGTTTAAATTTATTACTAATTGTTAGAATTTATTACTAATTGTTCAAATTTATTACTATTTTTTAGAATTTTTTACTAATTATTCAAATTTATTACTAATTAAAACAATTTATTAATATTTATTTGAATTTATTACTAATTATTAGAATTTGTTACTAATTATTTGTATTTCTACCTAATTATTAAAATTTATTTCTAATTATTAGATTTTTTTACTAATTAATACAAATTATTAGAATTTATTACTAATTATTAGAATTTATTACTAATTATTAGAATTTATTACTAATTATTACAATTTATTATTAATTATTTCAACTTATTTCCAATTATTGGAATTTATTACTAATTACTGTATTTTATTGATAATTACTACAATTTATTACAAATTGTAGCAATTTTTTACTATTTATTCGAAGTTAATACTATTTATTGAAATTTAGTTCTAATTATTGGAATTTACTACTAATTATTCAAATTAATTACTGATTATTTGAATTTATTACTAAATATAGTAATTTATTTCAAATTATTGCAATTTATTAATAATTATTTCAATTTATTACTAATTATTCAGATTTATTACTAAGTCTTCGAATTTATTATTAAGTGTTCAAATTTATTACTAAGTGTTCAAATTTATTACTAACTGTTTCAATTTATTACTAAGTGTTCCAATTTATTACTAAGTGTTGCAATTTATTACCAATTTTTGCAATTTATTACTAATTGTTGCAATTTATTACCAATTGTTGCAATTTATTACTTATTATTGCAATTTATTACTATGTTTTTCAATTTATTTCTAATTATTACAATTTATTACTCATTATTACAATTTATTATTAATTATTTAATTTTCTTACTAATTATTATAATTCATTACTAAGTGTTCGAATTTATTACTAATTGTTCAAATTTATTACTAATTGTTCGAATTTATTACTAATTATTCGAATTTATTACTATTTGTTTGAATTTATTACTAATTATTAGGATTTAGTACTATTTTTTAGAATTTATTACTAATTATTAGAATTTATTACTATTTATTCAAATTTATTACTAATTATTCAAATTTATTAGAAAGTATTCGTATTTATTAATAATTATTACTAATAATTACTAATTAATACTAATTATTACTTATTATTGATAATTATTTCAATTTATTACTAATTACTAGAATTTATTTCTAATTGCCATAATTTATTACTAATTACTACATTTTATTACTAATTACTACAAATTATTACTAAGTGTTCCAATTTGTTTCTAAGTGTTCCAATTTATTACTAAGTGTTGGAATTTATTACTATGTGTTGCAATTTATTACCAAGTGTTGCAATTTCTTAATAAGTGTTGGAATTTATTACCATGTGTTGCAATTTATTACTATGTGTTTCAATTTATTAATAATTTTTGCAATTTATTACTAATTTTCTAATTTATTACAAATTGTTGCAATTTATTACTAATTATTACAATTTAGTACTAATTATTACAATTTATTACAAATTATTGCAATTTAATACTAAATATTGAAATTTAATACTAATTATTCCAAATTAAAACAAATTACAATTTAATACTAATTATTACAATTTATTACTAATTATTACTAATTTATATAATAACTATTAATTATTACAAATTCATACTAATCACACATAATTATTTATAAAAATAAACATAAACTGTGATAGATAAGACTATCTAACTCTAATTTAATTTAAGTACAACTAATTATGAATAACTATAATTAAAATAAAATAAATTAAGTAAAAAAAGAAGATAAATACCTTAAAACTGAAGCTTTTGAAGGATATAAGCTGCGAAAAATGCCCCAACTTAAAACATTAAACATGGAAAATATTTAGTGGAAATTTTTCCACTATAGAGAGAGAGATGAGTTGAGAATAGAATGCAATGAAGGTAAAAAATGGGTTGGGGTATATATTGGTTAGATTAGTTGCGAAGGGGTTATTTACGACGAGAAAATTATCGCAAATAGTAACATTTGTAATGGGACCTGTCGCAAATACCCTCCTATTAAAAGACTTTTGTTACAGAACCCATCGGAAAAGACCACCTACGGGCTTACTATTAGCGATGCGATGCATATCCTGACCAAAATACCTAAAAATTTGTTGGGTATTTACGACGTGATACTACAGCCCATCCCAAAAAACCCTTTCACGCATTTTGGAGTGAAACAGGCGCCAAAGCTTTTGCGACGAGAACCATATTCCTGCTGAAAAAACCTTATTATTTGCAGCAGTCCATTTCTCCCATTGCTACAACATTTTCTGAAGGACTATTTGCAAAAGGATACTGAATCTTTGCAAATAACTCATCACAATAGCCTATTTTTCCCATTATGATCAGTTTTGATGGTCATGTATGAAGAGAGACATCATCAGTTTCATTTCATGATGCCACATTTACTAGGGGGTGATGGCTGAGAATCACCGTTAATAAGGTTGCTTCAGCCACATTCGATGCCTATGTGGATGTGGGATGTTGTGATGATGGACTTTGAAATGGGGTTACATGGGACCCTAAGGAGTCATGATACTCTCTGGGTGGTAGTGAATCTGCATATAAAAGTGGATCACTAATTGCAGATTTGTGGGACTCTTTCAATGGATGAGTTGGTAAAGATATATATATGGGAGATTGTACAGATACATGGGGATCCTTTGAAGATCATAATTGATCGATATTCATGCTTCACATCATATTCTAATTGGGATTACAAAAGGATTTGGGTACCCATTTAAAATTGAGTACAATGTATCATCCTTAGACTGGAAAATAATAAGATAGGACAAACAAGATCATAAAGGATATGTTACGAGCACATGTTCTAGATTTAGATGGATCTTGGTATGATCATCTTTCCTTGATTTATTTTTCATACAATAATAGATTTTATGACTCAATTTATATGGAACCTTATGAGGATATTTATCTTTGGTTGTGTGGCTCACCACTATATTGGCTCAAGGTGGGTGAGGAAACAGTAGTAGGGTTGAGTATGATACATGAGACTTTTGAGAGAGTACAATTGACACAAGAGTGATTATAAATTTCTCATAGAAGCAGTCCATCATATGATGATAAGGGTAGGTGACCATGTGAGTTCATTGTGGTCAATCACGTTTCTTTGTAGGTGACTCCTCAACCAGGGAATTGATGGTTGCAGAAGTATGGTAACTTAGTGCTAAGATTCATTGGACCATTCTAGATTATTGAGTGAAGTTTGGAGATGGGATTCCATTTAGTTCTTCATCCATGATATCAAAGAATATATTGTATGTTAGATGTGTCTTATAATTGTAGGTACATTTGTAATCCTACACATGTGATCAACTGTGAAAATATTGAGTTGGATATTGACACATTATTTATAGATCACTATGTGCAGATTGTAGACTGAAGTGAAGAATCTTTACTATGGAATATAATGTCACCTTTCATATACCTATGGTATTATGCATGTATCTAGGAATGAAATTATGATTGGGAATATAATGTAAAATCCCAATGACCTGAGTTGTTTGAGCTGGAACTCTAAAGACACTTCTCGAGGAAGAGAATTCCTTAAAGGGTAATATTATAACTACCTTGAGTTGTTCATGTACCTTAACCCATATTTTAATATCTTATTTATGTATTTCTTTAGTTATTCATTTTTGGTTGATGTCTCTGGTAGTTCTTGGATGGTATTGAAGAGTTATAGAGGCCAAAAAGGAGATTTATGGTCTGCATATGGTTAAGGGACACCATGTATCTCTCCCCAGGAAATCATGCATCTTATTTGGGTTTGTATAGTGAAAAAATAATGGTTGGTGTATGGTTAGATTTAACTATGTGACTTTTCCTATAAAACCATGTGTTAAGATATCATGGTCAAAAGACCAGTTGGTTCATGGTTTATCAAACCATGCAGGTGCCCCTAATCGACATAGATCCCCAAATAGTTGGAACACATGTAAGAAAATTATGAAACTAATCCTTAAAAACAGAATTAATTAATATGAAAAATGTATTTTAAGCACAAATCCTCCCCATAACCTCTCACTCTTTCTGCTATTCCTAGGGATATCGAACCTAGGGACTCTAGCAGTGATTCATGGAATTTTTGATCCCTCCATACCATAAATATAGTTGATATATTACATTAGGCCATTTAGGTTCAAGGTAGTAATATTTTACTTATATTTTCTTCATGTATATCATAGATAACCTAATTATCTTTTGAAATGAGTCACAAATCAGAGCTATATTGACTAGATTTATTGATTTTAACCTGATCTAATTGAGAATTTTTAATTCATTGATGGACTAGAGTTAGGTTTATTGTAAATAAAATTATATATCTTGAGTGGATCTTGGTCTACTATTGATGGAAAATTCATTTTGGTAAGTAGATGTGGATTTCATCAATAAATATGATTCATTAACTGAACTCCAATTTTATACGTTTTATGCTGATGGTTTAGTTATTTTTTTATTGAATATTGTTATGGGGATGGGATTTGAGTGTTGTTCCTTGGTAGACAATTTATTTTGTATTGATGTGAAAAAGTTTGGAAGTCATTATCATCTTAGGCCCTTGTATGGGTTTCTTTGGAAATTTCGGCTTGTGTATATTCCTATTTTTTTTTTAACCTTTCTTGATAGGCACATTTTACGTGTACATGATGACATGTGTGACCTTTTATATATTATTCCATGTACTCCATTTTCAGAAATTTATTTCATGTGTAATATTTTATATTCTATGAAATTACCCGTTCTAATGTATTATTCCTTGCTATTTTGTGACTTATATTTGGTTTTTCATAGCTAGTTAGATCTATGTTTCACAATTTAAGTTGACAGGTAGAACAAATGGACGATGTTGAATCCTTATAGGGGGAGTGTGGAAAGCACAACTAATTGGTGATGAATCTATAAATAATGGTTAGAAAATAATCCTTCTATTTAAATAGTGTCTCAATATTCCAGCGTGATCTACTTATGGAGAATATCCTTTTGTATGAGAGAGTGCCCATTGTTCAAGAGCGCCATGTTTTCATAACATCAAAGGAGAGAATTTATCCATGAGTAGTTTGTGGTACATTCCCTTAAATCTAGGTTTGGAGATATTCAATAATGGAAGAATTTGAATTTTCATCAAAGGATGATAGAGTTACTAAGCTTGATTTGAGCCATGTGTTTGAATGCATATGATATTTTTCTGGAATGGCACTGAAGAAGGTACGATGAAGGTTCATAGAGGCTTGCTTAAAGAATGTATTCTAAGTACCTTTTTCATTCTATTCTTATGTCCACATTTAATTTTCCATAATTTTATACCCTTCTATATGAATTTAAAATTATGTAAAGGATGAATTGATGTCTTCCTATTGTGTTAAAACCCACAACCTACATGGGAATCTTAGAGTCCATGAAAACATCATGATCAGAGATCTGGAGAAGGGAAAGGGCCCTATGAAATGTTTTTAATGATCTTGGTTCTGGGAGATGGATGTGGAACCCAAAAATAATTTGGGTGTTTTCTACAACATTTTTTTATTATCATTTATATTTGTACTATTATATTTGTTGACCTGATACATTGGGTACTATATATTATAATTTTATAACTTGATGTGACATATTTTATATATTTTTTTAGAAAAGCAAGAAAAGATTCAAATAAATAAGGCAAATTACAAGAGTCTAAAGGATGAAATTTTACACTTGTCTCTATTAAGAAAATTAGTAAAATCCTCATCAGGTGTGGTCAGGTGCAGTCTAGAGGCTTTAGAGATACCCTTGGAAGCAAGCCTATCAGCAACAGAGTTGGCTTCACGATATACATGAGTAATGATAAAGTTCATGGAGGCAAGAATTTCAAGGCATTTGATCCATTTCATGGTGAGTTTCCTGGCAAGGTGGATCTGATTTTTCCAGACAGCTTGCACTATAGTAGAAGAATCACTTTCAAACCAGAGATCATTCCAATTTCTTTGATGAGCCATATCCACTGCATTAATAAGGGCCATCATCTCAGCTTCAAGGGAAGTGACATGACCAAAAGAGCCATAAGATCCTTCAAGAAAGTTGATATTTTCATCTCGGAACACGATGCCATAACCAGCTGGTCCAGGATTTCCTTTTGAGGCACCATCAAGATTGCATTTGATCCAACCTGCAAAGGGAGGGATCCAGAAAATTTCTATAGTGCCTTAAGGTTTGGGGAAGTTACCTGACAAATGTAGCCTCCTCAGGACTACAAAATCTTTGATAGAATTATGAAATTGTCTAGAATGAAGCTGATTGGCATTTATGGTCATTGTGAGAATACTAGAGATGGCAGAATTTTGATTGAAAGCAGACTTTCCATGCCTGATGTTGTTCCTGCCTTGCCATAGAGTGTAGAATGTTTCAGCACAGGCAACAAAGAAGAGGACTTGGATCTTCATTGAGAGATGTTCGGATGCAATAAAGTGCAGAAAATCTGCAACATTGTCAATACGCGGTAACGAGATATCAAAAAGGCCAAAAATGATAATCCAGATTGAAGCAGGAGTTTTGCAAGAGAGAAAGAGATGATCCAGATCATCTCTATGTTAGTGGCACAGGTCACATCTTGAGCAAAGAGAGATGCCAGATCTTTGAAGGTTGCTGTCCGTTGGGAGTTTTTCCATTGAATTCTCCATAGAAGAGTATACCGAGAGGTTTGTATCCATCTTCTAAAGGCCTGGACAGCAGTAGAGTTATTAATATGTATGGAATGGTGGTAGAAGCTTTTAGAGTCAAGCATTCCATTCACAGATGGTTCCAAAACCATTATGTCATCAACATTTATGAAATCGTAGAAGTTAACAATTTCCAGAATTTGCATAGGCAGGTTGTGTCTCATCTCAAGTTGGGCAGAAATGGAGGCATCAAGATCAACATCCAAAGAATCAGCATTGATATCCTCGGCCAAAGGTGCCCATGTCCAGTTATCCCTCCAGAATTTCAAGTTGGAAGAGGCATTTACCAACCAATGGGAATGAGTCTTGATCCTTTGATAGATCTTTTTCAGACTAGGACAAACAGAAGAGTGCATATAAGAGATTTTACCAGCAATCAGTCTTGAGATAATTCGTTTTCTGAGAAAGTCTAGAGAGGTTGAGTTTTCATTTAGAAGTCTCCATTTAAAATGATCTTGAAGGTAATTATTGAAGCATTCAATGTTCTTAATGCCAAGTCCCCCCATAGTGAGGGGTAAATATCATTTGTTCTAAGGGGCAGTAGCAATTTTCCTTTCAAGGATACTACAACTCCAAACAAAATTCCTTATGAGGGAGTTAAGGATCTTAAAGGTAGATGCAGGCCAGGAGTAAACCATAATGGAATAGACAAGTTTGGAGATGATCACATGTTTGACAAGGCAGATTCTACCTACCATAGAGAGAGCTTTGTCCTTCCAATTAGAGAGAGTTATTCTGACATTTCAAACCACATCAGTGAAATAGGTGGATCTCGGTTTACCAATAAACATTGGGACTCCAAGATATGTGAAAGGGAAGGGGCCCTCTTTGATGCCAAGACTATTAATCATACAGTGCCTCCTGGAGTCTGTAATGCCTTTCCCAAAGAAGATGAAGGATTTATTCCAACTCACCTCCTGTCCAGAGACAAGCTCATAGTGATCGAGGATGGATTTGAGATTCTGAATATTTCTTTTTCATCCTTGAGTAAAAATGATAATCTCATCGGCAAAGAGAATATGTGAAGGAGCAGGGTTACCCATGTTAGCCCGAAGAACTTTCAGATTTCATTTGTCATCATGGTAGGTAATCAGTCTACTAAGGTAATCCTCGACAATTGCAAAAATAATGGCAGACAAGGGGTCCCCTTGCCTCACCCCTCTTGAACACTTGAAAAAACATTCAGGTGAGCCATTGACAAGAATGGAGATATAGGCTGAGCTGAGCAAGGTGTAGGACCACTGAATGAATGTCGGATGAAAACTGAATCGGTGAATAACATTACATATGACGTCCCAATCAATGGTGTCAAAAGATTTCCTAATGTCCCGCTTAAGGGCGATGCTCCCTCCTCTAATGGGCTTTTGCAGAAGGTTCACACATTCAGAAGCATAAAAAAGACAGTCCTGTATTCTTCTCCCTTTGACATAGCCAAATTGGTTCGAGGAAATTATTTTATCAGAGATACGGGCAAGCCTATTAGCCAATAACTTTGTGAGGATTTTCTGGATAGTATTGATCAGGGAAACAGGTCTGAATTGATTAATGTCACTGGCATTATCAAACTTTGGAATTAAGGCAATTAATTGTGCATTGATACCATGAATTTATGCTCCATTAGTAAAGAAGTGTTTGACCAGCCGGCAAACATCATCCTGTATAGTATCACAGTAGCATTGGAAGAAATGATTTGTAAAACCATCAGGTCCAGGAGAGCTGTCCTTTTTCAGACCAAAAACAACATTCTTTATTTCAATATCAGAGGGTAATCTAGTTAGCATTGCATTATCTTCATCACTAACAAGGGCATGTATAATGCCATCCAAGATTTGTCCATTTCTTTTTCAACCATTGAAGAGGTTTTTCTAGAACGAGACAATATGATTCGAGAGGCTCTGGTGATCTTCAAGAATAACATCTCCATCTTTGAGAAGAGATAGTGGCCTGCAAGCTTTTTTACTCCTCTATAAGGCATTAAAGTACTTAGTATTTCTGTCCCCATCCGTTATCCACTTCACCTTATAAACCACTTTTTGAATGTTATCTCTAAGAGTGAGCAGATTTTTCAGATCCAAGGATAGCTTACCTTCCTGTAGAGGATGTTATGATGCTCTTCAGCTCAGTCCCAACAATTTAGGTTGGGGTGTTACATTAGTGAAGTTGGTCATCTCTACAATAGTGTCCATACCTTTATAGTGACTTGAAATTTTGGTAGAGTTCATCAAACTCTCAACCCTCAACCAGGAAAAAAGTAACATAACCAGAGAGGTTTATCCCTGAACAACTTTGATCTAGTGTTCATTATTGGACTCTAGAAATTTAATTGACTCTATTAATCAAAATCGGGAACCAAATACCTATAATATTTATTTTATGTCAAGTTCAAGACACACCTCATATTTTGCTTCATCATTTTGATGAACATGAAAAATCATATCTCTTTAAGTGAGGCAAAACCCTCACAGTTTAATATAGTCTAATTGTGGCAGAATTTCACCCTTCCCCCATTTCTTAAATCATTACACATTATTTTTTATCATGAAAACTATCCCAAAAGTAAATAATAGATATTATTTTTCTCATTATTTTGTGACATTTTTCTAGAGGATCCTCAAGAATAAAAGATATTAATGAATATCCTGTTATGATTTTAATGCATGGTTACCTATTTCAAGACTTCTTTATCTTCATGTTTAGCTCAGTAGACAAGGATTCATTGTAAAATTACACTATGAAATGTGTTACCTCTATCGAGAATTTTATTTTGATGGTTATATCTTCTTAATGCACATATAAAATTATATATCATTGTACTAAATTCACAATGGATTTAGTCATTACTAGACATGGTATCCCTAGAATGCAGGTGAAGAAGATTTCTTCCTCTCTATCCAAAACAAATAAAATGAAAATATTCTAACACCCCAAGCTTCCACGGTACGTTTCCCTTTGAATAATGCAATAGCTTGCATTGTACGCAACTTCAAGATTCTAACACACTACGACCAATCAAACTAGCCATTATGAATAGTAATACCCACTTTTTGAAATTTAATAAATTCTATTTTTCAAAATGGATGTTATTTTTGAATTTTGAATATCAAAATTAGCTTAGGGTGAAATTTTGGTATTTTTCTGAAAACATTCAATTTTTTATGAATAGGGAAAAACACTTCGTTATTGGTTAAAATCGACTTTTTATTTAAATAATTATTTATTTTATTTAAAATTTCTTTAGGTCAAAATAGATACAAAATTCAAATATAAGTAAAATGTAATTCATTGGATTCATTTTATAATAAGTTTAGATATATAAAAATTTTATTGAACTTTTTTCCATGTTTTACACACCTCCTATAGGAATTTGAAAATTTGCATAAAACATACTTTTACCGCTTCTGTGATTTGAATTTCAAAAATCGGAGAGAAACAGTTAATATCTGTAAGTAAAATGTGGTCCAATAAGATGAAAATAATTTTTGGTCAATAGTAAATATGGACTTTTATTTACCACTGTTAAAATTAAATAGGGTAATTAAGGGTAAAAATGATATCATAATTACCCTAAAAAAGTATTAATTCTATTAGTTAAGTGTAATTAGACGAAAAAAGTCCTTAGGAATAAAATATGATCCCCTTTCTTTCACTTGGCATAGATTAGGACATTTATTATTATTTTACTTAATGAAGAATTAAAAGAGTTAAATTCAAAGTTTAATAACTAAAACATTTTTCATATGTGGTTACATAAAATATAAATTCAAAAATAAATATTCTTTAGAAATATAAAATTATTTCCTACATAATTTTATTTAATTTATAATTTTTATACATTAAATAATTTAGTTTATTTATGACATAGTGATGATGCAGTAATTACCTTATTAAATAAATATTAAAATAATTGAAATTATAAATATCCAAATAAATGTAAATTGAGACTTAAAATTAATTGCACAATTTTTATAGGTTAATATGACCTGTTAGGGTAGGTTAAATAATTCTTATTTGAAGTGATAAATTTTTAATGGATTTCAAAAAAAATCAAATACTAAATAATGTGAAAATTGACATAATTGAGTTTTTAAAACAAATACTATATCATTAATTGATATAATATTCATAAAAATATAAGGTTCGGAAAAAGGACTTAGATAAGATTATATATATTTATAATTAACCACTTTGGGTTCTCTGGTCAGTTTATAGTAAGTTTATTAACCATATAATATAAAAAACAAAGAGACATGGTAAAGGTCAAACTACTTAACTAAGAGTTAAATCTAAAAGATATGGTTAATATGGTGACCTAAACCTATCTAAAATCTATTTTTTGAGAGGTTTTAGACCGATACCCATATTATCCTATAAATAAATTATTTTGTAACAATTTCAAACCGAAAATTATTTTATTATTAAATAATATTTCATGCTTTTCCTAAAGCGACCCTCACCTCTCTTATAAAAGGGAACTTCCCCTTCTCTTAATTTCACACCTCCAAAGCCATTTGGCTTGGCCAAAACCTACCCAAATATTCTCCCAAAATCCTTCCCTTCATCCTAGATGCCTTTCTTTGGTCATAAAGGCAACATAAAGAGCCATTTTTATCAAATAAAAAAGAAGAACCCAAAGATGTGGTAAATATTTCATCGCAGCTTTCAAGTTCTTTTCTTCTTCCACTTCCTCTTTGTTTTTTGTTTACATTATAAAATAATAACTCCATTAGATTCTATATACTGTGATGTTATTTTAAAATTATTATAACCATATTCATTATTCTATCATTAATATGAATGAACAAGTCACCAAACGTGCGTACGTACGGCTTACCGTCTCCATGTCGCGGTGTATTTTTTTTCAAACACCTCATTATTTGGATGTGTATAATAATGAGTATAAATGATGTAAAAATTAATTATAACATGTTATTGATTCTGTATATATGATAACATCCATTTAAATATGATTTTACCATCAATATAATGATATTGTCGCTCTTGCGTAGGTACGGATTACCGTCTGCACGAATGTGATGAGATTCATTTCCCCATCATAATCATTCAAGAATAATTTTCAATTTATCATTACAAATAATGTGTATAAACATAATATAATTATGTATATGAATCATATACATCCTATCCATAACAAACATGGATTACGTAACCAAGTATATAAAGGAAAATAAATCACTTAACTCCTAAAACGATGATACTACTGAAATATTATTAACAAAGCAATATTAGAGGATCATATATGATATCATATTTATGTATATAGTTATTTTATAATGTAATAACAATGTTTTAACAATTATATATGAAGTTAAAATACCATCTACTAAGGAAAAGAACAAGTTAAGAGTTAATATCACAATCTCTTTATTATCTGTGGTTGTTTTTACGTAAGTATCTATTAGTACCTCTTTATAATCCACATCCATGTTTTCTTAAAAATATATTTCAAAACATTTTTACTATTTACTAGACTATGGGTTAAATTCATTTATATCCTTATTTTACCATATATGTTTTGAAAAGAACCTTCTTGTCATTTTCCAAACAAGGCACTTTTTGACCGTTTCGAAAAAATCAAGGTAAGAATGTTTATTTAACTTATACGGTGGGTGCGGCTATTTTCCACCATTATAACAACATAGAATCTTACCATACAAGATTATAAGAATATTTTCCAAGTAAATGTTTTCTGTTATAATTATGGGATTCTTAAATGGTTTCGAAATAGAAATAGGTATTTCTTTCAATTAGTTTTCATTTCATCTATGTCAACATCCTTTGATGGATTTAAAATTGTTTGAAGTTTATTTATGATGATACAAATATTTCATATTTTATTGAAGTTTTTGTGATATTTTTGACTGTGGATGTGTTATTTTTATACCATTCATGGTTTATGGTTAAAGTATTGACATTTCGTATGCTAGTTTTAATATGAATGTTTTTGTTTTGTTTCAAACTTTTCATTTAAAGAATGTATTGGACTTAGTATGTGATGGGTGGAGCCCTCTATAGCTCCTTGGTGCACCGGTAGGTCTCATGAGACAATTAGAAGTGGAATTGGTTGAGGCCTTTCCCAATTGGATATATGTTTTTGGTCAAGGCCTTAATCATTTTTAGACGTCTTGGTTGAGGCCATGACAAAATGTTTCAGAATGTCTGGCATTATACATTCCCTCATTATGGAAATAATAATGATGGTTCATGTGGTTATTCGACTAGTATAATACCCATTACTATTTTTTATTATGGAATTATTTAATTAGCTCATATTCATACCATAAAGTGTTCAGGTTTATTATTTGAAAAGGTATATGTTTTGAATTATTCATCATGCCTAATATTTCTGTTATCTTCCATTATATTGCTTAACTTTACTGAGCGTTGGAGCTCACCCCTTTCAAATGTTTTATTTTCCCAAGATATTAATAATTTAGTTATGAGTGACTTTCATTCATAATCTAGGAGGCTTGGATATTTCTAATGGAAGAAATTATTATTGTGTTTCTTTTAAAGTTGTAATGTTGAAATTATGTATGTATATTTTTTCCAATAATACTAAACTGATCAGTCTTTTGGGATATAATTCCTTTTATCATGACAATGTTATGTAATAATGCACTCACTCTGGGTAATTGTGGTTGAGGCATTATAGTTCGTATCAGAGGAAGTTTAGTACAAACCATGGAAACTAGATTTAGAAAAACTCTGATTAGAGAAAATTTATCTAACATAGACTTTGAGGATTAGTATAGTAGAATTTCTTAGAATTTTGTTACTGTATATATTTTGTGAGGTTTCCAAGAAATATATCCTTGTATGGATACGAGCAGGTAGAGGCGGTCTGGCACAGATGTACCTAGGGTTAAAACCTAAAATCTCCATTTTGAACTAGACTTGAATGGGAACTGGTGCACGATAATGGGCCTTGCTGCACTCCTGGTTACGAAACTCTTGAGGGATATCCGTATGATAATTATCATTTTCTTTTCAAACCATTATGAATGATTTATGTGTATATACCTCCTAAAAGAAAACAATTTTATGATTATGGATTATATCTATAAACTGTTCAATTTATGTTATGTGTTTTACAAGTTTGGAATTACGTATTGCGGTTGGTAAACTAATCTACTATATGCCATTTTTTAGAAATTGTGCCTAGGGGAAGGAATAGAAATAGTATCAATGCACGTAAAACATATTGGGATTTCCCTCATGGTCAAGATAATTATAGCAAAGCTAGTGATGCAACTGGTGCTGATTAGCTTATCAGCATACTGGGACAACTCACTAAGGTTATGAATAATAACCTTACCCGTATGGACCACCCTGATCCACAACGCAGAGGATCAATGTTAGATCACTTCATTAGGCAACAAAAACCAACATTCAATGGGTATAAAAATCAATTTGTATATGAACAATGGATAAGTTCTATAGATAAAATATTTCATGTTTTGGGGAGTAGCGAAAGGGAAAAATTTGTCATGGTAGTTTATTGCCTCACCGAAGATGCAGATCAATGGTGATGATTAATTCAAAACAGAAAGGATGATGAAGAAGTATCACATATGTAATTGAGGTAGTTTAAAGATATTTTCTTATAAAGATACTTTCCTCATGACCATCATGTGGATATGGAAAGGAAATTTCCGAGTCTGAGACAAAAGGAGGGTGAGAATTTTTCAAAGTATGAAGCTAAATTTACAAGGTAAGAAAAGCATGCTACAAATTATATACGAAACCCAAGAAGTAATATTGATCATTTATTTTATGGGTTATAACCATTTCTCTATCTAGAATTAGTCTCGCAGTCATTATCATCATATGAATATATTGTCTCATGTGTTATCAAGACAGAAAAGGAATTCTCCAAGGCTTACGACTTTAAAGAAAATAAAAAGAAGAAGAGATCTGATGAACACTCTGGGAAAGGAAATAAGGAAATAGGGAAGAAGGGAAGAGTTTAATTTCCACCATGTGATAAATGTGGAAGGATGCACGCTAGTTCCTATCTAAAAGGAAACAGAGTATGATACAAATGTGGAAAAAAATTCCATCATATAACTGATTTTAAGGGGAAGAAAGAAGCTACCAATGTTTAATGCTACAATTACAAGGAGATGGGACATTATGCTAATTAATGTCCTAATTATTAGGGGAAAAAGTCATAAAAGGCCAAGGGATCAATGAAAAGCATATGTAATCACTACTACTGAGGTTAAATCTCTGAAAGACGTTGTGGCAAACAATTTAATGGTTTCCTCAAGTTTAGCCAATGCTTTATTTGATTCTGGATCATTGCATTATTTCATATCTTCCCAGTTTTCTAAGAAAATTAGATATTTCCAATTTGATTTAACAAGGTATTTTTCAATCAAAAACTCCTAAGGGAAGTATCATTGCAACAATGTTTTGTAAATCAGTACCCATTAAGGAATATAAACGATATTTATCTGATGATCTAATCATCATACTCATGATTGAATTTGATATAATTCTGGGTATGGAATAGATTTTGGACCATGATGTGAAAATTTATTATAAGAAGAGAGATGTTAAAATTCCCGATGACGATTAGGTGTATCTTATCATTAGAGAAGAAGCATCACCAACTTATTCTTATCTATACCCCCCTAGAAGCTCTACTAAATTCAGTTATTGGGGAGTATGATAATGATATAATTATGTATGAGGAAAATAATGTTATAATAGAGGAAATAACTATTGTTCAAGAATAAGTTTATGTGTTTCCATAGGATTTACCTTGAAATCCTCTTGAAAGATAAATTTAGTTTTCAATTGATTTAGGTTCTTGTTCAAGGCCCATATCAAAGACCCGTTATAGAATGGCACTGCAGATTTAGTGGAACTAAAGAAACAGCTATAGTAATTGAGTAATAAGGGATTTATTTTCCATAGTGTTTCTCCATGGGGAGACCCTATCCTATTTGTTAAGAAGAAAGACGAATCTATGAGGTTGTGCATTGACTACAGGGAGATCAATTCTATAAAAATAAATAACAATTATCCCATACCCCACATTGAATATTTATTAGACCAAATTCATGGATCTCAATGTTTTTCAAATATTTCCCTTCGATATGGATATCATCAGTTGTGTGTGATGAAGGAAGACATTCCGAAAAGAGCATTTCGAACTAGGTATGGGCATTACGAGTTTATAGTAATGCCTTCTGTATTGAATAATTCACCCTCTATCTTCATGGATCAAATGAATAGAGTTTTCAAGGAATATCATGATGAATTTTTAGTGGTATATATTGATGATATCTTGGTATACTCTAAAACCTACGAAGATCATGAAAATCACTGGCGCATTATTTTGAAGACTCTTAGAAGAAATGAATTATATGGGAAGTTTAGAAAGTGTGAATTTTGGCATCAGGAAATTTATTTTCTTGGCCACATTGTCTCTAAGGATGGAATCTCTTTTGACCCTTCAAAAACCATGGCAATCCAAGAATGTCCAACACCGATGAGTATAACTGAGGTACACAGTTTTATTGGTTTAAAAGGTTATTATCGAAGTTTTTTCCAGAATATTTCCCAGTTGGCTAACCCATTAACCAATCTCACACATAATGGGGTTAAATTTGTTTGGACAAAATAGGGTGAAAATTTTTTAACGAACTAAAGAGAATATTAGTTAATGATCCTATAGTGACTCTATCATCAGGGAACGATGGGTTTGTAATTTATAGTGATGCTTTAAAGAAAGGAATTGGTTGTGTCCTTATGAAAAATGATTGAGTTATTGCCTATGCATCACGACAGCTAAAAATTCATGGGAAAAACTATCCCACTCATGATCTTGAGTTAGAAGCTGTAATATTCACTCTGAAGATATGAAGACACTATCTCTATGGTAAAAAATGTGAGATTTATACTTATCACAAGAGTTTGAAGTATATTTTCACACAGAAAGAACTCAACATGAAGCAAAGACGATGGCTTGAACTACTCCATGATTATGATTGCACTATACACTACCACCTGGGGAAGGAAAATAAGGTGGAAGATGCTTTGAGTAGAAAATACCATGGAGTTTTGAAAAAGATGAGAGTTGAAAGGGATCCTATTTTCATGGATCTAGTAATGATTGATATGGGAATAACCATGGACGGTGAATCATCAATAATTTTTCAAATGGATTCTAAACCATCTTCACAAAAAAGAATAAAGAGTTCTCAGACTAATGATGAGGATTTTTAAAAGAACATTAAAGCTATAAATGAAGGCAGATTGCATGAATTCATATATGAGGATGGAATTTTGAAATTTGGGAAGAGACTTTGTGTTCCCGATATACCTGTTCCAAAAAATGAATTTTTGGATGATGTTCATAGATCCAATTTCCCTATACACCATGGGAGAACCAAGATGTATATATATTTGAAGGAACATTTTTGGTGGGACAACATGAAAACATATATTTCCAAATTTGTATCAATATGTATGGTTTTTCAACAAGTGAAAGCTAGAAGACAACATCCTAAAGGAGTCAGGAAACCTTTTCCCATACCTTTGTGGAAATCAGATGATATTATGATGGAATTTGTCATGGGGCTACTAAAGACTCCAAGAAAGAATGATGCAATATAGGTCATTTTTTATTGTCTTACCAAGTGAGCATATTTTCCTGCTATAAGAGAAGATGTACCACTTGAATGTTTAGCAAGATTGTATATTAATGAATTTGTATGACTTCATGGAGTACCCCTGTCAATTTGTTTCTGAGCGTGATCCATGTTTTACATCTTGATTCTAGAAAATTCTTTAGAAATCCCTGGATACTGAAATTCATTTGAGCACTGCCTAGCACCCTCAAACTGATGGAAAATCAGAATAGACTATTCAAAACTTAGAATACATGTTTTGATCTGGATCACATGACTTTCAAGGTATGTGGGATCAATATTTACATCTTTTAGAATTTTCCAATAACCATAGCGTCTATTTAAGTATTCATATGGCACCATATAAAGTATTATATGGAAAGAGATGTCGCTTACCAACTTGTTGGGATGATGTTGGTGAATGAAAACTCATAGGCTTAAAACTTCTTGTGGAAATAATGGAAAAATTGGATATTATCCAAACCCACATCAAAGAAGCTCAATTTAAGAACAAGAGGTATGCCGATAACCGAAGGAAGGATTTGTAATTTCAGGTAGGAGATCATGTTTTCTTGAAGGTATCTCTTTGTAAGGGGGTTATCCAATTCATTAAGAAGGGTAAATTGAGTCCCAGGTACATCAGAACTGTTGAAATTCAAGAACGAATTGGGTCTGTAGCTTACCATTTGGCAATGCCACCAAGTCTCTCCAAATCACACGATGTGTTCCATGTATCAGTGTTGAGAAAATACATACCTATCACACCACATGTATTCACCTATGAGGAAATTGATATGGAACCTGATTTTCTTAATTTTGAAGAGCCTATCAGGATTCTTGATACTAGAGAACAAGTGTTGAGAAAATGGATGACTCATCTAGTAAAAGTTCCATGGTGAAACCATAAGATGGAAGATGCAATGTGGGAACCAGAAGAACATATGATGAAGAACAAACCAAATCATTTTTTATGGTTGTAATCTAGAAATATCGAGGAAGAAATTATTTGAAGGAGTGAAGAATGTAACACCCAAGCTTCCTCAGTACGTTTCCCTTTGAATAATGCAATAGCTTATATAATACGCATCTTCGAGATTATAACACACTACGACCAATCAAAAAAGTCTTTATGGATAGTAAGACCCACTGATTTAAATATTATTAATTGTATTTTTCATAATGGAATTCATTCTTGAATTCATAATATCGAAATTACCTTAGGGTGATTTTTTGTTTTTTATCTGAAAATATTATATTATTGATGAATAGTGAAAACCTTGCGTTATTGGTTAAAACTGACATTTTATTTAAATTTATATTCAGTCAAAATTGATAAATAATACCTATAAATTTCAATGTAATTCATTGGAGTCATTTTATAATAAGCTTAGATATATAAAAATTTTATTGAACTTTTTACCATCTTTTACCCACATTATTAGAGCATTTTTAAATTTGTATAAAACTTAATTTTAATGCTTATGTGAGTTGAATTTAAAAAATCTGAGAGACACAGTTAATATTAGTAAGTAAAATGTGGTTCAATAATATGTAAATAATTTTTTCTGAATAGTAACTTTTTCTTTTTATATACCACGGTTAAAAGTAAATATGATAATTAATGGTAAAAATGATATCATAATTACCCTAACACATGTCTTAATTCTATTAGATAAGTGTAATTAGACCAAAAAAACCTTATGAATAAAATATGATCCCCTTTGGTACACCTGGATTAGATTTAGACATTTTGTATTTTTTTTAAAAAGAGTTAAAATAGTTAAATTCAACGTTTAATAGCTAACCTATTTTTAACATAGGGTTACACACAATATAAATTCAACTATAAATATTATTTAGAAATATAAAAATATTTCCTACATAATTGTATTTTATTTATAATTTTAAGACATTAAATAATTTAATTTATTTATCACACAATGATGATTCAGTAATTACCTTGTTAATGAAATATTAAAATAATTGATATTATAAATATTCAAATAAATGTAAATTGAGACTTATGATTAATTACACTAATTTTATAGTGTAATATGACATTTTAGGGTTGGTTAAATAAATTTTATTCTAAGTGATAATGTTTTAATGGCTTTCAAAAAAAATAAATATTAAATAGTGTGAAAATTGACATAATTGAGTTTTTAAAACAAATACTATATTATTAATTGATATAACACTCATAAAAATATAATGTTCTACAAAAGGTCTTATATAAGGTTATATATATTAATAATTAACCACTTGGGGTTCCTCGTGAAGTTTATAGAATGTTTATTAACCATATAATATAAAATTAACAAGAGACATGGTAAATGTCAAACTATTTAACCAAGATTTAAATCTAAAAGAAAAAGTTAATATGATGACCTAATCCTCTCTAAAATATATTGGTTGAAAGGTTTTCGACTCATCCCTACCTTATCCTTTAAATAAATCATTTTTGAGACATTATAAACCAAAAATTATTTTGTTATAAAATAATATTTCATGCTTTTTCTAAAGTGACCCTCACCTCTCTTATAAAAGAGAACATCCCCTTCTATTAATTTCACACCTCCAAAGCCAATTGCCTCATCCAACCAATGACCAAATATCCTCCAAAATCTCCTCCCTTCATCCAAGAGGCCTTCCATTGGTCATAAAACCAACGTAAGGATCCCTTTTGATCAAATGAAAAGGAAGAACCTGAAGAAGAGGTAAATATTTCATCACCTCTTTCAAGTTCTTTTATTCTTCCACTTCCTCTTTCTTTGTTGTTTCCATTCTAAAATAATAACTACAGTATCTTCTATATACCATGATGTTATTATAAAAATGGTACAACCATATTCATTATTCTATCCATCATATGACTGACAAAGTCACCATACGTGTGTACGTACGGCTTACCCTCTCCACGTCGTGGTGTAGTTTGTTATTTAGACACTTCATTATTTGGATGTGTATAATAATGAGTATAACTCATGTAAATAATAAATATAACATGTTATTTATTCTTTATATATGATATACCATCTAATTAAATATGATTTCAACATTAATATAGTGATATTGTCGCTCGTGCGTACGTATAGATTACCGTCTCCATGAACGCGATGTGATTCATTTCCCCATTATAATCATTCAAGAACAATTTTCATTTTATGATTAAAAATAATTTTTATGAACATAATATCATTATTTATATGAATCAAATACATCTTATTCAAAACAAACATGGTTTACGTAACCAAGCATATAATGGAAAATGAATCAGTTAACCACTGAAATGATGATACTACCGAATTATTATTAACAAACCAATATTAGTGGATCATATATGATATCATATTTCGGTTTATAGATATTTTATAATTTAATAACAATGTTTTAACTATTATACAGGAGGTTAACAAACCATTGACTAAGGAAAATTACAAGTTAAGGGTTAATTTCACAATCTCTTTATTATCTGAGGTTGTTTTTACGTAAGTATTTTCCGGGACCTCTTTATCGTCCACATCCATGTTTTCCTAAAACTTTATTTCAAATAAGTTTTAATATTTACTAGGCTATGGGTTAAATTCATTTATACAATTATTTGAACTTATAAGTTTTGAAATAAATCTTTTCGTTGTTTCCCAAACAAGGTTCTTTATGACCTTTTCGACAAAATTAAGGTAATAATGTTTTTTTAACTTATATGACGGGTGGGGATATTTTCCACCGTTATAACCTTATAAAAGCTTCCCTTACTAGATTATAAGAATATTTTCAAAATAAATGTTTTCTTTTATAATTATGTGAGTCTTAAATGGTTTCAAAATAGAAAGAGGTATTTCTTTCAAATAGTTTTCATTTCATCTATATCAACATCCTTTGATGAATTTTAAACTTGTTTGAAGTTGATTTATTATGATACAAATCTTCCATATAGAATTAAAGGTTTTGTGATACGTTTTACTATAAACGTGTTATTTTTATTCCATTCATGGTTTATGGTTAAAATATTGACATTTCTTTTGTTAGTTTTAATATGAATGCTTATGTTATGTTTCAACCTTTTCATATGAGGGATGTATTAGACATAGTATGTGACCGGCGGAGCCTATTATAGATCCCCAGCGCATCAGTATTTCTCATGAGACAATTAGACATGGAATTGGATGAGGTCTTTCCAAATTTGATATATGGTTTTGGCCGAGGCATTAATCATTTGTAGACATCTCGGCCGAGGCCATGAAAAAATGTTTCAAAATTTCCAGCATTATACATTCTCTCATTATGAAAATAACAATAATGGTTTATATAGTTATTCATCAAGTAGAAAACCCATGAGTCTATTTTATTTTGTAATTATTTACTCATCTAATATATTTTCCCTAAGGTGTTCAACTTTATTATTTGTAAATGTATGTGTTTTAAATTATTCATCATGCATAATGATTATGTTATCTTTTTCTGTATTTCCTACCCTTACTGAGGGTTTGAGCTCACCTCTTTCTAATGATTCATTTTCCCAGGATAAGAAGAATTTTGTTATGAGTGACTTGTAGGCATAATCTAGGAGGCATGGGTGTTACTAATGTAATAAATTAGTTTTGTATTTCTTTTCAAGTAGTAATGTTGAACTCATTTATGTATCTTGTTTCCAATAATGGTAAACTAATCAGTCTTTCGGGACATAATTTCTTGTTTCATGCCGATTTTGTGTAATATACATCTGACTCTGGGTAACTGGGGTCGGGGCATTACAAATATAAACATATTAATATGAAAAATTAATACTTCTAGGATCATGTGATGAACCATAATCAATAGATAAACTAATTTTAAGGTCAATAGTATAGAACAAAGTATGGTTTAATTAAACCATAGTATAATCCATGTGTAATTAAATTCATCAACTCAAAGATCATATAGTGTGTTCCTAGTGTGGTAAGAACCCATGGAACTTAAGATATAGAATATATATGGGTCATTAACATTTGAATAAAGGTGACACCTCCCCACCTATTAGATTCCACGTAATGGAAATTTTGGTAGGGTTTATTGACATAAAGTCCCCACTGAGTCTTATTATGAAAATTTATCAGTGAGGATGCTGGTTTTAATCCTTTTTCCAAGATTATATCATCCTCCCGATCTTTTTAATAATCAGTATTCATCTCATTTTTAGAGTATTCATCTATATAAAATTAATATTTAGTAATTGGTCTTGTATTAGTAATTGGATTCGTTATGGTGTTACCTAGAAGGGTTCCCTATTACCTACCAGAGATGAAATTTTTTTCACAATGTGTACTTCAATTTTTCATAGCATAAATTCATGACTTATGAAGATTAACTCTTATAATCTAATGTACTTATAATTAAAATATAAATGTGAACTTGGTGAAATAATAATTTTCTTAGTGTTTCTTCCAATAAATTGGAGTACTCATGTACAATACCAACCCAAATATATGGTCATAATATTTAAACAATTCTGCTACGAGTCCATGGAATGTTCATGTTTAACATAATATGGTAATCTTTCTAAGGGTTTTTGAAATCAATTAATGTTAAAGATATAACCTTTTAAAATAAAAAATAATAAATGTGGGATTTCATCCAGACATATAAAAATTATGCGTCAAAATATATTTTACATGTCATACTAAATGGAAAATATATTGTTATATATAAACCAAACTCAAACATGGAATAAAAAATAAAATCCAACACCCAGTTGTACAATAAAAGAATTAAAACAATTAATAAGACAAAATATTTGAATGAAAAATATACAGAAAAAGCATACATGTTCAATACATAAGACCTAATATAAATGAAATGAATACATGTATAACTCTATATTACACACACGACCATCCCCAAATGTCACCACCTCCATAGCATCATATCTAATCCCATGGTATAATTCCTATAAAATGAAAAAATAACTTTTCATATATGCATGATGGAATATAATATCAGTCTACCTGTACAACCAATGTGTACATATATATAGTGATCACAAATCCTAGTAATATTCAGTCATATTTTTTATACATTTTCTTTTATAAAAAAACCATTAATTTTTTTACTGAAAATAAATTAAGTACCATTTTTTATAAAGTTGTGAGTGAATAAAACAAAAAATATTTTTATAATTATTTAAAAAAAATATAATTTAATAAAAATAACCTATACTATTGATGAATAAATAAGATACCATAATTATAAATAATCATCAACCATAAACCATTATTTATCATGGGATGTCCACCTAGAGCATAAAGAGACAATAAAGAATCATTGTACCCATCCACCAAGGGCATATATGTAATTAGTGAAAAAAATAATAAATTATTTGAGTTCATGGAATAGAACTATCTAGAGATAAATAGTAAATTATGTTATAATATATAGAGTTAAATTAACATATAGATTGGGAATGGCTAGCTGGAGTGAAATCATAACTTCGAAATATAATTTTCACAAGACTCATACTTAGATAACCAAGGATTCCTATATTAATAACTTCCAAATCACAAATGAAATTGAAAAAAGACCCATAATTCCACAATAAAAATCTTGACAGTGTTCAAAATCTACATGAAATCACAATTCCAAATTAGCATTCAAAAACACTTTCAGAAACTATTATCACGCATTGAGCTTCCACACTCCACATTTTCAAATTTTAAATTAAAAATCAAACAAAATATCCACTGATTGATCAACTTCATCACCACTTTAGTTGAGAAACTAGAAAGTTTATTACATTCATCATCACCTATAATTATATTAAGAGTATCCCACCATATTGTTAGCCCTGAATTGAGATAACCAAAACAAGATACCTTCGTCACCTGAACTTGATCAAGGATAAACCTCGCGAGATCATAAACTATAAAAAACACCACGCATTAAAATCACCATCAACTAAAACCTAGAGTAAGGAGAGAATCCAATAAAGGTTGCACCTTAAAGTGATTTCATGAACTCAACATCCCAAAGCCTATAAGAGAAACACCACACTAGACCATCCCGGTGAGGAGCATTGGAACAGGAAACCAGAGTATAGTTTGGGAATAAAGAGCCTCAACATCCGGACATAACCTTTAATAAGAAAACACGGCCACTAGGTAGGATCCAAAAAATATCACTAAAGATCACCATCACCTTCTACACCAATAAACAACCAAAATCCGGGAAAACAAAAATACAGAAGTCAGACTGAAGAAGTTATGATAAAGCAGCAACTCCCAACCATCGAAACTCGGGGAGAAATAATCTTCATTGATGAGTATTAAATAACCTACACCACTAAAAGTAGACCATTAGACACCATATAACCATCAAGGGGAAAAACAAGAAAAATCATAGGTCCAGACATCAAATAGATCCTATGAAAAGAGGAATCCCAAAACTAGCACCTGAAAATCCAAATATCCGTACCGACACTCCACTATCACCAACCCAATATGTCTAGGGAACCATCATACTAGACCAATGTGGGGACTAGTATGATCTTAAAGGTGGATGTAACATATGAATATGAAGGAAGAAACTTTATCTATAATACCACAACTGAAAGGAGAGAAGAAAAACAACACCGAACGCCACCAATGAAAAAATATGTAACAACCATGTTTACAAACACAATGAACATGATTGGGGTCCAGTGTGGTGCGACTAGAAGAAATATTAGGGTTTGATGGTGAACATTTACTAGACTTAATGAAAGATGAGAGAAGAGAAAAAGGTTGAGCGATGTGAAGGGGTATTATCACTACAAGATAAGAACCAGAAAAACATGGGAAAGGGAAGCACGAGAGGGTTAGAGGCTAGGATAAGAGGGAATGGGGTTCAACATCACTGAATATGGAAATATAAGAGGTAATAATAGGAAAAATCCCAATATTAATAGGGGAGAGATATTCTTGGTGAGAAATAAACCTCCCCCCAGGGATTCATATGAAATTTATAAATATAGACATCGAAAATCAATCAAACACATAAAAATATATATCATGAAACTAACCTTAATGACTTTATACATTCTATATCAACAAAACATAATATGAAAAAAAAATCCAATAATTATATATGTTATACTACAGAAATAATAACTATGTGTAAATAAATTAATATGACTATAATTCAATATAAAAATGCATTTTTACTTTTAAAATAAGTTAAATTCATGGGATTACTTTTTCATAATTACCAATTAATAAAATCTTCAATACATGTTTCATTTATATCATAAAAATTTCAATTAAAATTATCAAAATAGATTTTATTTATATCATAAAAAGTATAATTTTCTTTTCATAAAACACACGGAGTGATAATATTATCACAGAAACTAAATTATATATATTCCATGAATCCTTTGGGAATTAAATTTATTTAAAACGTTTATAATGAAACTCTTTATAAATAAACAAATAATATTTAATAGAATAATTATATTGGTGAGAAAAAAATTAAAACACCAATGAATTCAGGGAAATGTTGATTAAAATAGAAATGGATAGTCATCTAACTCTAGGGAATTTAGTAATATTTCATAGATATCATAAAAATAATACCATCCGGCATGGTCAATGATCAATGTGGTGGTGAATAAACTTTAAAGAGAGTGTGAAAATACCCTAGAAGAATCCTATAGAATTTCTCAGTAAAAGTCTCATGGTTCTCAGATGTTTCACCTTGACATGGAGAAACCCCCATCTTCTATAAACAATAGATGAATAAATCATTAATATTACATTGAATATTTCATCTAAAAAATAATGATATGAAATTAATAGGAGGAATAACTAACCCCCTTCATTCATTGACTAAAAAACTGGGAGGAAAGTGGGAATTCTCCCATTTCTGCCAAAATCCATCACTAATAATATTAATACTACAATTAGGATTATGAAAAATATGAAAAAAATATAACAATAATTAATGAGGATTTTTATAGTAGTGTCACATTATAATTTACTCCATAATCAGCCATAAATAAAATTACATTTAATCCAAAATAAATTTCAAAAAATGACACGAATAAATTAAATAATATTAAAATAATAAAAAATATATATAACACCTCCATTTAAAATAAAATTTATTCTAATTTTTTAATAAATTTTATAAACTAACATACCATATAAAACAAACAATATTATCATTAAATAAATTCATAAATCAGTTGTGGTTAGTTTTAGGAAATATAAACATGAAAAATGATATTTTAAATCATCTTTTAAGAATGCACGATCACCATTCAAAATCTTTAGACCAAGAATTTTTCACCACATTAATGTGAACATAATTAAAAGTCTCCACGTATGGTCTCATGATCATGTACGAAACCATGAAACACTTAATTTTTTTAAAAAAAATAATATATGTCATCAATTTAATCCCAAAATATTTAAATAGTTTAAATATATATAATATAATATATGTACGATGTCAACATTATCCTTATCATAACACTTTTCATCCCTAAATATTCATTTATTCTTTTATTTTTAATTTAAAAACATCATCTATGTTGAAAAATTTTATGAGAGATAAAAATATACTTTCTTTATGATTAAAAGATTACTATAAAATCTCACACCATGAGACTTTCCTATCATTTCTCATGTGGGAACTCCCCACAATATTTAATTTTCGAATAATATTTTTATTTGATACCATAAATTCATTAATTAATTTACTTTTCATCAAATAATTATAAAATGATTAGGATAGAAGTTCTCATTTATTAGAAATTTAATTTTACTTAATAAAAATGAACTTATTTATAAACATAAACCCACTGAAAAAAATTCCCTTTATTTATTTAAACAAAAGAGAATATCAAAACCCATTCTATAATTAAAAATATTTAACAAAGACTCAATAAATGGTGTCATTTAAACACTTTAAATTTTCCATAACACATGGAAAATTTTTATAGTTCAATTCGTAACCCATTTTTGAAGGTCTTGCAGTCCAATTTTGACCTAAAAAAACCTATCATGTATTTTACTTCAAAATTCAAGTTATAATTGAAATAAAAAATAAATAAAATAATTTCAATAAAACATTATATTACATGTTAAAAAACATTTATTTAAAAAAAGTAAATATATCTCACACTATAAGTAGAAAGTTTTAAAATTTCCATGTCTAGAAAACAAAAAATATCTCTATAAACATGAAAAATATAAACATACACTTATCAAACCACTTATAAACATTCAATAGAAACAAATAATATTTATAATAACATAATCATATCATCTATAGTAGGTTTGAAACACAATGATTGAATAATTATGAAATAAATTACTATTTTTACGAATTAAATTCATTTAATGAAATTCATAGACATAAATAACTTTAACATTTCTTAGAATTAAAACATAAAACCCCATTACTAAATTAATGAAAAACAGTTTGTTTTTACTCAAATATTTGTATTTTAAAATTAAAACCATTTATTAAAAATTCATACTTATATCTATTATTTAGTAAAAAACAAATCAAGTGAAAAAAATTTAATTTCCCACAAATAATAGTTTCATGAATAATACATATGTTTATATAGTCAGAATAATTTAAATACGAATATAAAAATCCAATAAAATCTGTGAATGAAAAGGAAATCCATTAAAGTTCATCTAATTACACATAAAAACCAATTTCAGTTTGTTGAAATTTTTTTAATTATAAACAAAACATATTAACATTAATGTGGATTTACACCCTTTTCCAATTTTATCGTAAATTTACCTAATAGTTTAAATAAAATTATGGGATTCTTCAATGAATTTTAAATTGAATTTGGTTCTGTCCCAATATATAGCATCACAACATCCACAAATATCATATTAAATGATCAAAAATAAAAAATGAAACTAAAAATAATAAAATTATAATGTAGAACCATATTAGTAATAAAAATTATGTATAGAAACCATTCAATAAAACTACATAAATACTAAAATTTCTATATTATTAAAAGAGACAATAATAAAATAATATTTTAATTTATTCAATTAAAGACATTTTATTTCCAAAATGGATTCATAAATACAAAGTAAAACAATTTAAATTATCATATTATAAAATAAATTGACATATTATTTCTAATTCAAATAAAATTTTAAAGTAGTAGTTTTGTCATAAAATATAGCAACCTTGAACCCGCACTCCTGGAATCGAGTGCTTAATGCATAATCTTCACATTTCTAGACTTAATACCAATAAATGTTATCCAATTTCAACCCACCAACACTTAAAACATGAAATGTAATTATTGTATCACTTAAATAGGCATGGTACTATAAGGGTATAATTTTAGAGAATTAGGAAATACTCTTATATAACAATAGCCGTGTAATTAAGTGATCATTTTTTCCCACTATAACGATCTTTTATTTTTCAAATTTAAGTCTTATAATTATTCTAAATCAACCTTAAAACCTAAGAAAATAATTTTTAAATTTGGTATGAGTACATAAATCATGGTAATAGCCGTATAACAAAATGAACTCATTATTACATTTCAAAAAAATGATATCATAGAAGAGAGTTCACAGATAACATAATAATATTTGGGATGGAATAATCATTTACTTACACATGAAATTAGAGTTACTACCCAAAGGTTTTCATAAAATTATTTTTAAAAAAAATTGAAATTCATTATCATCAAGGTTTCTTAGAAAAAATTTGAACTCTTGAAAAACAATTTCTAAGAAACATTATATTTTTATTGTAAAATGGCATAATAATACCATTAAAACAACAGATTATTCCATTAACTTTTAAAATTAAAACATTTCACTGAAAAGGAATTTTAAATCCTTGAAAATTTATGTAGGCAACTCAGGACAAAAAAATCATAAAACCTTTATAATAACCCCTATAAAAATCCTTACAATTGGTAAAACCTACTTGAAAAATTTCAAAGATAATTCTCTAGAGAAAATAATCATTACCCAATGAATTAGAGAGCTATATTAGGCTCAACCATAACCAATAAAAAAATCTGGGACCTTAAAAATCAAGAAATACATTAAATACTTTATTTCCTTCATGGAGCTCATAAAAACATACATTTTAACCCATAAGAAAAATATTATCAAATATCTGTATATCATTATCCTTTAAAACGAAATTTTGAAACCTAAAATACACAAAAAAAATGGAACGCGAATTTTTATTTGAATAAAACATGGAATCTTATAAATGAATCCCAATATAAAATACTATTGTGTTGGTTGGAATTTCATCCAATGATGTATATGGTAATATTGAACACCCCATTTTCATTTTAAAAAGAAATTCAAAACATTCCGTATAAAATATGTAAAAAGATTTATTTTTAAATCCTTTGAATGAAAGTAAAAAAGAATCATAACGTCTTTCTTATAATTAATTTATTTACATATAAATAAATCAAATATTTTTTAATAATATCAACATAGAAGAAAAATATATAGAAAATAAATCAATAAAATATTTAAAATGATGTTATTAAGGAAATGTATCTCTTGTGGTGGGATAAATTTTGATCCAATAAAACTACGAGTTTATATACCCTCTCAAGACTTCATAAGGGAGGATACACAAGGTCCCCTTTGTGTACCATTGCTGAAATTCATTATCATAGTAGGTCATGTCTATTTAATTTTTGTATTTTAATTTCTTCTACACATTAATTTTATATTATCAAATGCTTATATTATATCATCATATCTTTTATAGTATAATATTATTTAACTCTTTAATTTTTTATATTGAAATTCACCCCACCACCTCTTTCCATTTCTCTGACCTAAGAGTTGGTATCAGAAGTTGTATTTGGATTTATTTCAAAATAATTCTCTTAAATTTTTTTTATAAGGGATATTTTCGTTTTTAAATAAAATCTTCAATAAAAAATTGATTTTAAAATATTAACATATTTTCAATGATTTATTTTAAAATGAATTGTACTTCTTATATGCATTATCATTTGTTTGATGGTTCAAATTCTTCCTATTGAAAAAAATATTTTAAATTTTATTAGTATCATTAGTTCTCACATTTTTAAAATGGTTTTTCGCGAGTATCTTAAAACTAAAGAATCTAAAGAAAAATGGGATCTTAAATATATTAAGAATATTTATCACATTTATAAAGTTATATATTCTTTACATTATTATTTAGTTCAAAATGAATTCAGTAGAATATTTATTTGTAAAACTCTCAATGAAATCTATAAATTATTAGAAGTTTATCATAAAGGAACCAATAACATTAATGACTTGAGATTGAATATATACCATCAAAATTTTGAAGGTTTTTCAAATCCAAAAAATTAATCTATTACCAAAATGCTTACTCATTTCAAAGATATTTGAAATAGAAGAAAATAACTCGATGATTAATTGTGAACAAAACCACTCATGAAGAAAATTCTATGTGTTTTAAATATTTAGTGGGATCCCAAATTCTAAAAAATTCAAGAATACAAGGATAAAAAATATATGGTGATTGAAGACTAAAATTACTTATCTTCAAAAAGCGTTTAATAGACATAAAAAGTTAAAAAAAATATCTAAAAGTGTGTACATATAGTGACAGTGACGACTCAACCACCACACAAAAATCGTCCCAAAATTTCTTATGGAATATATTGAGAAATGTAATAATATTTTTACTCAAATTTATCTATCTTCTTATCATGATGAATCTTATTATTCTATAAATATTTTTCTTTAAGTCCCCAAACCTATAATGAAATATAATACGCTTATGATAAAATCCATAATTGTTTTTATCAACATGATTATTAGTATGAAAATACAGAAAGTAAATATAAGCAATAGGTTGATAAGAAAAGATCAGGTTTTAAAAGAAAATGATGATTTTATTTTAAAATTAATGAATTAACCTGATTTTGATGTTTTCAGAAATAAAATAAAGGAAATAAAAATATCAAATTCAAAAATCACCCATGGTTATCAGAATATTAATATTATCCTTAGTTTTCATGTGATAAAATAAATAATCATGGATTTATTTATTCAAGTAATAATTAGTGTTCATAAAAAATAGCTATATTTTTAGAAGTCTTAATCAAAATATATTTTGAAAATAGCTTTAAATATTTAGTTATTTAATTTATTAATGTGATTAGTAAATTTAATAACATGGAATACCCATGTTTTTATATATTTATTCTAATATTATTAAATAATCTAAATGTGTTAGGGTTCTGAAATCATTATTAGCTAATCTTATTAGACTCAAAAAAAGTCACCTTCTCAATTTTTTTTATCTCACACTGTATGATGAAAAATATGGGTACAAAAAGGAAATATCATTTGATTTATTATTTTTATTTTTCCCAAGACATCATTTAATTATCATATGGTGGATTTTCAAAAAAAGAAAAATTAACGGATTTGAAAATTTTGTTAAATCTATGAAGTATCTGGTTTTTATATACTCTATTTAATTTGAATATGAGTTGTTTTAATGATATTTTCCTCAAAAAAAAAAAGATTGAAATATTTTGTTTAACTCAAGTTTTAAATTTCTATCACATGGAATGATCATTTTAATTACTTTCAAATCTTTTCATATCTTCATGAATATCATTATACATTTTAAAAAATCGTTATTTATTTTTCTAAAGAGGTTTTTTTCATGTATTTCTATTGTATTGTATTATCATTAGCATGAAGTTAATTTTTAATATCTAATGGATTCTTGAGTTCAAATGATTATATATTTTAATTTTTAACCATAATAGTTTCAAAATCCTTATACCTTAATTTTTTTTACGTTTCTAAAGGGGAGTCAAATTTCATTGTGAATGTTTTTAAAAGGTTTTTTTAAAATTCTCTTCAATTTCTATAATATTTTATTATTTCTATAACCATCTTACATTGAAATTTATTTTTTTTAATCTCAAAGGGGGACATTTTTTTGATATAGTTAAAATATAAATGAATGTATTAATTCAAATGTTGTATTATCAAGGGGGATTTTTTTTAAAGTATCATAATGGCGGAAACAAGGTTTTAGGATAATTTGGTAACCTCTTTTTATCTTTTCCATTGTCCTTTCCAGAATTTTATATCCATTATTTGTGATCATAAAAAGTGGATAGTTTTATTACCTCTATTTCTCATGGTGTTTTCATGATCACAAACACTCACCTGTGTTTCTAATGATTTAATTTATGTTATTTTCAGTATTTTTATTGAATAAAAATTGATAAAATTTAATTATATAATAAATATATTTTAATTAATTTTTAAAGGATTCGAAATATGAATTTTCAGGATTCATTTCCATGGAATCAAGTTGGAAGATCATTATAAATCCTTGAATGGAAGTGAAGATGGAACTTGTTGAGGTTATATCAATACTAGGAAAAATTACCAATGAAATAGAATAATGGTTCTATTACAGGACATCTTAGATCTATTATAGGGCATGATGGACCTTGGTCAAATTGGTTATTTAGGATTATGGTCCAAAACTCCCAATATTATGAAACTAGGGAGTAGTGAAAGTAATTTCAATTGTCTGGATAGTTTTAATTATTGTAAAACCACATTAAATTTAATCTATAATGACCCAATTACTTTGTGATAGATTCTATAAGTTTTTATAGGTTTTTAACATTATAAATAGTGGTATTAGGTGCTTGGAAATAATCACAAAACAAATAAAACTCTCTATGATCATCAATGAATCCTAAATCCATCAAGAGAATTAATTTTATAGTCGTTATTTTCCTTTCCTAATGAATATCAAATTGAAAATTATCTTCTGGAATTGTGAACAATATAGGTCACCATAAAATGTTGTGATATTTATAGAGTTTCCCTTTAGTTGTATTATTCTTGAGACTTTTTTATTTATTATGTAACCCATTTTCTCTCTCCCATTCTCTCATTTGTAATCGATATCTCTATTAACTAATTTCATCTTCTATTATTTTATTGAGAGTAAAGAAAACATTATAAATAGTTTTACAAAAAATAAAACAACCTCTTTTATCCCTCCTTATCATCACTGGTTTCTAGATTATCTATTACAAAGTAAGGTATTTTTTTATTGGTGTTTGGTACCCATTAAAACCCATGGTTCTTGGTTCCTTTATTTCTTCATTAAAAATTTCACGACACATCCCCCGGGGTCCATACAATGACTACCCCAATCCCGCCTCCCAAAGGCCATGGGTAGGCAAGTAGCACCAAAGGAGTCAACCTGCATGTGGGAGGAATTTTCTAATGTACATATATGCACACAGACACCCAACCAAGTCCCACATATTGAAAAGGAAACAAGTATCTCTAAAGCAAAGTTGGGTACAATTACACCAACTATATGTTGTCCATAATACAAACCCAAACAAAGAACTGAAAACAACAAAGTACAATGTGGAAACATTGATGGCCATCTGCAGAAAACCCCACCTTATCATGAGAGTAATGTAGATACTATAAGATGAAGTAGAACATCCTATCCACTTGATCCTACTAGGCCCCTCCTATTCCCAGGACACCAAGTCTACCATCGTAGAGACCGTTATCCTTGTCTCCTTGACACCTCTAGGTCCTGGTCCACCAAAGTCTCTATTGAAATGTCGATTGTTTGTACTAGACACAACACGTGTGGGTGGATCCCCTGTAGGGGTGAGTATCCAAGAACTCATTCAGGACCCCAAAACAAAAACTAAAGAGAACAAAACAATCTTCCAAGTAAAACACGAAGAATAAAACAACTCACACCAGGTATACATTTAGGGTAGTGATAGAATAATTATCAGCCACATCATCGAACACCTTGGATGTTGGAGAACTCTTCTACTATCGAGTACAATGTACCTACCAAGTCACACAGAAGTTCTTCCCACTATTCTTGGACGGCTTAGTTAGACCTCCTCACTATGTAATATGGGTCCGCAAAGTCACCCAAAAGTACTTCCCACTAATATTGGCCAACTGACGTACTCCTCTTCATCGCACACCATGGGCCTGCAAAGTCACATAGAAGTGATTCCCATTTTGGTCCTGCAAACTCACTTCGAAGTGATTCATACTGGCCCATAGTCGAGTCTCATAGACTCGAATGTCAGCAGTCCTCAGGTCTCAGCCTAACGCTGAGTTCCGTACGTAGCGCACCTAGGAGAACCGATCCTAAATCCATTTTTCACACCTCAGCTTCGATGAAATAATTTTTAGGGAATGCCAAAAGATCCACCTCAATGAGAGGGTCACATATTTTCAAATGACTCGTGAATTGGACGCTCGATTTGAAGTTATTGTCGTTTTAGTAAATAGGGACTGATTGAGTCCCAGTCCTGTCTGACCCTACCAACTCGGGCAGGGAGTCCCACATACCCCAATTTAGTTTTGACTAACTCAACCTTTCCCAGTTTGGGTTTGGGTCGGTTCGATCTGTCTGAGAATTTCTTCCAGGCCAAGTGGGCCTTGCTGGACCAGGCCCGATTTGGCCAATGATCCAGCCCACTAGGTCACACGGTGACCTAGTCTGATCCTTCTAAGATTTAAGGGTGCAGTTCTAGTCCACTGGGGAAGGGACGAGCCCTTTGGGAAGTGGGTTCAGTCCGTTGGGTGTGGGATTGGCCCAGACCGCTGGCTGGGGGCATGACCCACCATCCTAAAGCCTGGCCACTTGGTGCAGCCGGTGGTGCGCTGTCCAACCAGGTTGTAGTAGGCTACCACATCCAACCTCAGATGGCCTAGAGGATGTGTTGTATTGATTCCTACTACGGTGGATGAACCGTGGCTCTCCAACCTCTAGGATGACCCAGACATGGGTCATCTCTCCACGTGGTGCCTGCCTTGCATCGCACGTCGCCGTGACCAGTTTTTCATGGACACATGCCGCTACCGCACACCAATGGGTGCACTACTCTCCCTATCCACTAACACAATGGAATTCCTCTTATCCTAGCATTTTACAAAACCATAGACCTCTTTTCCTACCATCCGGTACGTGGTCGCCCCACTGCGTGCCAGCGCGCATGAAAAATCTTCAACAAAAAACCAAATTCGTTCCAGTGGTCTATTCTTTGCGCCACCTGAGTGGATAGTCTTTGGAGAGTGTACTCTTTTCTACAAAGGTCCCGAAATCATCTTGCCTCTATTTTGTGGGTACGACCACAAATAATTCACATGGAGGAGGTACTTAGACATTGTTCATGTCATCGCATTCCCTCCCTGTTAGAGGTTTAAAACAAGGGGAGCTCGAGTATTGTTTTTCAATCATATCAAGTAATATTTGAATCCTTTATAGATAAATACCCAAATAAAGTTACCCTACCACATTAATTCATGAATCACAGATCAACTTGATCGTGGTTTAATCCGCATTCTTAGTTTCTAGAAAAGAACAGAGAATAAAATCAACAAATAAATATACCCCTACCTCTTTGACGTTCAAAGAAGTTTTGTTTTGTCCTCGAATTTTCAAGATGCCTATGTCGCTCGTCACTTCCGGATTTATTCTTTGAGGTGTGTCGAAGTTGTTGATGATTTTCTGGTGTGTTTTTCTTCATTGGAGAGGGAGATCATTAGATATTCTTGAGCGAATCTACAAGGTTTAATCCTCATTCCACCAATGTGGAAAACAATTAAAAGGAAACACATCATAAATTTTTAGTTATGCTGTGACGTCATGTCGTTATGCTGTTTCATTTATGAAACACCATCGCTGTTATGCTTCCTTTATTTCATAATTATTCTATGTGATATGTGCTATTAATGAGCTTCATTAAAGCGCCTTTTCTCTACCTTATCACTGCACCACAGGGTCACCATTTCGCTGCTCGCCAGTAGGAAAAATAATTAAAATAAAACTTTTAAAGTTATTTTATTATTTTTCAAAAAGATAGAAAATAAATCTTTTCATCCGGCCATTGCCAACTGATGTTAAGTCCATTATGGGTGAATACAAGTATTTCGAGTTCAACGGTTCCCTTAGATATTCGATCCAAGCACTGGTCCAAAAATTTGAAAAAATCAGTCACACATTTAATGAATGTACCTTAGAAAAATGTTCAAAATTCTATTCTAGGATTTCTAGGCCTCAGAATCATGTTTTTCCATAGCATGTGGTCTCAGAATAATTGCATATAATTTGGAAAAAATTACACAGAATTTCAAATTCAATAAATTCTCCTCACCTTAGAGCTTTGTTTTCCCAAAATCCAAAACAAAAACTAATCAAATAGATGGGGTTACTGATCACGAATATGAGACTCCCACTCTCTGGTTCTCTTCGGAAGATTCCTATGTTGCCACCAAAATCACACCAGAGGAATCAGACACCCATGTAGGGCCTGCTCTTTTTGTTCTTCTCTCTCCCCTGGGAACTACGAAAACATCGCCCCATCATCAACATCCTACTCAACCCAGTCGATGATGTGTGATAGATCATGCATGCAACTACTCAGCTGCAACATATGGTAAACATCATGCACCTGTTGCATCTGTGAGGGATGAGTTTGGAAGTACGTGACCTCTCCAACTCAACTCAGGATCTTAAAAGGTTCAATAAACCTTAGAGATAGCGTTCCACCCTATCCAAATCTCTGCAATCCTCATAGAGGTGAGTCCCAATGGAACACATGATCACCCTCCTCAAACTCCAAGGGTCTCCATATCATGTTGGAATTAGACTTATTCTTACTCTTTATAGTACTCATCCACACCCAGATAATCTACACCTTCTCAATGGTAGCGCATACCAACTCTAGATCCACGAGTGCTGACTCCCATGGGTCTATCTAGCATAAGGGTGATCTGGAAGGTTGCCCATACAAATCCTCTAACAGTTCTATACAAATGGTGGAGTGATAGCTATTGTAGTATGCGAACTCCACCAAAGGAAGGGGGTCCTCCCAATTGGACCAAAGTCAAGGATGCAAGCATGAAGCATGTCTTCCAAGGCCAAAATGGTCTGCTCTGTCTGACCATCCGTTTGGGGGTGAAAATTTGTGCTCAAGCACATATGTGTCCCAAACTCCTCATGTAATCCCCTCAACAGTCGGGATTTAAAGGGAGTTTCACAATTTGAGACGATCATCAAAGTCACCCTGTGGAGCTACACTATCATCTTGAAATAAATGTGTCACATGCCCTCTACTGGTCCTTCTCTTGGATGGGTTGGAAGTGAGCCGACTTGGTGAGTTGTTCAATGATCACACAGATACAGTCGTGGCCCCTGGATGTGCGTGGTAACCCCATCACAAAGTCTTTTGAGATACCATACCATTTCTACTCCAATACCTTGAGTGGATGGGCCAAGCCTACTAGAACCCGATGCTCAGCCTTCACTTGCTGACAAGTGAGGCATCGTGAAACGAACTTGGCCACCATTTTCTTAATCCCTGGCCACTAGTACTGATGTTAGAGGTGCTGGTACATCTTCTCCACTCTAGGATGTAATGCCAAAGTGGATATATGGAACTCCCTAAACACTTCGTCTGACAATGTCTCTGGAACTATAGTGGACCATTTTAAAAGGATGACATGCTCCCCACCAATCAAAAATACATCAGGAGCCTATTCTGAGGATAACTGAATATGTTAGGCCTCACAGTAAACATCCACTAGTTGTGCTTCCCTGAATCACTGTAAGATTGGGGGAGTAACTATCATCGACTGAAGGTAAGAAGCTTCACCATCATCCATGAAGGATATCTGCATCTTGGTCAACTACTCCATCTCCTCACTTGGCAGCTGCAAACCAATCCTCCTCCTGACTGTTTCTTCCACCACGTTCCCCATTTTAGGGGTATAAACTATTTAAAAGTCATAGCCCTGGCGGAACTCTATCCATCACTACTATCTCAGGTTCATTCCCTTCTGAGAGTAGATATACTTGAGACTCTTGTGGTCATAGTAAACCAAAATTGTTCACCCGTCATGTAGTGACTCCTAATCTTAAAGGAAAATACAACTGCTATAAACTCTAGGTCATGGGTTGCATAGTTCTACTCATGTTGTCTCAACTATCATGAGCCGTAGGTGATCACTAATTCTTCTGCATCAGGACACAACCCATTCTGGTCCTCGATGCGTCATAGTGAACTACATAACCAACACCCTCCTTTGGTAGCCTCAAGATGGGGGGATGTAGTTAGTCACCACCTCACCTCCAAAAAACACGTCTGAAATCTCTTCATCCATACAAATTGTTTTCCCTTTCTTTTCATGGTGGAAAATGGATCTTCTACTCTAGAAAATCGAGAAAGAACCTCTAGTAGTGTTCGACCAACCCCAAGAAACTTTTCCCCTTAGTCATGCTTCTGGGTGGATCCCATGCAAGCAGAACCTCTAACTTTTCTGGATCCATTGAAACTCCATCCCCCAAGATGGCGTGTCCCAAAAAGTGGACCTTCTAAATCCAGAACTAGCACTTTGAGAGCTTAACATTAAACTACTGATCTAGTAGGGTATCTAGGACTTTCTGTAGTTATATAGTGTGCTCCTCCTCTGATGATGAGTACACCAAGATGACTTTAGTGAAGACCACAACAAACTAATCAAGTTAAGATAGAAGATACTTTTCATGAGTCCCATTAACACTTCTGGGGAATTGGTCACACCAAAAGGCATCATCAAGAACTCATAGTGGCCATATTGGCACCCGATGGATGTCTTCGTTATATCCTCATCCCATACCCACAGCTGGTGATAGACCAATCTAAGGTCTATCTTTTAGAACCATCTCGCTCCCTTCATTTGGGTGAAGAGGACATCGGTCCTCGGTAGTGGATACATGTTTTTCACAGTTGATTAGTTTAGGCACCAGAAGTACACACACAACCTAAAACTCCCATATACCATCTTGGAAAAAAAGAACCAAGGTTTCCCATGGTGAAACACTTGGCCTTAAGAACCCCTTCTCATGCAAGTCCGTCGGTTGTACCCTTAGATCACGAAGCTCTGCGGGAGCCATATGATATGTGGGTGTGGATATTAGTTTCATACCATGGTCCTGGTCAATGAAAATGTCTACCTCCTAATGAGGAGGTAGTCCTGAAACATCCTTAGTAAAAACATCCTCATACTTGTACACCACTATAAGAATTCATAGACTCTTCACATCCACTGCACTGAGGATGATTCTATCCAACTGGTGAGAGATCACCTACACCCTCCTCTAAGAAATTCTGTCCTATATTGCAAGGGTTTTGTTCTCACCAGTGAAAGAAAAAATGGTCCCAAATCCACTAACACACTGTACTGTATGCCTAAAATAGTCGATTTTATCATGGACTGTGGATAACTAATCCATAACCAAGATGACATCATAAGGCCTCAACGCTGCAACTAAAAGATCCTAGTCGAAGTTATAACCTGTTAGTGTTAGCTCACACTGCCATAACTAGTGTTTAATTATAAAATCCCCCCCTTTAGGCATATTTGGCCGTAAATATCGGTCCAACGACTCCACCAGAATCTCTGAGATCTGAACGATAGTCGTAGCAAGTAAGGAGTGACTATCACCAATGTCTATAAGTACTACAACTAGGGTGAAACAGATAGAGATTGTACCTTAGATCATCTCTAGAACACCCTGGTCATAATCCTATTCTACATGAAGCTATGATCACCCCTTTCTGCCTGGTCCCTTAGAATGGGGTGGACCACCTGGGGCTAGTGGTGGTAACACATTGAATCATCACCCATCACTTGTTGCTTGACCTGCTCCCCTGCCACGTCTGCCACCCTACGGACCTCCTCAATCATACCGCTACCTCTACCTCAACAGCCCCTCGACCGTTAACTAGTCATATGTATGATGTGTCGGGACGTCATGTGCCACGTGTCTTTTCCCTCTGCAAAAGAAGAAAACCATGGTTCCCAATGGACTCCCTCAAGTCTGGGAGCCCCACACTATAGACCATGAGTCCTGCGTTCATCCTCTAAAAGACCTTGCCCACTTGGGCCCTCGTGTCTGCTATCTAATGACTACCAAAGACTCTACCTCCAAGGGTATGCTAGTATCTCTAGCTATGGGTTCCTGTTTCGCTAAGAAGTTCTCTACCATAAGGGCTCGCTCCAGCACCCCGACGAGTGTAGGGATGTTGATTGACAACCACAATGCCTTGATCTCCAGCCTGAGTCTCTACCCAATGGCTCAACCCTGAAAAAAAAGAGTCTCTCACCAAGTATTTGGAGTAGCACAATAGCTCCGTGAACCATTCTGAGTACTCATCCACCGTCATGCTACCCCGATGAAGGTGAAGAATCTCTTTACTGCACATAAAGCGCAAGGTTGTGGGGAAAAAAATCCTCCTGAAAAATCCACTTGAAGCCTACACGGGTAAGGGGTGCCTCATTATGCGTCTGGGTGGTTATGCTTTACCATATCCCTGCTGAGACATGGAGAAGGATCGCTGATAAGATCGCCATCCGGTCAGGTGGTGCCTTCACTAAGTGGAAGACCCGCGTCACTACCTCCATCCAGTCCTCATTGACCTGAGGATCCATCTCTCCCTTGAACCTAGGAGGTCTATTTCTCTGAAACTCATACAGGTGACTGAATCTACGAGCATACTCTGCTGGAACCATCAATAGTAGATGATGACAATTAGGTGTTGGTAGCACTAGTGCACCACCCAATGGGGCCATCTCTAGAAATAGTCCCTAAATGGATGCCTCTTCATTAGGCGTACTGTCCTCAAGACCTCATATCGGGATCCAGACTGGCCGTCCATATAGAGGCATCCTGAGAAAGATCAAGATGTACCATGGTAAGAAGGTTATACCTAGTGAGCTGAATTTTATTCAAAATAATATAAGGAGACACTTATGCAACAAATGTTTTCATGTATTGAGCTGAAAAGAATAATTCAAGGTTTTGGTGTATGGATATGTTGGTCGCGGCACCAACACTGGACTCGCCAAATTTGAAAGTCGAACTTGAAATACAAAACTTCATTGCTCCAAAACATAACAATAGACTCCTAGAATTTTTGGTAGGACCGACCGCCCTTTGATACCACTTTCTCAGGAACCATCCCCTGGGACCCATGTCGTGACTACCCTAATCTTGCCTTCTAAATGCCATGGGATGGCGACTAGCGCCAAATACCTCAACTTATAAGTTAGAGGAATTTGCCTGAGTACCTATACGTAGACACACACTGAACTAAATCACACACACTTAAAAGGAAAAAAGTATCACTAAAATAAATCTGGGTACAAGTAATAATAATATATGTGGCTCAGAGTACAAACCTATCAAAATAATTGAAAACAGAAAAGTATAAGGAGTAAAATTTGATGGCCATCCGTAGAAAACCTCACCCGATAGTGAGATTAGTGTATATAGAGAATGATAAAGTAGAATGTCATGTCCACCTGATTATATCATGCCCTAAAAAGTCCTAGGACACCATGTCCACCATCATAGAATCTTTCTATCCTGTCTCCCAAAGAACCTCAAGTTCCTCATCCAGCATAGTCTCGATCGAACTGTCCATCATCTCCTCAAAACTCAACACGTATAGGTGAATCCCATGCAAGGGTGGGTAACCAAGTACTCAGTAGGGACCCCAGAACAAAAAGAAAATACCACACATTAATCCTCAATTTAAAGCATTAATCAAAAGATAGCTCACACCATGTATACATTTAGGGCATGGATAGAAGAATTATCAGTCACATCATCAAACACCTCAGCTGCTATAGAACTCTTCCACTACTCATTATAGTGGGTCATCCAAGTCGTATATAAGTGATTCACACTAACCTTGGACTACTTAGGTACTTCTCCTCACCACGTACTGTCAGTCTTCAAAGTCACATAGAAGTTTTTCCAATTAATCTTGGCCCACTGAAGTACTCTTCCTCATTGCATACTGTGGGCCTATAAAGTCACATAGTAGTTCTTCCCTCCATGGGCCTATATAGTCACATAGAAGAGCTTCCAATTAGGCCATAATAGATTCTCATAGAGTCAAAAGTCAGTAGTCCTCAGGTCTCAGTCAACAACAGTGTTCCTTAATCAACGTGCCTGGGAGAACGACCCCAAAAGCAATTAGTTTCACCTCTAATTCAATGAAATCAACCTTATGGCATTCCAAAAGGTCCTCCTCATCTAGAGGGTCCCATCAACACAAAAGGCTCATCAATCAGACGCCTAGTTTTTATGTTATTATCATTTTAGTAAACAAGGGACAGTTTCATCTGGGTCCTGTCTCACCCTATCAAACTGACCTGACCAACTCGGCCCAGGGGTCCCACATACCCCAATTTAGTCCCAACTAACTCGACCTGACTGGTTTTGGGTCTGGGTCAGTCTGGTCTAGCCTGGCCAGTGGGATAGAACCAATGGACCTTGCTGGACTCATCCCAATTTTTCCAAGGTTCCATCTCACCGGGTCGCCTGTTGACCCGTTATAGTCCCGCATAGCTAGATTGGGGTGGGACCAGCCCGTTGGAAGGGGGTGCAACCTATTGGCCCAAATCTCGACCGATTGATGTGGCATGTGGTGTGATATCTCGCTGGGACGTGTTAGGCTACAACATCTAGCCCCAGCTGGCCCCACAGACATATGGTCTCACCTCGTACTGCGGTCAATGGACCGCATCTCACCAGCTGCCCGAACGACCCAGACGTGGGTTGCCCTCCAAGAGGTGCATGCATGGCACCATGCCTTCAGCCACCGCGGCCTGCTTCTGCCATAGTGCGCCAGTCTCCTCGACTGTCGGCATAGTTGAGGGCTTATTGTCCCACCATTTGGAACACAATAAGCACCGCCGCACACCGTCGTGTGCCGCTGCTGCCACCACCACCAGAATGTCAAGGGAACCTTCAACAGACCACCAGATATGCTCCAGTGGTTTGTTCATTGCACCGACTTCACCTATGTTCTTCAGGGAGACTCCTCTTCACCACGAAGGTCCTGAAATCATCTTGCCTCCATTTTGAGGGTACAACCACAAAGAACACACATTTTAAAGGTGCTCGGGCCTTGTTCATGTCGGCCCTCACCCTCCAAGTTATCTTTTTAAAATAGGGGGAATCTTAGGGGGTTTTGTTCACTCATATCGAGTATTGTATGAATTCCAGATAGGGAAATCCCCAAATAATGTTTCCCTCCCGCATAAATTCATGAATCAAGTATCAACATGCTCATGGGTTGATCATAGTTCATTATTTCTTGAAAATAATGGGGAAGAAAATCAAAAAATAAAACAACCCCTACATCATTGACATTCAAAGCCTTCAAATTTCGTCCTCAAGGTTTCAAGATGCCGACGTCGCTCATCGCTTCTGGCTCTGTTATTCGAGGTGTGTCGAAGTCGGTGATGATCCGCCGGTGTGTCATTCTTCATTGGAGAGTGATACCACTGGAGTTTCATTGAATAATCTCCATGGTTTAATCCTTGTTCCACCAATACGTCAACAAATTAAATAGAAACATGTCACAGAGTTTCAATTATCCTACAAAATCACGTCATCGGACTATTTAATTTAGGAAACAATGTCACTTTTACACTTCCTTTATTTCATCAATTAAGCAGCATGATACGTCCTATTAATGAGCCTTTTTAAAGCACCTCTTCGCTACCTCACCACTGCACTGCAGCATCGTAGTGTCACTGCTTGTTGGTTGACAAGAGATATAAAATAAAATTTTTAAAGTTATTTTTATTATTTTCTGAAAACTCTGAAAATAAAATTTTCTGTTTGGCCCTCTCCTCCCAAATTTAAGTCCATTCTAGGAAAATTACAATGTTCTGAGTTCAAAGGTTGCCTCAGATTTTCAATCCGATCACCAGTTCAAAATTTTGAAAAACACACTCACACGATTACTGAACGTACCTTAAAAAAGTTCAAAATTCCCTTCTAGGATCTCCAGGCCTCAGAATCATATGTCGTCAGAGTGTGTGGTCATAGAATAATTCCATATAATTAAAAAGATACTCATAATTTATGGTATATTACAAAAAAAAGACTTCTTTGGGTACTGGTTCCCAATGAAAAAAGGGTTTATATACCCTCTCAAGCATTCTTAATGGGAGGAAACATATGGAAACCTTTCTATGTTATTTATAATCTCTATTGTCAATGTTTACCTTATCTATATAATTTATATATTTTAATTTATTTTTCACCTTACTTTGTTATTATTTCATTTTTTTTATCATTCTATACTTTATAACTTCGTTAAATGTATCTCTTTGATATTTTAAGGAAAATTCAATACCCCATATTTATATTTATTTGACCAAAAAAGGTATTTTAAATATTCTAGGTATTTGAAAAAAATTTCATGTTCCACCCAATATGAGATCCTAGGTTCTCTTTACACTAAGTGACCAATAATCACTATAGTTCAATATCGTGAAATCTGAAAAAATATGATATAGGTGGATCTTGATGAAAAAATGGGACCCCATATAAAGGTGGTGTGGAATTAATTGAACATGTCTATTATTAAAGAGAAAAATTAATTCTTTTATCATTTATTTTATACCAATTTTTATATATAGATATTTTAGACTTATAATTAATAAAAAATGGCAGTGTAGTTCTCATGTGGATATAGAACTAATATATGATCCATGTAAATCGAAAGTGTCATTTTTTTTATCACATGAATATTTGTTTGACATGTTATTTTATTTATTCTTTTTAAGGTTGAATTAGTGTGATATTTTCAGGTGCATATACATGTTATGTTTCAATACATTGATTTAAGGTGATCATCCAAGCGGTGGAAGTTATCTAAACTTATTCTAGTATTCTTGGAAGTTCTAGTGGTGTAAATTATAGTATATATTTACTTTGAATCCCCAATACTTTACCCATGATAAATTCACAATAAAAATTCTATTCTTGTGATTTTACAACATGCTTGTTATACAAGATTCCTTATATCATTTACCTTTTTTTTCACTCCCAACGTTACCATTTAGATTAGTTTCATCACTTGCACCCATATCGCTATATTCTTACATTGGAATAATTTTTTATAGTTTTGATGAATAAATAGAAACTAATCAAATAAAAAATTCTTCATTACACTCCTTTCATTTAGATCATGAATTGTATGGCCTTTCTTTTTCTCTCTGTTGTGATACCAGATAAGACAGTTAGTATTAAAACCAACATTTTTTATATGGTATCATTATTATTCTTGCCTTAACCAAGGTATCCTAAAATAATAATAATAAGTTAAGTATATAATTAATCATCTAAACCATTATTAAATGAAAAATAAAATAAAATTAAATATAGTTACCATCCTATTATCGATCTCCTGCATTATAAAAATGTCTAAAATCTTGATTTACAACAATATCTGTGTGCTCCACACCTGGTACAAAAAAAACAAGGTTATAGACCATCATGCATCAATACATGGGAAATGATCTAGTGTCATTAATTTCACAAGAATGAATCACTTGATATATGAGGTGGATATCCTTTTAAGGGGGGATTCCCTCAAGCTTCATTATTTCAGGGCTCCTTAACCAGTTTCCTAACCCTTTTTCTTTATACTCATCTTTCATTTTATAAATAAATAAATGATGATGAAATAAAATCCAAAACATTTTGAAACATGGTTGAGATATGATAAGTATCATACATCCAAATTCTATCCATCATAATACAAATTCATAATATTTTTTCATTAATATAAACACAGTAGACTATATTTAGATAATTCATGAAAAAATTTATCTTTTAAATATATATTTTGTCAAATAAATAAATACATGTCAATATTATCAACCTTATAGAATTAAAAAAAGTCCATTTATAAAATATATTTAAATGAATTTTTTCTTTAAAGATTACCAAACATTATAGATCATACTTACAATAAAATAAAATCATTATATCAAAGAATCGTGTGTAAACATTGAAATTTTGTTCATTTATATTTCATGAATTTTAGTTTTACACAATCAAAATAGTTTAGATGATAAAATTTCATATAGTAAATAACCAAATCAATATTCGTAAAAAATTTAAATTATATTATTGATAAATATTTCTTTCATTCTTTCACACAAGTAATAATATAATCTCCATAGCATCAAACCTATTTTAAAATTGCATAAATTAACATCATATTTCTTATAACACTAATAAAAAAGAATGATTAAAAAATAATAACAAAATGCACATGGAAAATTAGTTTCATATCATAGGAAGTCATCGTTGCTAGACATTAAATTATAAATAATTTCATTCATATAAAAAACCATAACTATAGTACATCAACACCCTAATAATGATCAATATTTTATTAAATACAACATTGATAATCACAAGGACCCTTTGTATCCGAAGATAGTTTCAATAGAATGTTTTATATAGTATGATCAAATAATAAAATTTTATAGCCAACCTATTCAATTCACTCTAGTTCTTATATCAAACACTATCCATCTTCACAAGGACACTTCCTAAATTGGTAACAAATACAACAATTACAATGAAACCCCATCTCCAATCATCCAGGAGTTGTAGAATAGTGGAAAGGGTATAAAACCATAATATGGAATGAATTAGGCATTTTTTATAAACATTTTTCATATTTAATTTTAAGTGAATGAAACCACTACGAATATTAGTAGATAAAAATATGAAATAAGTGTGTCTCCAAAACAAATAACAATATAAAGACATAAAATGAGCAACATCAATCCATGAATAATTTTTCACCAAGATATATAAAATATTTATTAAATAAACATCACCTAGAACTATTATAACCATTATCCTATAAGTAAGAAAAAAAGATATTAATTCGGAGAGTGTAAATTTATACCAATTATGATCCGACTATCTCACCTCCAATATCAAGTTAAAATACACAATAATGTTTTTATGAATGTAAATTAAAAATATTAATAAAAAACATTTGATCATGGACAAGATCACTTATAGAAATGATAAGTTTAATTACACATAGTGTTATTACACTTAGATAAAAATATAAAGGTCCTTAGTTGATGATTATAAACTCTATAATACGAATGAAATTCATGGTACATGAATCCCTACACCATCATTGTAATATAGGGGTTGAAAATTCTTGAAGAATATTACAAAATAAGAGAAATGGTGAAGGGAAACAACATTCCATGACGATATCACCAAAAATAAATTTCAAAAATAATGAATCAAAAGTGAATCGAGGGGTGAAGAAACTAGATGTATGGGGAGTCTCAAATCATGTTGGGAAAGGGGATCTCATTACTAGTATACAAAAAATCCTATACCAACTATTTTAAAAACCATTGGTATAGATTCATTAGTATAGATCAGATTTCTAGGATTGTCTTAATTTAATATGATATAACATAAAAATAGTACTTTTATCTAGAAATTACATCTTATTGTGATTAAATAAACATTAAAATAATTTTTTTGCATGATACACACTACACAATAATATATTTAATATATATTATTCATTATAGTTGGTGATGTGAGGGTATTATATTCTCTAGCTAATGTAGGATCCAAACACCATTAGTAACTTTAATATATACTTCATTATTGTAATCTCTATACACTTTATTGGTTATTATATTTGGATACAAGTTTTTGATTCACAAATTTCTTTGTAATACCCAAAAATTAAAATAGAAATTTAATATTCTTGGATGAATATATATGAAGCAAAATCCTTTTATTTCATTGTCTCAAATTCATTATGATATCAATTATATTTACCCTTCATTCCACATGTGATGAAAATATTATCATGTTTGATGATTTATCTCTTCATCAATGGTTTTATCGTAGAATGTTGTGAAGGTTAATTTGGAGTTGTACAATACATTTTATTATTAAACTTATATTTTTTCTTATTTAACATAATAAAAAATGTTGATAAATATTTTAGATCTCTTATATTTTATGTGAAACTTTTACAAAAGATATCGTATTTAATTATTCAAATTTTTCCTTTTATAATTGTTCATGAAATTGAATAAACTAAGAAATAAGTAGGACATAAATAGATTTTTTAGTCAATAAATGAACATTATAATCATATGTACCCGTGGACTTGTCTGGATTCCATCGTTCAATTTACATATTTTTTTGAATAATGTGAATATCATTTCTTTCATGCGTCACTATATACTCAAAAATTTCTTAATGATGAGATAATATATTTTAAACATCCTTGACGACTTGTTACTTTTGAAACATACTAGACATTTTTGGAAAATAATGATGCATGAATAAAATAAATTACCCATGTATATCATATAAGCATCCCTTTCACCCTCACTTTCTTCTTGAGATAGTTTTTTAGGTAGTGGATAATCTAACACATACAATTTTTTTTCATGTTGTAGTATAATCGATAAGATCTTGTATAACTCTCAAAAATTATTTTAAATGAGGATGTGATTATTGTATAATTTCTATCGTAATGATTCTATGGTATTGATTACCATTTTTATATTAAATAAAACATCATTTTTATGGAACTCATATTTTTATTATCAGTTTTTATAAATTTTTTATTTATTAATCTTAAATATCGCTCATTGTTTTATTCAAATCATAGTATCCATTAAATATTTTATTTAAAATACTCGTTTTATATTATTCAAGTAAGGAAGTATCCTTAAACCTCCCTTTATAACCGTAATAATGGAATCATAATTACTTGGAGATTATAAAGGAGTATTTTTGTTGGAAAACTGCATTAACTCATTGATTCTTAATCTATAGAGTGGTTTTTCATATCCTAATGATACTTAACTTGGATTCACTAAATAATTTCTAATAAAATTTCACCAATCTAGTTATGACTATTTTTTTGATGAAAATTTTATGTAATTCATTCCCTCAATCTTTTTAGAAATTCTTGATAGGTAGAGGGACCCCAAATAGTGGATAACAGTCACCTGAATCTATAGATTCATTATAACTACAATTTATAGATGAAATATATGACTTAATATTTAATTTGAGTTATTTTTAGTTTTATTATTTCAATTTGAGAATGATATCTGATTTTATTCATAATTTTTCTTACTATGTGATTACACTCATCACATTAACCATGCATAAATATGAAAAAATTTCCATCTGTTTATACATTTATATCTACTAATGTTTATTAACTATCATATGTAATTGTGTTTCATCTACACATTCACATAATAATATAATTAACTACATAAGATAAAATTAAATAAATAATTATGGGATCATGAGTTTCTTTCAACTTTTTCATCCCTCAAAATGATGATGGGTCAATGAATACTGTATAGAAATTATTTGATTTATATCATGAATTAAATTATAAGACCTCTCAAATTCCTATGTATTTTATTATTTGGTTCCATGTTAGTTCTCAAATTGAACTGGGTCACCTTGAACTCCTTTGATCCTTATAATGTATACTTAAAAGCAAGTGAGCGGAGATGAAGATTTTGGATTGAATTTTTATCAGACAAATACAGGAAATCATTTATTTATATAGTTAAATTTGGAGGAACGATTCAAAGATCATATAAATTTATATTTAATAAATAATTATTAAATTATAAAACATGAATGGAATAATTGAATTAAATAATAAAATTTTCAAACATACATGGGCCGGTATTAGATAATGATCAGTCTAAAATGATGAAACATCCATAGAAAAATTAAATATGCAAAACTTTTATTTATATAAAATAAATTTAAAATAAATTTAATTCACTCAAGATAAAGAATGTGGTACAAAAAAAGTGAATATATTAATAATATATTAATATATTTATTATTAATATTTTAATATATTAATAGAATTCATTTCCACTAAAAAAATTCAAAATAGAGGTTCGAAGACCAAAAAGGGCCCATATAGGGCCGTGTTTGGGTGGTTGTCCCACCTCGCAATGGGTGCGGTGTATGTAGGTCACATAAGGGGAACCCGTAGGGTGTTGTTTTTATAATTTTTTTAGATCCTTATTTCTCACATTTTGTGGTTTCACCACCCCCTGATAAATTTTGGGGAATTTTCTACATGTGGTGGTCACTGAGGTCTATGGGAGACCACCTATTTATATATAATTTTTCATAGCATGTTCAATTATTTCCCTACCCACTCTAGTTTTTTATTTGAGTTAATTAATTTTAATTAATTTTAATTTAATTTAAATGAAGTAATCAAATAAAATTGATCATTAAACTATCATTTATTAGATGATTGAACTATAGTCGGAACATCATTAGTAGTTTTTGGACAATATCGAAGCCTTCTATAAAAATTAAAGAATATTTGATTTAAATTTGAATTTATACATTTAATTATTTCTCTAATCCTAATTTTAGGAACCTAGATGAATGAAGAATCATAAAAATTGGAATTTTAAAATATTTCAATCTAGATCCATGCTATACCAGTAGTTCTAGAAATCCTACACTCAAATTAACTGATGGATCACTTGAAAAAAAATGAAGAACAAATAATACCAATGATACTTTACCTCAATCATTATTTAAAAACCAATGATATTTGCTTGTTGTTGGCATGTTATAGCTTGAATTATCCAAGAAAGTATCTATATAGATATAACACACATGAAGAAAAGTATCTCAAACACCATTATTCAATTAATAGGATCTAGAAAATATGTTTTATGAGCTTCAAAATTCATATATGATTTCTATAGGATCACATGATTGATTTATCAACATGGATTAAGGTGTTCTTGACAATCCCTTCATATTATCTCCCTAAAACATGATATAATTATAGGGAATAAAGAGAATTCATAGTAAGGGTTGGAAACATCATTTATTTTCTTAATGTGCTTAAATATCTAGGTCAAAATTTCCATAAAATATATTTACGTCCTTATGGATGTTATCCTTTAAAAATAATACAAAAATGTCACCTCATTCACATTAAACTTACAGTAAATGTCATTAATAATTTATTTATCACATGTACAAATCTAAAATGTCTCATGAATATATAAAATACATTAACATAGGTTATTCCTCTAGTAATATTCGTTAATATAGAATAAATAATTTTTTATTGTAAAAAATATAATTTCTCACATTCACTTATTTAGAATTTAATATTAATTTTTCATACCTTGTAAAATTAATTTTAAACTCATTAAATAAATTATAATATTATTCTTAACATTAATAACATATTTCGAATTTATTTTAATAGTTATTTATTTATGATAATTTAATTAAAAATCCTATTTCTATTGAATTCACTTAAAGAACTCATGAATACCTAGAGGTCACAAATTTAATTAACATTATTCTAATATTGAATAAATTATTTTTGACTTTATGTATTAATTACCAATGATATTTCACACTCATATATTCATTTTCCCATGCACTTGGAACCCTCTACATCCAAAACATAAATTTATCTAAATTGGTTAAACCTATGGATACACCTTTTGTGGGATCCTTTAGGACATTATATCAATAATATTGAGTGGCATTCACATACTAAGATGGGTATCTTGAAAAAAATCATGACCCATAAAGTGAGAAAAAAATATTCATAGGTATAAAAACCTCTTTAGAACACTTAACAAGTAATATTATATCATTATATATTGATATCTAATAAATCAGGTTTCATACATTCTATCATCAAAAATTAATGTTTTATTTATCTTTTTTTGACAATATTAGATGGAACTATCTTTCCCTACCATGATCATAGATTTAGTCAAGGTAATATCATCTCAGTAAAGTGGCCAAATATATCTTCATCCTATTAATTCGATTTGAAAAATATGATTTTGATCGTTTAATCAATTTAAAACCACCAATAATTTACCCAGTGCGATCTATGTTACAATAGAAATAAATATTCATTGTTTTCATCTTACATCTATGTATATGTTAGAATGATACACATTGAAAATAATCTCAACATGAGTGACCAATAAACTTGATCAAAGATAGGAACGTCCAATAACACCTGAAACGTGCAATGTTAATTTTTTTGGGTCGATCACCATTATCTCTTCTACTAATTATCACCATGTACATACTTCATGGGAATAAGTTTCAGTGATTTCGAGCCCCCAATTCCTGATAACCATATATTATCTATGTCCCCTAGGTATGATATATCTAGACCATATGAGATATGTTTTAGATTATTATCATAGTATATCAAGATCATCATTATAGTTGAAAACATATATAAACTTTTTATAATAAAAATAATCTAAGGACATTACCATGTAAATATTCTACTCCAAAGTAATATCACTGTTGTGGTATAAATAAATCAAGTATAACTCTCTGTATACATGATATGTTAATTGAAAATTCCTTCTCATGTTTGGTATAGGGAATCCAATTTTACAAAAAATATCCCATAAACAATTTTAAAAAATATAAACAAAAGTTCAACATGAGTATCGTGTATTGTAAATTGATTCATACACACACAATAATTTATTCTCCTCCCAAACCTAACAAATATATAAATATCCATGAGAAAATAATCACAACACATACATATACTTCGTTCCCACCTAGGTAAACCACTTCTAGATCCTAGGGAGTTATTATACACATCACTAACATTCATTATATCTTGGGAACACTCAAATCTCAAAACACATCATATAACCAACACATCACAAAAGACCCCATTCAACTAAGAAACATCATCCGTTATATTTTTTCCAAATTCACACCTCAATATATTCTTAATATATAGGTTTTATATGGGGGTTCATATTAGATTCAAATGCACCAACACTATAATTCCTTTCCACTATCATCTCTTCCAAGAAGTATTAGGTTTCATTGGCATGAACCCTTGATGACGTGGCATGTCCCTTGTAAAATTCACCCCAAAATTTTTTACTTTCATCCAATAAGTCTCACTAACTCCACATAATGGAATTTCCTAGGTGTAAATCACTGTCATTTCATCTTAAACCATCACCGACACTAACACATACTAAATTAATATGTGGAATGAATCTCATCCTCAATTTGTATAGACCACACAATGACTGATTTCCATTCTTGGAACCCCTCAAGGTATCTTCTATAGTTTTTCATTTATTGAGAAAAAAATTACGGGGACTTATAAAATATTTCATATTTGATACTAAAAAATAATCAATATCAATTTTGAATAGTGAAAAAATTATCAAATAATTCACACATGAATTATAATTATGATTCAATATAAATTCATTATTTTTAGAATCAAAATAATTAATCATCATTTTTTTCACTATTAATCCAATTTAATTGGTAGAAATTAGAATTATAAAATCATAGAGTTATATTCCAATATGTATTCACATTTTAATCCCACTATTTACCTATATTAATAATAATTATCCCACTAATAAATCCTTTAATTACAATTATTCATAAAGATTAATTCATTCATCAATTTTTATATCCATAAATTATTTCAAATTAAAATCCATATTTCCTCATTATCATGTATATTATTAAAACATATACCTAACACATGAAATAAAATCATGATAGATTCACATGGATTGTATAGGGATTTTGAGTCACCTACATCAACTTCACAATGAATGAAAACACTTAATCCTCTAATGATCACCACAGACCATTTATCTGTAATATGTTATTTATTATTATATATCTCAATTCATAATACCAAAAAACCCCAAAAAATAATCCTTGAAATAATATACAATGGGAAAAACATGGGAGAATTTATTCCATGGTGGAAATGAATTCTCAGTCATTCCCATAATTCTCCCATTAATTCTATTCTTCGACTGCTCATAAATTATTTCATTGGATTCTATTTAAATATCTCATTAAAGTATGGATTTTTAATTCTATAATTTGATATTACATAAACATAAAAGAATAATCTACTAATCTTTTAATATTGTGGTGTCATCATCATCGAAAATATAATAAATCTGGATTATTTATTTTATGAAATATTTATTTAAATATGAATTGATTGAAACAGTAATTGACTTATTAAATTACCATCATCATAGTAAAATAATGAATAATTCACGTCATGCCATAAAATTATAAAATTACCACCAAGGGTAGACATCACATCCAGAATCCAATGGGATGCTAAAAATTTCATTTTTAACCCATTAAAAATACTATTTTATCCTTCTTAGCAGAAAATTCACAAAAATTCACAAACTATCAAAATTTATATCTTCAAGTCTATAAATTAAATTAACTATTTAAATATTATCATCATAAAATATCTTCCATCATAAAATAAAAATATTAAACTACCACATATACATTATCATTCAACTTTCATCATTAGTACAAAATTATCAAACATTTACAAGAAGAATAGTTCAATCCATTTCAGTGATTATGAAACAAAATTTGGATTCCCTCTCCCAAATTATTTTCTTTACACTAGAATTATTCTAAATAGCACACAATAAGGGAATAAATTTTTCTTATGGGACTTTCCCCCATGATCCCAAATTTACACCGGATACTTAACAAAATTCAAATCCTTATCAATATCTAAATTTCCCAAATAAATCTCACATAAAGGATTTTGATAATATTTATAGAGATGAGACTCTTATAATTGTCACACTAATGAATATATCACCATTTGATGATAAACTCAATACTCATCATCAATCCTTATATAACCAAGATGAAGGGATTCAAACAACTCTATTGTTTTCCACTTCTCACTCCTCTTTCGAGAATGTTCAATATAATACCTCCAAAAAAAAGAATCATCCACCATATTACCCTTTCTAGGATTATTTGTGATCTTTAATTCACGATCTTAAGGAAATTAAGATCAGTTTATCTATTATAACATCAAATCATTTTGAGAAAAAATATATCTCAGGATCATATAATCTATATAGACATTAATGTGTTCTCCAAGTAGGCAATTTCTCTAAAGATAAAGCACAAAAACTACAGCCACAAGCTAAAAATATTAGGTAGTGTAGTTATATTCATGATAATATGACGATCTAGATCCATAATTTATAAATGTTATCTCTCACATTAAGACTCATTTAAAACCCTGATGGCATTCATTAGAATATACATTATAAAGAACACCCTCTTCATGTAATGAAAGAATTAGAGAACATAAAAACATCCCCTAAAAACATTAAAAATAAAATAAACATTTCTATAAAATAATAAAAATTTCCTTTATTAATTAAATATGGTAGTAGAATCATAATTTGGGAAAATCCATGTTCAAAACCTCTTAAAATAGTTAGTCATACCTAAAAAACACATTATTTCATAAACATAATTTGGTAGATTCCATGTATCCGTCACATAAATCATCTATGATCCCATTGATAAACCATGATATGAAATAGCATGACCTATAAAACCTCTGCTACACAACCAAAATTGAAACTAATGAACATTTAAATACAACTAATCCTCCCAGCGAAACTCTAACACCATCATGAGATGGAGACCATAATGATACTTCATATTCAAGTAAATTAATAAAATATCAAAGAATATAACCACATAATAACCTAGATAGGGTAAAACCAGATTATTCATAAGACTTATAAACACAAAATGTAAATTAATAACTCAAAAAAGAAACACTACAAACATTAAATTCTCATACTGACACTAAAAGAATTAATTAGGAATGTTTTCACCCTTAACCCTCATATGGTGATATCCAAAACCTAAATTATCCATAGAAAAAAACACATCCATTTAAACTGATCAATGAATTAATTTATATTTGAAAATGGATAACCCCATTTCACATCCACTTGATTGAGGTGTTATTCATCAATACCCAATATCCAACTCCCCCATGTATTCTTCATAAACAATATTAGATAAACTTATAGATATACAATATATCGAATATGAAGTTACTAAAAAACAATTATATTTGAATCCTTAAATACTAACACATTCATAGTTCCATGTGATTAGAAACTATTGAAAGACTAGAAAAATCTGGATATATCTTGATTCCAAGATCAATCCCTCACATCGTAGGTAAACTCATAACTTGAAAATAAATCAATATAATTAATCATAACTCAAAGAATATTATCTCTATTCATATACAATTAAAAAATTATCATCATCATCAACTAAAATTTAATACTTTAGGGCGGGGTTAGTCTCTACTCCAAATGGGAAATCTTTAACCATAAAACACTAAAACGGTCTCCATTCATGCATGACTTGGAATAGGTTAAGAAAACAAACTTTTAGTTTCAAGAGATTTATATTTTTTTCATCAAATAATGTGAAATTTTATTTTCATGTAGAATATTGTTTATATTTTTTATATCTGTCTTTTGTTATAATAACGTTTTTCATTTTTTTACCACCCATATGGATGGTTCTCTTCAATTGGGTTGTTTCAATTAGAATTTATTAAATTTTGGTTGATTTGGATTCCCCTAATTGAAGACCATTATCTAGGACTCTCTTGATCAACTCACACCTATGAACTTATTATTTAATATGGGTATCTAATTAAATTGTTGAGAGCGAGATTTTGAGTTGACTTCTTAGTTACATATCTAGATGATTTCAGAGAACCATCCACAAAAGGCTGTTCAAGCTAGTTTCAGTATCGTAGAGTTAAAACGATCCTAGTGACTTGAGATACAAAAGGAAAGGGTCCATTAACTGAATATTTATGATCTTTAATGTGTGTGATCTTAAATATTTATTCGATTTAATTCTTCATTCTTGAAAATATTTTAGTTATAACCATGATTGCAATTATATTTTTGATCTAGGTCCATGTGTATTCGATTTTTAGATGTATAGTAAAGGAGGTCATTCATGCATGATTTTTTACTCCATCCCTATGGCAGCTTAGCCAAGGAGGGTATTTTTTCTCATGTTGTTTTTGTGATGTCTATATCCAAAGCATATGGTATTTATATATGAACTTAAATGATTATTAGGATGTTTTGTTATTCAAGATTTTTTTATTCTATTGGAGAAAATACAAAACAATACAGGGTTTTCTCTAGTCTTCATTTTATATGACTTCTAGAGTTTGAAATCAACACCCCAATCGATACCTAAGGGCATAAGTCCTCTCTATGATCTAGGATTACAGTTTTTGTTCATGTTATATTCATGGATGATTTCAATACCAGGTTGAATGACTCCATCTCCTTGCTCCATCTTCAAAGGACTGTCCAGTAGTGGTAATCTATCCAAATTGTATTTTTCAATTATTTATTCATCAAATTATTCTTGGGTTTTTTGGGTTTTGTGCTTATACTATTTTTGATATGTTCTTCATATCTCTTGTACTTTTATTTTTATCATAATGAAAAAGTGTGAGTCATTTGGTGTTCTTGTCATGCATGAAGGATCCCTAAGGTTCCCAAGCATGTTATATACTTGTGTTATATTTATATTTTCTAAAAATCATACTTGACCTATAATTTATAAATTAAATATATAAATTTTAATTTAATTTCAAATATTGTTTTATTTTTATGTTTATTGAGAAATTTTTGAGCATTGGGTTTACACAATTTATCACTACATTATTATCACCGCAATGTCATTCTTTTTTTTTCAAATAATTTATGTTTTGTTTTCAATTTTGGAAATGTATATTTAATTTTTGAATTTGACTTTTCATGTAGTTCATAATTTTTTCTATGTACATGTACTATTGAATGATTGTGTTCATGTATGTACCACTTCAAATGTGAATTTTTCATTCTTGTAATCAATCAAATATTTCATTACTTTGGGAATGAAATTTAATAAATTTATTACTATTTTATATGTTATAAATTAAAAAATAAATATACTTTTTCGGTTTTTTATTTTACAAACCCAAATTAACACATGTATATCCTCACGATGGAATGTAGACTGCCTCACATTGTGTAGCCTTCCAAAAAGTGTTATTATAGGGAGGATTGGTTTAATTCAGCTTTATTATAATTTAAAATTTATTTTATATTACATTAAATGATTTTAAGTGTCTTTTACATGTTGTGGTATGAATTTATGTTCGTTTAGGTACGCCATTTTCTCTCTTTTGGTTTTAATTTCATAATATCTTGGTTGTTGTTGTTTCCATTCACTTTTAGATATTTTCTTTTCTTATCTAATAATTGTATATTTCTTTGGTAGGTTCTATCTATGTGTCTCTTCAGTTTTTGGATAAAAAAGTTTTTGTGTTAGCATATCCTATACGAGAGGTTTCTGGTTAGTGATGAGATGTTTTGAAGGGTCATGGATCTATAATGTCAATCATTTTCCTAAGATTTGAGCTTATGTTATCTATGGTTTATTACTATGAATCTTGTAGGACTATTGTCTCTAGTTATGGAATTTTTGTGACTTTAGAATTTGGTATTGGGTAGATTGTGGGTGTAGTGATCTTGTTTTTTTCTTGAATGAAAACTATGCTTCTTGGATTTACTGTATGACCCTTTGAGTAGCTTTTTTCGTCTCATTGTGTTAGAGACCATGTGTCATTATGATGTTATTATAGAGTATATACCATTTTATCAGCTAAATTCCCCAATGTCTTTATCCAGATTACCCCAATTTCTCTTATGTTTTAAAGTTGTCATATGATAGTGGGACAATATTCAAGTGATCATATAGTTTCCCTTTGTCTGAGGATCTATCCCTTTGGATTTGTTTAGGAAATCATCTACTTAGGTGAAGATTATGAATCGAAATTTTAATGACCTTATATTTACTTGCATTAATATTCATCCCATTAGGCTTTCAAGTGGTGTATCATGGTTTAAATCCAATGAATTTAGGCACATTGGTACACTTTTGTTTTTGTGTGTTTGGGTGGAAACCATTCTCATTTGTGCTTTCCATCTCTAAGATACCCCATTTTATTCATGTTTTCATTGACTTGTTTAAATTCTAACTTTAATTCTTCATGAAATAGATATGTTTTTGTTTTCATTTTTTTTCATGATTGTGGATAATATTACTCTATTTATTTGAGTTCTATAGGAACTGAAGAGTCATTATGAGCACCACTATTGGAATGTGATATTTTGGTTCATGAAATACTCATAGGCATCATAAAATAGATAAACATTAGTAAATAAAATCATTTTCCCTTTTTATGTTTGGAGTTTAGATTCTGAGCATGATTAATATCTTTAAAATATCATTCAACATTGGGTAACCTGTGTCACTATTATACATGTTGGTATTGTTATTCCTTCAACGGTTTCTTTATTAGGATGAGATTCCTAGATTTATATTACTGGGTGTTGTATGAACAACGTCAATTTAATATGATAATAGTGGATAATTATGAAATTTTATTTTCACATAAAATTTCATTTTATATTTTTTTATTTGTATTGCATTGTAATTTTTTTCCTCTCATTTTTTCAACCTCCCACATGGAAATTTCTCTTTAATTGGGTTATTTTTAGGATCTCTATTTATGTTTTTCTTAGTAGAGCCTTCTCATGTTTGATGTATTTTATTTTGGACTCCATCAATCAGCTCCCCCCTATGCGGGTACCAGATGACACCCCCAAGAGGGATATTCTGAGTTGATCACTTATTGTCTTCTCAAGCTGCTATTGGATAACCATATAGAGGATACTTGTGCCAGTTTTGATATCCTAGAGTTGAATTGTACATAGCGAGTTGATATCCAGAATGAATGAGGCCATGAAATTTTTATTTTGGATCTTAGTCGAGGGTGAGCTATAAGATTTAGGGGTTGTTCTTACTATATTCATGATTTTTTCTCATACATAGCCATATTTGTGTGTGTATTCCCCATATAGTATCATGTGTACTTGATTTGTAGATTCATTGTGTAGAAGGTCATTCCCAAATGACTTCTTGATCAAGACCTAAGGTAGTTTGATTGAGGATGTTGTTCTTTCCTACTACGTTTTTGTGGTTTCTTGTATCGAGATTATAAAGTCTTCTTTTATGAACATACAACAAATATAAGAGTTTTTTTATAAATGCATTGTTTATTATTATATAACAGATCCAAATCATAAAAATTTGTTCATTATTCTTCCTTGTGTGAGATTTTTGGAGTCTAAGATCAATATCCCTATTATTGAACAAGGCTAATATCTATCCTAATAAGCTAGGTAAGATGTTATTATTTGTGTTCCATCCATGGTTTATTTCAAGAATATTCTAAGGGAATCCTTCCTCTTGCAACACCATATAAGAAATATTGTCTAGTGGTAATCCATCTGGATCATAACCTCTCCTTTTTTATTCTTAAACTGCTTTATGGTATATTTTGGTGTTTAGTACTTCCTATTTTGGATATAGTTTTTTCTATTCAACATATCTCTTGTAATTATTTTTTTATCATAATATTATATCACGAGTATTGTGGTATTATTTCTATTCACGTAGGATCCCTAAGGCTTCAAATCACATTAAATGTATATGTCATATTTCTTCTTTATATTCTTTATACTTGACCAGCAATTTCAGTATGCCAGATATACTTTTAGAATTTAATTTCAAATCTTTTTAGATTTTTATATTTAGTTCTAAGATGTTTGAGAGTTTGGGATTTCTCATTTTTCACCACACTTCCAGGTTGTTCTCTATTTTCTACCGAACTATTTTTGGTTTTTTGGATATTCTATAAATTTATATTAAATAATGGAATTTGTCTCTTCATGTTGTAATTTTTTTCTATGTTTTTTATTCATAAATAATTGTGGTAATTTACATAACGTCGTATAACTTACTTTTCTCACTCTTATAATCAGTTGAATAATTAATGATTTTTGGAAGACAAATGGAACATGATTTTTATTTATGATATTATATTTTATATACTGGAAATAAATAATAATATTGAATTTTGTATTTTATGAACCATAATTAAGCCAAGTATATTTTTGTGGTTGAATAAATATTGTCTCATGTTTTATGGGCTGTTACAAAGTGGTATTAGAGGGGGGTTAGGCTTAATATTTCTTCATTTGAATTTTAAACACATTGTTTATATCTTTAAATGATGTTCAAGGGGTATTATGAGTTGTGGAATACTTAAATTTTTATTCATCCAGTCCATTTTCCCTTCATTGGATATTATTATAAAATATAATGGAAATTTTTGTTTCCATGAACTTTTCCCTATTTGATCCTTATAGATGAAATTTTCTAGTGAAACCTATGTGTGTCTATGGTTTGGGTGTAAAAAATTGTTTTGTGTGAGGTTAACCTATGTGAGAGGTTTATAGTTAGTAGTGAGGTGCTTTAGCCGGGACTTGTGGGTCCAATGTCTATTGTTTACCTAGTAGTTAAGCTTATATTAGCTCTATATTTTTACTCTGTGTATTTTAGTACTATTTTATCTTGGTATGGACCTATTGAGAGTTCATCATTTTGGCTTGCATAGTTTATGGGTGCAATTCCCTTGTTTGTTCTATGGTTTACCATAATGTTTCTTAGCATTACTATAAGATAATTTTAGCATCTTTGTTTGGTCTATTGGTTTTAGTGGTGAAGATCCATTATGAAGCTATAGTTGTATGTGCTCCATTTTAGGGGATTTTTTACCATGTGTATTTATCTTGTTTCCCCCCTTGATGTCACACTTTTTAATTTTTTTTGGATATTGGGACTATATGCATGTGTTATAGTAGTTTCCCATTGTTTGAGGATCTCTACTATTAAATTGTGTTTAGGAATTTTTCATGTCAGGTGAAGATTATGAGTCTTAATTTTTATAATTTTATATTATCTTGCATCAAGAGTCTTCATGTTAGATTTTCAGGTAAAGTTCCTCACATAAAATAAAATAGTGAATGTTTCTTCAGTCGTTTTCTGTTTTTGTGGGTTCATGTGGAGGAATTTTTATTTTGTGATTCCCCACTCCATGTTGATCCCTTATTTTCTTAATTTCATTGACATATTTCATTCATGGATTAAATTATTTGTGAATTCTTGATGTTTATTAATATTTTTTGTCTGAGGATGATATAACTCTATTTATTGGTGTTCTACAAAAACTCATGATATATTCTGAGGACCTTGGAATGCTATTTTTGGGTTTGTGACTTCATCATTTGTATCATAATTGATATAAACTCAAGTTAACACAAACATGTTCTCTATTTTGTTGTGATGGTATATGAGTATGATACACTCTATAATACCAAATATAGGATCTAAATAATAGATATACTATATGGAGAATCTAATGATTCTCAAAATACGAGATGTGGTGAATTTTATACTTTTAAAAAAATTAGAACATTTAATGATGGTTATTTTTAACAAGGATAAACAAGGTAATTCAAAAAATCTCCAGTTCTACACTCTTGCTTGATACCAGAATTAGGATTCTGAGAAATCAATTCCAGAAAAGATGGTTCTAGAAAATGAAACTTAATGAAAGTTTACAATGATGATGATTATACTATAAAGCGTGTATAATCAAACTAAATCAGACTACAAGTATAAGGAAGTATAAGATGGTTATACTTTCCTCAGAAATACAAATGCATCATAAAACTTGTAAAAAACCAGTAACAAGTAGTAAATATTTTAACCCAAAGAGAAGGGTTTCCAAAAACATTGGATAATGGTCCCTTGATTTATACTTTCAAGAATGTATGTCTTACCTACACCAAGGTAATCCCTCGATACGAAGATCAGAGTCGATCTTGCTATCCCCGCAAGGCCTCGACTTAAAGGTAGTCAGAACCTCTTTCTTCCTTAGAAAGGATGCCCTCAACTTCAAGGTAGTCAGCACCTCTATCTTCATATCCCCAGAATCCCTTGACTGTACACAGCAACAATCGGAGTCTCACAAAGAAAATCTGAACAAGACGTTCAGTACACACAAAGCAATAAATCCTCTCTCTCTAGAAATCAGTTTTGCAGTATGTAATCTCTAGATTGATGAACTTATTGTGATCTCTTTCAAATGATCCCCTATTTATAGGCACAGATTCAACGGTTGACTCCCTCTTCCAACAATCATATTTTCTTTTGAATTTTGGAGGGAATTGTACACATGTCACTCAAATAATGGTTGGTTAGTAACTGAATGCATGACATCATTTTACAACAAAACAAGTGTAAGAAAAAATATGGTTACATAACTAAAATCCAATATTTGGAATGTAAGGAAGTATTCAAGTTTGGAGTCTAACCAAAATTGAATTCAGAGTCTATAATATAAGGATATTCAGATCCTATTTTCAATGAATTCGGATCCAATGTTCTATAGAATTCCGGAGTCTGAATTTAATGGAAATTTCGAATCTAGATTTCCATGAATTCGAAACCCGAACATTCCATGTTCAGAGTCAGAGTTCATGGGAATTCGGATTCAGAACACATAAGAGTTCAGAGTCTGTATTTGGAGAACTCGGAGTCAGAACTAAAAAGAGTTTGTAACAAGAATTGTTAATCTGATTTAGAAGTCCAAACTCAGAATAGTTTGTGACCATAATTCATAATCAAAATTTTGAGTTAGAACTAACAAGAATTTGTAACCAGAATTCTTAATCAGAATTCTGAGAATTCGGATTTTAAAACAGAATGATTCATATTTAGATAATTATAGGATTCTGAGGTTTTGGTTTCAAACTGAATTTTACACTTACAAAAATTATGATATCAACAATGAAAACAAGGTAATGATAAATTTCCTTGGCGAAGGAAATTTTTTTCTTATAGAAGTAAAACATAGGGTAAAAAGAGATTTTCCTTGAGATAAGGTGTTTGTGATTTTAAAAAAAAGAAGGAATGGTTATGTTAAAAGGAACCCTAAATACTTAACAATCTCCCCCAAGTATGAAGGAATGGAAAATTCATTAGGAAAACCTTATTGACTCAACAATCTCCCCTTTTTTGGAAAGCACAAACATCCTTACGAAAAAGAATATAACAACTTAGAAATTTTTTTCTAGATTTTGAAAATAAAACTTATCTCCAGTTTCACATTGGCAAATATAAATATGACTAACTTCTCCTTAGGATTTGGAACTCTATGGATCGTATTATAGATTTCCAGAAGGAGATTTTTCATTATCTTGAGTATGGAAATCTCTGTGATGAAAAATCCCCCAAAGATAAACTCCCCTTACTTAGGGATATTTCTTCTTTACTTTGAATTATTCTTCCTTATCCCCCTTTGCGATTTTCCATAAGAGTTTTAGGGAATGGAAAAAAAATATAGTACGTGAAATATTATTACAATCAACTAAACAAAAACAAGCAACCACAATTTCATTACGATTGGAAGAATTTGTATAAGGAATGAAAATACCATAAAATATCGGATTAGATCTATTTTACTTCCTTTTACATGAGTATTAATTTCATCACGATTATTTTCAACTTCTTTAGCTCCTTGTGCTCTTCCTCTAATTGTTTCTCTATGTCTTGGGTCCTATTATCCCGAGCCTTCAGAGCCTCTACCTTAGCTTTCATCAAGTCATCTTTCATCACTATATTTTCTTAAATTTCGATCTGGAGATCCCTTTTTATTTTGCAACATTGGAAAACATAATTCAACTTCCCATTTAGATCCTTGACCTCCTGAATCCGAGTATTATACTCATGAGTTAGCTTTTTCTCAAAGCTATTTGTGACATATTTGAATTTTCTTATCTTGAGTATCAAAATTTTCCTTAACATAACCTTGAAACTCATCAAGATCTCTCAAATATTCAACTATATTCTTTGACCAGCTGACCGTTTTCTTGCAATAGTTTTTGTGGGAATCGTTGTTGATAATGAATTTCTTGTAATCAGCCTTAATATTTACACACCTATCTATCACCACGGTTGTAGAATCTGATTTATGATTCAAGATATATTGTAGCATCTGACATCTGGAGTCAATGGTTGGAAAGATCAGAATGGTTTGAACAATCTTCTTCTGATATTGAATGACAAAATCAGATCCCAGATATGATGATTCCAAATCTGACACTTTTCTTGGGGAAGGTTATTCCTCTAGCTCGACCAGCTTCCTCTTAGAAGATCCATCACCTTCCTTCTTCCTTATAACAACATTAGTTGTTGTGTCAACAACCACCTGTTTCCCCTTGTCATTTTTTGGAACAACATCCACATTCGGAGACTCATGCTCACTTTCAGACAGCTGAACAATTCTATTTTCATCAATTTTTTCTTTCTCATTTCGTACCTCAATATCTTCAGGATGAATAAAGTCTTGATTATGACTCTATTCCTCAGAAAAATTATTCACTTCCTCTTCATCCTTCTCATCAATTATAAGGGTAGAAAGTTTCGAAGATCCATCTTGAGAATTTAGGATTGATAATTTTTTGAATGCACTTTCCTTCTCATGAAATTCTACAACTCGCTTTATCAGATTACCTTTATCATCACTGCTTTCAGCTTCTTGTACTTCTTCCACAACTTCTTTTTCTTCAACAACCTTTTAAAGTACTTTTTCTGGAGTCATAAACTTCCTCCCTGGAGTCTCAGGTAAGGTTTCATCTAAGAATGATTTCGGCACAAGAATGTTCTCATATACTTATTCAGTGTCCCACAATAGAGATTGGAAAATTTCGGCCTCATACATTCTCTTCTTAATCTTATTCTCTTTGGATTGCCTCTCAAGCTCTTCCATAGTCTTTTCTTTTAATGCCTTGGACTCAGTAGAATCTAGGCCAAACTGTGGCTCTCCTTCCTTATGATTCTTCTTATCCTCCCTCCACTTGGCTATAACCTCATCAGGATAGGATTTCTGCTTTTTGGGTTTTGGAGGTGCGGATAGTGTTTCTTTAGCCTTAGGGGTTTTCTCTATTTCTTCCATTTCCTTCAGTTTCCTCTTCTTCCCAGCCTTCTTGGACGGTTTAGCCTCTTCTTTATTCTTTGGAATAGCTTCCTATTCTTCCACTTGTAGATCATAAAACTCTCTGAAATCTTTAGAAAAAACTGGTATTCATTCTTTTCAAAGTATCATTGCTTACTAACATGACTTTTCAATTCCTCGGCTTGGAACTGTAAGGAATATTGAAAGACTCAAGACATCAAACAATTAACTTGGAGAGTAGGGTATGATACATGATTATCTGTGCTCTCAAATTCCCTTTCTTAATATTCTCTATCGTAATGAGAATATACTTCATCAGATTGATCTTCCTTAGATTTAACAAAAAATCAAAGATATATATATCATTTTTCTTAAGCGTCTCCTTGTCAACCATTCTCGGTATGATAAATACTAGAACCCATAACTCAAGGATCCGATTATTTGTAGACAAATGATCAATCTTTACAGTCTTGACATCCGTAAGTCCAAGACACTCCATGGCCTTCACCTTTAATAAAATTTCTTGAACATCTGGTAGCTTTTGGGAACAAAACTCAGCTTCCCCTTCATAAGAAAGCCCCACCAAGCTAGAAGCCTTGGTGTATGAAAGGTCATAGGTTTTTTCATAACTCTTGAATGAAAACTTATCTCTCCCTTATTCCAAAAAAGAATCAAACGGACTCATAAAACTCAATGATTAGATCTGGATACACCAGGTCTTGAGATCCAAGATTGGATAAGCAAACCATTTCCCATCCATTCAGCTTGATGTTTTTGGAGATAATAGAATCATACTTATTGAAGAAATTCGGATGCACCGACCTCTCTTTATATACTTTCCACTCTATAATCAGCTTGATTGAAGACATATTTTGAGAAGGAACTTCACCAGAAATTTGGAATTGAGAAACCTTTGAAAATCTAGAATTGGATTTTGAAGTGGGCAAGAGCTTTGAAATAAAAATGCTTGAAATCCAATGTGGGACAACCATCAGGGGTCCCCTTTTATAGGTGTTGATGATATGGTTCATCATCACGTCTCAATACAATGGTTGAGAATTATTAGGATCAGATATGACGCTTCAATTGATAGCTATAAGGAAAATTTTGTAGGATCAGATCTTTTGAGGTTTTTAAAAGAAAACATTTGGATTTAAGGAACCTTGAATCTGAGAAATTATAAAAACACAAAAGAAAATACCAGCAAGTAAAGGTGATTAAGAAAACTCAAGAAAATATCATACCTTTCGGATTTCCAGGAAGATTATTAGTAATAGGTAATATTCTTTTTTAAGAACATTAGATTCCAAAAAAGGCTTGACTATGGAAAAAAAACCTCCATTAAAAAAAATTGAGTATGAGAATATTCATTATGAAAATCATCATTATGATAATCTTCATTATAAAAATATTCATTATGAGAATTTTATGTTCGAAAAACATCATTACGAAAATTTAGAGTATGAATAATCTTCATTACGAAAAATAATGAAGAACTTCATTACAAAAAAACATGAAACAATTCATAACAAAAAATCAGGAAAAACTTTATTATGAAAAATCATGAAAAAATTTATTACAAAAGACATGAAAAACTTCATTATGAAAATTTTTATTATGAAAAACCTTCTTTTCGAAAAATCATGAGGAATTTATGAACAAATGTACCCCCCTATGAAAAAGAGTTTATTACTGTAAGGAGATTGATCCAACAAAACGTTAACAAAGAAGATTACCTTATGATTATCATTCCTAACTTCTGTTTAACATATTCAAATCTATTAGAGGGTGATGATTTTGTGAAAATATCAGCATGTTGATCTTGCGTTCCGATAAATTAAAGAATGTCATCTCTTTTTAGTGTGCGATCCCTAAGAAATTGATGCCTAATATCAATATGCTTTGCACGAGAGTGATATTTTGGGTTATTACTAAGGGTAATGGAACTTGTATTATCACAAAAAATTTGTGTTTTGGTAAAACTCATACCATAGTCTGTGAGTGTGTGTTGCATCTACAACACCTAAGCACAAAAACTTCCCGCTGCTATATATTCAGCTTTAGTAGTGGAATGTGATACTGAGTGTTCCTTCTTGTATGACCAAGAAACTAATGAATCTCGTAAGAAATGACAAGTTCCGTATGTACTATTTCTATCCATTCTACATCCACCAAAGTCAGTATCCGAAACCCTTTTTAAAACAAAATCATTTCCAAAAGTATAAAAGAGTCCTAAATCCCTGGTTCCCTTTAAGTAGAGAAAAATTATTTTCACTGACTATAAATGAGATTCCTTAGGATTGGATTAATATGTAGCACATAAGCATACTGAAAACATTAAGTCTCGAAAACTAGCTATCAAGTTAATTAAAATTCATATCATACCTCTACAAGATGTTTTACCTACTAGGTTCCCAACTTCATCTAGATCAAGTGTATTTGAGGTACCAATGGGATTAATTAAACTTTTAATGTTGTCATATCCATACATTTTAAGAATATATTTTGTATACTTATGTTGGGATGTATAAATTCCATCTAGTTTTTGAGAAATTTGTAAACCATGTAAAAATGATAACTCACCCATCATACTCATTTCAAACTCATATTTCATTAGATCTGCAAAGGAATCAATTAAATATTACTGAGTTGAACCAAACATAATGTCATCAACATAAATTTGAAAAATCAAAACATTTTTCTTATATTTATTGATAAAAAGTGTTGGATCTGCATTTCCCTTAACATTGTTATTTTGAAGAAAAAATCATGTAAGTCTATCATACCAAGCTCTAGGTGCTTGTATAAGGCCATATAAAGCTTTGGTAAGTCTGAAAACATGATAATGATGTTTTATATCTTCAAAACCAGGAGTTTGTTCAACAAAAACTTCCTCTTGAACATAACTATTAAGGAAAGCACATCTCACATCCATTTGAAAATGTTTGAAATTGAATAATTCTTCCATGATAAGTAGGATACGAATAGATTCCAGTCTAGCTACTAAAGCATAGGTTTCTTCATAGTCCATTCATTCTTGTTGATTATAGCCTTTAGAAACTAATCTATCATTATTTCTTACAATGATTCCATCTGCATCACTCTTTTTTAGGATGACTCATTTTACTCCAATAACAGTAGTTTCCTTAGGTCTTTCAACCAAGGTCAAGGCATTATTCCTTTCAAATTAATTTAGCTCATCTTTCATAGCTTTTATCCAATCATCATCACCTAAAGCTTCATTAGTGCTTTTTGGTTCTAATTGGGAATGGAATTCTAGATGTTCTACTTAATTTCTTAACGAACTTATAGTCCTTACAGGTTGATACACATCACCAATGAATCTTTAACTAGGATTATTCTTTAGAAACAACTAATTTGGGTTTCGTAAAACTTGTTCATCAACACAGGGTAGAGAATCATCTAGGGTAAATGCTTCAGAAGTATCTTCTTGGGAATTTTCTTTATCATAAGGATCTTCTATAAAATGTTGATAATCAGTTCTTGAAATAACATATGAAGATGTATGTTGGGGTGGTTTAAAAACAAATGGATCAATTTCATCAAATTTTACATGTATTGTCTCTTCAACAGTACATGTTTTTTTACTGAAAAATCTATAAGCCTTAGAAGTTGTGGAGTATCCTAAGAAAATTCCTTTATCAGATTTTGGTGCGAATTTTTGTAGATTATCTTTAGTATTCATAATGAACACCTTGAAACCAAAAACATTAAATTAGGAAAGTCTAGGTTTTCTACCATTCCATAACTCATAAGGGATTTTATTAAGAAAATGTCTAATAAAAACTCAATTTATAGTATAACAAACAGTACATACAACTTCAGCCCAAAAAGTTTTGGCTATAGAATACTCACTCAACATTGTTCTAGTTATCTCTTGAAGAATTCTTTTTCTTCTTTTTCAACACCATTTTTTTGAGGTGTTCTTGGTGCTGAGAAGTTGTGAGAAATGACTTTTCTACTATAAAAATATTCAAAATAAGAATTTTGATATTCTCCTCCATGATCATTAAGAATAGTTTTCAATTATAGGTTTTTCTCATTTTTAACTTGGGCTCTAAAACTTTTAAAATAAGAAAAAGATTCAGACTTCTTTGCTAGGAAATAGACCCATGTAAATCTAGTGTAATCATCAACTAAAACAAATACATAATACTTGCCTCCAATCCTTATAGTTTTTGTAGGACCAAAAAGATCCATATGAACTAACAGTAATGCATCAGTAGTTGAGACTTCACCGACTGATTTAAAACATGATTTAGCTTTCTTTCCATATTGACAAGGATCACAAACTTTTAAAGAATAAAATCTAAGCGTCGGTAGATCCTTAACTAATCCATTATTACAAATTTTTCATAAGTTCCTAAGGTTACAGTTTCCTAACCTTGTATTCCATAACAAAGAATGATCTTCCATTGCATTGAGGCAAGGTAGATCTTGGCTCCTAAGGTCTTTTAAGTTTAGTGTGTATACATTCTCTTGCCTATGGGAAAAAATAATAAACTCTTCCTTGGAATTGTGTACTAAGAACTTGTCATTACTAAAATTCACAAGGTATCCTTCATCGCATAATTGAATTATACAAATGAGTTTGTGCTTAAGACCTTTAACAAATAAAACATTTGAAATCACTGTTTTTTCAAGAAGAACGATGTTACCTATACCAATAATTTCTCCCTGAGCATTATCTCCAAACGTTACTTTCCCTCCTTTCATCTTGATAATCTTTTAAAAATATTTTTTCTTACGAGTCATATGTCGGGAACATACACTATCCGTGTACCATGTATTACTATGGGTTCCTTCTCTATTTTCCTGAAAATAAGAAAAAGTTAGGTTTTCAGAATCCAGAATTGCTTGGATCTGAAAATCTCAAAAAGGAAACTCTTAGGCACACACATCTTTTCAGAAAAAATAGGCTTTATGAAATCCTAATGACTGAGTTTTGTTTAGGGAAATTTTTTTTCCCAGTGTCCACCACACTGACACATAGTGCAGAATGGAGCACTTTGAGGAACAAAATAATTGGTACTAAAAATCAGTTTAGAACCAGTATAACCAAAACTAGAACTATTCCTTAGAGGTCGGATTTGAGAATAGATTTTATCAAATTTTTCTTTACCTAACGTAAATTTTGACAAAAACATCCTCAAGGAAAATATTTCAGATTTCAGTTTGATAATTATTTTCTTTTCTTCAAAAATATTTTATTTTGAACAACAGTTAGGCTCGAAAGTATTTTTCTTAGAAATTATGCTTTCTAGATCTTTAGAAAGTTTATTCTTATTTGAATTTACTTCCTCAATGTTTTTTGAAATACATTCAAAATCAAAACTTTTCATTTCAAGACATATAGAATGATTTGATATTTCCTTAGGAAGAATTGTATTCCTAGAATTTTCCTTATCAGGATTTTTCATGAGTTTTGAATTATCAATCCCAAGAAGTTTGGAAAACCTAGAAACTTCATCATAGGTAGGTAAAGTATTATCTTCATCAGAAAGAGATTCTTTATTACAAGAGTTATAATATTTATCATTATTATAATTTTCATTTAACGAAATCTTGGTCAATGATTCAGCATTGTGTACCTTAGCCATTAAGCAATGATTTTCCATAGGTAGTCTGGCTATTATACCAAGATTCTTCTTTCCAATAGATTCATAATCCGAAGATTCATCTGAAGAATCTGCAGCACTGCCACTCCAGGTGTCATTATCTTTCAATACATTCTTATCTTTAGCCTTGTAGTTTTCTTTCTATTTCTCTCAGAATTATTTTCCTTTCATTCTTTTCTCTTGAGCATAAGACAATCAGGTCTTATATGTCCAGCTCTCTTGCATTCATAACATGTAACGTCTGAATCTTTCTTATCTTTACTTTATTTCTTATTATATATGGATTGAAAATTCCTTTGCAAGCTATCTTGATCATCCTTCTAGCAATATTGGATAATTAATTTTCTGGGTATTCACTTCCACTAGATTTGGATTGGATAACAGGCTTCTTAGACTTGGATCTATTAACTCTCTCAGGAGTTTTGGCTTTAATATGATTACAAGTTGTAGTAAAAGAAACACTTCCACTCCCATTCTTCTTCTTAATATTATCACCATCTCTCTTCATTCTAGTCACATGTTGAAGAAGAGTTCTAAATAGCTCATCTAAGGAAATCTGAGTAACCTATCTGTTATCATCTATAGCTGTCCTCTTGGAATCCCACTCATTCGGCATGATGTCTATGATCTTATCAGCAAGAGCTTCATCATCTAATCCTATCTCACCCATGTATTATATACTATTAACAATAGTCATTAATCTTTTTTCACCATACAAATGGGTTATCCATAAGGAAAGAAGAAACCCTGATATTCAGCTCTAAGCATGGCTGTTCTTGTTTCAATTACTTTGGAAGATCCAATGTGAGTAACATCATGTTTCTTCCAAAGACAGTTTGCTACTTCACTAGATGAAATTTAACTATATATATTTCTAGTCATGGAGAAAATACAAGTATTGTGTACCTTATAATTCATTTGATATTCATGCTTTTCTTGATCGGTGAAGGTACTAACTTCCTTGTCAGGGATTTGGTATCCTCCAGTAAGCATACCAAAATTATCAACACCAGTATTGATAATAAAAGTATTCATACGATCTCTCTAATATTCATAGTAATTTCCATCAAAGATAGGTGGTCTAATTGGATTAATATTGTCTCTGGAAACAACATTTATTCCTTCCATCTTTAGAGAAAAATAATTTCTTTCTACACAAACTTGTTAGTAATGAAATCTTGTTGTGACACCCCAGGTACATAAAGGATATGAAATTTTCATATTTTTCCATATTTGTGAATAAAATTTTAATATTAATTTAAGGGGAATGCTATGCTTGATGGTGTACACAATGCCCAACAACAAGTTTCTTGGAAATCTTACGTTGCACTCTAATAATAAAATAATATTATTTTATATGGTAGTTAACGCCTAGCCGTTGTAATGGAGGGAATGAACAGAACTAGCTAAAAAGTGATTATATATGTTTTTCAAATATTTTCACTTTTATACATTTAATTTTAGAGTCTTAAAATGCGAATGAATCCAATTTTAAGCATAAATATTCTAATATTCTTTAAAAGGTCGATTAACCACCTTTTGTTGGCGAACCCTTTTAAAATCCACTTGTTGAAAATTTTATATGTTATATTGGACCAAATAAAATCCTTCTTTGGAATCAGGGTATCAAAATTTACATTGTATATGTTTTTGTTATTTTTTTGATAAAGTTCATTTTAATGTATTAGTGAAAAATGTTGTATTTTAAATCAAAACCTCAGTTTAATCAAATTTATTTATATGATTAGATCATATTTTTAATTGGGTTTAAAGTAAAATTATAATATATTTTTACCATTTAAACCAATGGTGGTCATTGGAATTAATTTTACATTGAAGTTGGACTTAAACTAGTGTCAATATTTTAATAGATATTGTTTCTCAAAAACATGCTATTTATTTTGACAGCGAGAATTTATTATTAAATTAATTAATTCAACTTATATTTTTGGAATTTTGTAAAATAGAAATCATTTTTCATTTCGGAATATAAAATATAGCTTAGGGTGATTTTTTGTTTTTTTCTGAAAAACTTCAATTTTTGATGAATAGTGAAACCACTATGTGGTAGTTAAAAAACTAATTTTTCGTTTAAATGAAACATTACCTCTTCTATGATTTTAATTTCAAAAATCCGACATACATTGTTTTCATTAGGATCTAAAATGTGGTTCAATGGGATTAAAATAATTTTTTGGTGAATAGTACCTTTTAAGTTTTATTAATCACGATTAAAGTTAATTAGTGTAATTTAAGGTAAAAATAATGTTATAATAATATGAATTGACCTTGACACATTTCCTACCCTTATTTTATGATACATGGACGACCAACCCAATCCATGGGTCAACTTAGGGACCCCATGGAGCCACTTGGGTAATAAAATGACATTAATAACTTTTTATTTAAAGTTAAAATAAAAGTGTCACAAACATGTATTATTTTACTAAAACATTTTTTACATGGGGTTATAAAAGTCAAAGTTTTGACTATAAATATTAATTGGACTGATAAAAATATTTCATAAATCAAAGTATTTTTTTATAATTTTTAGACATTAAATAAATTAATTTATTTATGACACCATGATGATGCAACAATTACCTCATTAATGAACGATTTAAATAAAATGAAAATATAAGGTAAAATATAATACATACACTTGTCAAAAACCTATTTTATGGGTGGATTTAGAACCCTTATCACCTTATCCTCTAAATATATAATTTTGGGACCTTTTATATCTGAAAATAATTTTATAATAAATTAACTTTTCAAGACTTTCCAAGAGTGCCCCTCCTCCCTCTTATAAAAGTCCCCCACCTCTACCACCTTACCCACACCTCTCAAGACATTGGATCAGCCAACCTCTACTCCTTTTATCTCTAAAAATCCTTCTCTTAATCCTATAAGCCTTCCTTTAGGCATAAATCTCTTCAAAAAACCCCTTTTTGGTTCAAACCAAGAGGAGTTACCCGATTTAAAGATAATGTCTTCTCTTCTGTTCATTTGTTTTATTTTTCTTCTCCATCCCACTAAACTATTTTTATTCCTTTATTTTTTAACAAAACAATTATCTTAAATATACTAGTATGTTGTTATGAGAATGATTCGATCTAAACTTACACACAACTCGGTCTAATGGTTAAAGAACATACTATTTCTGTGGATGGCGAATTACTGCCTCACGGGACGATGATTGTTCAATCTTCTCTTAACACATTTCATGGTATCCATTATTATGTCACTGTATTTTATATATGATATATATGTTATTTCTGTTTTCAATGTTCTTCTGAATTTTATATATAAAACACACCCTTATGCTTTGCATGTTGTGCAAATGCGATATTTTCATACAAGGAAGTGTGGACTACCGCCCCCTCAAGTGATGTGACTCGTTCATGAAATACATGGAATCTATTAAGAATTAAACTAATGAACATATTTGACCTATATAAAATATATATTATACTGGAATTATAATATATATCTCTCATTTATTTTTAATTCCATTAATGTGACAAAGAAATAAAATTAGCGATCATGCGTACGTACGACCTACAGTCTCCATGAACGGTGCATTTCATTTCTTTTTATCTCAAAATGTTATGGAATAGTATAAAATGAATATTTAATTTATATATATGATATTTAAATCATTAATACTATTCTGGAGATTATTTACTTATAAATACATGTACAATCATTTTCAAACAAGTTCATTTTTGACTCATGTACCAAACATCGACAAAAAAAGTTTGATATGAAATCACATTATTAACCAATTATTATAAAATTATAATATGCGATATGAATGGAATAATAATCTTTAAAGGATGTACTTAAGAAATTATTTATTTACCAATTTTTATTAGTCAAGAATATAATGAAACAAACAAGACAAGTCGGACTTGAGGTAAGGGATCCTACCTCTCTCTTTCTTTTTATGTACTCTCTTTTATTTCATTTCATTTAAGATCATCTTTCTTATGTTGGGGGATGTTATTTTATATTCCTATAATTGTAAATTTTATGTTAATATGATTAGAGGTCCTATTTGATCTCGTCAATCCATTTTTGGAAGTTTTAAGTGGCGCCGTTAGGCTACCGAGTTTCCGTAAGGTATTTTTCATCTCACTTTTATTCCTGTGAGACTCATGCTACATTTGCCTCTATTTCCTTTTGTGTGGTGTATATACTTCACATGAGTGTATTACTTATGTAATAGACTTAAATTTATGGGTATTTACATCTTCATTTTACGATCCTTCTTTCATGTGTCTTTTGTTTTGTAAGTTACCAAATCGGTAAGGGAACCTTTCACCCTCCTCTTTTTAAAAGACTCCTTTTTGTTATATCTTTTAATTTACATATTATTATGTTGGGATATGTTCTTATATATCTTTATTGAGGTAATTTTTTTGTACAAGTGATGAGGTACCATTTTCTCTCTCATCAACTTTTTTTTCTGAATTTTAATGAGACGATGTTAGGCTGTTGAATTTTTTAAGGGAACTTCTTAACCCAATTCCAATTCATTGGGTTAAAACTATAACACTTGATCGTGTCATGATATGAATATGTGTGAATGAAATATTATTTTTTTACACTTAATATCAACTTATATTGGGTGTATTTATTTTTTTCACACATAATTACATAATTGATTTATCCTTAATCTAAGGATACCATCTTTGAATGGGACTTCGTCTCAATCTCCTTTAATTGAGGTATGTTTTGTTTTATACACAAATTTCATTTATATGGTGTGTAAAACCCTTTGAATTTTACTTTTATTCAAAATTAATCTTTTCTATACAAAGTGTTTTACTAAATGACAAAAATTATGTTTCTTTTTAACATACGCGGTGACAACAACCTTTCCACCGCCGCGAGTATTCTTTGATCTTTGGCTTCCTCAACAAGCTGTAATATTTTTAAAAGTAAATAAATACCATATACACTTTTATGTATTTTGGTATTGAAAATGGTTTTGATAATGGATTTTTATGTCAATATATTTAAGTGATATATTGTGATGGAAATGTGGAAATCATTTCTTTCCTTTATAATTGTTTTATGTGTTATTATTTTATAATGGTACATGGACATTTGATGGGTGGTTACGTGATAAACCATATGATGTGTGGTGCCGTGAATACCAGGATGGGTGGTTACGTTATAACCTCTAATGCATTGGGTATGGAAGTCGTCCGTATGGCTATTCCATTAATTGATATGTGTGGAAGTCGACCGTATGGTTAGTCCATTTAAGTTTGTTTATGTCCCAGGTTACCTTTATATGGTATGTGTTCTTTATATGGGTTTTATGGTAATATTTTGGTTAAATAAAGGTAAGTAATGATATTTTATTTAGAGAAGAGTTTTTACTACTTCATAAGTGTTAAAAGTATTACTTTGATAAAGTATTCATGGTTTACTTGTTGTTTTGAAAAACTAACAGTTTTCCTTCTTTGTGTATCCCTTACAGATCATTTTATGCTCATACAGAGATTTTTTTGAAATGTTTTTCATAGGAAATAATGTGGAATAGGGCCAAGGATGTGATCAAAGAAAAGTCATGTTGTCTTAAACATGGAAATAGACATGAATCTTTTTATTTTAAGAGTTCATGTTTTGTAAAAAAAAGGAAACTTTGTAGAAGTGTATTCTATGTATTCTTTTGAGATGTAATAGTTGTGTCCTAATTCTCTAAAACACTAAACCTAAAAAGATCCTCAATGTGAATTATTCATTTAATTCAATATTATGTGAGGTATAAGTCCGGGTCTTTATAGTTGGTATCAGAGGTCGGTTTAGATAACTTTAGTGGTTAGGGTATTCTTTAAGCATTAGTGACATTACCATAATGGTTAGGATTTCAGAAAGAGTCATAGTTTTAGATAAAGTGAATGAGTTTAAGATAACATGAATAATTATATCATATTATTATGTGATGATTCTAATGATATACTCACACTGACATTTTTGGTTTTATTGAATGGAAGGATCTAGCAGGCACTAATGTGACAATGGGTATAAATGAAACTGTGGAGGTTCTCTGATTAATAGACTGGATGAAATGGGGGATTCAATGAGTAAACTCATGGTTATTCTAAACCAACTATCAAGGAGTTAGGATTAACCACTTGAACCTTGGTTATTTCTCTAATACATCATGTACAAGATAACCAACTCGATGTGAAAGTTCAGGTAATAATTATAAATGTAACCATTAGGGTTTATATGATCCTTACTTTTGAGGTAATTATGGGTTACTACATGATATGATGGAATATGAAAGGCATGAGATAAACATGAGGTTAAATTATGTGATGGTTATTTTTGAAGATTCTATATCTTTTTGGGGAATTTTTTAAGAATTATATTATTTTAGAAAAATGACAACATGCTGACCGTGTGACAACCTGTCGTGTCGGAAATATCTGCGAGAATCGAACCCACAACCAATGTGCGACTGGTATTTATCGCCTAACACTAGACTACGTGAAGTCCCTGGTTAGTATGACAAATTAATTTTAGTTATATAATTTTATGAATCAATAGTAAGTTGATTTTGGGTTATCTATGGAACTGGTTATCCTATCATGGAGGAAATGTGATTAGGCTAATTAATTTTCAATACGAGACTTTAAACGAAGCTGATGTTATTTGGAGATAAATGTTAAGATTTATCTTGGAAGACTATGTGATTAAATCCTTCAGAGATTTGGGTTTCAAAATTAGTTTGGTTTAATTTGATGAATTTTATGGATAAATTGTTTATCGAATGGTCTTTTATGAACTTTGGGTTTTACTGGAAAAATTTTGGATATTAAGAATAGATTTTTCTTTTTTTAAAGGATTATCCTTTTGTAGATTATCTAATCCCGTACTAACTATTTTCGTTTTGCTTAAGGTCTATATACATGGGAAATATATAGTTCTCTTTTGTGAACTATGTGATTCTTAAGAAGTTGATTATAGTACTCTTAATGTGATCAAGTCTTCTTAAATACTCATCTTTTGGAGAAAATATGAGTTTGTGTAAGAAATCTAGTAAAATATGAAAGTCAACATGACAAGTAAGTATGTTTCCATAGGTTTTAGTTAATCTCAAAAATAAATTCCTCAATGAAAAGTAACTTCAAAAAAAAAATTTCTGTTAATTTTTTCTACTGGGGAATCAAATACCGTTTAACCCATCAAAAGTTTGTGATTTTATGGTGGTTAACTTTCTCCTAAACATGTTTTTGTATAACTCTCCATCAGAACATGACCCTTTTTTTCTCTTCCATGTCCCTACTTTCCTACATGGAATCCTAGTATGGGTTAACTCGGGTGACCTTTGTACTTATCTCTCTTTAATTTAAAGTAATATTTTTACATACTCTTGTTCCAATGTGAGACTTTCAATGATGTTTCCGAGCCCAATTTTATAATTGTGAGGACGCAATTCCCAAAAGGGTGGAAGGATGTAACACCCCATGTAAATAAAGGATATGAAATTTTCATATTTTTCCATATTTTTGAATAAAATGTTAATATTAATTTAAGGGGAACACTATGCTTGTTGGCGTACACAATGCGCAACAACGAGTTTCTTGGAAATCTTACGTTGCACTCTAATAATACAATAATATTATTTTAAATGGTAGTTGACTCCTAGACATTTTAATGGAGGGAATGAACAGAACTAACTAAAAAGTTATTATATATAATTGTCAAATATTTTCACTTCTATCCAACAAATGTTAGAGGCTTAAAATGCGAATGAATCCAATTTTACGCTTAAATATTCTAATATTCTTTAAAAGCTCGATTAACCGCCTTTTGATGGAGAACCCATTTTAAATCCACTTATTGAAAATTTTATTTTTTATATTGGACCAAATAAAATCCTTCTTTAAAATAGGGATATCAAAATTTACGTTGTTTATGTTTTTGTTATTTTTTTTGATAAAATTCATTTTTAATGAATAAGTGAAAAATGTTGTATTTTAATTCAAAACCTCATTTTAATCTAATTTATTTATATGATTAGATCACCTTTTTAATTGGTTTTAAAGTGAAATTAGAATATATTTTTACCATTTATTCCAATGGTGGTCATTGGAATTATTTTCACTTTGAAATTGGACTTAAACTAATGTCAATATTATAATAGATATTATTTCTTAAAAAGACGCTATTTATTTTGACAGCAAGAATTAATTATTAAATTAATTAAGTGAACTTATATGTTTTGAATTTTTTAAAATATAAATCATTTTTTATTTCAGAATATCATATATATCTTCGGGTGAATTTTCGGTATTTTTCTGAAAAACATCAATTTTTGATGAATAGTGAAACCACTAAGTGGTAGTTAAAAACTGATTTTTTGTTTAAATGAAACTTTACCACTTCTGTTATTTTAATTTCAAAAATATGAAATACATGGTTGTCACTAATATGTAAAATTTTGTTCAATGGGATTAAAATTATTTTTTGGTGAATAGTAACTTTTAAGTTTTATTAATCACGATTAAAGGTAATTAGTGTAATTTAAGGTAAAAATAATGTTATAATAATATGAAATGACCTTTACACATGTCCTGCACTTATTGGATGAGTCATGGCCGACCATGAAAATCTATGGGTCAACTTGGGGACCCCATGGAGCCACATGGGTAAGAAAATGACATTAATAACTTTTTATTTGAAGTTAATATAAAATTGTCACAAACATGTATTGTTTTACTAAAACAATATTTATATGGGGTTATACAAGTCATATTTTTTACTATAAATATTCATTGGAAATATAAAAATATTTCCTACATCATAGTAGTTTTTTTATAATTTTTAGAAATCACATAAATTTATTTATTTATGACACCATGATGATGCAACGATTACCTCATTAATGAACGATTTAAATAAAATGACAAGATAATGTAAAATCTAAGATATACACTTGTCAAAAACCTATTAGATGGGTGTATTTAGAACCCTTATCACCTTATCCTTGAAATATATAACTGTGGGACCTTTGATATCCGAAAATCATTTTATAATAAAGTAACTTTTCAAGACTTTCCAAGAGTGCCCCTCCCCCCTCTTATAAAAGACCACCATCTCTACCACCTTACCCACTCCTCTAAATCCATTGGTTCGGCCAATATCTGCGAATTTTATCTCTCCACATCCCTATCTTCATCCTATAATCCTTCCCTTAGGCAGGAAGCTCTTCAAGAATCGCTTTTGGTTCAAAACAAGGGGAGTTACCCGATTGAAAGGTAATGTCTTTTCTTATGTTCATTTGTTTGTTTTTTTGCTTCTCCAACCCCCTAAACTATTTTTATTCATTTATTTTCTAACAAAAACAGTATATTCAATATACTAGTATGTTGTTATGATTACTATTTGAGATAAACTTACACACACATCCGTCTAATGGTTGAAGAACATACTATTTCTGTGGATGGCGAATTACTGCCTCACGAAACGATGATTGTTCAATCTTCACTTAACAACTTTAATGGTGGCCATTATGATGTAAATATATTTTATATATGATATATATGGTATTTAAGTTTTCTATATGCTTCTGTATTTTATATTTAAAACATACCTTTATGGTTTTCATGTTGTGCAAATGCGATAATTTCATACGAGGAAGTGTGGACTACTGCCCCTCAAGTGATGTGACTCATTTATGAAATACATGGAATGTATAAAGAATGAAATTAATGAACATATGTGACCTATATAAAATATATATTAAACTGGAAGTATAATATATATATCTCTCATTTATTTTTAATTCCATTAATATGACAAACAAATGAAAGTAGCGTTCATGCATACATACGGCCTACCATCTCCATGAACGGTGCATTTCATTTATTTTTATCTCCAAATGTTATGGAATAGTATAAAATGAATATTTACTAGATATATATTATATTTAAATCATTAATACTATTCTGGAGATTAATTACTTATAACTACATGGACAATCATTTTCAAACAAGTTCATTTATGACTCATGTACCAAACATCGACAAAAGCGTCTGATATGAACTCACATTATTAACCAATTATTATAAAATTATAATATGTGATATGAACTGAATAAAAATATTTAAAGGATTTCCTTATGAAATTATAAATTGACCAATGTTTATTATTCAGGAATATAATTAAAAGAACAAGACAAGTCGGACTTGAGGTAAGGGATCCTACCTCTCTCTTTTTTTAAGTACTCTCTTTTATGTCATTTATTTTAATCTCATCTTTCATATGTTGGGGGATGTTATTTTATATTACTCTTACTTTAAATTTTATGTTAATATGATTAGAGGCCCTATTTGACCTCTCCAGTCCATTTTTGGATGTTTTAAGTGGAGCCATTAGGCTGCCGAGTTTTCGTAAGGGATTTTTCATCTCACTTTTATTCCCATGAGATTCATGCTACATTTGCCACTATTTCCTTTTTTTTGGTGTATATACTGCCCATTAGAGTATTAATTATGTAATGTACTTAAATTTATGGTTATTTATATCTTCATTTTATGATCCTTCTTTCATGTGTCTTATGTTTTGTAAGTTACCAAATCGGTAAGGGAACCTTTCACCCTCCTCTTTTTAAAAGTCTCTTTTTTGTTATATCTTTTAATTTAAATCTTATTATGTTCTGATATGTTCTTATATATCCTTATTGATGTAAATTTTTTTTACAAGTGTTGAGATACCATGTTCTCTCTCATCAAAACTTTTTCTGAATTTTAATGTGACGTCGTTAGGCTGTCGAATTTTTGTAAGGGAACTTCTTAACCCAATTCCAATTCATTGGGTTAAAACTCTAACACTTGATCGTGTCATGATATGAATATGTGTGAACGAAAAATGATTGTTTGACACTTTATATACACTTATATTGGGTGTATTTATATTTTTCACACATTATTACATAATTGATTTATCCTTAATCTAAGGATACCGTCTTTGAATGGGATTTCGTCTCAATCTCCTTTCATTGAGGTATGTTTTTTTACACACAACATTATTTTATACGATGTATAAACCCCTTTGACTTTTAATTTAATTCAAAAGTAATCTTTTCTATACAAATTGTTTTTCTAAATGACAAAAAGTATGTTTCTTTTTAACATACGCGGTGACAATTTCGTTTCCACTGCCGCGAGTATTATTTGATCTTTGGCTTCCTCAACAAGCCGTAATGTTTTTAAAAGTAAATAAATACCATATAATATTTTATGTATTTTTTTATTGAAATTGGTTTTTGATAAAAGATTTGTTATGTCAATATATTTATGTGATATATTGTTATTGAAATGTGGAAATGTTTTCTTTCCTTTATAATTTTTTTATTTGTTATGATTTTATAATGGTACTTGGAAATTTGATAGGTGGTTACGTGATAAACCATATGACGGGTGGTGCTGTGAATACTAGGATGGGTGGTTGCGTTATAACCTCCAATGAATTGGGTATGGAATTCGGTCGTATGGATATTCCATTAAGTGATATGTGTGGAAGTCGACCGTATGGTTATTCCATTTTTGTATGTTTATGTCCCAAGTTACCTTTATATGTTATGTGTTCTTTATAAGGGTTTTTTGGTAATCTTTTGGTTACAAAAAGGTAAGTAATGATCTTTTATTCAGTGAAGAGTTTTTACTACTTCATAAAGGTGAAAATTATTACTTTGATAAAGTATTCATGTTTTACTTGTTGTTTTGAAAAAGTAACAGTTTTCCTTCTTTGTGTATCCCTTACTGAGCTTTTTATGCTCATCCCCAGTTTTTTTTGAAATGTTTTTCACCGGACATAATGTGGAATAGGGTCAAGGATGGGATTAAGGAAAAGTCATGTTGTCTTAAACATGGAACTATAAATGACTCTCTTTTTTAAGAGTTCATGTTTTTTTTTAAAAAGGAAACATTGTAGAAGTGTCTTCTGTGTAATCTTTTGAGATGTAATAGTTATGTCCTAATTATCTAAAACTATAAAACTAAAAAGATACGCAATGTGAATTATTAATTTTATTCAATATTATGTGAGGATCAAGGTTGGGTCCTTATAGTTGGTATCAGAGGTTGGTTTAGAGAACTTTAGAGGTTAGGGTATTCTTTAAGCATAAGTGACATTACCATAATGGTTAGTATTTCAAGAAGATTCATAATTTTAGATAAAGTCAATGAGTTTAATATAACATGAATTATTATATGATAGTATTATATGATTATTCTAATGATATACCCACACTGACATTTTTAGTTTTAGTAAATGGAAGGATCTAGCATGCACCAATGTGACAATGGGTATGAAGGAAACTATGGTGGTTCTCTGATTAAGAGACATGATGAAATGGGGGATTAAATGAGTAAACTCATGGTTATTATAAACCAACTATCAAGGAGTCATGATTAACCACTTGAACCTTGGTGAGTTCTCTAATTCATCATGTACGAGAGAACCAACTCGATGTAGAAGTTCAGGTAATAATTATAAAGGTAACCATTAGGGTTTATATGATCCTTTATTTTGAGGTAATTATGGGTTACTACATGATATGATGGAATATGAAAGGCGTCAGATAAACTTAAGGTTAAATTATGTTATGGTTATTTTTGAAGATTTTATATCTTTTTTGGGAATGTTTTATGAATTATATAGTTTTAGAAAAAGGACAACATGCCGACCATGTGACAATAAGTCACGTCGGACAAAGCTGCGGGAATCGAACTCACAACCAAAGTGCGACTAGTATTTATCACCCACCACTGGACTACGTGAAGTCCCTAGTTAGTATGAAAAATTCATTTTAGTTATATAAATTTATGAATAAAGAGTAAGTTGATTTTGGGTTATCTATGGAAATGATTAACCTATCATGGAGGATATGTGATTAGGATAATTACTTTTCAATACGAGAATTTGAGAGAAGTTGATGCTATTTGGAGATAAATGTTATGATTTATCATGGTAGACTATGTGATTAAATCCTTCATAGATTTGGGTTTCAATCATAGTTTGGTTTAATTTGATGAATTTTATGGAAAATTTTTTTATCGAATGGTCTTCGTTGAACTTTGGGGTCTGTTGGAAAAAATTTCGAGATTAAGAATAGATTTTCTATTTATAATGGATCATCCTTTTGTGGATTATCTAATCTCATACTAACAATTTTGTTTTGGTTAAGGTCTAAAGACATGGGAAATATATAGTTCTCTTTTGTGATTTGAGAGATTCTCAAGAAGTTGATTATAATACTCTTAATGTGAGAAAGTTTTCTTAAATACTCGTCTTTTGGAGAAAATATGTGTTTGTGTAAGAAATCTAGTAAAAGTTGAAAGTCAGCATGACAAGTAAGTATGTTTCCTTATGTTTTAGTTGAGCTCATAAATAAATTCCTCAATGAAAAGTAACTTAAAACAAAAATTTTGTTTGTATATTTTTCCTACTAGGGAATCAAATACCATTTAACCCATCACAAGTTCGTGATTTTCTGGTCGATAACGTTCTCCTAAACATGTTTTATATCAATCTCTATTAGAAAATGACCCTTTTTTTCTCTTCCATGTCCATGTTTTCTTACATGGAATCCTAGTATGGGTTAACTCGGGTGACATTTGTACTTCTCTCTCTTTATTTTAAAGTAATAGTTTTACTGACTCTTGTTCCGGTGTGGGACTTTCAAAGAAGTTTCTGAGCCCAATTTTAAAATTGCGAGGACGCAATTCCCAAAAGGGGGGAAGGATGTAACACCCCAGGTAAATAAAGGATATGAAATTTTCGTATTTTACTATATTTGTGAATAAAATATTATTATTAATTTAAGGGGAACACTATGCTCGATGGCATACACAATGCACAACAACGAGTTTCTTGGAAATCTACGTTGCACTCTAATAATAAAATAATAATATTTTAAATGGTAGTTAACGCCTAGACAGTATAATGGAGATAATGAACAGAACTAACTACAAAATGATTATATATGTTTGTCAAATATTTTCACTTTTATCCAATAACTTTTAGAGGCTTAAAATGCGAATGAATTAAATTTTAAGCGTAAATATTCTAATATTCTTTAAAAGGTCAATTAACTGCCTTTTGATGGAGAACACTTTTTAAATACACATGGTGAAAATTTTATATGTTATATTGGACCAAATAAAATCCTTCTTTAGAATCAGGATATCAAAATTTACGTTCTATATATTTTTTTATTTTTTTTGATAAAATTCATTTTTAATGAATAAGTGAAAATGTTGTATTTTAATTCAAAACCCCTTTTTAATCTAATTTATTTGGATGATTAGATCATCTTTTTAAATGGTTTTAAAGTGAAATTAGAATATATTTTTACCATTTAATCCAATGGTGGTCATTGGAATTAATTTCACTTTGAAATTGGACTTAAACTAGTGTCAATCATTTAATAGATATTAATTTTTAAATACTCCCTATTTATTTTGACAGTGAGAATTAATTATTAAATTAATTAATGAAACTTATTTGTTTTGAATTTTTTAAAATAGAAATCATTTTTTATTTCGAAATATTAAATATATCTAAGGGTGAATTTTTGGTATTTTTCTGAAGAAATTTAATTTTTGATTAATAGTGAAACCACTATGTGGTAGTTAAAAAACTGATTTTTCGTTTAAATGATAATTTACCACTTCTGTGATTTGAATTTAAAAAATCCAACATACATGGTTGTCATTAGGATGTAAAATGTGGTTCAATGGGTTAAAATAATTTTTTGTGAATAGTATCTTTTATGTTTTATTAATCACGATTGAAGGTAATTAGTGTAATTTAAGGTAAAAATAATGTTATAATAATAGAAAATGACCTTGACACACGTCCTACCCTTATTGGATGAGTCATGGCCGACCATGAAAATCCATGGGTCATCTTGGGGACCCCATGGAGCCACTTGGTTAAAAAATGACATTAATAACTTTTTATTTAATGTTAAAATAAAACTGTCACAAACATGTATTGTTTTACTAAAATAATTTTTATATGGGGTTATACAAGTCATATTTTTTACTATAAATATTCATTGAAAATATAAAAATATTTCCTACATCATACTAGTTTTTTATGATTTTTAGACATTAAATAAATTATTTATTTCGGACACCATGATGATGCAACGATTACCTCAATAATGAATGATTTAAATAAAATGAAAAGATAATGAAAAATCTAAAATATACACTTGTGAAAAACCTATTTAATGGTTGGATTTCGAACCCTTATCACCTAATCCTCTATATATATAATTTTGGGACCTTTGATATCCGAAAACCATTTTATAATAATGTTACTTTTCAAGACTTTCTAAGAGTGACCCTCCTCCCTCTTATAAAAGGTCCCCACCTCTACCACCTTACCCACACCTCTCAAGACATTGGCTCGAACACGATCTGATCATTTTCTCTCTCCACATCCCTCTATTCATCATAGAAGCCTTACCTTAGGAAGAATGATTTTCAAGAAACCCTTTTGGTTCAAACCAAGGGGAGTTACCCAATTTAAAGGTAATGTCTTCTCTTATATTCATTTTTTTATTTTTCTTCTCCAACCCCCTAAACTATTTTTATTCCTTGATTTTGTAAAAACCCAATATATTCAATATACTAGGATGTTTTTATGAGAAATATTCGAGCTACACTTACACACACCTCCATCTAATGGTTAAAGAACATACTGTTTCTAGGGGTGGCGAATTACTGCCTCACGAAATGATGATTGTTCAATATTCTCTTAACACCTTTCATGGTGGACATTATGATGTAACTATATTTTATATATGATATATATGGTATTTATGTTTTCTATATGATTTTTTATTTTATATTTAAAACATAACATTATGCTTTTCATGTTGTGCAATTGCGTTAATTTCATACGAGGAAGTGTGGACTACCGCCCCCTCAAGTGATGTGACTCGTTAATGCAATACATGGAATTCATAAAGAATGAAATTAATGAAAATATGTGACGTATATGACATATATATTATACTAGAATTAAAATATATATATGTCTCATTTATTTTTAATTCCATTAATATGACAAAGAAATGAAAGTAGCGTTCATGCGTACGTACGACCTACCGTCTCCATGAAGAGTGCATTTAATTTATTTTTATCTCCAAATGTAATGGAATAGTATAAAATGCATATGTACTGGATATATATGATACGAAAATCATTAATACTATTCTGGAGATGATTTACTTATAACTACATGGACAATCATTTTCAAACAGGTTCATTTTTGACTCATGTACCAAACATCGAAAAAAACGTCTGATATGAACTCACATTATTAACCAATTATTATAAAAATATAATATGTGATATGAACTGAATAATAATCTTTAAAGGAGGTACTTAAGAAATTATAAATTGACCAAATTTTTTTATTCAGGAATATAATGAAATGACCAAGACAAGTCGGACTTGAGGTAAGGGATCCTACCTCTCTCTTTCTTTTTAAGTTCTCTCTTTTATGTCATTTATTTTAAGCTAATCTTTCTTATGTTGGGGGATGTTCTTTTTTATTCCTCTTACTGTAAATATTATTTTAATATTACTATAGGACCTATTTGATCTCGTCAATCCATTTTTGGAAGTTTTAAGTGGCATCGTTAGGCTGTCGAGTTTTCGTAAAGGATTTCTCATCTCATTTTTATTCCCGTCAGGTTCATGCTACATTTTCCACTATTTCCTTTTGTGTGGTGTATATAGTGCACATGAGTGTATTAATTATTTAATATAATTCAATTTATGGGTATTTACATCTTAATTTTATGATCCTTCTTTCATGTGGCTTATGTTTTGTAAGTTACCAAATCGGTAAGGGAACCTTTCACCCTCCTATTTTTAAAAGAATCCTTTTAGTTATATCATTTAATTTACATCTTATTATGATAGGTTCTGTTCTTATATATCCTTATTGATGTAAATTCTTTGTACAAGTGATGAGATACCATGTTCTCTCTCATTAAATCTTTTTCTGAATTTAAATGTGACGCTGTTAGGCTGTCGATTTTTTGTAAGGGAACTTCTTAACTCAATTCCAATTCATTGGGTGAAAACTCTAACACTTGATCGTGTCATGATATGAATATGTGTGAATGAAATCTGATTGTATTACACTTAATATCCACTTATATTGGGTGTATTTATATTTGTCACACATAATTACATAATTGATTTATCCTTAATCTAAGGATATCGTCTTTGAATGGGACTTCGTCTCAATCTCCTTTCATTGAGGTATGTTTTGTTTTGTACACAACATTCTTTTATATAGTGTATAAAACCCTTTGACTTTTACTTTTATTAAAAAGGAATATTTTCTATACGAAGTGTTTTACTAAATGAAAAAAACTATGTTTCTTTTTAACATACGCGGTGACAACGACCTTTCCACCGCTGCGACTATTATTTGATCTTTGGCTTCCTCGACAAGCCGCAATGTTTTTAAAAGTAAATAAATACTAGATAAACTTTTATGTATTTTGTTAAAGAAAATGGTTTTGATAATGGATTTGTTATGTCATTATATTTATGTGATATATTGTGATTGAAATGAGGAAAAGTTTCTTTCCTTTATAATTGTTTAACGTGTTATGATTTTATAGTGGTACTTGGACATTTGACAGGTGGTTATGTGATAAACCATATGATGGGTGGTGTCTTGAATACCAGGACGGGTGGTTATTTTATAACCTTCAATGCATTGGGTATGGAAGTTGGCCGTATGGCTATTCCATTAAGTGATATGTGTGGAAGTCGACCATATGGTTATTCCATTTATGTATGTTTATGTCCCAAGTTACCTTTATATGTTATGTGTTCTTTATATGGGTTTTATGGTAATCTTTTGGTTACAAAAAGGTATGTAATGATATAATATTCAGTGAAGAGTTTTTACTACTTCATAAAGGTGAAAGTTATTACTTTGATAAAGCATTCATGGTTTACTTGTTGTTTTTAAAAACTAACAGTTTTCCTTCTTTATGTATCCCTTACTGAGCTTTTTATGCTAATCCCATGTTTTTTTGAAATTTTTTTCATAGGACAAAATGTGGAATGGGGTCAAGGATGGGATCAAGGAAAAGTCAGGTTGTCTTAAACATGGAACTAGACACGACTCTTTTTTTTAGAGTTCATGTTTTGTAAAAAAGGGAAACCTTGTAGAAGTGTCTTCTGTGTAATTTTTTGAGATGTAATAGTTATGTCCTAATTCTCTAAAACTCTAAACCTAAGAAGACACTCAATGTGAATTATTTATTTAAGTCAATATTACGTGAGGTTTAAGGCCGGGTCCTTATACTTGTAATAAAGGAAAATATTCCTAAACATGGAAAATGTAACAAGAGTATCTCTATGAAAAAATGAATCCGAACTACACGAGTCCTAAAAACTGATTCTGAGAAAAGTATGAGATAAATTCTCTTCTGAATCTAATCGTGGGATTAATTCAGATTGAGTCAATCCTTTGATACCAATTGTTGAGATGGTATGTGAGTATGATATACTCTATAATAACAAATAAAGGATCAAAATAATAGAGATACTGTATTGAGTATCTAATGATGCTCAAAATACAAGAGGGGGTGAATTGTGTACAATTAAAAATTCTTTTGGAACTTTTAAAGATGGTTATTTTTAACAAGGTTAAACAAGGTAATTCACAAAACCTTCAGTTCTACACACATGGTTGATACCGGAAATATGATTCTGAGAAAGAAATTCCGGAAAAAATGGTTTTGGAAAATGAAAATAAATGAATGTTTACAATGACAAATATTATACCATAAATCATATAGAATCTAAATAAATCAATTTACAAGTTTAAGGAAGTATAAAATGGTTATACTTTCCTCAAAAATACAAATATAGTGAAAAACTTTTAATAAAACAAGTAACAAGTTGTAAATCTTTTATCCCAAAGAGAAGGGTATCCAACAACCTTGGATAAAGGTCCCTTGATTTATAATTTCAAGAATGTCTATCTCACCCACACCAAAGTAAGACCTCGATATGAAGATTGTAGTATGTCTTCCTATCCCCTCAAGACATCAACTTCAAGGTAGTTGACACCTCTGTCTTCCTCAACAAGTAAGCCCCCAACTTCAAGGTAGTCGGCACCTCTGTCTTCCTATCCCCAGAAGCCCTCGATTGTACGTAGAAAAAATCAAAGTCACATAAAGAAAATCTAAAAAACATGTTCAGTAAAAAAAAGCAATAAATCCTCTCTCTCTAGAAATCACTTCAGCATCATGTAATATAACGATTGATCAACTTATCATGAGCTCTTTCAAATTATCCCATATTTATGGGCACGACTTCAAAGGTCGAGTCCCTCTTCCAACGATCATATTTTCCCTTAAATCTTGTAGGGATCTATACACGTGTCACTCAAAGAATGGTTGCTCGGTAACTGAATGCATGACATCGTTTGAGAACAAAAAATTTGTAATAAAAAATATAGTTACATAATTAAAATCCATTATTCAGATTATAAGGAAGTATCAAAGTTTAGAGTCTAAACAAAATTGAATTCGGGGTCTATAATACAAGGATATTCAGATTCTTTTTTCAAGGAATTCGGAACCTGAAATCTATAGAATTTTGGAGTTTATATTTCAAGGAAATTCGGAATATGGATTTACAAGAATTCGGAACCAGAACATTAAAAGTTAGGAGTTAGAGTTCATGAGAATTCAGAGTCAGAACTTATAAGAGTTCGAAGTCAGTATTCAGAGAACTCGGATTCAGAACTCAGAAGAGTTATTAACCAAAATTTGTAATCAGAATTCAATGTTAGAACTCAGAAGAGTTCGTAACTAGAATTCGTAATCAGAATTCAGAGTCACAACTTAGAAGAGTTCATAACCAGAATTCGTAATCAGAATTCTGAGAATTTGTATTCTAAAACAGAATGCTTCATATCTAGGTAATTATAGGATTCTGAGGATTTGGGTTCATGCCGAATTTTAAACTTAGATAAATTATGATATGAAAAATGAAAACATGGTAAGGATAAATTTCTTTGGGGAAGGAAAATATTCCTCATAGAAGTAAAACATAGGGTAATAAGAGATTTTCCTTGAGATAAGGTGTTTTTGATTTTCAAAATAGGAAGGAATGGTAAAGTCATAAAGAACCCTAAAGACTTAACAATCTACCCCAAGTATGAATGAATGGGAATGTCATAAAGAAAAAACTTATTGACTCAACATATTCTTGTTTAGAGTTTAAATTTTAATCTTTTATAGTTGAATTAGAATATCATTCATCAATTGATGACATGGGTAACTGTGATACATAATGGGAGATATTTTTTTATCATTCCCTATTGTTTTTTCCCCTTTAGGATCAGATGTCCAGATTGATTATAGTATGAGTCGCAAGAACATAACAATATTTATTTTAAAATTTTGATGATTTGTAAAATTCTATTTCCATATATTTTTTTATATTTTTTTATCTTTCGTTATAATAAATTTTTTTCTCTCCTATTTTCAATTATTCAGATGGATGGTTCTATTTCATTAGGTTATTTCTAGGAGTTTCTACTCTGTTTTTTATAGGTCTTTCCCATATTTGAAGTTCATTATTTTGGACTCTATCAATCAAACCATTACCCCCAATTTTCATATGGTTAATATAAAAAACCATTAAGAGAGATATTATGAATAGATATCATAGTGGCTTCTCTATATGTTGTCAGATAACCATCCGTAGAGGCCGATCACATATTTTTGGCATCCTATGATTGAACTGATCCTAACGAGTTGATATCTATAAGGAATAAAGTCATTCATGTGCAGTTTCAGATCCCGAATGAATGTTATCTGCATGATTTAGGGGTTTTCTTACTCTAATCATGTGAATTTTCTAGGATTTTCCCTAATTGTTTGTATCATCCTGATCTAGTGTTTTTTGTACATGATTTTCAGATCCATAGGGAAGGGGGATGTTAACACAAAATTTATAACTCTAGTCTTATGGTCGACTGAATGAGGAGGCTACTCTTTGCATGATTTTCAAATCTAAAGTACATAGTAGTTGTGTTATCACTTACAAGATCCATAAGAATCTATTTGTGTACGCATTTTTTATTCTTTGTGAGTGAATCTAAATCATGAAAGGTTGTTATCTAGTCCTCCTTGTTTTTTCATTTCTAGAGTATGATCTAAACATCCATATTACTGCTTGAGGTTAGAAGTCCTCTTTTAGAGCCAAGATGATAGGTTTTCTTCATTTTATATTTATGGGTGATTTCAAGATCATTTTTAGTGACTCTATCCTCTTTCAGTTCCTTCAATGGACTTTCAAATAATGGTAATTTTTCCATCATGTAAGTTTCCATTCTTTTATATTCCATTAGATCCATATTTATTTGGTTGTTTTCCCCTATTTTGGTCTCTTTGTTTCTATTCAACATATCTCATGTTGTTTTTTTCTTTTGAGTATAATAAAATATAATGATTAAGTTTTAGTTATTTTCCTGAATGTTGGGATCCAAAAGGTCTAAAGCACATTAAATACATGGGCCTTAATTCTTCTCACCAATCTGTATGTTCTAAATGTAATATCTATTTCTGGAATTTAATTTAAACTCTTTTTTTATTTTTATTTTTATTTAGAAGTTGTTTTATCTATTATCAATGCATTTTTGTAACTGTAATGTCATTATTTTTTTTCCACTAAACTATACTTTGTTTCTTCTCAATTCTATATAAGTATATTTAATTCTATAATTTTACTTTTCTAACTGTATATAATTATTTCATTGTATATTTCTTCTTCTAACCATTTGTTAATGTATATACCACTTCATATGTAATTTTTTTTATCTCTTTAAATATTTTTTTTGTGATTAACTAAAGTGGGTCATTATGGATGAATGCTTAATACCACACACAGCACACCTCGTAACATGGGAGAAGATAATGTACTAGTTTGAATGGATTTATTTTCTTATTATTGTTATTCATATTTGTATTTTTGGTTTCTATTTGGTTCTATGGGTTTGTGGTCATTCTTCATGATGGTGCACAAGAGCATTTATTCTCTTGTATTCTGGGAGGGATTATAGGAAATAGTGTCTTATTTATATATTGAAATCATTGCATCATAGTTCATGGAGAACTTGTTTTTTGGAGACCATATAGTTGATGGAGTCTGATTGGAGAGGTGATACTAGAGTTGGGTGTCTTATATTTTTGATAGATGTATTATAGAAGTGGCCATTCTTCAACTTTTAATTTATTTTATTTGTTTTTTTTTTATCCCCATAAGGATAATGAAAATATGAAATCATCTCCATTTTTTGGGGGTTTCATGTTTTCTTGCATTGTTGAAGTTAAGCATTGCCAACATTAGAGGGCATGATCACCTCATTCCTTACATCAACTAGTGGGAGGGGATTATTTAAGTAAAGTTTTGGATTGAAATTCTTATCGATTCTGTCATATGTTTACTATATATATCAAAGTTTCTTTATATGAAAATTGGGGATCATGGTTACTATATTTTTACACTGAGTTTTTTTTCATTTCCTATTGGTGAATGGCTATTACACCTAATTTTTTGGTGGTTTTGGAGTGTGGAAGAATATTTCATGGATGTGTATTTAGGTTTTATTCTATATTTCTTGTATTATTTTAACAAAATACAATTTTCTCAGTAAAAAGTTGTGAAGTTTCCTTGATATTTCCTTTGACATGATAGTGAAGATTCCATCCCATGCCACGTTTCAGGTGAGAATGCTAGAATTCTTCAATGACTACAGGAAACAGTAAAAATATAACACTATGATAGCATGTCAGAATGACTATCCACTATGATTTATGAAATTATTTCAAATATTATAATTTTTATGTGAGTATTATCAATAAAAATTATCTTGTTATCCCTCTTATAGCACAATTGTTTTAAGATGAAGAGGTTCAAACATTGGACTCCCAAGGACCATAATATTAATTATTCCAACCTTTGGCATCCCAAGGGATATTATAATCTCTGTAATTATTGTAATTTCATTAATTAACATTAGTATCCTAAATGAATCATCTCATTAATTAACATTGGTAACCCACCATATCATTAATTTAATTTTTTAATATTTAAAAAAATATTATTTTAGAAAAATAACAATTATGATTTGTTTTCTTTAACTAGATTCTCATTTTTATAGATTCTTTTCTTAGGATAAAGATTCTAATTTTTTTTTGTTTTGGGATTCATGTGAGTTTTTTACCTCATGTGTGGAGTAGGGTTTTATGGATTGTAGTGACTTATCTCTTCCTTACTCTACGATGACATGAGTATCCTATATACTCAAGGTACACTGTTGAATAGGGGGAGATTATATGTTGACATGTAATGTTGGCCCAACATTGGGATTTTGAAAATTTTATTATTGTTTGTAGCGATTGTGCCTAATGTTTTTTACCCTTATTTTTTCCCATGGAGGTTTGAGAGTCTATTCTCAATCTAATTTGATTCAATTTTTTGTTAAATTTTCAGTATAACATAAAAACTAATTTAGGTGCATGAATCTTATGATACAATTTCATTGGTAATAATACATTATGAATACATTAGATGGAATCCATTATGAGTGGATTAAATGACATGCAATCATTAAATGAACTAAATGAACAGGTTTGAAGAGAATAAATGTATGTTGATTCATTGGATACGTTCAATGAATTTCAATAAATAAAATACATTAAGGACAGTTATATAAAGGGATGTGATCCATCCTATTTGATTAAATCAACTATATGCAAGGATTTATATTCTCTATTCCTTTGAAAACCCTGTTTATGATGGTAATATTTGATAAATTGTTATATGTATATATATAATATATAATGTGATATCATATTTCATAAAAAAATTTATTTTTATTCCCATGCATTTTTTGTGTGGAATATGATAAATATTCATTATTTAGTTATTCTCTAATAAAGTCTATTATTAATGGAAAGGTAACCAAAGAGGTACCTTATGAGATTTAATATATGTATTAAATTAATGAAGTTGGCCGTAACATTTATTTCATTATTATAATGCATCAATAAATGCAAAAACACCCCGAGAGTGCCATTGTGTGATTACACTTTTATCACTTCCTTGTGATGATTGTGGGGGGATCACACAATGCTTGGTCTAACCTCTCTTGAAACCAAAGTAGAATTTCATTGGGTTCCTTTTCATGTTGAGATATTAATACATCATGGGAGAAAGGATAATCCTATTCGTATGATATGTGATTCATTATACATATGGATACATCACAAAGGTTTGACCCTTTTACCACATAGTGATATTTATCAAACCATATGATTATGGTAAATATTCATCAACTTCTTTTTAGTGTAAGGTACACACATTTTAAAACATGTTCTTTATTTCTTGTTATACTATAGGTTTTATATTTCTTACTTATAAACTCCCCAGACAAGGGTTTTTAATCACTTATAATTGATTTAATAAATTTTAGTAGAAAAACAACGAGTTCAAAATTTAATAGGTTTTTTGAAAATCTGAAAAAATGTGTTTCCTTTACGTATTGTACTACAAAAAGGTAACCCAAGACTTACTCTTACAAAAATGGCTAGTGTAAAGGTAACCAAGGCCTTACCCTTACACATCTGTATTAAAAAAGGGTGTCAAGAAAGTTACCCATACATGAATGGTCATATTAAGGTAACCTATGGATTACCATCATGCGAAGTGGTTCATGTAATTGTAATCATGATTTTCTTAAGGATACATAATGGAATAGAAGCTTTTATGCATAAATAATAACCTTAGGTAGAATATATTTATAATGGTAATCTCTTTCCAACCATTATTCAAATTGTTTTCATAAAGGTAGTACCCTTATGCATTGGTATCATGATTCCATGTAAAGGTATGACTAGATGTACCCTTATCCAACATATGTTATGTTAATGTCATACCTTTACATGATTTGGCAACATAAAGGTAGTACCATTAAACATAAATTTATTTTTAATCTTTATAAAGGTATGAAGTTACTTACCTTTCTATTAGGGCTTCAAGACAGGTCATGTAAGGGTATAAGGGTTTACCGATATGTAGGGATACCCCTTTGCAGATTGGAAATCAGGATCAACGTAAAATTGTAAAAATACATTTTAAACATTTTATATTATTTAAATAGTTTTAATCAAATTTATAAGTCATTATAAAATGTATTTTGGGTTATCTTAATTTATAAGAGGTTTATATAATAATTAGATATATTTTTAATATGTAAATAAATGATTATGATATATTTTTCCCCAAATATTAAATATTAATATATGAAATATATTTAAACCAAATTGTATGGAATAATTTATAATATTGAAATAAGCGTTTATTTATAAATAATAAGTGATAATTTATAAAGAGTTATATATTATAAAATAAGTCCAAAATATTAAATGATAACATTTGAATTATGAATTTCTTATAATTGATTATTTTGAATTTTTCAAAATAAAATTGGCCCTTATTGGGATATTATTTAATCCAGGTCAATTTTTTTTGATGATTGATATGATAATGGTTTCAACAATAAATATGTATATGATATTTATGTCATGTAAAATGTTTAAATAATAAAAATTGAATTATAATTTATTTTGTGTTTATAAATTATCATATTTTTTAAAATATAAATTTTGTATAATTATTAATAGGAAGAATGTCATATTGAAATGAATTTAAAATGATTATATTCAAAATTTTGTAATGTTCATAATGTTAAAGATTAAATTATAAAAATGTTTTATAGTTAATTTTTTTATGAATTGTACTAAAATATTTACCCCATGTTTAAATGTTTTAGGTGTTCATTTATTTAAGGTTTATCCCATGCTATATTCATGATTAGTAAATTTTTTAAGAAATGTGATTTTTTTGTATTCTTTAGCTTAAAATGTTGTACAAATTTAAATATAGATAGTTAAATCACATGATTGTATTGAATCTATAATGAATTTAGTTTTTAAATATACATTGAACTCTGTTTGTAATTAAAGTTATTAGGTCAATTTGGTTTGTGAATATAATTTTTGTATATTATTTATTAAAGTTATATGGAATTTGATCATATCCTGAGTAATGTATCCCCAAGAAGAAGGTCTCAGGGTTGGACTACCTACTTACCCAGAGGCCTATTCCATGTATAGTAAAGTGAATGTGGTAGGATGCCCATATCTTTCAGAATACCCATGTGAATATTTTCAATATCATATAATTACAAAATATTACATTATTTTTTATGTACCTTATGTATATGATACATTTTTATGTGTATAAATGTGTTTAGATTCTATTTTTTTGGTGAGTAAAAAAATATATGGATTTTGTAAAGAGTTATGTATCAACATAATTTAAACATATTGATTTTTTAGAGAGAAAATGATTCCAGAACAAATTAATAAAATCAAGAATTCATAAATAGAATAAAATGAAATAATACTGTGAGATTTAAAAATAACCTTCAAATAAAAAGTGTGAGATTCCTTCAAATGTATTATTTTTCAAGACCTTGATCATTAAACATGGTATTTTTGAGATCAGCAAAAGTAACCCGGAATTATCTTTCATAAGACAAGTAAGATGTAAGTAACTTTAGATTATTTGTTGGTTATTTTCAAGATCATAATGAGTATCCCCTTATCTTCCTTTATTATCTTATTCTTTGAATTTTACTTTTGTTTCACTGTTTGGGAAGCCCTAATGGTTATTATACTAGAGAAATAGTGTTGAGTTTATCCAAATGATGTATTTTACAAAGTTTTTTTCTACTTAGTTATCTAAGAATCATACATGATATGATTTTGATGATACCCTACCTAAATAATCATGGATTATTTATATCAAATAAACAATGTAAGTCATGGTGAAATATTGATATTTTCTTGCTTATGAATATGATTAATATTTAAAAGGGGTCATCATTTTAGTGGGAGTCCATTTAGTAAAATTACTTATTAAATTATTAATAATAAATTATACTCATCTGATAAATTCTTTATGTTTAGATAATATCATCATTATCATTAGGTTAAACTTTGTGAACAATCATTGATAAGGATAAGTTTAGTGTAAGCAGCTACATCGAATGGTAAAATAAGAAAGGTTCTTAGGAAATATTTGTGATCTAAAAATTTATTATGGAAAATTATATTTTCTAGAATAATTCATTTTTCAGTAACCATGTGTTAAAATTTTTTAACAAGTGAATATTGATTCTTATGGATGAATATAGTAGTTCCTTCAAGGTTTCAATGGAATTATATTAAAAAAATTTCATCCTCTATTTTGGTAATTTATCATGTTATTGTCTATGGAATCAATCTGACGATATAATTCAATTGAATAAAACTTTGCATGACGTTCTCAAAGTATTGGGAATGGAAAAATTGGGCATATGATTTCTGGATTTTGGTAATGTATAGATAATAAAATTCGATAAATGTTGAAATAGAAAGAAGAAAAGATATTTAAAAAGTTCAAAAATGTTTCTTCAAGAGTCTAATTAAGGTCATTGAAACCTAGGGTTTCAATGATAGGGGAATAATAATTAGATATTATGCGATTATCTCGAATACGTGAAGTAGTCCATGAAACTCCATGGAATGTACATGTCAGGTATGGATTTTATAGATATTAATTCTTTGGATTTGAAAGGTTTACGGTACTTGATGTATACGTTTAATGTTTTATAAATATACATAATTTTAAAACAAAAGTAATAATTTTTTGAGCTTTTAGTTTATAATCTTGAATAAAATATTTGTTACATATGAATGTAAATTATTTTACGAAGATAAAATGAAACTATGTATAATTTTTGCACCTTCATTTCATTATACATGTGTAGTATGGAATTTTTTCCATAAATAAGAATTATTTTGAACAAGCATGAGATGATTAATTTTGTACACATTATTTATTATTCATTAGATTCTATAACGCATTTTTAGAGGAAGAAATGTGTAAATGTTTTTTATCAAAGATAAAATTTTTAACCAAGTATTTGTTAAAATATATGGGAATTTGTTCCAACCACCAAATAGTGTTGTATTTTAATAAAATCTTATTTTTAATTATAAAATGTTCCAAACACATAGAATAACATATATGATATGGAAATAGTTATTTATTTTCAAAAAATTTATAATAAAAAGAAATAAATTTTATTTCAAAACAAAAATGGGTTTGTGTATCTTAGAATGATATTTTAAAAATAATATAGTTTTCAAGAGGCTAGTGGGAGTATGTTTGGACTTAGATAATCTCAAAGATAACAAATAAATAATTACAGAAATGTATGTTTAAGTGTATTTCACTTAATATCCAAGGAGTGTTAGGACATATTTGTAAACAATAATAAAATAGCTAAATTTTTTTTCAAGGAAAATAATTTATGGAATAAGGTTCCAAGGATGATGTTGATGCATTTTGGAAGAGTACTATTAAGAAAAAAGAAGATGGCATCATAACATTTGTTGTTCAAAAGGTAAGAAATGTGAATATGTTCAAGAAGTTTAATAATTTGGAATAAGATTCCTAAGTATAAACATTATTCAAATAGTAGTACTTCACATATGTTTCTCACTAAAGATTTTAGTGGGAGAGTTTTGTTATATATTTATATAGAGATGTGACATGGATTATATATGTTGTAACATGTCAACAAAATCTAGAACGTGCATCAAACATAAGACTAATCTGAATGTTTATCATATATGATATTTTATACTGGTGATTATGATGGGTTTATAAAATATTATAAAATAGTTTAATAATAAATAACATATCGTATTAAATGAAACCTCCATTTTATTATTATTTTACACTAGATATATAAATGTATATACAGATATATATTTTGTGAAGTGTAATGATAGGTGAAATATTAATGTAAGACTTTGAGTTTATCCCTAACAGTTGATTTACTTGGAATATAATAGGTAGTGATTAATTTTTTTTGGTAATGCGAGTATGATTCATGTGTAGAGATATTGAATATTCTCATGAGGAATAAGATAAAGAATAAGGATCTTTATAACACCCCGAGTTTTTATGAACTGTTTTTTCAAATAAATTAAATTTATTTAGTCAATTTCATTACACACTACACTAAGAAAATATTTCCTTATACACAACACAAATTTTAGCCTATACAATATGAAACACCAATATAGACTGTGTTACATGCGACACTAAATTTCCACAAAATAATGAAATTTTTTTAATATGGTTATTTAAACCTAACCATTATAACCTAGATATTAAACATCATAATATAAGGGGTAATAACTAATTTGGAAATATATATTTTTATATAATGAAAACATATTTATAATGAAATACATAATTTTCGGTAAAGTCTTTATATGTTTTTAAAATATTATTTTCTCAAAAACTGTTTTTATGTCTTTTTGTGAAAAATAAAAAAAATTAATTTTTTTATACTTTTATAAAATTAATTTGATAAAATAAAATTCATTTTTAATTCATAATTTAAAAATTAAATTATGGTGATTTTTTGATATTTTTCTAAACTGTATCATTTTTCATTCCATAGTGAAAAATGATGAATTATAACTGAAAACTATCATATTTAATAATTTATTTATAATGTTTAATTATTTTTTTGGTTTTAATGTATATTTATTTAAATTATACAGATATTAATAAAATTTCGGACGTAATTATTAATTTTATATAGAAATTGAATATAAACCCATTGTAAACATTTGATCTTTTTCACTTTAGAAACCCACATTCTCGACACATCTATGAGATTTATTTAAATTAATTTCTAGCACTTTTTTAAATTCAGTTTTGAAAAATGGATTCAATACTTGGAATAAGTTTAATATATAATTTCTAATAATTTTAACATAAATTTTTACCAATGAAATTAGTTAATGTAATTAAAATTATTTATAGTAATTAAACTAAAAAAGAAGATTACATTGTGGTTAAACGTAGAATATAAGATGTAAAAATGACCCAAAATTTAAAAAACTAATTTTATTACCATAATTAGACCTTATACATTCATTAATCTTATTTTATTCATTATTGGGTCCTGGTGTTAGGTAAAATGTGGTCACACCTAACATCATTTTAAAAATTCCAAGTGTGTCCTCTCCCGCACTTATAAAAGGACACCATATCTCCCCCAGTATTCACACCTTAAAACCCAAATAGTTCATAAAATACCTAAAATATAACATTTGATATTCTATCCTCTCATCCTTGAATACTTACATTTGGAAAAAATCCAACTGAGGAAGTCCCCAGGTTCAAACCAAAAGGTGATACATGAAGAAGAGGCAACATTCATTAATGAATATTTTTGTTTTATTTTTTCCTCAATTCTATTTAATTATATGTTATCCTATTTATATAATAAAATCAGTATATTAATTATAGTTGTATTTTTTTACATTTCGGTTAATACATAAAACCACACACACTTCCATCAAATGGGTTATGAACTCATTGTTTGTGTGTACGACAGACTACCACCTCACAAACTAATGTCAATCAGTTTTTCACTACAAACACTATTGGTTGGGATTAAAGATAGAAAAAAATTTATATATGATATATATAATATTTATGATTTCTTTATACTTCTTAAATTATTATATAATTCATATCATTATTGTTTCCATTTTTGGGGTATACGATAATGTTCTTTGTGTGTAAGGTAGACTACTGCCTCATGAAGCAATGTGATTCATTCACGCTTTATATGAAATTAGTTTGGGATGATTTTTCTAAAAATATATGTTATATATGAAAATAAAATTGTACTATAATGATAATATATATCATTTAATTTCATTTCCTTTAATATAAAAATATAGTGGAAACAACATTCATGCGTACATATGACATATCGTCTCCATGAATGATGTATTTCATTTCCAATCACTAAATTTTATGTATTTTTCTAAATATAGATATAATGAATATATTTTATATTTATATCATGGTTATAATTCTTGAGATTATTAAATTTTTATCTCAATAAGAGGTCCAAGAATATAATGTAAAAACATGCAAGAAAAACAGAGCGATTATTAGCTGAAACATAACATTACCATGGAATTACTAATAAATAGGTAATATAAATTTAAAATAAAATCATATATGTTATGATATAAATGAATATTTTTATTTTATATGTGTATAATAAACTTATATTTATTATATATTAATTTTTATTGAGTGTGACATAATTAAAGTCTTAAGGTAAGAGATTTATGTCTTGTTTTTTTACTTTTATGAGACATGTGCTATATTCACAACCTCTTTCTTATATGTGGTGTATATTATTACAATGAATTTATTTTATGATTATTATCATAAAATTAATTAGTATATATATATATATATATCAATTTAATGATCTCTCTTTTATAGCGATTATGATTTAAGGTTACCGAAGTGGTAATAATTTTATGTTATAATATCATCGTTAAGTGGGATTTTTTAGGATTGTGCTTCTAATAATAAAATATTATGACATATATATTAGTAATTCTCCTTAATTTAAATATCATATTGTTATTAATGATATATTTAGGTAATGATACAATTATTTCACTATTTTATACTTAAGATAATAAAGAATATAATTGAAAAAAAACCCAGCTTTATTTCTATCTTCAGTGGGAAATCTGTTTTATTCAAAAACAATGGTTTCAAAAAAAATATTTTTTAATGTTGTTTTAAGATATTTTTTGGAACTTTTTTAAATGTTTTATATTTTATAAATTGATTTAAATTATATTCAAATCTTCAATTATATGATTTCATGGTTATTTTGAAGAAAAAGGATGAAAAAATATTTTCTGTTATAAACGAATTTTCCAAAGTGGAAATGATATTTTACCCATGAAATATATTAAATGATAATTAAAAAATATTTTCCAACTATGATGAAATCTATTTGTGTACCCTATGCATCACTAGGGATATGATCTAAGGATACCATTCATATTATTTCTCTGAATGGTTCATGTCTTGATTGAACAAGGTTTATGAATCTTGTTTCTCTTATATAGCTTATACCATAATCAAAATATTATAAAGCAATCTTATTTTCCTGGATTATGACATGTTGAAATTATTAAAAAAATTACTCTTCCATAGGTTACGATATGTTAAATTTTTTTTATTCCAATTTAATTTCAGGGGTTATGATATGATGAGTTTTTAGGATCTTATAGAACACATATGTATAATTTAATTATGGGATGGCTGGGACCTATATTTACCGACAATAAATTGGGTAAATATTAATATTTAATGAGATATAAAGGATTGAAATAGGGAGTGAATATAGTTCAATAGGACAGGGATGGAATGATAAATGATCTTTGTTTAATAATACAAGGTTGGAATGGGGACTGACCCAATATCAATAATGGTATTTGTCTGTTATGATAGTCCTGGTTGTGAGGCTTGAATATTTTGATTTTTTTTTCTATTATGAGGTTAATTAAAATTATTTCATATATTAATATCTAATGAATTGTGTTGTTTTATTCCCTTATGACTCATGAATTATGAACTTCCAATATTTATTTCATGACTGGTGATTTGGTTATTTTATATATAGGGTATGGTTTTTAAATTTTATGCTCAATTTCTCAAACCATTATATTCATTCTATAGTTACATATCTCCCTTGTTTTCCCTTATTATCATTTGATCTAACCCTTTATTATGTTTCCTTTCCCCATGTTTATAATATATGTATTATGTTTGATATTTCTATAAAGTGTTATAATTATGAAAAATGAAGTTGGAGATGACATGAATTGCTTATGGACCATTTTTTATGTTTCCATATTTGAAGGGTTACAAAACTATAATGTTTCTTGGGAATATAGTTAAGATATTAATTAAATATTCTATAAATATTGATTTAATTTCTATGTTTGAAAACCATTGGTAGTTATACTTTGTATATTGTATGATTCATTACGTATAATACATGTAGTTTCATAAAAATTTATTTGATATAGTAGGGGTTCATGGATCATATTTTATTCCTCAATACTTAAGGTTGGAGAGATTCCTAGGATGAAAATTTTCATAAATTGATACCATACTTGTGAAAATCAACAAATTGACATAGCTAGTATGTGGTTGGTAGTATTTTTTGTGGATTATTTCATTAGTTGGGTCTTAACCAAGATGGTATTTTCTCTCTCTCATATTATGAGTATAGAATAAAGGCCCTCGATTAATATGGATAGTGGGAGAGTGTGGACACACATAGATATTATATATCTATCTGGATAAAGTGCATGTGATGTTCTTTTCTATGAGGATGACTGATATGTGATGTATTCATCAATTAGATCATTTAAAATAAAGATAGTTGAGAAAAAATGAGTTGTCTATATGGGATTAACATGACTAATTTTACATGGCCAATAGATTCCATGGACATAAGGAAAATATGATAAGGAACGTTTATATATGATGTATACTGGTGGTCACAAGTAAAGAGATACATGTGTTTGATGAAGATAAAAACAGATCCATTTATATATTGTGTAGCATTTATTCTTTTTCTAGAGGCCTATCATTACTTACATATATGGATATGAAGATTCATATTTTATTTCAATGTTGTGAAGACCCATGTGGTCACACATTGTGGGTAACAAAATCGGTATTGAGGTCAAGTAAGAGAGACAATCTAAAGCTTTTTTAGATTTAATTCAAAAAAAATTGGATAAGTATTCACAATGTATTTAATATGATGCGATACAAGGTGAAGTTAATGATAGCTTTCCAAAAGTGTGCTAGAATATATTCAACAATTAGTTTTAGATATGATTTTATAAGTTATTTTATATGATACAATATATGATGAAATAGCACAATGTCTTTTAGGAATTAGTGAAATTGAGAGATTGATGTAAATGTTACCCAAATCCTTATATATATATATGATATGTATATACATAATAAATATAGTATTACATAAAAATTATTATTTTCATTTAGGCACTTTTTATGATTGTAAAAGAATGATAAGTTTTTTTCATTTATTAATTGTCTAATAAAGGTTACCCTTAACGGAATATTTATATAATATGTAATGTATGTGATTTCATTTATTAATTAGATGTATGGAATTTGACATAACAATAATTAATGTGTTATAATTCATGAATAAATGAAAAAAAGTCAAGGGGTTTCCATGGGTGATTTTATTTATATCACATCCATGTGATGGTAAGGGGGGATTAAATGATGCTTGGTCTAACCTATCTTAAAACCAAATATCACTTTCTTATTCTTAAATTTCAGGATAAGATGTTATTACATCATGTGATAAAGGATAATCATGTATGTACAACATGAGATTAATTCGACTCGTTGAAACATCATAGAGGTTTGATGCTTTTTACAATTTGTGGAATTTATCAAACTATATGATGATGATAAATATTTAGAAGTTTTATTCATTGTATGTTACACACATTTTACAACATTTTCTTTATTTTGGGTTTTATCAAAGGTTTTTTTCTTCTTGCATTGGAGATCTTCAGACATGGGATTTAATTCTCTTCCACCTGAACTAATAAATATTATTAGATTCTTACCAAACCCTTCTGTTTATCATTAAGAGAAGGTGATATCACCACTTCTTTTTTTTCAATCCTCAAGAAAAGTTCTAGGATCATTTAACTGATGAAATACCTATGAGGCAGGAAGCTCTAATTGGTTTCTTTTAGGACCTTCATTAAACATGCATCGTAGAATAAAAGATCAATTCATCACATCTGGTATGCACATTATATTGTTTATTTAAATTGTCAATGTTGATTATATCTAGGGTAGATAAACAAATATGGTATTTATATCACATACATTCTCATATAAAAATCATATAGAAGTCATTAGGGTATTAGAGCTAACTTCTTCATCAAATCAATGCGCTTCTTACATTTTTAAGGATGAATGGGTTTTATAAAATCATAAGTATTTCCCCACTCAATATTACATTATATGATAACATAATATTGATATAACAACTCAATATTGTGATAAATAATTAACATAGTATGCAGTGGAAGGTGCAACTTATGTTGATCAGTTAAAATATTCTTCATCTCTTCTTTAGGAAAACAAATATTTCTAATTTCAGGATTTTATGTATTGTTTATAAAAACTGCAATCAGATATTTTTTAATATTTCAAATTATTATAAAAGTGTTTTCTAAATTAGATATTAAAATATTATGGTTAATTTATTAATATTTTTTTTGATCATTTATTATGAATATTCCATTAAAATTTAAAAATTAATATAACGGATATTATTTTTCAAATTTATATCGATTATAAAGTATTTATGAATTATATTAAAATTAATTTTTGAATTATTTTAATATATAAATAGTTTAGTCATTAATTAATGATAAAATAATTTACTATATAATATTTCTAAAACATTTAATAATAAAATATTCCTAAAAATAAAAATTGTTATTTAAAATACATTTTACCATAATATACGACAAGCTTTGTAATCTTGAAATAACATTATTATTCATACATCATAAGGGTTATTTATAAATAGATTATAAGTTTCATAAATATGGTAAATATATAAAGTAGTTTATATTTAAAATTATGATTCATTCATGGTTACATAATTTTAGTTGTTCAAATTAAAAGTAGTTTTAATTGAGATTTTATTTAGTCCTCATAAAAATTGATTTTATGATTGATATTATAAAAGTTTTATATTATGATAAATATAATTTATATATATTATATAAAATTATTTCATAATAGAAAATAAATTTTAAAAATTTTATAAATCAAAAAAATATAATATACAAAAAAAGAAATGTAAGATAATGTATAATATGAGAAGTTCATATTACAGAATGAGTATAAAATTAGTTATATTCCTGATTATGGAGTTTCGGTAATGTATTATCTAATTTATATAGTATTTATAAGAATGATTTATTTACAAATTTTCCATAAATAGTTATCTCATGTTTTTTAGAAAATGAATAAAACCATTACTTATTAGTTACTTATTATTTATATTCATGATTAGTAAATTATTTATAGATTGTGAATAAAGTGTATGATTTATTTATGTGATAAATTGATTAATGATATAGGTCATTTCATTACATGCTATGCATGACTCTATAAATTTCAATTTTTTCTCTTCCCTGACCATAGTTTGTTAGTAGAGTTATGAGATTAATAATAGTTATTGAATATAGTTTGTTCATATTAGGTGATAGGGATATCATGAATTGAATTCTCTCTTGAGTAAATACTGACTCGGTGGACGATCATGCCCCATCAAAGCTCAAATATGAGGGGGAAACAACTCTACAGATATAGAAAAAGTCCCCAAGTGTTTGTAGTGGAGTGATAACCCTATCTATACATAGGAAATGGGAGACAAATCCTTGGAACAAATGAACCTTTTAGGGGAGTAATCACAACATAAATACCTAAAGACCATTATTAAACCTTAACATCGATTAATAATTGATGAAGAGAGAAAATTTCTTGTACCACCTCACATTATATCACAAATATCAATGATAAGATACCAACACCTTATACCTGGCAAACCATTTCAAATGTGCTACTTTCAGGTCCAAATCTATGTATGAAGAAGGGGATATTTCTTAAATGTGGATTTGGAATAAGTACGTAGTGTGAATCATAGGGTACATTGTGTGAAGATGAAAATAGTATCCTGGTCATATACTATTACCCACATGGTGTGTAATAATATATATACACGATGTATATATTGGTATGAATAATGTGTGTAACTACTGGTGGTACCTGACCTATACCACCACTCCCTATGTCATGTGAAATTGAGAAATATAATGTGTAGTCCTAACCCATATTTTTCGATGATGAGAACATAATTTTGGTTGTGTAATTAGGATACACACCAAATATTTGGATGGGGATGCATGAAGTGTCAGTCAATCACATAACAAGTGGTATTTAACACGAATCAAAACCCTAGTTGTCATAGAACCCATAGTACATGGTGCATGTTCATCAAAAATACATGTCATGTATTTTAGAAATTTATTTATGCAACCATTTACACAAGTATTCACATTGATATTTCCAAATTATATAACAATCTATCCCAAATCACCCCTTGTATGTGTTCATCGTAGTGGTGGGTTTTCAGATGTTAGTTTACATCCACTGCTCATTGAAGAGGAGATTCATAATTAAAGCCCACCATCTGTGTGTCACCCCAAGGGGAAAAACATTTACCTCTAATGTATATGATCCAACTCCATCTGGTGATACTCCCATATGCCTCATCGTCTAATATTGAATCGAAACATAGAAGCAATGATTTGATTTTTGTTCATTATTTGAATTTGGCTGAAATTCAAATCATTAACTTAAAGATAGAAAAGGAAGAATATGTGAATAACAATGGGAGAAAACCATAAAACAAAAAAATGAATAGGCATGAAGACTCTTTTGAACTGTTCTATAGATGATGGGGGTGAAAATTAAAAAGGGGAAAATCAGGTTCCATAACAAATAATCTATAACAAATTTTGAAAATTTATAAATTGACATGACCATCGAAAAGTGAAGAATAAAGATGGAGATAAATAGTCCATTATTGAGAGTCACAAAGGGTATATAGAGACCAACTATAATAATTCCTTACCTCATCAATGGTACATACCCTAGTGAATAATTCATTCAAATTTTTGTAATTGGATATTTCATTAAATCATTCATAATTATCGTATTCTTAATGATCTCTACATTAAGAGAATTATCCCATGGTGGATTCTCTCAAATATCCAATTTTTTTATGTATAATGATAGATAATTTCCTAAAATTATATATATATATATATATATTATTAGATCATGTAAATAATTAAAAAAATTTAATTAACTATTTAATATGTTCCTCTAACTCTTCCTTTTACTATGAATTACCACATGAACCAATGTTAATAGAACATAAAAAATAAATAGGGTGATACCCACTTTTCAGAATCAATGGTGGTATCAGATTTCTCATATGAGTATCCATTTATAATGAAAATAATTTTTATAGGATAAAAATTTGCATGGGATAAACATAATTTATTCTTTTCTATATATAAATTTTAGGGATCTATAATGCCTGTAATTCCATGATTACTTCATGAGTCAAATAAAAAAATTATATTAAAATATTTTAGGTGATTAAAAGTAAAAAATTAATTTTGACATAGGTTTTTATGATTTTAAATAGTAACTCTTAATTTCATGAGGATAAAACAAAGGTAGATGTTTTTTAATTCTCTAAGGTTTTTGAAGCTCTAAGAGGAGATCTAAAAGAAAAAGTAGCGAATGAAAATGAGCCAGTAGTTGAATTTTGGAGATATTCCAATGTAAAAAAACTAGTTTATAGGATTGGAGATTACATAAAATTATTACACTTATTGGATGGTGGAGAACATGACATCTTGGAAAAAGAGGCCACTCTATGAAACACTATAAAGTGGGAGTCGGCGATGAAAGAAGAAATGCATTTGTTAGATTTTAATGAATCTGGGGAGATGAATGAGTAAGAATCATGGTATAAATAACAATAGAATAAGTGGGGTTTTCATTGAAAGGAGGATGTTGGTAGGAAAAGGTATAAGTAACAGTTCTTGGTAATCTTATTTCAATAAAAGTAAAGTATCGACTTCACTAAAATATTTTCACAAGTAGTTAAGAATGTATCCATATGAATAGTGTAGATCATGGTTAATATCATGAAATTTGCACTTAGAGTTGATGGATGTAAAGACTGAATTTATTTATGGTGACATTGATGAAGATATTGACATGAATAAACTAGTGGGATTTGAGGATTATTGAAACCAGGAATTATAGTTTAAGATCAAAACAGTCATTTATGGTTTGAAGTAGGTGTGAAGGAAGTGGTGTCCTAAACATCCTGATTTTTGGGCTATGAAAGGTTTCAATTAGTGAAATATGGTTCATTTTTTTAATAAAATATTGGGATGATGAAATTTAAATTATACATTTCCTATTTATGCATCATATTCTATTGGATAGACAAAAAAGTAAGTGGATTCTGTGATTTATTCAAAATATTTTAGATAAAGGATATATTATGGTATAATAAAATCATTGGGATGAGGATTGAGAGATATAGAAAATCTAAAAAACTATTTCTATCTCAATGGGGATATATTCAAAATATTTTTGAAAGGTTTGTGGTTTTTGGATGCATGTCAGTTTTAACACCATTGGTCGAACACTTCAAATTGTACTAGGAGAAAGAATTAAAAAAGGTTGTTAAAGTCAAGAGAACTATAGGGGTTCCATTTTCACGAATGGTAAGTATCCTAATATACTTTATGTTGTGCACTAAACCAAAAATTATGTTTACTATTGGAGTTTTGAGTTGTTTCATGTTGAATCTAGTGATGAAACACAGGGAAATCATGAAATGGATTGTTTGGTTTCGAATGGATCTGAATGTACAACTCATTACTTCAGGATGCCTGAATGGCCGGAAGGCCTCTTTTTTATTGATTTTTGATAACCCCCCTTTCAAGGGATGAGGAGGAAATCTTAAAAGGTCCTTAGTCTTAGGTGATTAAATTTCCCATAGGCTTGATAGACATTACATGACCCGATGTTCTTAGGGAATTCAACCAGACTATAACTACAAGGAACTACCCCTTCCCAGCATCTGAATCATGTTGGTAGCTCTCCACCTTCACATGGTCATCTGGATAAGCATATCGTGGAATCACAAGCTAGTCCTGGTGGCCTATCCATACACTCTCATTCTTTCCCAATCCATTTGGTTCGGCACTGGTGAGTGCGCCGACTCCGAATCATCCTCTAAGGCTGCTCCTTTTTTGTAGAGTGTGTCTGGGGAAACAGTATATTGCCTAAAGGCCTTGAGGTTTTCCGAAAGCCTTAAAGGTTTCCATAATCCCTACTGACCCGAAGGCTTGGGTAGCCCGAAGTCCTTAAGAACTCCATGCCCAAACCGATGGCCGAAGGTGAAAAGTTCTTAGCTGCTATAGTACTAAAAAGTATCTGCTAAAGTATATGCTACAGTAGCACACAGTACTCGCACAATACCATTATAGTCCCACACAGTACCTTCTATAGTACTGCACAATGTACTGCTATAGTGCCTACTACAGTACTGCTACATTGCCCACTACAGTGCCTGCTATAGTCGGAAATATGCCTCCTCTTAGTTTCCAACCTGGGTCTCATGGATACACTTAAAGATACCTTACCAACTGGGCTGAGGCTCATGTGCGAGTTTAGGATGAATTATCAGTTATAAATATACAATAATTATAAATTTTCTCCAATATAGAACTATCTCACGCGGCTGGAAAGGGTTGGTTATGAGACCTCAAGTGCACATCCCCATATGCCGATGGCTACAAACCTAAACAAGGGTTGTGAATAGTATAGTGTGGATACTTTACCCCTTGGTATAAAGTCTCAACATTAAAACGATTCATAATAAAATGGAAATAATGAAAGTAAATACATTGTAGAAAACAATATTAAAAACCAACTGAATAATTCAATTATTTTTAAAGGAATATTGTAATGACATGCATGAATACATCTAAATGTCATGCTAGAACAATATAAGAACATACTAGAAGACTCAAATAAAATTACCAATTCCATGTGTCCCGAACCCTAGTTAGTTCCACATCTAAACTCCAACCTATCCCCAACCAAGAAATAATATGTAAATTCATTTTCCCATGTCCAAACCCCTATTTACACAATCTTCTTAGGTACCAAAAAATGGACTGAATAGGGTGTGAGTATAAATCAGTATGTTGAAATCGCAATTTCTAAGAAAAACAATTCTGATAAGTAGTGAATAAAGTAATGTTATAACTAGGTGTATAATTAATTTAAAATTTAATAAAATAAAACAACAAAGTGTTATGGCTCTGTGCTGTAATTTATCTAAGCATGACTTACGACTATTCCAACAACAACCATATAACCAAGGTAAAATAATCTACATTAGTGCAATGACTTTATATATCTAATAACGTCTTAGAACCAAGAAAACCACAACCATATAATCCTGGTATATTCACAAAAAAAGTAAAATTCCATGACCTATACTCATTACATTATCTAGGATGAAGACCAATAAGAATTACATCATGAGACTAGGCATATACCACTCTCTATAAGCATTACAAAATGGGACTGGGCTGAGGCTGCTCAATATCATCATTACATCATATTTGTGTGGAAGTTTTTGGGCTGAGCTCGATATATATATATTCATTACAACATGGAACAAAATCCCTATCATACAAGGAAAGACCGGATCAGGCACGCCTGATCCCCAAAATTTTATTAAAAAAAGAAGAGGTGCATAACAAAAGTCAAAGACAAACAGAAGAAAAAATACATCACATCAAAACCATAATCCTCACCATTACCGTAGTCTGACATCGCATAAGCATCAGCAGATTCCCATTGAGAAGATTCATACTGTTTGAAGAGCTGGATATATTGTTCCCTCCGTTTCAACTGCGCCACAGATAAATCCTCTTTGTAGGGATGTTTACTCTTAATCCCTGTCATAAAACATGGATATCACAATATCACATCACATTTCTCAATGGATAATTATGTGAATTAGCATTATATTTTCACATTCAATTTTAAATTTAATTTATAATTGAATAAAAATTATATCAATAATAAATAAGAAACAATTTAGGGATTCTATAATAAGAAATATCCCTAAGTCACATGTCATGATAAATATACTATAACCCATTTTCCAATTCAATTATATTCATGGTTCTCCCACCTCATGGGTAGCCATTATCCAGGTAAAATTCTATTTGAAACTAATGGTCTTTAAATAATAAATCCATTTGTTTATGTAATTAATTTTCATTCACGCAATGATGGTGCAATCAAAATACTGCATAAACATGGAAATTATCAAACTATAAGTTTATAATTTAGACCCCCTACCGATAACTAACGATCCAATAATGCTTCCAATGCAAAAAGCCCAAGATGAATAAGGTGAAGATGATTTGAAAGAGGTTCTTATATTAAAATTTATAAAGATAAAAACCAAAAATTTAATTGGCCACGGTATTTCACCACAACGGTTGGAGAAAAAGGAAGAGGAGGAAGAAACCTTATTAAAAATATTTAGTAGGTATTTTTCACACATCTTGGACCTTTATAGGGATAGTTAGAACAACAAAATATCATTATGTATTCCCTAGGGTCGCTATAAGAGGAGATGTAGCTGAAATAATGAGATATCATCCGCATAACATGTTTAAAATAGGTTTTTAGGAACTTAAATAGAGTTTAGTGTAATTACACAACATGAAAATGTTTTAAATGGAAGCCATAGTAACCCATCACCACATATTAATTTTATTAAAACTGTTGAACAAGTATATTACGTTTAATCCCTTTACATGGTGTGTAAATGTTATACAGTTGATTTTCAGCCAATTTTTCCTAAGCAATATGAAACTAATTTAATGTTTCCAAACTCCCCAAGAACCCATGAAACAGTTTATTCATTTGTACTCAGACTGTATTAATTCAAAAAAGCATAAATCCTTAACTTTAGGTAATTTTATCCATCAAATATGTCCTCGAGGATTGTCTCTAGTGTTTCTCAAGATTCCCTGTAACTCAAAACTATATTTATCCAAATGAAACATTTTCATGACAAGACACAACTGAAATAAAAGTTTAACAAACAACTCAAAGAGATACATACTAGAAATAAGATGGGATCTCACAACCCCACCTTATAACAGATCATCCCTGAGATACTCCAAGAATCATTGTCAGGTATTAGTGAATAAGTACAGGCATTCTGTTCACATATCAACCTCAATCTCCCATGTATCCTCTTAAAGTATTCCATTCCACCACTACACCTAAACCGACGGTATAGTCCTATACCAATGATATTTCTCATGACAATAAACAACCTGTATCAGATGCTCCTCAAAGGAAGAATCAGAAAAATTCTAGATGTTTTCTATTTATATCAAATGGGATGGGTAGCGATGATATATCCATAGATTCAACATGTGGAAAACATCATTAATGGAATTGTAGCGCTATGTAATTGCTAAATGGTATGCCATTAGAACGAGCCTTGCCACTATTTTAAATGGTCCAACAAACATGGGCTATAGATTTCTTTATTTTCTGATGTGGTGTTTTCTGAACGTAGGTAGAAGTCAAAGGAAAACAATATAACCATCCTCAAATTATAGAGGTCATCTATAATGGTCAACATATGATTTCTTCTTATTCTGTTCATTCACCAACAACTATTAATTGAACTGTACTTACTCAAATGTCTTCCACAAGTTATTAGTCCCAAAAAGTGATGAATCACCTACCTCCATCCAAAAAATAGGTGAACAAAGTATTCTTCCATAAAAATCCTCAAAATTTCCCATTAGTATGGATGACTGGAAATAATTTTATATGATAGCTATGTGGGTTCCATATGTGGCTCCCTTGAAACACAAAAATCCAAAACACAAGATCATGAAATATCCTTCAGAACCTGAATAGTCCTCACAGATTGATCACTAGACTATGGATGATGGGAGGTTCAGAAAATAACTCGTGATCCTAGGGATTTCTGATGAACCTACTAGAAATACTATTTGAAACAAGGATCTCTATCTGAAACAAAACTCTTTGGAACAAAGTGAAAATGAACCACCTCACAAACATATACTTCCTTGATCAACAACTGTTATAGTTTACCTAATTGGAAAGAAGTGGAATAGCTTTGTTAGTTGATCTATGGAAACCCATACAACATCATTCTCATGGGTCATCCTGGGTATTCCTTCCACAAAATCCATCATGAAATGATCTCATTTCTAATCAAGAATTGTTAGAGATGGAAAAATCTCAGTTCGCCTTTGATTCTTGGCTTTCACCTGCTGATAAGTGAATCATCTAGCCATAAATATTACCACCCCCTTCTTCATTCATGACAAACTGTACTTTCAATAGAGATCACAATACATCTTTGTTAAATTAGGATTCATTACCCATCTAGAAGAATGAAACTCTTTGATCAGCTCCCCATGATACCCGTAGTAACCAATAATCGTCCAAAAAAGAGAATAGAATTTTTGTAGTTGAGAGGCCATATAGATGGAATATAACTACCATATGATTTGTCTCAAAAAACAATTCCCTATGGAATAAAAAATTACTCAACCATAATCTAGTCCAAAAGAATGAGTATAATAGATGTTGAAGTTAGATCAATTCATCACTGTGATTCATAAAAATCCAAATTGTAACATCCAGAATTGACTTACAACTAAATAGGTATTCAAACCAGTAGGTCACATGGCCTCAAGTATGTCTCCCCATATTCTAGAGACTACTGACTAGCAGTGAGGGTCTAAGAGGTGAAAGTGGAGAGACTACACCCTTATATCAAACTAGACCATCGGTAACAGATATTAAACAACAAGAAACAGTATATGAAATATAAAGGAATGATCTAGAAGAGGAGGAAAGATGTAATGTCAATTGAATTCAAAATATTTTCAATACTTGTTTATAAATTCATGCATGTCCAAATGATGATACATAAGATAAAATAGTAAATATACAGAATGCTTTACAATTCAGTACAATACAAGACTCATGTAATGAAGAGAACTAAAAATCCCACAGGTCATATCCATGAGAATCGTGACCTCCAACTCAGTCATGTTCTCTTAATAATTAGGTAGAAGAAAAAAATCAGTAGAAATATCTATATCCCTACAAAAAAGAAGTTCAACTTAGGTACTAATGGAACCTGAGTAGGGTGAGAGATATAATTATCATTAGTCCATTATACACGGTTCCAAGACCAATCCATTATGTGCTACATAAATTTATCAGGGTGAAATAAGATATAAAAAATTAAATAGGTACTCCAAAGTGAACATCCTATAAATTTTCGGATCCCATTTATCCCCAAATAAATGTAATTTATTTGATTTAAGTAATAAGCTTGAAGACTCGGCACATAGCTTAACATCCCCTATGAAGATGTAATCAAAGATATCTAACCAGGCCATCTATAAAACATAAACAAGAATGATTGCAATAATTTTCTTTGGCTTGGAAGTCACATAATATGATTAATTTCATCCATTAATAAATTTATAACCTTTTCCCATCAAATGATTTCCAATGTTGGGATCCAGGTATCGTTCCATGAATAATATGAACCAACTCCCTAAAATCCCATCCATGGATGACCTCTCCGGAACCTGGTATCACTCTAGGTGTGGTATAATGTCTCACCAACCCATGTCCTTCCTTGGAGGTCCACTGAGGGAGCCCAAGTATCACCCATTGCATAAATAATAAATTCCCTTAGATTCTACCCCTTTAATACTATATGACGTCCAAGTATCACTAAACATATAATATTAAAAAGCTTATATGATCCCTTAGCAACCTAATATCAATTAGGAATAAAATTCATGCTTCAATGAGTCCATCCATGGAATTATTCATTTGAATCCAGGTATCCCCCATGGCTTATACTATTCAATAAAAATATTATTTATATGTGTCATGGATGAACCAATAACATCTAATTTCAAACCTCACCTGAGGGTGGCTAAAGGCATGGGGTAAGCTAACTAGATTTGTCTCACAATTACATACATAGGAATATTAATATACAAAGCATCAAATTTTTAAACAAGACATTACATGGCATAAAAATAAATTAAATGACATGGGAAAATATTTATAACATGTTTCTTAATTTTAAATAAACTACTACATGGAATAGTATTATCTATCAAACATGGGTATATCCATACAAAGGAAATTCATGATTAACTTGAAAATGAGATAACAAAGTCAAAGGGTCATGGTCACTCATCCCTTCCCATTTAATCTACATAATTCACAATTCAGCATACAATCCAATTACAAGTTTTACATTCCATTACATGGGGTAAAAAGACACCCCATAAGGGGGTCCAAAGCATAATCCAACAAAATGGAAATTGAATCCAACACACTCAAAGGGGTGGTTTACTCAAGGTTCTCAATATATAATAATGTTATTAATCCTCTTTAAATAAATAGACCAAGCCTAGCTATTCCAGGATTCAATTTCAAATTAAACTAATTCCTTTTATAAATAATAGGAGAGTTTATATGATATCATGAATCATATAAAACTTTTCAGTCAAACATACCGAACATCCATGCAGTATAAAAAACATGATTTAAAATAACTAACCATTATTTTTTAACTTGGAATACATTACACCTCCGTTGGAGGGTTTTTATTATAAAAACAAGACTTTTTTTGTCAACAAATCAGTAATCCTCTTAAGCGTTTAATTGAAGAACTCATAATTCAACTTATCAAAGAAATGAATCATTATACATATTTAAAGAATCACTTAAAGAATTATTAAATTGAAAGGGTCAAGGACATGGATCATACCTCAAAATAAGACCAAGCCAATTGTTCAACTCTTGAAATGTTTGTAGAAGATCGCTCCACACATTCAGACACATACAATACTATATATATATATATATATATCCCATAATTCAATGCACATATTCCCCAAACCATGAGGTAAAATGTGCAAAGAAGATATATATTTATATGTGTGTGTGTGTCTATATATATATATATATACATACATATGTATAAGTGAGAAAGTCTTTTGGGACTCACAAAACAATCTAATTAACACACACGGAACCTAAAATCACAAATAACCCAAATTAAACCTGAAAAACCAAACAAAATATGAAAACCTCGACCATATATTGATTGAGGTGGACCAAATCAATGAAGTCCACTTCACCTTTGGAGGTGGATGTAGGAACACCCAAGAAGAGGTCCCAAGAGACCTTTCTCATACACTAAAATTTGAAAAACAAACTAAAATCTATATAAGACACAAACCCAAGGGTTTTGGAAAAACAATTATAGAGTGATGGGAAGACAAAAAATATGATATAAATTGAGAGGATAAGGAACTACAGATCATACCATGGGACATCGACCATTAATTTTTATAATACCAAGGGGAAATCATCATGGAAGGAGGGAGCTGGATAGGGGTATTGCACGACAAAGTGGAGCCCCAGGGGGTGCATCATTATATGGAGGGGAGGGAGGGTCAGAATATGTTTTATTTTTAATATTTATATTAATTATAATATGATTCAATTATTAAAATTTGTCACCACACATAGTTTGGGCCGAATAGTTTGGAAAATAGTGCGACAACTATCTTCCCTCTACAAGGCACCTAGGCACCTCAGACACTTTCCACGAAAGGTTTTCCTAACCGTGTGCAAGATGAGTGGTGAATAGTTTGTAGGTATTTCATAATTCTACTAACCATAAAGGATAGATTAACATTTTACTAAAATTTTCATATCACGTGCACACAACCTCTATCCACTAGAATAAGGCTACATAGTTTTATGTTTTGGGCCGAACAGTTTCATAAAAATTGTACACCCTATGATGACTGTTTAAAACATTATTTTCTATGTCTGGTGCTCCCAAAACCCCTCTGAACACCTGATAAACTTTTGGGGACTTCAGCCAAGTCTAAAAAACACATAGATGTATTCCAAATATTGGGATTATGTTATGAACATTGTTTTTAAAAATTCTCCACCTAGTAATCACCAAAATTAAAAATCCCATGGAATTATATCTAGTTAAAAAACATAAGACCATAAAAAATCCAAACCATTCAACTTCCCATCCATGAGAATCCATGGGAAAACAATAAAAACATCACCTGTCCTAAAATTCTCACAAGGTTTCATTCAAATAGTCACATTGTGTTTCAAAAAGGCCAATGCACCTGAAAGTACATCTTAAGAACATGACACTTATGCCATAAAAGCCTGATCCAATGCTCATTTTCCAACTGAAACATCAAAGTATTTATTACCCACAACCAACCTTCTAGAAACCCATTAACCAAATATACGATCACAAAATCATCCATTTAACATCTAGCTAAAGGTTCTCCCCGCCTTAGGCATTAATCATTAGAAAGATAGTAATTCATAACCATAGTTTTTTCACCTTTAGAATTGCCTTAGAGATAACTCCCTAAGTATTCGAGGGACACTCCTCATGTGATCTACTCAAATGTATGAACCTCATTACACCTGAGGTCATATTAGGGACCTCATATGAAAGGATCAATTGAATTTTGACCGACCTAATAGAAACCAGTTGTAAGATTCTAGGAATAAATATCCAATAGTTACACTAAACTCACCTTAAAATGGAGAGTTTCCTTAAAATAGGTTCTACCCAACCACATACATTGAAAAAAAGGAACAAGTCTATCCACTCTATCTGACTGTTTCAGAATGATTGGATTAGATGGATGGGCTATTTAAAAAAAACTACAATGCCTTCCTTTATGGATTTTTCATTTTAACAAAATGAGTCCATCAAAGCTCACTCATGACTTCGGGTGACTTTTCATGACCAACCCAACAATTGTAAATTTAAAAGTTTTGCGAATCATCTAAAAAAATACATAACGCAAATCCGTACCACTGGATTTGTCCCCCTCAAAGAATTAAATCCAAGCCCAACAACATGCCCGAGAAAACATTTGATTCACCCAACTAGAGTCCTTGGAACCAAACCTAAGTATCCCATAACCAATGTTATAGATGAGACATTGGTATAAATCCAAAACATCAAAATAAGAACATAGACTAAGCCGATAAAGGAATCTTCCTGGCGGTCACTTAAAAAGAAGAAGAAGGTGTCAATGAGTCTATCCAACGAATTTCTATATGGGAACCCAAGTGTCACTTATGACTAACCAAGCCTCAACAAAACCCACACACCAGTGGGTAATTCTAATAGATATCACATGCCAGCCCAAGGACTTTCAAAATTAAGTGTGGCATATAACTGACACTCTCTTAGTTCATCCCGGATGATGTAAAGATAGGGTACATGCTATTCACAATATAGAATCACTAAGAGGGTATCAAGGATTAATTGAAAAATGGCCAAACCACTATTGGTTGATCTATTGGAATAAGATCAGATTCACCCTTCTATTGCATCGCCATTAATATGTCATAGTTCTTTACTACCTGAGGCACCTTGTGATCACTCAAGATTAATCACCAAAGTCCCTTCAAGAAAAATGGTGTTTCTAAAGGTTACAGACACCACCAACCTTATTAATATCATGCATCCATGAAGGAACCAAAACTTATTTAAAACTATCAAGCCTCGATGTAATTTGAACAAAGTCAACTATTTCCCAATGTTCCACTTAGTTTGTGCTTGTTCTCCTTGGAAGGGAATATAACAACCAAAAATGACATGAAACTAGCCACCTTAGGAGTGTCCTGCCTATTGAAAAAAGGATGGTTCCACTGCTCACTGGTGTGCTAGATCCAGATTTATCTTAGATGTAAACATGAAAATATGTTGAGCCACACTCACATATGTTATCACATTTGGTCATGAAATCCAATATTAACCTGACCAGCGTGTTAAAACACCCAAGTATCAAAAGTCCTCTCAAGAATGGAAATGAACATGATTCTCAAATGCTCAGGACATGCTACTCCAGCGATATCCTGAGAACATAATCAATATCTCAATGCTCAATGATTTAACTGAACCCAAAAACTCATTTTAACATTTAAGACTCTAAAACACTGCATATTTGAACGCATACTACCCTAACAAGCTAACAATTATCGATGGATATCTATCCTACGAAAACAAGCATTCATCGATGCTGATTTCAATATCAAGAGTCATGATGAAATGATAACACATTTGAATAAGGGAGTCATTTTAAAACTAAAATAATTACTTGGGACTACGTCACCCAAAAAAACAACACAATATAATATCATAATATTAGCAAGTAATTCAAGCTCCAAATGTGCCACCTTCCCTGAATAGCCTATTACAAAGCATAAGCATCGACCCTATCTCTAGGTCACATAAACAGTTTCTACAAGGATAAATAGAACTTTTTATTTAATCCATTACCAAAAAGAAACAACCTATGGATAAAACACCATTGCTATGTCCCCAGGAATTCCAATAGAAACCGTTTAACTACCCTGAAATGAGGGTTTAAACAAATTAAACCACTTTAGGTTCCATTTTATTATCATTTCATTAAATCACTTCATCCTTCAAACAGTTTAATGAATTTTAATCAAAACCTAAAGTACCATTTTAAAAAACAATGCACTTTGTTTTAAAATTTAGTTAATATCTAAATGAAAAAATAGGCATGTGTACTCAAATTCATTTTTAATCATTAAACATTCATTCACATTATATCATAATTTTGAGATTTACTATATAAATTCATTTTATCTAAAATGGAGACCTATGAGGGTCCCTTTATTCAAACCTAGATTGTGCAAAAAGCCACATACTAGTACTTGTTTAACTATAGAAGGAATAAACACTAAAATGGTTCATCTCATAAAATTTTCCCCATCTCACCTGCTTTGGTCCAATTGAGATTTTTTAAATTTAACCAATCCATTTGGGTTCAAAACATAAAAAAATTCATATTTATAACCATATCCAAACATACCATGGTTATATAAAGGCTCAGTCATATGGGTGTCCATATACCAATCCATAATGCGCCCATACACCTTACGATTGGAATTTGGATCCTATTATTCGAATTAATTCCACTATAAAATTTTAAATTTAGCATCCTCTTACATTTTAACAAGGTCTATAACCATTTATAAAGGTCTAGATATGGTTCGAGTATACAGATTTCCCTTTTTCGGATCCTAACGTTCCCATTCACGTTATAATTGAAATTGGATCCCACATAAACTAAAACCGAAAAATTTCAGTCTAGGAAACCATTTTCATATATCAAAACTAGTATTCTATAACAAGTAGTACACACAGAGAACATGCTAACTAGAACAAAATCATGGCACAAAATCATGGAAGCTGATCAACAAGCTAATTGAAAACCCAAGAATTATATCTTAACAGACATACTAAAGAATTACCTAATTAGGTACAAGACTAAGCATGGAATCACCAAAGCCACACAATCATACTCGTAAAGAAACCTACTAATGTTTCTACATGGAATAAAATGTTAATTTTTAAGATCCTATGATGTTACATGTTATGTTACTTACATTCTATTCTATGATGAGGGTAAAATACAATAAATTCCCATAAATCAATAAGCCATGGAAAATACACCACTCACTAAAGGTAAAATTATATCAACTATAACATCACATATTATAAACATCAATTCCTAGCCCTGGCCTCTTTGTCACATCCCCGTGGTTTGGGTCATAAGTCATAGACATGGTTATTAACTAATTTCTGACATATTCTTATTCTCATGCCTACCAACCCATTATAGTAAGACAATGGAAACAATACCTCTCATTCCACTTTTTAACACCCTGTCCCAATATAACACTAAACAGATATCTAGACTGGTAGGTCACATAGAATCAAGCACATCTACCCATACACCCACGGTTTTTGACTACCAGTGAGGGTCTAAGAGGTGATAGTGGGGAGAGAATTCCCTCTTGTTATAGAAGAATAGTGGTAACCTTGAGTAAATATCAATAAATAATAGATGTAATATAAAGAAATGATTAATAAGAAGAAGATAATTGTAATATCTTTTGAATACAAAAGAGGGCCCACACCAGTTTATATAAAAATTCAAGTAAAAATGATGATACATAAGATAAAATAGTAAATATAAAACATGATTTAAAATTAAACACAATATAGGAATCAAATAATGAAAAGAACTAAAAATATCACAGGTGATCTCCATGACCATCCTGATCTACAGCTTAGTCATGTCCTCTTAACTCCTCTGGTAAAAGAAAGAAACACAATAAAAGGTATATATCCCTAAAAACAAGAAGGTTTACTCAGTTTCTAATGGTACACAAGTAGGGTTTGATATATAAATCTCAGTAGGCCAAAACCCATATTGTCTACCCAATCCATTCTATGCTATGTAAATTTAACAGTGTGAAACTATATATTTTACAACTAAATAAGCACAAAAAATTAAACATCCTATAAAGTCTAGGTTCCCATTTATATCCAAATTCATTTTATAAAATTGATTTATGTAACAATCCTTGAGACTCGGCACATATCCTTGTGTCCCTCATTAATATGTAATCAAATATTCCAAACTAGGACATCTATAAAACATAAATAAGACCAAATACAACCTTTTGGTTTTTCTTTGCAGTCTTTTTATATGATTAATTTCATTAATTAATAAATTTTGATCCTAATCCCATCCAAAAGATTCCTATGTTTGAATCCAAGTATTTCTCTAGGTATAATATGAACCAACACCCTATAATCCCAACCCTAGAGAACTTATCAGGAACCCAGTATCACTATAGTTTGGTATAATGCCTTATCCACTAGAGTTTGTCCATGGCGGTCCACTGATGGAGCCCAAGTATCACCCATGGAATAAATAATCAATTCACTAAGTCCTCCCTCATCATCCTATATGGGTTCCATGTATCACTTACTATATGATAGTCAAAAACCCCTATGATTATTTCCTAGGTAAATATGTATTGCTCAGTTATAAAAGTCAATCCTTAACATGTTCATCCATGTAATTATTCATTTTAATAAATGTATCACCCATGTATTATAACACTAAATCACAATATCATTTATACATATCATCACTGAACCAGTAACATCTCATTTCAAACATCACCCAAGGGTGGATAAAGGCACGAGGAAAGGTAACTAATATTGGATCATAATTACTCACATGTACATTTTAATATAAAAAGCAAAACATGCTTAAACTATCCATTAATTTTCATAAAAATCAATTAAATCATATGGAAAAAATCTGTATCACAATTTTATCAAGCTAAAAAACGAATACCATGAATTATATTATCTATATCACTTGGGAATATCCACACAAATTAAATTCATTCTTAATAAAGAAATGATATAATAAGGTACAAGGGTCATGGTCACTCATCCCTTCCCATTCAATCCATTTAATTCAAAATTCAATATACAATTCAATTACATATTTGATTGCCCATGGCATGGTGTAAAAGGCACACCACAAGGGGGTCTAATGAAAAATCCATCAAAATGAAAATATAATCCAACACACCTAGAGGGGTGGTTTATTCATGGTTCTCAAGCTATAAAAATGTAATTAATCCTCTTTAAACACATAGACAAATCCTATCTATTCTCAGATTTAATTACAAATCAGAGAGATTCCTTTTAAACCTAATAGGAGTGGATATATGTTATCATTCCTCATATAAACGATGTTACTCAAAAATAGAGAACATCCATGATGTAAAAAACATTATTTAAAATATCAAATCATAACTTTTTATCTTGGAATATAGAACACCTCCGTTGGAGGTGTTTTATTATAAAAACATTACTTTTTTTTATCAAAAACCCAGTTGTCCTCTTATGAATTTTATTCAAGAAATCATAATTCAATTTTTCAAAGGAATACATGATTCAAATTATTTAAAGAAGAACTTAAAGAATTCTAAAACTTATAGGCTCAAGGATAGGAAACCTACCTCAAAAAAATACAAACCAAACGATTTGGCTCTTGAAATTTTTAATGAATATTTCTCTACACTTGCATGAACATACATTACAATATATATTTCCTATAATCCAATGCACATATTCTCCTATAAATGAGGGAATATGTAAAAGTAATATATATATACTCATACCTATGTATAAATACCCATGTGTTTGTGGAGACACCAAATAGTCAAATTAACCCATAATGAACCAAAAAACACCAAAGAACCCCAAATAAATAGGAAAAACCAAACAATATATGTAAAACCTCACATTAAATTGATGGCTGTTGAACAAATTGAACCAATTTTATACACCTTTGATGGTGGATTTCATAACACATACGAAGAGGTCATGAGAGACCCTTTGTATACATTAATAACAGGAGAAAAATGAAATCTAGATTAATGCTATACCCTAGGGTTTTAATTGAACAAAATAGGGAGAAAATATACCAAAAATCATATGTAAATTGAGAGGGGAAGGAAATGTAGACCTTACCTTGAGGAATAAAACAAAAATCGTCAAAATATTCAGTCGAAAGAATCAAAGGAGGGAGTTGGAGATGGGGTTTCACGGGACCAATGGGAGCCCTACGGGGTACGTCATGATATGGAGGGGGGTTGGTTGGAATAGATTTTATTATTGTTATTATATTAAATTAAATTTAATTCAATTTTTTAAAAAGGTCACCACTCATGGATTGTATTGCATGATTTTTAAAACCATGCGTTGACCATACGCCCTCTTCTATTCACTTTCCCCCGCATGGTTTTTCTAATTGTGTGATAACCATGTGGTGAATAGTGCTATGGTACAACCTCTTACCATTAACCATGCAGGCTTGATGCATGGTTTAGTAAACGATGCATAACCAATGCGTATATCCTTTTCCCACTTGTATAAGGCCGTACAGTTTGCTGTTGTGGGCCACACTGTTTCAAAGAAACTGTATACCCTCTAAAGACTCCATTAAAACTAGATTTTATGTGTCTAGTTCTTTTGAAACCCCTTAGGACACTTGGAATACTTCTCGATTCTTCACCAAGTCTAAAATAAAAATTTATAAGTATTTAAACCCTCAGAACTAAGTTTTGATGTTCCATTTTTAAAATGTCACATCCTGTAATCACCAAAATTCAAAATCCCCTATAATTCCATCTACTTAAAAACATAGGAACTTACACAGATTCATGTCTATAAAGAAGTCAATGATCCATTAGTTATAACAAGAGTCTCATTCGTAATTTATTAGATTCTTTCAGCTCAAATCATTGGGAATGATGCTTCTAGTGCCTGGTGTATAATAAAATTTAATGTCAAAGAACTACAGATACTCGACCAACCTATTATGTCGAAGGTTCAAGTATCACTGATAAAATAAGTAATTGAGGCTCTTATGATCTTTTTATACCAAAATAATCTCACCCATGAGATACTATCTTCAAAAAATCTGGGAATTTACTACTACCTCTTACTTCTGATCATCGATAGGGTGATTTATCTCATGCGGGCTTAGCTACATAGAGCTATAAGCTACCACATGATCCCAATGAATTAGAACTATTTCGATTCCAACTACAGATGTGTCACAATATGCAGTAGATTTTTTACCTAGTCTAGGTAAATTGAGGATAGGTGTTGAGGTCATTCTTCCTTTCAACTCATAAAAATCACTATCACAAGTATCAAACCAAAAAAAATTCACCCCCTTCTTAGTCATCCCAATCATTGATGCTGCAAAATGTGTTAAATCTTCGCTAAAACAATGACAATAAGATGATACACACCAAATGTTCTGAATTTGAAATTCATTCTTGGGTTATTCAGAACATATCATGGCTGAAACATTCTCAAGTTACACTAGAACTCTTCTCTATGATATATCATGACCTAAAAAGTGCACTTCATTAATCTTGGAACTACATTGGTTTATCTTGGCGTAATGTTGATGCTCTATCAATGTACTCAAGATGATGTCGAGATGTTTGACATGAATGTCTACTGAATGAGGAACACTAATATTTCATCGATGAAAAATACATCAAAGTGATCTATAAAATGATGAAATATCATTTTACTTAAGTCTATGAATACCAGAGGCACATTAATCAACCAGAACGACATCACTATGAATTCATACAGTCCTTACTAGCTACTAAGAGAAGTTCAAGGTATGATTGATTACAACCAAATTAACTAATGATATCGTGATATCATGTAAATCTTGGAGATGATATTATCACCTCTGAACTGGTCCAAAACATTTCAATGTAAGAAAGAGGATACCGGTTCTTGACCATCATCTAGTTTTACATCCAATAATCCACACATAAGTGCAATGATTCATCGCCATTATTGGAGAAGATAAATGTGTAACCCAAAGAATATGTAATAATCTATAATAATCCATTATATTATAGATATTATAGCTTAAATTACAACCCATAATTCTCTACTGGTTCCATTTGGTAAGGTAGGGTAGGAACTGGCTCTGCTGCCAGAACTAACTTGATCATGAACAGAATCTCTCGCTCAGGTGGTAAGCCATTAAACTCATCCAGAACAAAATCTAGAGAATAGTGTACCATAAGAGTAAAATAATATTTATTCATTCCGGAATTATCTAGATAAAGACCAATTATTTTATCCATGACACAATTCAATCGTCATTGAATTGGTCCCAAAAAATGAGCCAAAATTTCCCACTCACCCTGGTGAGAATAACAACTTCCTTCTAGAGATAGGAAAGTAACTATCATATTAAAATAGATGTTATGAGTTTGGATTATAAATAACCAATCCATACCAACAATCATGTTGAATCTTGTCTTTTCCAGCAAGGATGATTCTGGAAAGAAACAAAAACCCCCAATATCTTGATAAAATGCATTACAACATTTTATTTTTTAGACTGCACTCCCAAAAATATTGCAAAAGTTATAAATCCATCTAATATTTCCACATCCAATCCCTAACTATTTTCAAGAAGGGAAAATTGTAAAGAATATGATGCTTATATATCAGACAAATCACAAGATAAGGTAGATGATACAAAAATCATACCTTTTATGGTATGTGGTCCTATATCCACATTTTCTAGAGTAGTCGGTGTAATGGGAAACTGACTTGTTCCTCTTCATTGGGCTCTAGCCTAACTACCATGGGTTGAATCCTATTCTTGGTACTACTAATCATGCATTGGGGTACCATGTACCCTACCTCAGCCTCAAAGGAATATGGAACTACAGATACCAACCTGCTGAGGGGTAGCTGAGGAACTTCGTTACTCCAATGACTATCATGATCTTTGAGCACTGGTATTTTGTGTAAAGTTCAAAAAAGAATCGATGAATATGTCCTAGTCTAATATAGATATCAAAACCCAACATCATGGTAAGGACACTATGGGATCTGGTGGACAAACATAACACACTAATAACACTGGAAAAAAACATTACCTTGAGATTTTTGTTCACCACCCTGACTTCTATTACCACTATTGATTTAATAGTAACTATCATAATGAATCTTCATCCCCCTCAAAGAAGAACTACCAGATAGACCTGATGAAACAACCTAAACACTACATATGGACTCTCTCAGGTTCCTTTCTGTGATGAGTTCTTGATTCATGACATCTTAAATGATGTTTAAATAGAATCTTTTTACCTATGATCTGATCTTATAAGGAATACCATACTACAAACTTCTCTCCAAAGATATCTCTTCAACATCCAATGCTACTGAAAATCTATATAGTTCATTAAAATTTAAATAATAGTCCAATACTAAAAAACCCTCCTTCATTAGATTCATGGATATCCAATATTTTTGGCACCTCAGTGTCTGATGATAGAAATGTCTCATGAATTCATCTCAAATTCGTTCCAATATAGCTCATCGTGCAGAAAATCTTCCACTAGAATATCCCAAAAATTTTGGAAGGTTCACAAAGAATATAGGTAGTAAGATTAACCCTCCTATCCATGGGTGTCTCTATGTGCTTAAATATTGGTTCGACTGACTAACTCTAGAACTCTGATGCCTGGGCTCCCCCTTCCTCAATAATCATTGGTGGATGATGAAGTTAAAACCCTCTTTTTAGATCATACATTAATGGAACAATACTAAAAATTCCCCCTTTCCATGGATCTCATGAGCCTCAGGAATATACTATGAAGATAAAAATTGATTATGGTTCTAAAAAAATACATGATGTTTTGATTTAGTTGAATTATGAGTGTTCTGATATTCAATCCCCTGATGATCAATTTGAAGATAATGAGGAGTAATTTTCTCTACAAAACAAATGAACATCATAGATAACTTTCTAGCAATAATGTCAACCCAGATATGTGAATACAACTAATAACCACTAACTATTGGTCTCTCTAGACATGTATTACATGTATATTAGCTTGAAATGACAAAACATTTAATTTATACAGTTAAATATATATCTCATATCATAGACTAATTGTCGTGTATATATCACATGAAAAAATAGGTATTCATCTATTATGAAAAATGTATTTCAATATATACCGATGTGCCTATTATCATGAATGTACTCTCATATCATGTCATACATGGACATAAGTGAAAATCTGAAGAAATAATTATATCATAAAAAATGATCTCAAACATCATGTGAATCATCCAAAGTGAAATAACATCAAATGTAACCAGTACAAAACACAAACAGCAATCCTATCCCCAGGTATTCATATTTTCCCTTATAAATGTATTAACTAATCCCATACACATGTTCGTTACCATGTCTCGACACATCCTAGACAACATTATAACTTTTCCAAAATAGTAAAGAAGAAGGAAAGAAAACCTTCTCCTTGGATGGCACATTGTAACTTCCCCTAATCTCACACTCTCCCACATGTCTAGAAATGGATGGTATTGAGACCTCAAGTGTGTCTCCCCCTACACCAAAGGATGTCCACTAGAAGCAGGGATGTGAATTGAATAGTTTGGAGACTATATCCCAGTGTATGAAGTATCATATCATTAGAACAATTCATAAAAAAATGAAATAATCAAAGTAAATACAAAGCTGAATAAAATAATAAAATCTAATATAATAATCCAATAAATAATAAATGAATAATGTAATGACATGCTGGAATGTATCCAAATTTAATGATAGGACAATACAAGAAAATAATATAATACTCAAATAAAAGACTCAATGTCCAGGGCCCCAAATCCCATATAGCTCGCATTTCCAAACTCCATCCCATCCTTAAACAACCATCCTACTGCAAGGTCCATTGTCCTTGTTCAAACCTGCATTCACATATTCTAATTGGGTAAAAAATGATGTCCTGAATAGGGTGTGAGTAAAAATTAGTAGGTCAAAACCCAAAAGACTTAACAAAATAAGTCTAATAAGAAGTTTATGAAATAATGATACAACCCGATGTATTAATAAATTTAACAATTAATAAAATACAATAAAAATATTCTTCAACCCCTTTCTAGAATATCTTTGAACATGTCTTATGACCATGCCAGCAACATCCTTATAACCAAGGTAAAATAACCTTCTTTGGTACCAACTCTCAATATATATGACCATGTATTATGACCATGGAATAAAAAAACATATAACCATGGTATTGTTATAAAAATTAATACGGTTCAAATTCCAATTATCATTATAGAATCCGGAATGAAGCCCTATAAGAACTACAACATGGTACTCGGTATATCCCAACCTCTATAATAATTACAATATGGGACTCGGCCAAGCCCTCTCAATATTATAATTACAATATGTAAGTGTGAAACTATCTGGGATGATCCCGATATATAAATATTAAAACATGGAAGAAAATAAATTTCATACAACATGGATATCACAATATCACATCAAATTTATCAATGGTTAATTATTTGAATTACCATTCTGCTTTCATATTGAATTTTTCAATTTAGTTTAAAATTTATTAACAAATATATTAATAATAATTAAGCCACATTTCAAGGATTATATAATAAGAAATCACCCTCAGTCATATGTCATTATTAACATACTTTAAGTCATTTTACAATGAACATATAATCACGGATCGACCACCCCATGGGCATCCATAATATAGATAAAAATACATTTGAAACCAAAGTACATCAAGTAATAATTCCATTCATTTATTTAATTTATTTGGGAACAGACAATGATGGTGAAATTAAAATATTATATAAACTTGAAAATTATCAAACCATGGGGTTAAGATTTAGACCCCCTATCTTTAATGAATGATCCAATAATTCTTCAAATGGAAAAAACCGAGGAAGAAGAAGGTGCAGATGAATAAAAAGAGGATCTTAGATCAAAATAGCTCAAGATCAAAAATAACAACGCATTCAGTCAAGGGATTTCACTGTAGCAATTTTATAATAAGGAAAAGAAGGAAGAAAACTAAAAAAAGACTTACCAGATATTTATCACACATATGGGATGTCAAGAAAGTAATTTGGCACCCCCAAATCACCTATAGAATTCCTTAGCGTTGGTAAGAGATGATATGGAGCTGATATAATGGGAATTCATACATACAACATGTTTATAACAGATGGATGGGAATTTACATGACATGTAATGTGATTACATGCTGTGTAAATGTTTTTAATGGTATACACCAAAAAAACTGTCACCTACGATTTATTTTATTAAAATCATGAAACAATTACACAAATATAATCTATTTAAATGATATGTAAATGTTATTCAGCTGATTTTTCAGCCCATTTTCCTTTTAAATAATTCGAACATATTTTAAAGTTTATCAACTCACCAAGATCCCATGAAACAATCAACCCATTTATACCCATAATCCATTAATCCAAACTATAATAAATCCATGAAATTTAACTCATTTTCTCAAATGATTCCCTCCTTAAAGATACACTCAATTCCTTATCTGGTATTCTTTCTACCCAATATTTGATTTATTCAAATGAATGATTATCATGAAAAAACACGACTGAATGAAAAGATTAATGAAAAACAAAGAGAGTGATGTTCCTACAAATAGATGGGATGTAAAATTTATAATAACTTTTCTAGGGATTTAAAACCCCATAAAATAACCATATATTTTTTATTCAGTAATGGATGAATGGTAGTTAGTTGAATGTCATAGATATAACCTATAATTACTTTGTCAAAACAAAGTTGAGTATATGGAATCAATGAAATTGGAGAAAGAACTAATACGTTATATGGAATCCATTATAGTATCTCAGAAGGATCTAGTAGGGTCAATTACTCTATTGTTATAGTTATAGTGCAATTAATTTAGTGAAGAATCAATTATTTCATTCAAAGTTGAAACATATCGAACTAAAATAGAACATTATCTAGATCATGTTGGAGGATGGTGTATTGGAATTGAAAATGATACAAAAAAAAAGAGAATCTAGAAGACATGTACACTAAGATTTTACCCCCAAAAATATATCAAGTAACATTGTTCATTAGTGGGACTTGAGTGAATAGAATAACTATGAATACATTTTTTACCATATAGGTGAGGGATTGAATATTTTACCAAATTTGGAGAGTTTCCATAGATTCCATGAAGAGGTATTTTGTGGGACATTTTTAGGAAGCTAAATTTTGTTTATGTTTAATTTAAATGGCCAAAAGATAATTTTTATATGTTAGTTCGACCATATGTTTAATACAATGTGAACATATATCTTCATTGGAGGCAGGATATTCAAAATATGAGATCTTTTTATGGTTTAGTGACGTGTTTATTTCACTAAAATATGTGAATGGAAGTTAATAAAAATGTTTTCAGTATTTTATGTATTTAGAGTCATCATATGTTCCACTTATTTCCAATTATTGGGGAAAATTTGTTTCAAGAGATCAACAACCACCTTGGTTTAATGGTGGGACATCTACAAAGATAAAAAAACTATGAATGTTTATGATCGAATGGGACCCACTATAAAGGAAGCATGAGAACACTTGTACATGTGTACTATGAATTGTAAAAAAAGTATTCATAAATTGGATATTTTATACTAATTTTGGATATTAATATATTTAACTTCTGATTAATGGAAACGAGAAATAGTTTTGTCATGAGGATTAAAGACTCATGTTCGAACCATATAAATAAAAGGTATCATTTTTTATTTGTTATTTTTCTATTGAATGTTGAATCCATTATGAGTTTTCTTGAGTCTGTATGAGGAATAATTAATATAGTGATTTAGGATGAAAAAACATAATAGGTTCTGGTTTATTACTTCGAGGGAATATTTCTTTCAGTGGAGGTTATCAGAATTTATTCTGCTACACACATATATTTTGGTGGTGTAATTTTTGGTTGACTGGTTCTTTACATCCCCAATAGATTTATCATGATATGACCACATTAAAAATTATATCTTTGTTATTTTACCACATGCCTGATATACAATAGTCCTTGAATTATCCATAAATTGTTTCACTGTCAACATCACCATTTTCATTAGTTTCATCATGTGAAATAGTACAATAATTTTCTTCCATTGGAATATTTTTTATCATTAGGATGAAAATATGTAAACTGATAAAATATCAAATTATCTATTTTAATCCTATCAATTAGATCATGAACAGTTTGGGATATCATTTTCACTCCATTGTGATACTTGACATAATAGTTAGTTTCAAAACCAACTTTTGTTATATGGTAGTTTACTTCTTCCCCAAATAAACAATATTCTCTAGAAACATTTCAACAAGTTCAAAATATATGTCCTAAAAATAAATAATTATTTAATTAAAAATAAAAAACCAAACTTATTTTGAAACATTGTTGAGATCTGATCATCATCATACATCAAATTTCACCCCATTCAGATACATAAAATAATAATTTATTATTAAAATAAACATAACGGAGTGTAATTATAAAATTCAAGAAAATAATGAATCATTTCAATACATATTCCAATAAAAAATTATTCAAAATTAATTACATATCAATATTACCAACCTCATATCACAACAAGAGAGTCAATTTATAAAATAGATATCAATAATTTTATTCATTACATATTTCCGAACAATATAGATCATAATTATGGTAAAATAAAATTAGTATATCATAGGATTATCTGTAATGATTAAAAAGTTCATTATTTTTAGTTGTTATCAATTAAAACAATTTAGTTGATAAAATTACATACCTCTAATTTTACAATAGAATGATAATTAAATCATATTTTCCAAAATTATTAATTAAATTATTGATAAAATTTTCCTTATTTATTGAATTTATTTTATAACATTATCTCCATAGAATCATACAATTTTTTAATTTTATAAATCTAATTCATATTTCCTAAAAAACTAATATGATATTATATTTCATAAATACTATCTAAATGCTCATTATTAATTAGTTTCATGTCACATGAAATCATCATGGAAAGATATTAAATTATAATTGATCCCATTCATGTAGAAAAAACATACGTAGAATAAATCATTCCCCTACAAATGATCAATAGGTGATCATATTTAACAAAAATTATCAGAAGGATCCTACGTATATATATCCACTTTACCTAATCCTTTTCAAATTTTATGGTCAAATAGAATAATTAGCTTACAAACCCATAAAATTTACTCTAGTTCAAACTTAAAACACTATAAATCCCCAAAACACCCCACTTATATTGGTAATGAGTATATTAATAACACTAAATACACACTCTAATCATACAGGAAGTGGAGAGTATAATAAAGGGTATAATACCATAATACAGGATGCAATACTCTTTTATAAATAAATATTTTTCATATCTAATGAAAAATTAATTAAACCATTAGTAATAGTAAGAAATTAAATAATGAAATGAGTTTATCTGCACTGAATTAAAAATATGGTGAATTAAAATGTGTAATATCAACCCACAAATCATTTTAATCCACGATATATTATTTTTTACTAAATAAACATCACATAGAACTACCCTAAATACGATCCTATAAGTTATGAAAATAAAATAAATTAATTGGTTGAGTATAAAATCATACAATGTAATATCATACTATAACATCTCTAATGTAAATTTAAAATACATAATAATTTTTTATGAATGTAAACGAAAACATATAAATCAATTATAAAAATAGAATGTGAACATTGAAAAAATCACATAATATAGCCGAGGAATCCAATGACGCCCAATTTTATTCTGTTATGAGAAATAAATAGTGGTCCTTAGTTGATTATTATAAACTATAAAAATATAAATAAAATAATTAAATTCCTGAAAATATATAATCTAGTCCATTATCATAATCATTGGAAAAAAAATGAAAAAAGAAGATAAAAAAATAAGAGGGAACCTGAAGGGAAACAACATACCTTGTTTATTTCACATTAAAATCATTTAAAAAATTATGATTTCAAGGGGAATAGAGGAGTGGGAAAACTAGTTATATGAGGAAGTTTAAATCTTGTGGGGAATGGGGGGATTATGAATAATATATGAAAAATACCTATAAAAATGGCTTTTAATAAATGTTGTTATTGGTTTATTAATATAAATCAGATTATAGGAGTATATGAATTCATTATTATGAACTATAACTATATTATATTAAACATTAAAAAATATTGTTGTTCCTAAACATGGAATGAAGATAATTTTTTTGGAAACATACAACACACAATAAATTTTTCAATAGAATAATCATTCCAATTGGAATTGTGAATTAATAATCTTCTCTAGAAGGCATAGGAGTCTTTCTGCTTTTGTAACTTAAAGATATATTTAATTATTGTAATCATTAAAAAAGTACTTGGAAATTTTATTTGCATACAAGTGTGTGATTAAAAAATTATGTCTTATACCCAAAAAGAGAAATATCATATTTAATGACCAATTTGTCTAATGTAGAATCATATTCCTTATTCATATCTATACCATTTCAATCTTTCTTATAGTAACCTTTTTTTATATGTGAAAATAACTACACCTATTTGATGATTTCCCTCCTTCTATTTGTTTTCAATGAAGGATTTTTTGAAGGTGTCTTTAGCATCATGCTATCTATTTTCCTTCCCGTATTTGTTTTCTTTTTCTTCACCAAAATAACTAAAGATTTATCATTTTTGAAGTTCTTATATTCTTGTTAAACCATATCCCAAATATGTTAAATTGAATTATCTATATTCTTCATTTTATAATTCACAAAAAAATATTGAAAGTTAGTGCTATGGATTAGAGAATGAGATGTATTGATAAATAATTTTTCATATTGAATCCCAATATTACTAGTCTATCAATGTACTCCATCATAGTTAGTATATGTGTAATGGTCCATATTCAATAATTTAATTTATAAATCATCAGTGTAATGAAAATATCATTTTTTTCTTACTTAACTTTTTCTTTACAAACATGTTGGAGATACGCAAAATAGTTTAAATTTCTATATTATCATAATTATTTTTCATCTCGCTAATGACTGATGATAACATAATGATATATTCATTAAACAAATAATCTATGTGTCACCTATAATCATCCTTTTCACCCTCACTTTCTTCCTAATATGTATCATTGGGTAATGAGGAATCTAGAACATACAATTTCTATTCATGTTGTAGTAATATACACAACCACTTTTATCGATCTAAAAAATTAGTTTCATTGAAAAAATGATCATTATATAGTATTTATCACAATCTTTCAATGGAATTGAATGCCATTGTTATATAATATAAAACTTTAAATGACTGATACTTTATATTTCGATTACCAAATATTTAGAAATTTTTTATTTATTAATCTAAAATGTATCCCGCTATTTTATTCAAATCCTATTATCCCTCAACTTCTAGATTTGGAATACATCATTTCTTGAGTATTCTAATATCCAAGGATCCTTAAAAATCTCTTAATAACCCTAGTTATGACAACAATGTTACTTTGATATTCTGAGGTAGGCTTTTGGATGGACACTTGCATTAATCCATGACTTCCTGATCTACTATGTGGAGTTAGATCTCATATGACTCCTTAACATTGATTTAATCAAATCCTTCCCCTAAAATATCTCACAGATAGTTATGACTATTTATTTAATTAAAATCTTATTTATGTCAACTCAGGACGCTTTTTAGAACTCCTAACATGTGTTAGAACCCCAAATTTTGGTTGACCAGAACACAAAACTATGGTTTCATTCTAAATAAAAGTGATTAAATATTTATATGACATAATATTTAGTTTTAAGGATTTTTTAATACCAACAATTCCTTTTTTTAATAATCACAAATAATGTTTATTTTATATCTATTAAATTATATTTTTATGGAAGAAAATAGTTTTTATCATAATTTTTGAAAAATTTTTGAGTCTAGAAGTGATCGTAAAGCCAATATATATGAACAATTGAATGTGAAGCTAGAATATCAACCTCATGTTAGAAAATGAAAAATTTACAAAGTTATCAAGAGACTATATGAATAATTTATTGATTGTAAGGGTTTTCAATCAACCACATAAAATTTCTTAGATCTCCTTTAGATTTTCACAAAGGGTTGAAGTAACCATGTGCAAAATGGATCTAATTCATGCCTATCAAATGGACCATGATGAATTTCTCCCCAACTAATCAAATGTACGCACATGTAACCAAGTGACTTCAAGTCCAATTAGAGAAACCACACATTATTTCTTTTTGATAGAATAATGGATTTTTCACTAATTTTTAGAACTATCACTAGACCAAACTTGGAAAATTAACACTATGTCAACCAAACATGTGGAAACATTAGGTTTTTAAATACTATTGGAGCTAATGTGAGACATAAATAGACCAGAAATTGAAGTGAAGTTACTATAATATAGTGTGAGATTTTTGAAAAGTGTTGAAGTGATATTATGAACATTGAGTGACCACATTCTTAGATGAATTGATAGTAATTTCAATGAATCGACCACACTACCTTCTATTGATTCTAACCTCAATAATTTCACTATGTGTTAAAGAATACTTGGAGAATATGATGTGGAACTATTTTAGAGGTTATGGATAATGAAGTAATATATTTTAATATATTCTAACAACCTTCTGTACAGAATTAATTTCATGCTCAGAGATATTTAATGTGTATATATTTTGGGTTGGTTATGAGGATTAGTAATGATGCATTCTAAATAAATAATTTTTAAGAAATATTTATTTTTAAAGAATAATTATGTTAAAAAAATATAGTTTGTATTGTATGAGAATTAAAAAATTCTATCTCATACTTTGTTTTTAATAACTTGTTACATTGTTTTCATCTGAAGTTCCCTGTATGATATGAGAACACTTTCAAGTCATTATATCATATTTTTAGAACTGAAGGAAGACATAAAAAATATAAGACTCGTCTATAGAACAACCAAACTATAGTCGTTTTCTACATCAAACATTATTTTCCCTCAATCTACATGTTTAATAAATTTCCGTGGTGATTGAACTTTATTGTCATTATATTAGTGTTTATACTCTTGTAGAGTATAGAATAGTAATCAGATACTCATTCTTTATTTCATTATTATTTCTACTCCCATGACAACTTTGGAAGAGTCTAATTGATATAGTCGGATATCCTTGGGTTTTTTCTTCTATGTATACCTGATCCAGGTTATGGTTTAGTTTATTTATTAATAAATCTTCTTTGCAGTATATGACTGTCAAGTGGATAGGATTAAGTCTCAACTTGTGACCAAACCTCTCATATTTTTAAATTTTAATATGTTCTTTAAAGGTTTACTTACTATGTTTTTTAAATTTTTTAATGTCTCTCTTTTCAAAATGCACATGGATAACTATCTTTTACATGTGATATATTTACTATTTAATGTTAGTAGAATAATCTCAAAAGATTAGGTTTACCACAAGTTATTTTAACTGATATTTCATCAATAATTGAAGAGGTTATTTCAAAACATGAAATTAAATATACATATTATATTAGTCTGCTGGGTGATTTACAAAATATAGGATTTTGGTTTTGAAATATAAATGTTTATTAGATAATCAATTCACCCCCACCCCCTCTTGAGTATAACACTTTGAACAACATTTAGTCTCAAAGGATTTTATTTCTCTGTTATTTTTATCTATCTAGATTTAATTATAATCATGTTTTAATAAAAATATATTTTTTTCTATATTTATGGATAATAATAGACTTAAGGTGGATTATAAAAACAGACCTCCATATTTTAATGGTATAAACTACGATTAAGGAAAAATGAAAATGAAAATTCATCTTTAAATTATAGATTTTGATATATGGACTCTAATATAAGATCAATATGAAAAACCAAAAGATAAAAGAGTTGAATGGGTATATTCTTTTTACTATAATTAAAAATTAATAAATAATTTAAATTATCCACTCGGAGAATATGAATTTAATAGAATATATTTATGGGATACATCATTTGATATTTTGGACAACTTATTTTTGTCTCATGAAGGATCATATAATGTTAAATAAATGAATTTAAATAAAAATATATTAAGCATGATACATCTACTATGGAGGATAATGATTCTATTTACCAAATTTATTTTAGGTTTAGTGAGATTAAATATAAGATGTATTCTTGTGGAAGATTTTTTATGACATGTCTTTGTACTGATGATTCAAATTTTCTAATCTGATAGATGGAGAGGCATTTCTATATCCATTTCAGAATAATGTGATGTACTTAATCTTCTAATAAAAGATCTTATTGGAAGGATGATGCATTTTTTTGGAAGAACTGGAATTAAATGATAATAACAATGAACCAAAAAAAATCGCATTCAAATAATCTTAGTCCAAATATTAATAAATAATAAGATATGAGAGAACTAGTGGACGTGACGGTGAATCCGACAGTGATGATTAGATGGACCAATTAATAAAAAGATTTAACAAATTCTATAAAAACAAAAATTTATTCTAGAAATTAAACCTTAAAGGACAGTATTATAATAATGGAGACATGATGGAAATTGGTAATTTTAAAGTTACCTTCCATGGATGTAGAAGAAAAAACACAGCTAATTTAAAAAAGATGACATATTTTAAAAATTTGTTGGATAAAGAGAGAAATTAAGATATAAATTAAGGCCACTTGATTTGATTCTGAGTATAGATTAATTGAGTTAGATAAAAGAAAAGTAATTGAAAATAAAAATGAAAATCTATGCTTCATGGATACTACTCTATAGGTACACCCTATATCTTCTAATCATATTTGTAATCTCTTTAAACATTAAAATTATGATAAAAATGATATGTTCAGTGAAGAAAAATTTTTCTATTGTAACATTATGGAAGAAAACATTAATGACTTAAAAATATAAATATAATAATTAAAGAAAAAACATGATTTATCTATTATTGTTAAATATTACATTATTATTGAAAAGGAAAAGAACCATCTGAATCTCAAGGAAAACAATGACTTAAAATTATAATATGAGAAACTGATGATATACATTGAAGGTTTTGCTATAAGAACACAAACCCTAAATAAATCTATGGGAATTAATGTTGTACCTAAACAAAGAGATAGTTTTGGTAATCATCCATTATATTAAACCAAACTCTATAAAAAATATTTTCATCCAAGTTCAAATGTTGTTATTGAATTGTTGGTAAATTGTTCATCTATAACATCTAAATATATATAAATCCAGTTTTTTCCATATATATATATATATATAAATTCTTTAATACCTATTCACAAATCATGGAATAAATCTAACAAATAGATATTGATTCCAAAAGACTTATTTGTGAAACATGGTAGACCCAAATAGGTATGGATAACAAAATCAAGATGTATTTTATTGATTACCAATCCTTCTTTAAAGGTTCTTATAATAATCTACAGTATCATGATGGTGGGTGTTACATATCCATGATAAGGTACTTATAAATACTTCAATGTTTGACCAAAGTATATGGTGGACATGTCACCTTTATGGACAATGAAAAAGGAAAAATTATTGGCCTTGGTCAAGTTTGTAATTCAAAAACATGATTAATTTCTATGAATCATTTTTTAATGTCTTAAAGTATAGTTACCTAAGCACATATTAGTTATGTGATGATTCTTTACATGTTATGTTTGACGAAAATTCCTTTATGGATAATGATTTTATGTTTAATTAGCATGTTTTTTCTCTAAGGAATTAAAATATTTATGCAGTTGATTTAAATTATTTATTTTTTCCAAATTTTTTCTATTTGAATGCCTTTGTCCATTAATATTAGATGTTTCATAGAATACTAGGCCACTATATATATACTCTTTTATAAAGCTACTAAAAATGTTTTAAGAAAGGATCTACCTAAACTGGATTTACTAAATGTCAAAATGTGTAATACCTATCTAAAGGGAATGTAATATAATGTTTCATTCAAACCAAGTAAATATGTTTCTACCAAACAACCACTAGAACTGTTTTACAAAGACCTATTTAGACTATATGGAGTTTCATTTTTAGTTGGAAAATTATATGATTATGTAATTATGGATGACTATTCAAGGTTTATAGAGGTGTAATTATTGGATCACAAGAGTGATGCCTGAATTTGTTTTTCAATATATGAGAAATTTATAGACAACTGCATGAGACTTAAAATTAATTGTGTGAGAATTGATCATGTTTGTGAGTTTAAAAATCATGATTTTGAATCTTTATACTTATAACATGGGTATAATCATAATTTTTTTCTCAACAAACATCCCAACAAAATGGGTTGATCTAAATAAGGAATAATCCCTTCAAGAAACAACCCTTACTACGCTTAATAAATATGACATACCGATCTATTTTTTACCTAAATCAATAAAGAAAACATGTTATGTAATAAACCAAGACTTAATAAAACCTCTTCTAAATAATACTCCATATTAATTATAGCAATGGAGAAATAACAATGTAATTTATTTCAAGGTTTTTATTGTAATGTTTATATTCATAATTCAAAATATAATTTGGATATATTTTCATCCAAGATAGATGAGGGAATATTCCATGGTTATTTTTCATCTAGTAAGTCCATGAAAATATTTAATTAAAGAAAAAAATTTATGGAAGAATCTATACAAGTCACTTTATGTGAGACAGATAGAAATCAACCTAAAGTTTAATTTGAAAGCTAGTAGGATGATTTATCCAATTATAATATCACTAAAACCTAAAATAATAAGGACATTGTTATTTATTCTCTTCAAAAATACCCCAAGGAAGACCATTTAGAAGAATTATACCATGACGAAATCATATAGGAATTTATTATACCTAGAACTCTAAGAGCACATAGATACCATCCTTTAGATTTTTTTGTTAGTGACCTAAATAAAGTAAATCTAACTTAAGAATCACTTATAAAATAGGTTGAATATCAACTAATGTTTTCATATATTGACCCTAGGAATATTAATGAGAAAAATAGTTATGAATATTGGTATTAAGTTGTTATATAGAAACAAGGTTGACGAATATATAAATATTATTAAAAATAAATCTAGATAGGTTGGATAAGGTTATAGTGAAGAAGAAGACATTGATTATGAGAAAATATTTTCTCTGATAGTTGGACATAAATCGATTAGGACACTTCTTACCTATGTAACACCTTTGAATTTCAATTTATATAAAATTAGAGACTAATTTTATAAATATTCAGAAAATTGAGGATGGTTTTACTAAACAACCTCATATATTTTCAAATAATCATTTTCTAAATAATGTTTTTAAATTGGAAAAAAATATGGTTTGAAACAACCACCTATATCTTGGTATGAAAGGATCCACACCTTTGTTATTTCAAATGGTTTTGAATGGGGTGTTGATAATCCTATATTATTTATCATAAAAACCTAAAAATAAGTTTTTTTCAAATATATGTTTATGATATTATCTTTGCTTCTATATGAAATTATTCATGTATTGAATTTTTAAAGAAAATGAAAAATTAATTTGAAAAGAGTTTACTGGGAGAACAAAAATTACATTATAGTTTTTAATTTCTTTCAATATAATGAATTTTTTATTTTCAACAAAGTAATTAAAATAAAAATATTTCAAAATGTTTTGGCATGGATCCCTGATAAGGAAGTGACACAACAATGAGCATCACTTGTAAAGTAGATCTTGATAAAATTAGAAAACTAGTTTACCATACCATTTCTATGGTATTATTATTAGTTTACTTTAATTCATATTTAGCCATCCTTACAATATTATTTGTGTGTATATGTGTTCATATTTTAATGTACACCCCGGGTAATCCCATTTGACTACTGATAAAATAATGTTTAAATTTAATAACAATATAGGTTTATTATCTTATAGAATGAATGTTTTTTATCTAATTAGTTATTATGATGTTGACTTTGGTGGTAGTAAGATAGATAGAATGTACATCTCTAGGAACTATCACTTTTTAGGAAAGTCTCTATTATCATGGTGTAGTGAAAAGAAAAATTATGTTTCATATTATACTATTCAATTTGAATACAATGTTTAAGGTAATTATTGTGAAAAAATTCTATGGATGAAACACACATTGGTAAGATATAGATATGAGTTTAAAGATTTACCTATAAATTGTTACAACAGAAGTGTTATTAACACTTCTAAGAATATTTTACCTTATTCACGGGAAATCAAATTGATATAATACATCACTTTTTGAGATATAATTTTCAAAAAGGGGATATCAAACTTGAATACATTAGTATAAGACATCATCATGGTAATATTTTTAAAAATCCAATTAATTGTGAAAGATTTAATTATACCAATAATTAATTATTAAATATTTACTATGTCTAATTTCATTTATTCTTAATTTTTTATAACTTAATAATAATTTACTTAAGATATTATTTTATGAAACTTTTTATAATTTATATGTAATTATGTGTTACAATTATTTTAAATACAAGGTTGAATTATTCATATTTAAACCTAATATATGTGTTTTAAAGTGTTATATATATATAATTTATTTTATATTCTTTAATATATATTTAACCTTAAATGATTTTAATATATAAAATTAGAACATTAATCGATCATCATTTATTGAACCTTAAACTTTTCCCTCATTTAACACATTATTTTCCAAAACAATAGCATTATGACCTTTAAAAATCTATTATGATCTGTAAAAAGGAATAGATCTTTTGAGTGAGATGATTCTAATTTTTCTTGACCTCAAAATGAATGAAGTCCAGTACCAATGGGATCATGATACTCTTAATGTCACATATTTTGTCATTAAAATAAATTATAGAGATGGAAGTAGACTCGATGTGATTAAGAGGAATTTTTTCTTTTATGTGTGGAGACCTGTTCTAAAGTAGGGAAGGATGAATTGGTTTTTGGACATTGAGAGACCCTTTACCCATTATTTCTAAAATTATTATTTCTAAATATTCACCATAGAACTATGTAATGGTGGGTCTATATCTATATATTTGATTATGGTACATAAGAAATATTTTCTTTAAATTTATGTTCTATGAGTATTGATGGACCTCAAAATGGTGATTCTGAATATTTTTAAAGATTTTATCACATCAAAAACTATCACTTTGAATGTCAACAAAACTTAAAAGAGTTAACATGAAATATGACTCGTATTAGGATCAATTCAATAATGTTTTGTGGAGAATTCAATTTTATTCTCAAGTTTATCAAACATTCTATTGGTCCTAGAAAAGAAGAATTTGTTATCATTAGGGATCATGATTTCTATTTTCTCTATTTAATGGTGAAGGGAGTCCAGATAAATTGGAAAATATATTCAATGAGGAACATGGATGGTCTATATAAAATCTCTTCTCATTTTAATTATTCTCCCAATTTTATATTTATATCATCCTTACTATATCTTATAGGTTTATTTTATCATGAACAATAATTTTATACCACCTCAGGTAGTGTTTATATGAACCAAAACACTTGTAAAATGATAAAATTACGGTGGAACCCATAGAAAAAATTTTGGTTACTAATGAATAGAAATTATATGAGAACTATTATCCTAAAAAGAACACAATCAGACATAAAGATAAAATTCATCGAGGTTTGGAACCTGATTAGGTAGTTGACGATGATTACTCTTTATAAGACAGTATATAATATGTTAAAGTTCACCTAAATGAGGAAGCCTGAAAAGATTATAAGTGGTTTTTAGCTCAGTCTTATGTGGTTGAAAGGATTGAAAAAACCCATGGATGGAGTGGAATCATTATAGGGGAGAAAACTCATGTGTCTCTACTTTTGGACTAAATATTATAAACTGTAATATAGGCGAGGATGAGGTTCATGTTCAAGGTAGTCCTCATATCATTATGATAAGGAGAACACCGATTTTTTATTCGAAACCTATAAGAGAGGATGCGTCTCTTGGGGACCCTCTTATCAGCTAGGATCCACCTACTCTTGGTAATTGTGAATATGATATTGATTATGATGATTATAGTCCACCCTAGATATATGTTCATTAAAAACATATCAGTTTCAAAATTTCCAAACCTATTGTGTGTCAATCATATTCAAATTTTCTTAGCAATAAAGGTGGGGTTTATCCTCCAATCGATGATATCCTATAAAGTCTGTTTGGATATTATCTTATAAAACCTACCAAAAAATCTTCTCATGGGCATGATTTACATAATATTTTTCAATGTGATCTAATCTATGATTACTCTACTTGGAAAAAAGTTTTGGTTTGTTAAGATTCAGAAGGTTGAATTCAACAAATATAGAATCCAAATTATGAATCTTCATATAACGCGTGATCTATGTTAAGACCCTCTGAATTAGATTATGGTGACTCGAATCCTAACCCCAGTCCTACTTCTTCTCCTATAGATACATATTCTCCACCTCATCCATTTGTTACTACTTCCTCTTGAATCAATACCTTATCTAACTTTATATTGATTAATAATGATCTACTTGAAGTTTTGAAATGACTTTCTCTTAATATAAGAAGTGATAATGAATATGATAGGAAAGAATATGTTTCCTTAACTATTTATATTTTTTGTTCATATACAGCCTAATATATTTATGAAATAAAATTATATGGATCATGAAAATGGAATATTTAATAAATAAATTCAAGGTTTACAGGGATTGATAGGAGCTATTCAAGCATAATAAATTGATATTCTCTATAAAATAGATTATATGTATTTATTTGTAATCACCAGTTCATACAGAACCTATAATTATACTTCTGATCTTCCACCTCTATATAGTTTCCTATATAAAGATCTTATAAGAATAGTTGTTCATAAGAAAATCCAAAGTCTATTGTATATTGTTAAGGATACATGGACTCTAGTATTGATGGATATTTATGTTCATGGTGTAAAGCATTATGACATGCTTAAGGAAAAACAATGAAGTCTTCCGAGGTGTAATATGTCATTAAGGGTACTATAAAATATTATCTAATTATAATTTTTCCAATTTCAGATTAGAAGACTTAGTATTTAACATTAGTTAGAGACCTAAAGATACCTCCCTTAACCTCAACCTTCCAAACTATTTTGGAAAAATTATTGATCATAGAACCTATACTAGATCAGTTTGTGTCATAGAATAATGATTTATTATAGTGTATAGATCATGGTTACAGATTTTTGAAATATATTTCTAGGATCATGGAGATTTACATGTATGTCTTCAATGCTCAATTTCTTGCATACCATGCTATCTAGATCCCTTACATCTCCCCTTCTCCTAGGATAACATTAGCTGCCACTTCTACACTAGCTACTACCACTCGAGACAATAATTCACCTATTAATATCTTATAATACCTTTTGGTATTAGAATTCCTCATGAACTTCATCATATCATGCCATTTCCAAGACCTATGATATTCTTATAGGTCCCTCTTCTCCTCGCCCAACTCCACCTCCTGATATAGTTATTGGAAAAGGGAAGGACTTGGTTATCCATAAACCATTCTAGACTATGATGACTCAGATTCTAATCAGGGACTCTTGTATGGACTCTTGTAAATCTTTATCACCTTTTGAATAATAAATGTAATTCTCTTTATCAATATTTGTCTTTTTATATTCTTCAATTTTAGTAATTATTTTATTAAATACATTCTCTAATATTTTTTCTATCTAACTTTATATTCTAATCCACTATAATTAATTTTTTTGATAATCCCAGAAGGTAAAGTAATGTATCACGTGTTAGTAGGTTGTATGATCATATTTTATAGTATATGATATTATTTTATTGGTTAATTAGTGGATTACTTTCATTTATCTATGTCATGATTTATGATCATCAAACAGGGGTATTGTTGGATTAGTATAGACATTCCTTATTTAAATAATCAAAAAATCATGTTTATTTTACTTCTAATCACTACTCAAGTTTATTAAAGTTAATATTTTTCTGGTAATTTGGTAAATTTTTCTTAATTTGAGAAGAGACCCTAGATCCAATAAATCAAGACAATATACCGTGAACCCAAACTATCGATCCTGTTATATAATATGAAAGTTTTGTTATGTGGTCAAGTAAATGTAAGCATAATAGAAATTTTTAAGGGTATTTAATCAATTGTATGAAGCTGTTTATAACTCTACTGGATTTTCACAAAGGGTTAAAATGACAACAGGAAAAATGGATTGATCACAAGAATACAAGATTGACCATGCTAGATTTCTCCCCAACTCCTCAATCGAACACACATGTAACTGTGAGACTTCATGTCTAATCAGAGAAACCTGATGTTATATATAAGGACAAGCCTATCATATTGTCCTCTAAGTGTTGGATCTACATGATGACTATACTAAGATATCACATGCTATGTCAACCAACCACATGTAAATGTAGGTTTATGAAAAACTGTTGGAGCTACCATGATACTTCATCACATTGAAGTAAAGAAACCTCATGTCAATGTTGTATTTTGGAAAATTAATTAAGTGATGTATAGACTTTGAGTGACTGCATGTGTACTTGAAGTGATTATACATTTGATAGATCAACTGCATGAGGTTCTAAGTCTTATAAGATAAAAGTTTTTACTATGTATTGGATAGACCATGGAAAATATGACATAGAATTGATTTAGGGATAGTTAATAAAGTTAGATTATATATTAATATATTCTATACACCTTCTGTGTGGAATAAAATGTTGGGTTAGAGGAATTTAATGAATTTAGATTTCATTCCGAGTACGAGGATTAGTAATGATTCTTTCCCAATGGATCTATTTTAATGGAGACTTATTTTTAAAGATGAATGAATTCATAAAAACATTGAGACCCGTTTAAGAGAATAAAAAACATTATCAAATAATATGTTCTCACCAATTGATCACTATGTTTTTATCCGAACTTCACCGTAAGATATGAGAACACTTTTTAATCTTCGTTTCTTATTTTCGAATCTGAAGGATGACATCAACTAGAGAAGTGGAATCTACCGAACAACCAAACATTGAACTTTTCCAACATCAAAAATTCTTATCCATCTTTCCCTCCCTCTCTAAATTTATATGAAATTTCAGTACTCTTTTTATTTTAAAATTTTTATTACACTTTTTTAGAACTATATTTAAAATCTATTGTGTGATACTGCACTTTGATAGTTAGCTTTTACATGTGATATATTTATTGTGTAATGGGAGTAGAATAATCTCAAATGATTTGGATAACCACACATTATTCTAGAAGTGTTTTGATCACGATTTTGAGAGGTCATTTTAAAACATTGTGGTAAATATTCTAACAATAATAGTTAATTAAGAAATTACAAAATTTTGGGATTGTTGTTTTTTAAACATAAATTTCTATTAGATACTCAATTCACCCCCTATTGAGTACCCAACTCTGACCAACAAGGGTTTTTTAGAGTTTTTATGTCACATAGTGAATGATGTCTAATTTTATTTATCTTTTTTGATAATATGTGATTTTACTCATGACTAGAAATAATTCATCGTGCATTTATTCATTTTTATCTTCACATCACTATTAAAAAAGAATCAGTTGTTGGTAGTTTAAACCAATGTTAATTGAAGTGAGATTCTTTATAGAACCCATCATGTTTACCCGTGTTTGTAATCAACAACTAGTTTTTTTCACTGTAGTCTATTATTCAACTATGGTGTACTGTTATTTTTATTTTTCTACAATTTATTAAATAATTTAGTTTTTAAATATTATAATTTATTATAAAATTAGTTATTTCCATATTTTTATTTTCATGCAAAAAATGAGCTCATATCTGTGTAGGGTGAGATTTAAATAGCTACCTCATGGTTATTCTTTAATAATTTTACCACTCTAGTAAACCCTTCATGTGGTGGCTAAACATACTTTCATTCAATGATATATATAAAGATAAATGTATGTAAATACATATTTATAATTATTTTAATTTTTTATTTAATAATAATATATAGTACATTGTAAATTGTAATTATTAAATAAGTAAATAAATAATGAATAATGAATAATTAATAATTAATAAATAAATCGATAATAATTAAATAATAAATAAATAATAAATAAATTATAAATAAATAGTAAATAACTATATAATATATTAAATAATAGAAAACAACTGAATAATAAATAATAAATAAATAACGAATAATTAATAAACAACAATTAAATAATAAATAATAAATAAATGCAGAATATATAATAAAAATATAATAGATAAAGGATAGATAAATAATAAATAATAAATAATAAATACAAACTTATACATAATAAATTAATAATAAATAACAAATAACAAATAAATAGTAAATAATTAATAAAAAAATATTTAATTATTAAATAATAATTTACTAAGTAATAAATTACTGAGTAATAATTTATAATATTATAAATTATTAAATAATAAATTATTGATAACAAATAATAAATAATAAATAATAAATTATAAATAAATTATAAATATTAAAAGTTGAATAACTGATAATAAATGATGAATAATAAATAATGAATAATAAATATATAATAATTAAAATTAAAATTTAAACAACACTGTGCCATAAATAAATAATAATAACAAATATTTAATATATAAAAAATGATAAAACGAAATAAATAATAAATAAATTATAAGTGATAAATAAATGATAAATAATAAATTGATAATAAATAAATTAATAATATATAATAATTCAATATAAAATAAATAAGTAATATATATATATAATAATAGGTAAATAAGTCAATAAAAATAAATATGAAATAAATAAATGATAAATATATAAATATAATCACACATAAATTTGTTTAAATACTATTATGTATATATAAATATCAATAAATTTACAAATATATATATATATATAAACTAACATCGTGATATATATATTCACAAAAATATTTATAAATATATTGAAACATGTATACATATAAATAAATTTATAAAAGTATGTATAAAAATCAACCAATCTATAATTAGACATTATTTTATATGAATATATATATATATAAACAAAAGTAAATATAAATAAATACAACTATACATAAATACATATAAATATATTTAAATTTAAATATATATACATATAAATATTTGTATATATATACCCACATAACATATATAAATATATATAAGCACAATTATACATATCAATAATTATAATTATATATTAATATACATAAATATGTATAAATATCAATAAATATATACAATTATATAAAATTATAAATAAATATAGATAAATATTTATTATAAACAAATATACATAAATATATAGAAACAAAGACACGTCCACAAACATATATATAATTAATAACAAATCATCAAAAGAATGAATACCACTATAATTGTGACACCATCATATCTATAAGAATGTAATCCTATAGAACCAAATCATAGACGTCCTAAAAAGCATAAGAAGACCCTCTTAAATGATGTTGAAATTCCATATTATTATAAAAAATTTGGGTATCCAAACCGGAAACTAATTTTTAGAGGGTTTTCGATCATATTTTAATGAAAAAATTAGGGTAGAGGGTCTCCCCTTTTTAAGTGACATAGAGATCATCACATTCTTTGATTTGACATGTCATAGAGAAAAACAGATGGCCAGAATAAATCTTATGGTTGTTTGAAGTTGAAGATCATTTTTTAAATTCACTTATAAAAATAGATTTTTTATTAATTTTTACAAAATTATTTTATTATTTTGTTTTAGTTCTTTTCATAACCATTGATTTGATGTGTCGTGGAGCATAAATAGAAACCTGGATATAAAATTATATCAATTTTATGCTGAAGTCTAATTTTTAAATTCTCTTAGAACATTAATATGATACAATTAATAGTTAATAATAAATATGTATTAATCATTAATTATATATATATATAATATATAATTAAATATATGTATAAATAAATTATTATTATATATTTTAAAAAATACTATATTAGCAACAACTTTTTATAAGAAATCCGTTAAATAAAAAATCAGAGGTGGTTTTAGGATTCCACTGCAAAAATTAAAAATTAAATAAATTGACTTTTATGGTATGTATATAAAAGTGGTTTACAAAAACCCACCAATAAAATTAATAAATAGATCATTTATTAGTGGGTTTTAAAACCATCACTAAATGCATATTTTCTTATAGTGCATGCTCATTAACTATTGAATGTGATCTCATTTCATATACACAGTAACAAAATAATATAATTTAACATTAAATATAATAAATAAATAAATAATGATTTTACCATGAGTTGATTTCTATTTGTTGTTCCATCAAGTGGTTGATGGATCAACCAAGAACCTAGGGAAATTTTATGAGTCATGTCCCAACTCTAATTGCAGTGATTTTCAAACTCTAATGTATGTTATTATTTGGTTTCATATTGGTTCTCAAATCAAATTGAGTCATCACAAAATTATTATTTTTACACATAGATGAGATTATCTTGGGATGTGGGTGTAAATTTTTATCAAAAAAATATCGAAAATAGTCTTTTATACATATAAATATGGGGGTATGGTTTAAAAAATTGATTAAAATGATATTTAATAAATATTTTTACATTTTAGTAAATAAATGAAAAAGTTAAATTAAATAAATAGACACTTAAACATACATGGGCTGCTATCATCTTAGGGCCAATCTAAACTATAAAAACTAGCATGGTAAAATTAAATTTTAAAAAATTGATCCTTGAGGTTATCTTAACGAATTAAAATATTTGTTGTTCTTTCAATATATGTCTAATGGTCCCATAAAAAATCTTAATAGTTTTTTTAATAAATGTTTTAATATTTTAATAGTAAATTTTATTTTTTAAACTCCCCCAGATAGGTTTCGAGACCAAACTAAGCCTAGAGGGGTCAATTCATGGTGTTTGGCCCACCCTGTAGGGGGTGGTGGTGAATGTAGACCCCATAAGAGGTTCCCAAAATCTTCCATATTGTTTGAATATTTTTAAAATTCCTAGTACCCACATTTTGTAGGTTCTCGGTCCCCTCGATTAATTGAACTATATTTTCCACATGGGGTGGTCAACTTGAAGCATGAGTGACCTTATGTTTGTATGTATTTTTTCTTATTGAATAAAAACAATTATCTCCTCATTCTTATTATTTTTATTAGTTCACAATTATTTTAATTTAATTTATATTATTTTATAAAAAATGAAGTAAAAATAAAATATGTCTTTGAAAAATAATTTACTAGATGTTTGAACTCTAATTTGTATGTCATCTGTGGGGTTAGTATTATATCTAATACTATTATCTAAATTAGAGAAACATTAATTTAAATATTAATTTAAAAAATTTCATGTTTTTTATAATACCATTTGAAGGTTCTCTACTGCTTGTAGAAGCAAAAAAATTGGTATTTTAATTTTTTTAGACTAAATCCATGTTGTAATACTAGATCCAAAATTCTATCACCCAAATTCACCCATAGATCACATGTTAATTGAATTATTTAAAAATAATACAAGTAAAATAATACCTTGATCATTAATTAAAAACAAATGAAATATGTTGTTCTTTGGTGTATTTTAACTCACAGGATTAATGAAAGGATCCGTAAAGATCAACCATGCATGAACCAAAGCTACTTGAACACCATTATCTGATTTCTATGAGCTAGCATAAAATATTACTATGTTTCATTATACATGTATGATCACTATAATGTCACATGATTGATCCATGAACATAGATCGATGCATTTTTTATCTTCCCTTTAGTTTCCCTATATATAACATGAGAGAAAGAGAGATAACAGAGAGAATTCACAAAATGTATTGGTCCCATTTCTGGGTCTTGAGGTGGTCAAATATCTAGGTTAAAACATCTATAAACTGTATTTAGGTTTTAATTGATGTGAACATTTCAAATAAATCTAAATCATTCACCAAGAGAACATTAAAATTACCATTAATCTCACGAATATTTTTTTATTCTCATGTAACACTCTAACATGTGTCTTGTTAATATAAAATCCATTAAATTATCCAATTCCTCTAATATTAATGAGTTTGAAAAAAATAATTTATTAACTGTAAAAAAAAATAATTTCCCACGTTCACTTATTTATATTTAAATAATATTTGGTAATACCTTGAATAATTAATTCCAAACTCAAATAAGAAAACCTAATATTATTTTGAACATGAATAACATATTTTTAATTTTTTTATATATGTATTTGTTTATGTTCATTTATTCAAAAACTATATTTCTCCCTTATTCAATTAATGATATTGTGAACACCTATAGATAATAAATTCAATATCTATTATAATAAAATTGAATAACCTATTATTGAATTTATATATTATTTACTTCTGATTGTTCCCACACCGACATTCACTATCCCATGAATGAGGGGACCACTTCATTTTAAACGTTAATTCAACTAAAATGTTGGAACTTATGGATATACATTTTTTGTGACAATTTAAACCCTTATCTTAATTGTAGTGAGTCATATTCACAGACTAACAGTGCTCTCTTGAGACACATCATGACCCTAAAAAGATATGGAAAATTTATAGCTACAACAACATCTTATGTATAATTACTTTATTATATAATCTCTTTAGTTCTTAATATCTAATAAATTTGAATGCATATTGTTTTTCAATATCCTTTAATATTTTATTAATATTTTTTTGATTGTTTTGGATGGAAATGTCGTCGTCTACCGTGATCATTGATTTGGTTAGGGAAATATTATCTTATTTAAGTGTCCCATGATATAATAATCCTATTATTGGATGTGAAAAATCCCATCACATTCATATAATCATTGTTATACCACCATGTAAGAAACTAACACATGTTTTCATTCCGAAAACCTATACTATCATGGTTTTCATCTTGCGCCAAAGTACATAATCAAATTACACTACTAGAAAACATGCCATTAATAACATTCTCCTTTACCAGTGCTAGAAAAAAGTGCTGATAATGTTTCCCTCAATACATGATTTATTTTTAGCGCTAATAAAGGGTATTATTTATCATCTATTTATTTTTTTCCCTCATAAAGTGTACCATTTATCAATTATTTTTTAGCACCCATAAAGAGTTCTATTATGAGTTATTTTTTAGCACTCATAAAGGACTGTAAATAAATAAAAAATAAAAATGAGTTTATTAAAAATATATTAAGTAAACAATTATTTATGACAAGAAATAAATTGATTATACTATATATATATAATAGTATATATTAAATATACACACACATATTTATATAATGAAAATTAAACAAATAAAAATTAAAAATAAGTAAATTTAGAAAAATATTAAACATTTTATTAATTAAATAAGTATTGATAATTCTAATAAATAGTATAGAGTATATATATATACATAAATTTAAATAAATATGATTTATAGAATGAAAAATATTTATACATTACATTAAATTGTAATATATTTAGTGAATTATGGTTTATAATTTCAAAATTAATATGAATTAAAAGTACCAACTAATTGCACCAAGTAATGGAAATAATTGAATGTCTTTTTATTTTTCAATTTAACATATATCAAAATTGTGGCATATTGATTTCACATATACATAATTAATTTATTTTTATATGTAATGCAACCATACATGTTTTTATGTAATTAATGAAATCTTATATAGAAACTCATTAAACTAATATTCATGTAATTTCATCAAATTTTAGTATTCATTTAAGAATTTCATTATAAAATAATGCATTTAATACATCTTTTCTTTAATCATGGAAAATGTTTATTTATTTTTAATTTTATTAAAGTTAGGTATTAAGTCGTTTTTATATAATTTTTTTGTAATTTAATCATTTTATTTTATTTATTTTATATATATTTATTTACTATGTATCAATATTTTCATTATGTATTCATCTTTATTTCAATATATATCATTATTTTTTTTATAATTTATATTTAACTAATGAAAATTATCCACTATTTAAATATTGTTAAGGTTTACTCATTTCTAATTATTCATTGTCACTCATTTTAACATGCATGCTCTGAATATTTAATAATCATTAATAATGTTAAAATAATATATGTTAAAAAATATTAATAAATGTACATTTTCTACATTTATAAATTTATACATTTATAATTATAAATTATTAAATGTTATTTTTTGTAAAAATTAGTGAGATAATTATAAATAAATAATTTTATTTATTTATTTAATTAAAAAATTATAATAATTTTTTTAAATAATGAATTTAATTAATTATATATATATATATATTATATAATTATATCAATATACATAATGATATAAATATTATTTTTTAAAAGGTATTTATATAATTATAAATAAATAATTATATAGTTATGTAATTATAAATTTATAATAAAATGGATATTTATAATATAAAATAACAATATTTATAAATATTTAATTATATTAAAAATATATTTATTCTAAATGTGTCATGATCTATTTAAATAACCTTAACCATTGGCTAACTCATCACTATATCTGATGCTTTTTGTGGATGCCACCCTCTACCATAGCTCATCCTTAGCGAATCCAAGCTCGAATAAAGGCTCGAATCAGGCTAAAACTATTCAAAGACTCAAATCCAAGGCTCAAAACATTCAAGGGTGGAACAAATACAAGGCTCAAATGTTTTCCCTTAGTTATTTATCTATAATTTTTCTCGACTGATTCAAAGATTCCATCCAATGTATTTTATTTTATCCTCCTCCTCCCCACTCATTTTTTTATTGTTTAACGATATCTAATTTATTTTTTATCATCATTCTTTCTATACCATTGGAATATCATAGTGGTGAAAAATATTTTTTGGGGATGTTTGGTTGAAATGAGACAGGGATGTCAGATCATGAGTAATAGTTTTGATGGACTGTATATAAAAAATTCTTAGCCACATCATTTGAGTTTCCAAGTGATATCGGGAATAATATTTTTTATTAATGATTATTTTTTCCTTATATTTGAGGTTTGAAATGGACCTTGAAAAATCATGATATTTATAGAGTGGCATGAAAATTATATATATTTTCTTTTAATTTAATTGAACATTTGAGGGAGATAAGGACACTTATCAAGTGTTTCATCATAATAATCCTCTAACTTTTCAAGGTAATATATTCCTAAAGAGATAGAGGACTGGGTTGAGAAAATTGAGATGATATTTTTTACCCCCAAGATTCCACATTCCATTAGTGTGAAATGTGTTACCTTTATGCATGAATATCTTATCCAAATATTATTTTAGATGATGGTCCTAGATAAATGAAATGAAAATATATAATGGAAATTCCACTTCAGGGAAGACCCATATTCCATTAAACGTTTTAATATCTCATCCATATAATCCAATTAAAATAGCGATTCCCCATATTCCTTTGAGCCTTATAATATGTCATCTATATATTCCAATTAAAATTTGTGAGTAAGTTGAGAGAGAACTCAAATTTGATGATCTCTAGATGCATCAAATGTCCACAACCACTTAAAAGAGCATATACCACAGTAAGTCTTAGTTGGGGATACCCAAGTGTTGTTTCATTTAAATCTATCATTTATTTTTTCATTATTAACAATATTCACTTTCTAATTAGTAAAAAATATATATAAATTTTATCTTTTGATCATAAAAAAATATCATCCAAACATTTTTAAGCTAGTAAACAAATATATCATTTTCTAATCTAATACATTTTTCATTACCAATAATCAATTTCCCATTTCAATCAAAATTACCATAAATTTTTACTGACCAAAAATTAGAATATTGTTCGGCTAGTTTCCTATAACATTGTAAAAACATATCCATATTTGAAATGATAACCCACTCATTAATAATTAATAAAAATCACATCATGTCCTTCATCACACATCTATAAAACACTATGTTTGTGTTATATTAATCCATGTAAAAGCATATTATTCTATAAAATTGATTTTTTTCTGACATCAATTAAATGAAAACAATTTATTTTACAGGATCTAACATTTCTAAAATAATAATTTCTATTTAAACATGTAATAACAATCAATTATATCAATTTACCTATCACGTGAGATGAAAAACTAATATCTAATATGAAAGTATGTATATTTTTTAAATATATTTGTGTGACATCAATTACAAATTTCTCTTACATTAAATTCTTTTTCATATAATACATTTCTAATAGAAGTAGGACTAGTCATTGTTAGAGGATTGAATGTTTTAAAAGTGGGATTTCTCTTATAAATATAAAATTCATAGAGGTCCTAATGATTCATATATCATAACATGTATCCACCGAGACTCCTTGAATCATGGACAAGTATTCTTATGCCACCCAAAGTCTCATCTTTAACTAGATAGTAGTTAATAACTTGTTATAATGCTGTAATTATAAAAAATTAGTTTCATTACCAATTTTAGGGAACATACTGTAGTTCAAATATCATCCTCATCAGTTTCATCTCACAAATAACTATTGATGTATTTTTTTTCTTGGGACTCATCCTCCATCTCTTTTATGTTTCTTGTACAACTATGAGCGTTATTCATCCCATGGATGACTACTTATTAGAGTATTTAAAGCAATGTAATTTCATTCCCACAAGAGATGGTTTATGTGTTTCAAAAAAAAGGAAATGATAAATTTTCTTGATATGGGATGAAGATGACGAATGTGGTCTTAAACATCCATGTAAGAATGAATTCATAAGATAACACCTACAATAGTGGAGTAATTCTTTGTTAAAATTAAATTACCCATTTTATTCAAAGAAAATTGAAATTATTTAATACAATCAAATGTTTTGTTTCACATAATTGTATTTCCTATAACATTTATTTTTTATAATGAATATCTTGTTTATTAAAAAATATAAATTGATTATAAATCTAATAGGATGGAAATGAATCGAAAAATGATGCATGCTAATATTTTTACATAGGATTATGAAGAAATAGTTAAAGAGTTAATCAATTTTCAATATATAATACATAAAATAGTTATAAAATCCTTTATTCATGTTTACATTGTTGTTATTCAAGAAACATTAGTGTGGTAGATTTGGAAAAAACATTTATTTGTAGCAGAACATATCAGAGATATAAATTTTGGAACAAAAATGGGGTAAAACTGAACATGCGCACCGATTGTGATAATATTGTAGTTAATGGATCATTTGATATGAATACTAGTGTAAATTATGATAAAGAATGCATAGAAGAAATGGAAAATGAAATTGGAGAAGACCATCATTATTGTCAAAAGTTTTTTGAGATGTTAAATATTTTTTTCTTGTGAAACCATTATATACCTCTTTAACTAAATACACAAAAATTTCACTTGTATTGAAGATATATAATTTTAAATGTAGCAATGGATAGGGTGACTATGGATTTACGAAACTACTTGGTCTCTAGAATGCTATGATACCAGAAGAAAATGAACTACCATGTCAAACATATAATGATATATGAATGTTATGTTCAATGGGAATTGTATCAAAAAACAATAAATGGTTTTCCAAATGATTACATAATGATTCATAAGAAATATCAATCACCAATAAAATTATATATGTTTAGTGTCAATCAATAAAAGAAAAATTAATCATGTTCATTGAAATCAATATGGTTCTTTCCTATCATCACTATTTTGAAGACTATATAAATGACAGGAAATCGAAAGACAGTTTTCATGGAATTCGGATACATGAATTAAAGATGAGAAACTATATCATCTAGAATATTCTCCTCGGTGATGGAGAAATGATTATGTGTGTCCTGAATTTGTAAATAAGTTGGTAAAATTTAATCTTGCATTATTTTGATATGGAATAAATCCTTTTGGTTCACAGAGTTTTACTCAGTGTACATGACCCATCATGTTGGTAAAATATAACATTCCTCCATGGTTATGCATGAAGCACAAATAAATTTTGGATTCTATGATTATATTTGGACCAAAACAACCCTTTAATAATATTAATTTCTATTTGTTTCCATTGATCGAATATTTATAATTAATGTGGGATACATGTGTAAGAATGTATGATGCTCATATAAGGGAACGATTCAAATTGAGGGCCATGTTTTACTAGTTGATAAATGGAATATCTGCTTATTGAAATTTTTTTTGCCATAGAAATAATGAAATATTGGGGTGTACCAAATGTGAAAAACAAATAAACTCAGTTCAGTTGAAACATTCCTCAAACACTGTGTTTTTAGTACATCAGAAATTTTTATCTCGATGACATCAATATCGATCCTCAGTCACAAAATTCAATGGGAATATAAAACAATGTAGAACACCATCTCTAATAATGTGTGATAAACTGTTTAATAAATTAAAATACATTAACATTATTTTTGGAAAACTATTTTTGAAAAACCTTATCAAATCAAGATTGAAGAAAGGATCAATTTTCCTTGAATTAAACTATTGGAATTTTTTGTTTTTCAGATATTTTATTGCTATCATGCATATAGGAAAATATATATTTGATTGTGTTGTTGGAATTCTAGTAAATGGTCCTGAAAAAAATGAAAGATGTAATTAAGGATATGCTGGACAAGATTGACATGGGGATAAGGGAATAATTGGAACTAATGAAGGGTAAGGGAATAATTTTCTTCATCCAGTAGCTTACACTCTATCCAAAAATTAAAAATTGAAATTATATCTTTAACTTTAATAATATAAAAGATTCAAATGGGTATTCTTCAAATATCCATAATTTCATGTCAATAAATAATTTGATGTTAGAAGGACTAAAATCACAAGAATGTCGTGTTTTGATGCAAGATTTTATGCCTCTTTCTTTTCATTGCACTCTACCCCAAAATATAAAACATACATTAACCAGAATCTAATTATTTTCGATAACCATATGCATTAATGGTATAGACATGATGAAGGTGAAAATCATGAATAAACAGGTTATAGTTATATTATGTGAATTAGGGATGTTTTTCCCACCATAATTCATTGATATGATAGTCCATTTTATAATTCACTTTGATAGAGAGGTTCAATTATGTGGTCCCATCTATTATAAATGGATGTACCCCATTGAACAATATTTGATGGTTTTGAATGGGTATGTCAAGATTCAAAGTTAAACAGAAGGTTGTATTGCATAATGATATTTTGTTGAAGAATCTATTGAATTTGGTAATAATTACCAATCAGATGATAAAACCATTAGTCTCTAACAGTATTGTCATAGTGGATACCTTATGGGAGAATGTATTTTTTGAATATATGTTGTTACAATTACTTGGATAGATAGTGATCCAGCACCCCTTTACATTTTACACAATAGTGAATATTTTTACCCATACATTAATGCCCCAAAAAAAATTCTTATAGATTTGAATTTTTAAATGTATGAAGAATGGATATCAAATTCACATAATAAATAGTTTATAGGATGGTTAAAAGATCAAATTTAAAAGAGTTATATGAAAATCTTAATTCAATTGTCAAATAACTTTAATGGCTTGCCAAAGGACCAGATGAAAATATCATATCATACATTGGTTTTGTAACCAATGGTTATACATTATATATAAAATAACATGATGACTATAGTAAGATACAAAATATTGGTGTTACTCCTATGGGGGAAGGGATGCACATATCTATTTCTAAGGATAGAAATCTTATTTATGAAAATATTTCATATTTTGGAATTATCAAATAGATTTACAAGTTGGAGTAAACAATGTTTCAAGTACTGATTTTCCATTCCAAATGGGGTGATAATATGAGTGCAGTGAATGTTGATGAAATGGGATTCATGAGGTGAATTTTAATTTTGGAGGGTCAAATGGAGAGTTTTTCATAATAGCATTACAAGTATTGAAATTATTGTATGTCTCAGATCTAGAAAACAAGAGTTGGTCGATTGTCCATCTGGAGATTAAAAAAATGATGAGTAATATTAAAATTAATTTGAGGATGACCCATTCATTGAGAGATCATAATAATTTCATGTAAGTACAAATTTTGATAATGTCTTGTATGCAATAGGGGACCAAAAAGATGGTATTTGTATTCTCTATAGAGGAACCAAATCCCTAAAACATGTAAAAAATATAGAGAGTTAAATAAAATTAAAATATTTTTTAATATACTAGGTTTTCATCATAATATTAAATGTTTTCTACTGAAATAATGAAATACAAATTAAATGTTTTATTACTCAAGTAGACAATGTATTCTGCACATTTTGATGTTACCAATCATTTTGAAGAACACACTGTGATAACGGAATCCCTTTGGGAATATGGGAAGGTAATTTTACGATATACTTTCTCTATATTACCAAAAAAATTATGTAATGAAATTTTGATTTAATATTAATTATTCCATTTATATGTAATTTATTATACAATATTTATGTCCATATTTATTTCCTTTCAATGATGATACTTCCATAGACTTATTCTCTAACTTTTCACCCCGACAATGTGGCATTTAACACTTTTATTCAAGTTACATAAACTTCATTTGAACAAAGAGAAATGATGCTACCTCTTCTCAGTCACAAAATTAATCCTGATGTTTTCACTAAAAAATCATTTTTCATAGAATTAATTTGGTGTATCATATTTATTTTTATTTTATTTCCTTTTATTATTACTCACATAATAATTGTTTTATTACAAAAGTGGATTATTTTCTTCGATTTGGGGTGGTCTTTTCACATTTAAAACATTTATTCACTAAAATGTCTAGATAATTCTTCTCTGTAAAATTTGTTTCACCTATGCAGTGTCAACATGCTAGAATTTTCTACAAATCAATCCGATACATGATGTTCCAACTATGAATAAATGTGTCCATTATCCGTTTAAAATGAACATGGTAGTACAAAAAGTCCCACATACTAAAAACCAAGAAATTGAGCTCAGATTGTCTTGATAATCAAGAAAAATGATTTATATATCTTTTTTAACATGTATAGATCAGTCTCATTTCAAAACAATAGAAAATGTGACCGGTCTGAGTCAATGGAAATGTTTCCAATTTAAATTGAAATTTTATTAAAAATGACTTGTGATGTTATCAAAACTGAGAATATGTTTTCATATTGTCGTGATAATTTATTAAGATGATCAATAAGTCATTTGAGGTGTTTTGGAATCAGAAGTACCTCTATCAGTCACACTGTGTGATTGGTATGACTCTAAGTGCATCTTTTATTTAAAATTGACATTAATTTTAGTAAAAAAGAGAAGTGACCTACTCAAAACTGAAAAAACAATTTTTAATTTTTTATACATTAATAAAAAATATCCATAAGGCATTTTTTGTTGATAAGAATCATGAAAACCTCAATATGATACATGATGTGCTCGATATGATTCAATATGTAAGTTTTTAGTTTAAAATTGACATTTTAGTTTAAAAAGTATCACTAATTGAAAATTGAGAAAACATTCATGAATTGTCATCATAATTTATAAAAATGATTCATAAGTAATTTTTTTACATTATGTAATTATTTTCACATCATAACAATACACAATATTTTAGGCATGAGTCAGTGGGAATGATTCCAATTTAAAGTGACATTTTATTAAAAAAGAATAGTGACATACTTAAATCCAATAATACTTGTTCTGATTATTTTGATACATTATAAAAATGATCCAAATGTCATTATAGATGTTCTAGAATCATATTCACCACAATCTGATGCATGGCGTGACTAGTAGGACTACAAGTATATATTTTTATTTAAAATTGACTTCATTTTTTGCAAAAAGGAGAAGTTTCCAACTCAACACTATGAAAACACATTATTATTATTTTGATACTTTAATAAAATGACCCATATGTAATTTTTAATGTGTAAGAATCAGTTATTCCTTAATCAAATACAATTTGTACCCTATATGACTCAATGTGTCTATTATCAGTTTAAAATTGACATTTTAGTTCAAACAATTACACTCAATGAAAACCATGAAAACATGCTCTGATTTTCATAGTAATTTATGGAAAATAATCATAAGTCATTTTTTATGTATAGGAATTAACCTCATGTTAAATTGATACACAATGGGACTGGTATGATATAAATTCTGTGTTTCCAGTTTAAAATGACATTTTAGTAAAATATTAATGTGACATACTCAAAATCGAGAAAACAGTTTCATATTATTTTAATACTATAACACCCCAACCCTAGTCACCTATACCCGGAGATTTTTTTAATACATTGGCATGATTATAAGGAATCAATTCTTGAAGGACCAATCAGTTTAGCAGTCTTGGAAAATAGACTACATACATGAACGTTATATTACACATTAGAAAAATAAAACACAACCTAAATGATCCGTTGAGAACTCCATTAATACCCTAGCTTAACGCTGCTTATCAATCACAATATACTTTTTGGATTCCTGGGAAAAGAAAACATAAGAAAGGGGTGAGCTCAAATGCTTAGTAAGGGTAAGCAATACATCGGAAGATAACATAAACATTAGGCATGAAAAATAATTTAAAACGCATGCCTTTATAAAGAATAAACTTGAACACTTTATGGCAGGAAAATGAGATGAGTATATAATGCCATAATAACAAATATTCATGGGTATTCTACCAGTCAAATAACCACATGAAAAATCAGTAATATTTTCATAATTAGCGAATGTATAATGCCTAACATTCTGAAACCTTTTTTCAAGGCCTCAGCCAAGACATCTAAAAATGATCAAGGCCTCGGCCAAAACCATAAAAAAAATTTGGAAAGGCCTCTGCCAATTCCATGTCTAATTGTCACATGAGACCTATCGATTCACCGATGAGCTATAGTAGGCTCCACCCATCACTTAATATGTCCAATACATACCTCATATGAAAATTTTGAAAATTAACACAAATATTCATATTAAAACTAGCCAACGAAATGTCAATATTTTAACCATATACCATGAATGGTATTAAAGTAACACATATATAATAAAATATATAAAAAAACATTCAATACAATATGGAATATTTGTATAATAATAAATCGACTTTAAACTATTTTAAAATCCATCAAAGGATGATGACATAGATGAAAATGATTTGTAAAACTCTTTGAGAGAAATATCCATTTTTCATGAAAACATTTTAAAGTCACACATTTATAAAATGAATTAATTTATAAAAAAAATTTGAATCAAATTTTCCCAAACCACTTTGAATCTTTTGAAAATAATTATCATTAAAAAATATTCATGCCCATTTAAATAAATCATTAAAATCATTTTTGAAAACATGTACATTAATTAAAAGAATTTAGAAAGACAAATCATTAAAAAATTTAAAATGATGATCTAGTTAAATAGACCCTCCCATAAAACCTTAAAAGATTTATTTTGAAAATTATTTAATGAAATATGGGTATCAGTGGTATATATGTTCCAGTAAATACTTACACATAAATAATCTCAGATAATAATGAGATTGAGGAAATAACCCTTACAATGAACTTTCCTTTGGTCAAGTGTACATTTAACCTCCTATATAATGACAATAGTGTGTTATTAAATTATAAATGAACCATATTCATATATTTTATATCATACATGATTCATTAATGACTTTATACTACCCATTTAATAATTATTTACATGCTAAATTAACATTTTGGGTAATAATTGCTTTCTTTATCGTATGTGTTTTAAAATGTTATTATTGATCGTATCATTTAGATCATGATTTAAAAACATCCAAAATATAAAAAATGATTTTTAAATGATATATATTTAGAATATAAATATTTATAATAGATAGATATATGAAATGGAAGGCACCATTTATGGAGATGGCAGGCCGTATGTGCGCATAAACGTCGTTTCCATTTTCATATCGTATTGAACAGAAGTAAGTGAATAAGATATATGTAAGTACACACACACACACACACACATATATATCTATAGTAGCATTATTATATCATATATTACATACTTATAAATAATATATATTTTTATAATCATCTTTTAAGGGTGAATGTGGGAATGAATCTCATCGCGTCGTGGAGACGGTAATCCGTACGTACACACGAGCGAAAATATCATTATATTGATGGTGAAATCATATGTAATTGGATGTTATATAATATATACATAATCATTAACATGTTATATATATTATTTACATCAGCTATACTCATTATTATACCCATCTAAATAATGAAGTGTTTGAATAAGAAACTACACCACGACTTGGAGACGGTAAGACCTACGTACGCACATATGGTGAATTTGACATTTAGTGGATGGATAGAATAAATAATACAGTTGTAACATATTTATAATAACATTATAGTATATATTAGGTACTTTATTTATTATTTTGGTATAAAAACAACAAATAAAGAGGAAGTGGAAGATGAAAAGAAAATTAAAGAGGGTAGTGAAATTATTACCTCTTCTTTGGGTGTTTCCTTTTGAGTTGATCAAAAGGCTTCTTAAATTGGATTTCCAATAAAATTACGGACTCTAGGATTATGTGAATGAATTTGAGAGGGTATTTAAGAAAGGTTTGGCTGATCCAAATGGATTTTGAGGTGTGATTTTGAGAGAAGTGGATGTTCCCTTTTATAAGAGAGTTGAGGGTCACTTTAGGAAAAGATTTTAATATTATTTTACAATAAAATAATTTTCGGTTTCAAATGGATCCAAAATTATTTATTTATTTTATATGGTGTGGATGGGTAGAAAATAACTCAACCAATAGTTTTTATATAGGTTTAGGTAACCATATTAAATATATATTTTAGATTTAACTCGTAGTTAAATATTTTAACTTTCACCTTGTCTTCTATTATTCTTACCCAATATAGATAATAAACATACTATAAACATATATGATAAACTCAAGTGTTTCCTTAATAAAATATATAATATCATTTATGACCTTTTTCTTAACATTATATTTTTTTAACATCATATCAACCTATAATATTGTATTTGTTTTAAAAATTAATTTATGTCAATTTTGAAATAATTTGGTATTTGGTTTTTGTGAAAGTCATCACAACTTGATTACTTAGAAAATTATACATTTAATCAACCCTATAATGTCATATTCACCAATAAAATTATTTTATATCATAAAAACATTGAAATTATATTTATTTTAATATTTATTATACAATTTATTTGATTTCATCATTAATAAGGTTATTACTGCATCATCATTGTGTCATAAATAAATTAAATTATTTAATGTCTAAAAATTATAAATAAGAAACTATTATGTAGGAAAATGTTTTATCTTTTTAATGAATATTTATAGTATAATTTATATTCTGGGTAACCCTATATAAAAAATTGTTTAGTTACTAAACATTGATTTTAACTCTTTTAACTCTTCTTTATATAAAATAATAATTAATGTCCTAATCTAATCCAAGTGGACCAAAAAGATGATATTTTATTTATAATGTTTTTTTAGTCGAAATAAACTTATCCAATAGAATTATGACATGTGTTAGGGTAATTATAATATCATTTTTACCTTAAATTACCATATTTTCTTTTAACCGTGGTAAATAATAGTCAAAAGTTACTATTCACAAAATATTATTTTCATCTTATTGATCCAAATTTTACTTACTTATATCAACCACATGTTTTTTATTTTTTAAATTCAACTCCCAGAAGCGGTAAAATTAGGTTTTATTCAAATTTGCAAATTCTCCTAGAATTTGGGTAAAAGAGGTTAAAAAGTTTAATAAAATTTTGTACATCTAATTTTATTAGAGGATGAATCCAATGGATTAAATTGAACTTATATAGGTATTATATATCTATTTTTACTTAAAATAAATTTAAATAAAATAAATAAAAATTTAAATAAAAATTTAGTTTTAAATAATAATGTAGTGTTTTCCCCTATTCATCAAAAATTGATGGTTTTCAGAAAAATGTCAAAAATTCCCCCAAATATAATTTTGATATTCTGAATTAAAAAATGAAATATTTTTTTACCAAATTGAAAACATATAAGCTGCATTTAATAATTTAATGTTAATTCCTGTTGTCAAAACCCAAAAAGCGGGTTTTTAAAAAAGTAAAAATTAAAAAATGATTGACATGTGATTATGTCAAATTGAATTGTGAAATTAATTATAATGACCTACATTGTATTAAATGATAAAAATATAATCTAATTATATTTATAAACCTTTCAAATTCATAATTTAACACTATACATTATTTATATTAAAAATGTTGTTTTCAATTAAGACATAGTATTTTTCACTATTCGTCAAAATATACAAGTTATTAGAAAAGTACCAAAAATTAATCCATACTAAATTTTTATGTACCTCTTCTAAAGAAGAATTTAAATTCATTAAAATTAATATATAAAGCTGTAAAATATTGGTTATAATAAGGGTTCACCATTTAATGGTGGTAAAATAGCAATTTATGAAAAATACTTCTTTTATCTGAAAAAATGAATTTGTTATTATATTATGTCTAAGAAATCACATTAAATAAATGATTAAATTTATATAGAGTATATAAGATTCAAAATACAGTTAATACGATTCATTACTGCTTTTTGAACTACTAGTTTGGTAATTTGTGGTGCGCTCGGACTCAGAATTGCGTGTAGCGCAAACTATTGAATTAATTTAATGAGATAAAGTACTATGAAATTTAGGGTGTTACTTTCTACCCTCCTTTAATAAGTTGCGTCCTCTCAATTTGAAATTGTTCTTAGAAAATAAAAGGTTAAAAATAGAAAAATACCATTGGGGAAAACCCACATCGGAAGTTTGGTAAATAAAATTTAGACTTAATTAGAGGGAAAGGGAATGAAAAAGTTACCAAAAATTTATGATCTTGATTAGAAGAACATTGGTGGAAATTAAAGACACATAATTTGAGGAATAGAGTAAATATTTATAGGAATTTATTAAGTTCATCAATCACAAACAAGTGTGAAATTGAGGACCTCAAATCCATCAATCTATGATGAATTAAAATATCATTAGTTCAACAAAACATAAGATATTATGATAACACAGTTTTGGTTTTAAGATCTCTTACCTAAAGTTTATTAATTAATATTTTCAGAGAAAAAGTGGAAGAAATATACTTGGCAAGAAGAGTTTCATCCTTCAACTTATTCCTACCACAAACCCATCTTTCACTCCAAAAGATAATAGAATTCAAAAATATTATATTTATCGTAATTGTATAGGGTTCCAAAAATAATGAATTTATAATTCATTTATTAGAGTATTTAAAAAAACTCTACATAATGAAAATCAGGTCATCACGTATGCCAGTAGTAGGTGTTCCACCCTTATCGCCCTTCGATTGCGGGTTCTAGTCTTATGGCCTTACCAGACATGACGGGTTGTCACCCAACTTCCGGGTTGTCCTTTTTATGATAATCCAAAAATAATCTCAAGAAATCATTTAACCTTAATAATAGTATCCAATGTCATACTTAATCAATTCCAACCTTTAGACTTATCCAAAAGACATCTGTCCAAACTCACAGTCCAAAATTTATAAGGGAGGTAAACATAATGAAGATCCTTTTTTCCATGTAATAACATGTGAATACCTAATCATGTATTCTTTTAAAACACTATAACACCCTGAACTACCATAAAACCTTATTTATTACATTCATTCTCCCTTATTCCTTATAGAATACTGGATATTCTCCTTATATCAAAAAATTTTGTAAACTCCAACAATGATGGAATATATAAATCATTTATCAGTTTCAAGTTTGTCAATAATATCCAATATAATTTATCCAAATCAATAATATATTATTCCAAAATCACTACCACAGTATTAAACCTTATTATGGTTTATCTTTCTCTCAAACATATATTTTCCAAATAATTTAACCTGATATTGAGTAACTTTTTTTGGTTCCCCACAATCTCATGTCCTTAATGAAATAGTACAGTAGTACAATCCTTATATACTTTATAATTCTTATAACATGTACATAATTTATACAATACTCAAATGAAACAATACTTTAATAACAACATAAGAACTCTAATTATCTCTCTTCATATTCGGTAGTATCAAAACATGATTATTATCCAACAATAGTATTTGAGGTATACTCGGATGATTTAGACATTGATTCACATAGTGTCCCAAATACTTGCAGATGAATCAATATACATTTGAAACCTTTTTCTTACCATTTCAATCACCTACTTGGTGTCCTTTTTCTCTACACTATTAACAAACTCTCATTCCCTTCAAGCATTTACCAAGGTGATTCTTTCCACAGTTATCACATATCAGAAAAATCCTTTTTCCCCTCCTACTTTTATCAATAATTCTCTCTTACATCCTTTTCTTCTCTTACTTCCCTTTAAATGCATAGGACTCAAATAATTATTTACTTATCTTATTGACACATGATACTATTTATTCATATGATGAGAATACATGGGAGACTATTTCCCTTTTAAATGTTGGATTAATACCATGAAAGATATGATCCTTCTTAATCTTTCGATCATGCGTATTTCTAGAATTCTCATTCCTTCTACTAGGTATCATTACTCTACAATGGAATACACTAGGTAAGTTTATGAATTTAAATGCATAATTCCAAACTGTAAAATACCTAATGTAAATTTAAAATATTATTCATATAATCTATAATGATAAAATGTTTTCTTTAAATAAGTGTTTACTCTTAAATCCTTCAAAATGTCTTGTAATGAAAATGTGAATTGTTCTAAGAATATACTCTAGGAGTGTCATAACTAAGAGTGAATCAAGGCGTGTTGTCATATACCAGGATACCACGGGTCAAGCCTAAAACTCCTTGTCGGAGTTTTCACTGCTAGGTACATTAGTTCCAGAGCAGCCTCTACCTGCTCATATCCAGTCAGGGATGTATTGATTAGAAAATACCCAAAATATCTAAATTACCAAAATTCTAGGATGTTCATCTATAATAATCCTCAATGTTTATCATTCGGAAATGTTCTCTAATCAGATTTTATCTAAATCTACTTCCAAGGTTGTTTCTAAATTTCCACTGATAACAACTTTAATGCCCCGACCCTAGTTAACCAGAGCCGGTGATTTATTTTAATACATTGGAATAATTACAAGGAATCAAGTCCCAAAGGACTGATCATTTTATAATTTGTGTAAAATAGATTACATACATGAATGTTACATTACACATTAGAAAAATAATACACAACATAAATGATCCTTTGAGAGTGCCATTAATCCCCTATGTTAACCCTTATTATCAGTCATAATACACTTCTTGGAATCCTGTGAAAATAAAACATAAGAAAGGGTTGAGCTCAAATGCTAAGTAAGGGTAAGCAATACAGTGTAAAATAAAACAAACATTAGGAATATTGAATAATTTAAAACACATGCCTTTACAAATAATAAACATGAACACTTTATGGAGGGAATAAGAGATGAGTAAATAATTCCATAATAAAACATAGCCATGGGTATTCTACAAGTATAATAACCACATGAACCATAAATAATATTTTTAAAAAGAAAGAATTTATATTGCCAGACATTCAAAAAAAATTTGTCAAGGCCTCGACCAGGACGTCTAAAAATGATTAAGGCCTCGACTAAAACCATATATAAAATTTTGGAAAGACCTTGACCAATTCAACGTCTAATTTTCTCATGAGACGTACTGACACATGGAGGATCTATAGCGGGCTCCAACCAACACATAAAAAGTACAATACATTAATCATATGAAAAGGTTAAAACATAACATAAACTTTTGTATTAAAACTAGCATATGAAATGTCAATACTTTAACCATAAACCATGAACGGTATTAAAATAACACATCCACAGTCAAATATATCATAAGGATTTCAATAAAATAATTAATATTTGTATCATAATAAATCAACTTCATATAATTTTAAAATATATTAAAGGATGTTTACATAGATGAAAATGATTTGTTAAACTTTTGGATAGAAATATCCCTTTTTCTTGAAAACATTTAAAAGTCACACATTTATAAAGGATGTAATTTAAAATAGTTTTTTGAATAAAAGTGTCCCATACAACATTGAATGTTTTGAAAAGAATTATCATTTCAAAACATTCATGACCATATAACAAACCCTTAAAATCATTTTTGAAAACCTGGACATTAATTAAAATTATTTAAAAAGATAAATGATTAAAACATTTAAAATGATGATATAGTTAAATAGACCCTCCCATAAAACCTTAAAACATTACATTTGAATTTTTTTAATGAAATATGGGTATCAATGATTAATATGTCACAGTAATACTTATAGATAAACAATCTTAGATAATAATGAGATTAAGGAAATAACCCTTACCATGAACATTCCTTTGGATGAGGGTACATTTAACCACCAATATAATGACCATAGTATGTTATTAAGTTATAACAGAACCATATTCATATTTATTATATCATACATGATTCATTTATGGATTTATACTACCCATTTAATAAGGATTTCAATGTTAAATTAAAATTTCGGGCAATAATAGCTTTCATTGTCGTACATGTTTTAACTTGTTATTCTTGATCGTATCATCTAGATCAAGATTTAAATACTACCATAATATAATCCTTCATTTATATAACAAATATATTTAGAATATAAATATTTATAATAGATATATATGAAATGGATGGCACCATTTATGGATATGGTAGGTCGTACATACGCATAAACGTTGTTTCTGTTTTCATATCGTATTGAACGGAAGTATGTGAATGTATAAGTACATACATACATACATAAATACTTATATATATATATATTAGAATTATTATTTAATATATTACATTATTATTAATAATATTTATTTTTATAATCACCGTTGAATGGTGAATGTGGGAATGAATCTCATTGTGTCGTGGAGACAATAATATGTACGTGCGCACGAGCGACAATATCATTATATTGATGGTGAAATCATATGTAGTTGGATGCTATATCAAATATAAAGAATCATTAACATGTAATATTTATTATTTACATCATTTATACTCATTATTATACCCATCAAAATAATGAAATGTTTGAATAACAAACTACACCATGACACGGAGACGGTAAGCAGTACGTACACACCTATAGTGACATTGTAATTTAGAGGAAGGATAAAATAAAGAATATGGTTGTACCGTATTTATAATAACATCACAGTATGTATTATTCATTTTAGTTATTATTTTGGTATGTAAACAACAATGAAAGACGAAGTGGAAGATGAAAAGAACATGAAAGTGGGTCGTGAAATTATTACCTCTTCTTTGAGTTTTTTCTTTTGAGTTGATCAAAAGGGATCCTTAGGTTGTCTTTCTGATCAAATTAAGGATTTTAGGTTTATTTAAATTATGTTCGGAGTATATTTGGAAATGGGTTGGTTGAGCCAAATGGATTTGGAGGTGTGATTTTGAGAGAAGGGAAGTACCCTTTTATAAGAGAGGTGAGGGTCACTTTAGGAAAATATTGAAATATTTCTTTATAATAAAATAATTATCGTTTTTTAATGGCTCAAAAATGATTTATTTCTATGGTAAGGTGCGGATGGGTCTAAAACCACTCAACCAAGATGTTTTAGATAGGTTTAGGTCACCATAGTAACCTTAACTTTTAGATATAACTCTTAGTTAAATATTTTAACTTTTACTGTGTGTTCTTCAATTCTTACACTATATAGTTAATAAACTTACTCTAAATTTCCTAGAGAACCTCAAGTAGATCATTAATGAAATATATAGTATTATTTATGTCCTTTGGCATAACCTTCGATTTTTACGAATATTATATCATCCAATAATATAGAATTTTTTAAACAATTAATTTTTGTCAATTTTGAAATAATTTGGTAATCGGTTTTGTGAAATTACTCACAACTTGATTACATCAAAAACAATAAATTGAATCGACCCTAACATTTCATATGCAGCTATAAAATTCGATTATGTCATAAAAACTTTGAAATTATATTAATTTTAATATGTATAATATAATGATATTAATTTTTTCATTAATAAGGTAATTACTACATCATCATTGTGTCATAAATAAAATAAATTATATAATTTCTAAAAATTATTAAAAAAATAATATTATGTAGGAAAAATTTTATCCTTCTAGTGAATATTCATAGTCAAATTTATAATGTTTTTACCCCTATATTAAAATATTTTTGGTTTGTAAACGTTGAATTTAACACTTTTAACTCTCCATTAAATAAAATAATAATAAATGTCCTAATCAAATATAAGTAGAACAAAAGGATCATATATTATTCCTATGGTTGTTTCTGGACGAAATACACTTATTTAATAGAATTAGGACATATGTTAGGGTAATTATAATATAATTTTTACCATTAATTACCATATTTTCTTTCAATCGTGGTAAATCAAAGTCAAAAGTTATTATTTACCAAAAATTATTTTCATCATATTGAACCAAATTTTACTAACTGATATCAACCATGTCTCTTGGATTTTTTAAATTCAACTCATAGAATCAGTAAAATTTTGTTTTATGCAAATTTGCAAATTCTCATAGAAGGTGGGTAAAAGAGGTTAAATAGTTCAATAATCTTTTATACATCTAATTTTATTATAAAATGAATCCAATGAGTTACATTGAACTTATATAGGAATTATAGATCAATTTTTACATAAAATAAATGTAAATAAAATAAATGATTATTTAAATAAAAAGCCAGTTTTAAATAATAACGTAGTGTTTTACACTATTCATCAGAAATTGAATATTTTCAGAAAAATACAAACAATTCACCCAAAGATAATTTTGATATTTTGAATTTACAATTTAATTCTATTTTACCAAATTCAAAACATAGAAGTTTCAATAATTAATTTGATATTAATTACCATTGTCAAAACCAAAAAGTAAGTTTTTTAAAAAGTAAAATCTATCAAAATATTGACATGTGTTTATGTAAAATTTAAATGTGAAATTACTTATAATGACCTAAATTATATTAAATGATAAATATATAATCAAATTATTCTTTAAAACCTTTCAAATTTATAAATTAACACCGTAAATTATTTCGATTAAAAAATTTGTTTTCAATTAAAACATAGTATTTTCACTATTCGTCAAAATATGAAATTTATTAGAAAAGTACCAATAATTTATCCAAAATAAATTTTTATGTCCCACATCTAATGAATTGTTTAATTTAATTAAATTTAATATATAAAAGTGTCAAATATTTGTTTTAAAACGGGTTCTGCATTTAAAGGCCGTAAAATTGCATTTTTGGAAAAATATTTATTTTATATGAAAAAAGGAATTTGTTCTTATATTATGTCTAAGAAACACTTAATATGGATTTTAAAATTATATTGAGTATATAAGATTCAAAATTCAGTTAATACTATTTATAACCACTTTTTGAATGGCTAGTTTGGTAAGTTTTGGTGTGCTCGAACTCGATATAGCGTGTAGCGCAATCTATTGAATTACATTAATGAGGTAAATATCTATGAAATCTTAGGGTGTTATAGATACTTTAAGAACCTGATCCATATGTCATTTGAGACACGTTGGAATCTGGTGACCACGATCTGATTCATGGTGTGACCGGTATTACTCCATGTACATCTTTTCACTACATAATTTCCATTTTAGTTTGAAACGCGCATCACATCCCCAAAGTTTAGTTTAAAATTAACACATTCTGTTTATTTATTTATTTATATTTTAACAAATATAATAATTTATTTATTATAATGTTTTATTATTTTTCATTAGGAGGGGTTCTTCTCTCAGAAATAGCATGATTCGGGATTAGGGTCAAAAGGAAAAGGAACATTGATGTTTTGGAATGTATATAATAACTTATACTTATGTAATTGGGTAAAAAAAATGTTTGAAATGATAATAATATAATATTTTTTCTTGTATTTATGTTGTAAATTTTATTTCATTTAAATTATGTTTTGGTACATTGTTTTTTTGATATATGGTGGTGTTTATGGTTAAAAAATGTGTTATTACAGTAAATTTCACTAGTATTGAAGTGTGATATTACAAAAAACTACATTATGCCCCTATATGAGCGCTATTAAAATTAATGGAGAAGGGCATATTAATTATAGATTTTAAAAGCACTAATAAAGGACCCTTTATTAGTTCTTTTACAAACATTTATAAGGGTTCCCTTTATTAGTGCTACTAAAAGCACAGATAAAGGTCTCCTTTATCGTTGCTAAATAAAATAAATAATAAATATTATACCTTATCACCTATTTTATAGCGTTGATAAAAGTATATGACTTTTAATCTCACTCTGGTAGTCAGTGTTGATAAAAGTCATTTTTAGTGCAGCTAAGGGCCTATTTTGTAGTAGTGTGATACACATTGATAATGAAATTAATTCGACAGACCAATATATATACTTGAAGATAAGAACATCCAATGACAACTAAAATATGTGGTTTTCCTCTTGGTGTTCCAGTCCTCGGGGTCTCTTATACTCAAGATCACCAAGTGCACATGATAAGAAGTCTGAATGATTATGATCCCCAAAATCCTAATAGTCATACATTATTTGTGTCCCATTGATATGATGGTTAAAGACCATAGAAGATATGTTTCAGATTATTGTGATAGTATATTGAGGTTCTAAAAATAGTTTGGAAGTACTATTAATTTTTTATAAGACAAATAATCCAATATCATTATCAAGCAATTAGTGCAATCAGATGTAGTAATACTATTGGGTAATGAATAAATCATTTATAACTTTATGTATATATGATATGGTTATAAAACATTACTAAATAATATGGGCCCAAGGAATCCACTTTTACAATAATTCTACCACAAACCATTATCAAAAATCTAATCACAACCCCAACATCACTATCGTGTTCCATAAATCGATTCATTCCCCCACAATCTATTTATTTTAATATCCGAATCACCAAACATAATATGATTTTTTAGAAAATAGTCTCATCGCATACAAATTCATTGATCCCCCCAGATCCACCACCAATAGATTATATGGATAAATTTCCCACATCAGAAACATTCATCATATCTTAGGAACACTCAATACCAACAAACATATCATGAAACTAACACATCACATAAGGACCCATTAAACAAAACAACATCATCCATCAAATTTTTTCTTCATTCATAGATACATTTATTCATAAAATAATTTTTTTCTAGGATTCCCAAAATTACTCAAATGTCCCCAAAATTATCATGAAATTCCATTACCATCACTTCATCAAAGCATTAGTTCACATAGACCTAACTAAATCCTAATGAGGCATGACTAGTTTAAAATTTACACCACACTACGTAAAATCCTACCAATAATTATGCCAAATGGTATAATATGGAATTTTTCCCATATAACTCACTATCATTTCATCCTCAACCATAAACAGTGCTTAATATATTAATTTAATAAGTGTCATGGATCCTGTACTAAATTGAAATCACCCATAAAAAAGTCTTATTTTCATTATTTTCACCTCCTATGGTATCTTATATGCTTTTTTTCATTAATCTACACTCAAAGTTCATTATGGGGACTTAAAAAATAATTTATAAATTTTCATAATTAATAAAAATTCTAATTTATCATCATGAACAACATACCAAATAATTCAGACAAGAATTATAAACAAGATTCAACACCAATTCATCAATTTTAATCTAAAATTAATATTTCATCATTTTTCTAAATATAAATCAATTTCAACATCTATCATTTGTAATTATAAAATCATGGAATTATATTATAATCTATTTTAACATTTTATTTCGTCCATTTACCAAAATAATTAATTATTTTCCAATTTACCACTCACTTCATTATAATAATTCTTCAAGAATAATAATTTCATCAACTTATAGATCAATAAATAATTTCAAATTTCAATTACCTTTTGATGATTATTACGTATTATTATGAATCATCTACCTAACACATGAAAAAATAATTATTGATTGAAAACGATTATAGAATAATTTTTAGTCACCTATATAGATTGCAGGATGAATGAAATTGCTTAATCCTCTTATGAACACTAATGATAATTTTCTATAATATGTTAGTAATTCTCATATAAATAAAAAAAATCATGCCAAAAAAGGGAAAAAATTATCCTCAGAAGAACAGTGAATGAAAAATAATGGGGGGAGAATGTCTTCGCTGGTGAAAATGAATTCTCAGGAATTCCAACTAATTTTCCATTAAAAAATTACATGACCACTTATAAATTCAATCATTTACTTATATTTAAACCAATAATTAAAATCATTCCTTTTAATTCTATAACATAACATAATATCAACATAAAAAATCAACTCATTTTCCTTTAATATTTTTTAATCATCATCATTAAATGTATCTAAAACCCCATTTATTTATTTTCTAAAAATAATTGATTTATACTGAAGTACATAAATCAATAATAAATTTGTTAAATTACCATAATCTTCCAACATTAATGAAATACTAGTGAGTTCATAAAATTATAAAATTAACCCCAAGGGAAAACATGACTTCATAAATCCAATGGTGTTATCAAAATTTCGTTATCAAACAAGTAAAATTTCCATTTTTTTCCTTAGTTAAAAATGATTCAAATTTCAAAAACACTCAAAATTTAAATTTTTAGGTGTCTATATTACAAAACCCTTTATAATATCGTCATCCTTGAAAATATTGAATCATATCATCAAATGTGGAAACAATGACACAAACACTATCATTAAACTTTCATCATTGTCACAAAATTCTGCATCATTTACAATAAGAATAATTCAAATCAATTTAAGATGATATAAATATATTTTTCACCCCCACCCAAAATGATATTTTCTACACCAACATGGCTCCAAATAACTAAAAGAAATGGAATAATTGTTAGAACAAAAAGGGGCCCAGATACCCTGGGGGTGAATTAGGGTATGAATATTCTTTTCAAAATTATCCCTTCCCCACTAGATCTTGTCCTCTTTATTATAAGGGTCACATTGTTCGAATATATATTTTTCTATTGATCTTATTCTTTCTTTCTTTATCTGATGATGATGCTTCAAATGCAATGCAATGAATTAAGAAGAAAAACACAGGGATTTTTACTTTGTTCACCCTCTCTCACCAACATCCAACGATCATACAATGACATTATGCCAATGTACCAAATGCACTAAATCTCACTACCAATTTAAAATGTTCAGGATAGATCACTTCTATGCCTAGGCTCAAATCCTTTACAAGTTTAGGGTCAGTTCACTACTTTCCCAAGGGTCACTCCCTATGTGTCTCTCTCTAGCTCACTGCCGATAGAGAGGATAACCATCTTCCTCTTCCTTTTCTCACTACTCTAGAAAATATCCACTCACATTTTAAAGACTTGTAGGTCTATTTGTATCATTAATGAATCCATCCACCTCTATATATAGATTGTCTATTGAATTTCTACTTTCATCCACTGATTAATACAACATTACAACAAGTGTTATGGAAATATTCCAAATTTTTCACAACCCAAGAACAACTAGAACACTTTTCCCAGCCTAGCACATAGGTCTCACCAAACCACTTATGCGACACTCCCTTCTTCAACACAAAACATGGGAGACTCACACCCTTTTACACCCAAACCAATATTGGTGTGCAACAATCAACTGGCGTGCTTCTCCAAGATTGGCACACCAATGTCACCAAACCACTTGCACAACACTCCCTTTTCCAGCTCAAGACATGGGTGACTCACACTCTTTTACACCCAAACCAATATTAGAACACAACTATCAATTAGCGTGCAATATCTGAATAACTTTGTACTTGTGCAACCAGACCACCACTTGCATGCCCAAACCTATTTGTGCGAATGGAGCAAAAGATTTCTCTTAGTGTTGAGCTTCACTTAAAATGAGGAGGGGTATCCCTCTATTCATTTCAAATTTGTGCACATTTAGCACCACAAAAAGTCCCATCCTAGTGCACAAGTCCATCCATCATAGCCTCTATCTCCCTAGACACCTTGCACGCCCAAAACAAAACTTGGGTTCCCCTCTTTCCTTTTCCATGTTTTTATGTTCTAATCTAGTAAAAAATTTGGTGTACAAATTTCCATGCCTCCAAGTCATTAGAGCACAAGTCCCTTTTCCAAAAACAATTTTCTCCATTTGTCGATTTTGAGGCCAAAAAGTTTGGAAAACACTATAAAACGATGCCACCTTGTATCTTCTATTTTTGTACCACCTCCAGATAATCAATTCATTTTTCAAGGTTATTATGTTAGTCATGAATTTTCCACAACATCTCTTGAAGCCGAAAATTGACATGGATTCCCCCTTTGTCAAGAAACTAAACATATAAACCCATGTTTCCAACAAAGAAATCATCGAGGCCCACTTTTTCAACAAAATAAACCATCCCAAAAATGATTTAAGGATGGATTGATGGATTTTTGCCATAAAATCTCCCCCCTTTCGGTTTGTTGACAACTATTTCCTAAAATGACACCACGTTAATGCTTCAGCCACAATTTTCCTTTTACAATTATGATAGTGATCAAGGATTTAATCAACATATACTCTAAGACCAAATGTGCAATGCTCCATGTGAGAAAGAAGAGTAAATGCAAAGTGTATCAACGAATTACTTCACATCAAAATCCAATTTTTTTAAAAAAACTAATACCAATTGTTGATCGTTGGAAACCTTTTAACAGCATTCCAATGCCACTCTTATACTTTTATCACAAACCTCAGTTGTCATGATATCTATTCTTTGATTGATCTCTTTTAGTATTATAAGATTTAAAACTCCCCCTTCATTTCTTATTGGGTACATATGTTGTCAAAGCTATGCTCTCTATGATCACTTGAAATAACACATACTCTCATCATTATGCTCCCCCTATCGGCATCTTCACCTATCTTGATAAACTCCCCCTATCATGTTTCACCACATATGAGCTTCTCCCTGTGTCTTAGAAAAAGGAATCTTCTCTCTTCTTTAGCCCCAGTTCCTCCCCCTATAAGAGTCACTCTTTCTCCCACTTTGTCAATGAACCCAAAGGTCACTCTTTTGAGGTCTGCAATATAGTAGAGGGAACAAATTATTATATTATGGAAAAAACACCATACCATGGGGAGAGGGGATCCCACATCCACAAATTTTCAAGTGTATGTAGTCAACTATAATCCTAGAGCCATCCAATGCCTCACAAATGAATTCTTGGGTAAGGACATTGCCAGAATGTTTTCCACCCATAGCTCTATAGGCACATAATCCAACATCAAGATCCCTTTCTCCACCTTCTCCTTGATAAAATGATATTTTATCTCAATGGGGTTTGTCCTTGAGTGATGTAATGGATTTTTGCTAATATTTAGAGCACCTGATTATCATAGTGGATTTTGAATAGAGACTTCACTTTAAATCCCATATCATCAAGTTGTTTCTTCATCCACAATAACTGTGTGCATGCTTGTGTGGATGTAATATACTCAGCTTCTACTGTGCCTAGTGAAATGCAATATTGATTCTTACTTATCCAAGAAATACCCAATCCACCAAGATCGAAAGCTCCTCCTGACATTGATTTCCTATTATCCGCTAAACAAATTCAATCTGCATCAGTGTGTCCCAATAACTCTGATTGATATTTTTCATTATATATCAATCTTAAATCCATTGTTCTATTGATATACCAAATTACTCATTTCACTACATGCATGTGGATTTCTTTGGAATTACTTCAATATCGCACTGCTTGGAATGTGGTTAAAAAATTATCAATCCTAGTTGTTTTTTGGTATAGTAAACATCCAATAATATGCCTATATTCGGTGATATTAACTATCTTTCCATCGTCATATTTTGATAATTTCATCAGTGTAGCAACCTGAGTCTTTATCTCCCTGGAATTTTCCATTCCAAATATTCTCAAAACCTCCTTGGAATATTTGAATTGAGAAATAAATGTTCCATTCCTTCCTTGTGTCACCTGTAAACCAAGGTAAAACGTCAACTCTCCAATCATTGACATTTCAAACCAACTTTTCATGAATTCATAAATCTGTCTGCACTGAGATTCATCTGATCCACCCAATATTATGCCATCGACATAAACCAGCACCATAATTCCTTGATTACTGTTGTTGTTTAAATAGAGATTGTAATCAAATCCACCACACTAGACACCAAGATTCTCAAAATACTAATCAAGCCTTGAGTACCATGCTCTTGGTGCTTATTTCAGACCATATAATGCCTTCTTCAACTGACAAACCTTATTCTTTTCCTCATTAATGAGAAAACCATTTGGATGCTCAATATACACTTCTTCCTCCAGAACCCCTTTCATGAATTCATATTTGAAATCCATTTGAAACACTTTGAACTTCCATTGCACTATAATGGTAAGGAATAATATGATTATCTCCATCCTTACAACTGGTGAAAATGTCTCCTCGACATCCATTCCCTCTATCTGGGAGTATTCTTTGCACAGTAGTCATGATTTTTTTCATATCAATATGCTATCTTCATTCATCTTTTTGAGATATACCCATTTAGTCCTGATGACATTTTTATCTGCTAGCGTTGAACCACCCCCCGCCTGATTCTTCTTAATTTGGACCAGCACTTCATTCATCGTATGAAATAAGTTATAATCTCCAGCTACTTAAATAAAACATTTAGGATCTACCTATGTTAAGTATGATAGTTTATGTTGATACTTTATTCTTTTTCACTTACACTCCCCCAAGTCTCTTACCTCCACTTTAATTTCATCAGGAAACTGCTCACGGTGTTTTTGTTGATTCTGTTCATTTTTAACGATAGTGACATTATTTCTCTCAATAGCTTTTCTCATCTCCATGTAGAGAAAATTTTGATCTTATATCACAACATCATAGTATCCTGAAAACATTCAGATATTATTTGGAGATAAAATTCCCCCCATTTGATGTACAACTCTTCTTATCGATTGGCCCACTATTTAGACCCACAAACATTCTTCTTCTCCCACATCATTTCTTTACATGTTACCATAGTTTTGAGAAACATCTCCAGCTCAATTATATCAATCAGATCTTCATTGGGTAAATTCACTACTTTGCAATGATACATCGACAATACATATAAGCCTATTGAGTTTTAACTCAATGTTCGGAAAAAAAAGATAAAGATAATAACACCATCACTATCCATTGCACTCAATTACTTCATTTTTCCTTCAATCTTGAAAACTGATTGAATCATTTGACATTCTGAAGTACATCACATCACAACTTTGCATCTCTTCATCCCACTTCCCCTTGGATATTTTCTCCCATTGATCTTGAAACACTAGAACATCAGTTTATGTCATTTAAACACATAGGTATCAGGGATATTCTGGAATTATCGAGATAAGGATTGTGGTTGTTCCGGATGGGTCAACCCTTTGACTCTTTCTTGCAGAGCATCACATTATTTCCTTACTTCTTCTAGTTGCCGATCCAACTACAACTGCTCTTTCCATATGACTAAGCATTCATCACCCACATGTTGAGTCTTTTTATGATATGTAGATTCTGTATGCTTGTCCTTTCTCATAATTTTTGGTTTAATCCCACAGGTACACATTTTTGTCTTTCATTTTCCATCAATATGACACTTCCCCTGATTCCTTCTCCAACTATGAATATCTCTACTTATCATATTCCCTTTCTTCTTCCTCTATTGTAGGGATCTTCCTCTTTCCTCCACTTTTCTCCACGGAGCATGATAGGTGAATTTTTCAATGATTTCATTATTTATTTTTATTTTATCAGATATCTGAATCACCACACTGTTTTGTGATGGTGGTGGATCATCCATTTAATGCACATTCTTCTTAATAACATATGGAGAGTCTCCTCTATTATACCTCCATATTTTTTCATGTTATTTACAAGAGATCTGTTTTTAGTATGATAGGTGAGGTGATTGGTACACCTTTCTTTCATCTCTTTTTTATTTCCATGAGGTTAAAATTCTATTCATCAACTTACCACCTTGTCTTGAAGTGAATTTTTTTTATCATGGTTCATTGAATTTGAGAATCTCATTTCATTTTACTTTTCATTTCTTCATTTATTCTTGCTGTAATGTCCATTTAAATGCCCTTAATCAGAACATATAAAAAAATTCCCATCAAAGGAATATATCATTTCATCATTTGTCTATCAAGATATTGATGCATCTTGAGTTCTTTTACTAACATTGAGCTCATGAGCTTCAAAAAAATACTCATATTGCGTCCCATTCTACAACAATAATAACATCTAATGAATGTTTTCATCTGAGATACACTTATTTTTTATTTCACATAACAGTCTTTCTTATTATCAGATTTCATACAATTTATATTTTCACATCCTTAAATGTATTATCGAGCCTCTGAAGAGAAGCTTTATGAATGACCATGAATCCCCCAAAAATATCACATGCTATCATTGCTTCCTGTAAAGGCCTTTTTAGGTCTGTCTCCAACACCTACAATGTTTTTCATATCTTTAAGATTTTCAAAGATTTTTTCCTATCATGCATAAGAGTGGGATCATCATATCCAATTCCAGATTTTCCAAAAATGGATGGCCTTTGGGATGATACAATCCTTTCATTCTTCTCCTCTGAAGTAGCATATTTGGATTTCATTTCATCATCACCTGCCAATGGATAATCAAGTATTTAGTGTATAGAATCCTTCAACATAGGCATGTCTTTGGAATTAGATTTCTCTATTTCTCTCTTGACTAACTCTAGATCTTCCTCCAATTACAGAATCATCTTATCTCTTGATTCATGTTGAGCATTGAGTTCTCTTATGACATTCTTCGCACTACTCTTCTCATATTCATATTCTCATGTGATATTAAATACCATATCACTATGATCCTTAATTTTCAATATTTTTTAACCAACAGAATCAGAGAAAAAATTCATTTTCTTATTATAGTCTTTGATACTTTTAAACTAGTTTATATAGCAATGTATCAAGACCATCATTTCTGTCTTTCAGATTCTGAATCTCATCTAAGATTTGATTCATTCCCATAACATATTATTTGATATTTTCTCTCTTCATAGACAACTATTTAATTTCTTCAGATTGATATTCATTCTTATCCCCCAGATTAGTGGCAACGTCAATAACCCTTTGAATCAATCCTCTTAGCTTGTTAACCTCAATTTAAATTGCTTGGGTCTAGATATCTTTAAATTTAATCTCTTCACCCAACTCCTAATACAATTCTTTTATTTTATGGACAACTTCTAATTTTCACCTTCTAGTAGTTTATTCATCCCCAATTGTTCCAAAATCACTTGGAATACCAGGTTCTTCACGCATTCCTTCAGTATCATTGAATGAGTATGTATTTTCACTATATGATTCATCCAAACCATTATTCTATTCAATACATGATTCCTTTAACTGAATCACACTCTTTTTTTGACACTTCCACACTATGAAAATTTCACAAAGACTTCTACTTATTCTTTGACGTTCTTCCATTTTCCATGGCACACTAAGATAAAATCACAATGAATCATTAACCACACAAATCGACTAAACTATGTGAGAGAAAAAAATATGACAAAAGAAACCTTCCCTCTGATACCAATTGTTAGTACCAAAAGGGGCCCAAATACCGTGAGAGGGGGGAATCAGGGTATGGATATTCTTTTCAAAATTATATATGCCCCACTGGATCTCAACCTATTTTTTATAAGGTTCACTTTGTTTTCATTTATTTTTTACTTTTGATCTTATTATTTCATTATTTATCTGATGGTGATGCTTTTAATGCAATGAAGATAGGTAAGAAGGCATACACATAGGTTTTTTCTTGGTTCAACCGCATTGTCCTATGTCTAAGGAGCATACAACGGTGATGTGATAATGTAAAAAATACATTAAAGATCACTACCAATTTACAATGTTCCAGATATATCACTTCTATGCCCAAGATCATTGCCTTTTCAATGTTTAGGTCCAGTTCACTAAATTCCCAATGGAAAATCCTTTTGTGTCTCTCTCTGGCTCACTACTGACAGAGAGGATCATCTTTTCCCTCTTCCTTTTATCACTACTCTAGAAAAGATCTTCACATAGTCTAAAGACTTGCAGGTCCCTTCATTATCTTTAATGAATGAATCACCCTCTATATGTAGATGCTCTGTTGAAGTTCTACTCTCATCCACTGATGAATACAACATTTTTGTAGGTGTACTGGGAAATATTAGAAATTTCTCACATTCCTATATTGAATATAGAACTTCTCCAATCCTGGAACACAGGTGTCACCATACCACTTTCACGAAACTCCCTTATTCAACAACAAACATGGGTGACTCACACCCTTTTATGCCCAAACAAATATTGGTGCACAACTATCAACTAGAATGCTTCTCCATGGCTGGTGTGCATGATTCACCAAAATTCTAACATGAAACTCCCTTCACCAACTCAAAACATCGGAGACTAACACCCTTTTACTCCCAGACCAATATTGGAGTACAACTATCAACAAGAGGGCAATTTCTGAATAACATTGTACTCCCGCGACCAAACAACCACTTTGGTGCCCAAACCTACTTTCATGACTGGAGCTCTAACTTTCTCTAAGTGTTGAGCTTCAATCAAAATGAGGAGGTTTATTCCTCAATTTATAGGAATTTTGGGCACCCTGAGCACCATGTGCAACTCTCCTCCCGACGTGCATGTCCAGCCACCTTAGCCTCTGTCTACCTAGTCACCTTGCATGCCCAAAACAAAACATGGGCACCCCTATTTCATTTTCCATATTTTGAGGTTCTGTTCTAGATGAAATATGGTGCACAACATTCCAAACCTCGAATACACTGGCGTCCAATTCCCTTTTCCAAAAACACTTTTCTCCATTTGTCATTTTTATGGCCAGAAAATTTGGAAAAAACTAGAAAATGATGCCACCTTTTATCTGATATTTTTGTACCACCTCCAGACCATTCATTCCCTTTTCAGGGTTGTTATGTCAGTCAGGGATTGTCAAAAACATCTCTTGAAGATGAAAAATTACCATATATTCTCCCTTTATCAAAAAAATGAACTTATAAACCCATATTTTCAACAAAAATAACTTCGAGGCCCACTTTTTCAACAAACACCACCATCCCAAAAATGATTCAATGATTCCTTGAGGGATTTTATCCCAAAAATATCTTTCTTTGGGTTTATTGAAAACTATTTCATAAAACAATACCACATTAATAAATTATTCATTAATAACCATTTATAATTCTGATAGTGATCAAGTATTTACTCAACAGATACTCTATGCCCACATGAGCAATGCCTAGTGTGAGAAACAAGAGTAAATCAACTGTTCCTCAATGAATCAATTCATTTCTTACAACAATTGTTGATACCAAACTGATACCAACTGCTGATCACCAGAAACCTTCTAGCACCATTATAATGACACTCCTCTTATTTTATCACTATCCTCAGTTGTCATGATATCTAATCTTTGATCGATCTCTTCTAGCATAGTCAGATTTAAAACTCCTGCTTCACTGTTTCTTGGGTACTTGTGTTGTCCAAGCTATGCTCTGGCTAATCACTTCGAACACCACATACTATCATCATTATGATCCCACTATAATCTTCTTCACCAATCATGATAAAATCCCCAATCTTGTTTCCCCACCTATCAGCTTCTCCCTGTGTCTTGGAAAAATACATTGTCTCCCTTCTTTTTCCACAGTTTCCCCCCCTATAAAAGTTACTCATTCTCACCCTTTGTCAATGACCAAAATGTCACTCATTTTGGGTATCAAATATAGTAGAGATCAAAAATTTGTTTAGTAAGGAAAACAAACCATACCTCAGGGAGAGGGGGATCCCACATCCAAACATGTTCAAGTTCATGTAGTTGACTGGACTCCTCGAGTCAACTGATTCATCTCAAATTCATCCGTGAGTATGGTCTTTGTCAGAATGTCCACAACCTATAGCTCTATAGGCACATACTCCAACTTCAAGATCCAGTGATCCACCTTCTCCTTCATAAAATGATATTTTATCTCAACGTGCTTTTTCATTGAGTGATGGAAGAGATTTTCTCTAAGATTGATTTAACCTGAGTTATCGTAGTGGATTCTGATTGGATACCTCAATTCAACTACCATATCATCTAGTTGCTGCTTCATTCACAATAATTGTGTGCATGCTTGAGTGGCTACAATATACTCATCTTTGGTGTTGCTTAATGAAATAAAATATTGATTCTTACTTAGCCAAGAATAACACAATACACAATGATAGAAAGAACCTCCTAACATTGATTTCCTATTATCTGCTGAACCGGCCCAATTTGCCTCAGTTTATCCCAATAACTCGGATTGATATTTTTAATTATATATCAATCCGAAATCCACTTTTCCTTTAATATATCGAAGTATTATTTTCACTGCAAGCATGTGTATATCTTTGGGATTAAATTGATATCACACTGCTTGGCATGTGGAGGAAACAATATCATGTCTCATCATTGTTTGGTACAGTAAAATTCCAATTAACTGCCATGCCATCACCATCTTTGGATAATTTCATTTGGGTAGCAACTAGAGTCTTCATATCCTTGGATTTTTCCATCCCAAATCTTCTTAGAACCTCATTGGAATATTAGGATTGATAAATTAATGTTCCATTCCTTCCTTGTGTCACTTGTAAAACAAGGGAAAAAATAAACTCTCTAATCATTGACATTTAAAACTCACTTTTCAGGAATTCGGAAAGCTATCTGCATTGATCTTTATCTGATCTAACAAATATTACATCATTGACATAAACTATCACCACAATCCTTTTATTAGTGTCATTTTTTAAATGGAGATTGTAATAAACTCCACCACACTGGATACCAAGTTTCTTCCAATAATGATCAAGCCTTGAGTACCATGCTCTCGGTGCATGTTTCCACCCATATAACGCCTTCTTCATACATAAAAACATTATTCTCATATTCATGAAGGAAAAAACCAACTGGATGCATAATATAAAATTCTTCATTTAGAATCCCATTCAGGAATGCATATTTAACATCCATCTAGAACACTTTGAAAATCCACTACACTGCAATGGCAAGGAATAATCTGATTGATTCTTGCCTTGAAACCGATGCAAATGTATCATCAACATCTATTCCCTATATCTAGGAGTATCCTTTGTACGCTAGTCATGCTTCGTTTTGAGTCATAGTTCCATCATCATTCTTCTTGTTGCGAATGACCCATTTATTCACGATGACATTTTTATTTGCTGGCCTTGACACAATCTCCACCATCTGATTATTCTTAATTTGGTTAAGCTATTCATTGATTGCATGAACACAATTTTCATATCTAGATACATAACTAAAACATTTAGTCTCTACCTATGATTAGATCACTCAATATATTAAATGTTCTAGTGCTCAGGGAACCCTAGCGAGGCCCGCCTCTCTCAGTGTCGACAGTAGTGGCGGCCAGGCCGGCTCCTCCCCCCACTGCGGGGGAGGGACCTCTCTTTCATAGGAATACGGCATTCCAATTTCATCCTTTCTCAAATATTGATCATATTCCACCATTCATGAAAGATGTGTTATGTATGAAGGTCCTGGAGCCCCTCGATGGATACATGAATCTCCAGATTTCAACCTCGGAGTTCACTGAAACCTCCGTGCTTCTGAAGTTCACTCTAATCACAAGGTTCAAGAAACAAAGGTCATTGGTCGGTTCATTTGATAGGTTCGTCTTCAAAACTTGGGATTTCTAGGAGTGGGAAATAGTCGGGTTGCTGGATAACCATCATATTATGATCATGTTTCTTCCGAGGAAGACATCTTATGTGCCTGGTCAAAGGCACCTCATTGTTGCAATGGATGTCAATTCTTCTTGTTCGTGTGGCCGTTTGATTTCCACATGAATCGAATTCCCCAACCGCAGTGATTTGGGTTAGTTTTCCTAACCTTCCATTACCATTTCAAAATCCCTCAGTTATCCAAATGCTCGGTAATCTACTCATTAGGTATCTTTGCTCGGATAGAAGACCCGCTGCAGTCTGTCATCCGGTCTGCCCGAAGATTTGCATGGAGATGGATGTATCCAAGGCTCTATTCGATTTCATTTGGGATATGATCAGAGAAGAATATAGGTACATGCAGAGAGTTGTTTACGAGAGCTGTACAGAATTCAGTGATTCTTGTAAATGGTTGGGGCATGCTTCTGAATTCTATCGTCAGAGACCTGCATCATTGGTGGGCAGGGGCTTTATCCCTCAATCGATGGTGGATGGTCTTAGGGATGGGCAGGGCATGACTCAGTCGATGGCCAGTGCCGATGAAAAGGTTCATTTGGTTTGTGAGATGAGGAACTCGGGTCTGTATGTAGCGGGTGAAGAGGCCAGAGATGGGGTAATTCCTTAGGCCCAGTTGAGGAGGGGCGATCAGTTAGTGAGGTAGAGGGTAACATTTTTGGGGGTGTAGAGGCTCTGGGAACTAGCGTGGTAGCTCACCACGTTAACCCATTGGTTGCAGATATGTTTAGCAGGTTGAAGAGGGACCAGGCGAGTTCCTCCAGTCGTGGTGCGCACAAGGAAGGGGAAGATCAGCAGCTTGAGGAGACTCATGCGAAAGACCAGTGAAAGGGGATAAACTTACTTTGGACCAGACATCAGATGAATCGATGGAGGACCTATCTGGTTCGATGGCTAAGTGGACACTGGTGGGTAGCGTGGATATGAGTAAGGGGTGGCAGGGGACTGATATGAACAAGAAAGTTACAAACAGAGGTGGGAAGGAAGAGGGACTGAATTCAATTTCTTTGAGGAACAGGTTTGAAGTCCATTCATAGGATGTTTTAATCTCTGAGTTTGATATTCCATGTGAGGGGATCGAAGTGGGAGCGTCATTTTCAAAATGGAGTGTGCACGGGCAATCTGTTGATGAGGCTCTAAGCCCGAATAGCACTAGGGGTTTCAGGAGGAGGAAGGGGAGGGAAGACTATTCTTCATTACATACTCCTTTGAAGACTTGATCAGTGAAGAAGATGATTGATAAGAGAATGGATATAGAACCTCCGAGACATTGAAGGCCAGGGGAGCAGGACTGCCAGTCCTTGGTCCTGATTTTATGCTCTGAAGAAGAAGTGATAGAACATGACCTTTTTTCCAATGCTACTGAGGAGGAGGTGGATAAAATGATGGGGAGGTCTCTAGAGGTGTCTCTTAATGAGGAGAAATATTCTTGGATTGACAAACTAGTCTCAATTTTGGGAGGGTGTTTCAATCATGGGAAGATAAGTGTTGAGGAGTACATTCAGTATTGGGACCAACTAGTGACTGCTTTTGAGAACAGATATTGGATGAAGCAGATTTAAATTTATTATCCTTAATATGGAAACTATTTAGGGAGATAGATTCCAGTAACATTAAATTCATTGTTAGCAACATAACTTAAGATGAGAGGTGGTTGTGAGCGAATCGGTTGTGTGAGCGGTGGTTTCTCCGGGTCTCCTTATGTTTTTTCTTGCCGTTTTGTTTTTTCTTTTCTACAGCACGCTAGTAGGACCTGCTCCAGAAGGGGATCAGATCATTAAGTCTTCATTGATAAAGGTCTCTCAGAATTTTATTCTTGAGAGGGTATGGATTCTCCATCGGTTCTGTGCCCGTGCTTCTGCACGGGACTACTTACCAAGGGGGCCTGTGTTGGCGAAGGCTTGTTGTTGGCTCACATGATGGTATGGGGTGATCCATTTGTTTTCTTTGGTTTTATGTGGTTTCTCACTTTTTCCTCGAAGTGTTTTATAATAAAATGTAATTTTTCAGTCTCTACCTATGATAAGTATGATAGTTTCTATAGATACTTCATTATTTTTTACTTCTATAACCCTGTTGTCTCTTACCACCTCTTCAATTTCATCTAGAAACTGATCACCATGATATTGATGATTCCGTTCATTTTCTATGATAGTGAATTCATTGCATTGAACTAATTTTCCCATTTCCATGTTAAGATAGTGTTTATCTTCTATTTCAATATCTTGGTATCCTAAAAACTTTCAGATCTTATTAGGACATGTAATGGTCCCCCTTTAATTTACAAATCTTCCTATTATTGGGCCCACTGTTTAAAACCACAAACATTCTTCTTCTCCAACATCATTTATTCAAAAGTGAATGCTAGTTTTAGAAACCTCTCCAGCTCAATTATATCAATGATCTATTCATTGCATAAATTAACAAATTAACAAATATACATCAATAATACCTCTAAGCCTACTGAGTTTTAACTCGGTGTAGGAAACAAGAGAAGCATTTAATAACACTATCACTATCCATTACACTCAATTACTTCATTTATCTATCAATTTTGATAACTGATTTGAATCATTTGACATTCTGGAGAACATTACATCACCCCTTTCCATCTCTGGATTCCAATTCCCCTTGGATTGTATCTCTACTTGAAACTGAAACACTATAACATCAGTTAATAGCATTAAAACACATAAGGAGAGGGGATCTTATGGAATCATCCAGAAGAGGATTGTGGCATATCCTGATGGGTCAACCCTTTGATTTTTTATACTGAGCATCACACTCCTTCCTTTCTTGTTCCATATTTCTATCAAAATTCTACTACTCTGGCCATGTAACTAAGCATTAATTACAGGCTTGATGAGTCTATTTATGATATGTAGATTCTGCAGTCCTGGCCTTTCAAACAATTTGGGGTTTAATCCCACTGGTACACATTTCTATCTTTGATATTCTACCAATATGGTACTTCCCCTAATTTATTCTCTGAGTCTGAAACTCTCTACATTTCTTCTTCCCATTCTCCATACTCTATTGTAGGGATCTTCGTATTTCCTCCAATTCTCATCATGGGTAACAATAGGTGAATTTTTCAATGATTTCATTGTTCATTTTTCTTTTATAAGATATTTGAATCCCAACACTGTTTTGTGCTGGTGGCGGATCATCCTTTGAATGCATGTTCTTCTTACTCACATATGGAGCATCTCCTCTCCTCTTCCTCCAGATTTGTTCATGTTCATTCTAAGATATCTGTTGTGAGTGTGACGGAGGATGTGATTGATTCATATTTCTTTCATCTCTTTGTGATTTCCATGAGGTTATAAGTCTACCTTCAACGTACCACCTTTTCTTCCAGTGAAATATTTCTTATCATGCGCCCCTGAAGTTAGGAATCTCCCTTCGAGTTCCCTTTCATTTCTTGGTTTCTTCTTGCAGTAATGCCTTGTAAAATACCCATAATCAGAACATATAAAACATTTTACATCAAAGTTATACCTCATTTCATCATTTCTCTATCAAGATGTTGATGCAGCTTGAGTTATTCCACTGACATTAAGCTCCCAAGCTTCCTGAAACATACTCATGGTTTGTCCCCTTCTATCAGAGTAATAAGAAACTAAATAATACTTTCCTCTAATAGAATATTCATTCAAATTTCTCATGAAACTCCTTCTTATTATCATATTTGGTAATGTTTTTATTTTCATAGCCTGAAATGTATTCCAGAGCCTCTGAACAGAAACTTGATATATGACCATGAATCCCACAAAAAAAGAACATGCTATCATTGCATCTTATAAAAGCCTTTTTAGGTATATCTCCAAAACATAAAAGGATTTTATTATCTTTAGAGATTTTCAATTCCCTTTTCATATCACACCTAAGAGTGTGATCATCATATCTAATTATAGAGTTTCCCAAAATAGATGGCCTTTGGGATGATACAGTCCGTTCATGCTTCTCCACTGAAGTTTCATATTTGGCTTTCATTTCATCATCACCAGCCAAAGGATTATCAAATAATAAGTGTAAGGAAACCTTTAACATGGGATTTTATTTGGAATTATATTTCTCCATTACTTTATTGACAAACTATATTTCTTCCTCGAGTTGCAGAATCTTCTTATCTCTTGATTCAAGATGAGCATTTTGTTCTCTTCTAATATTCTTCCCGCTACTCATCTCAACTTCCAGTTTTCCTATAATCTTATCTACCATATCACATTGCTTATTTATTTTAATTTTATTCAGAGCAATATAATCAGAGACAAATTCACTTTCTTGTTGTAGACTGTTATTCATGTGAACTAGTTTAGATATCTGTGTAGCAAGACCATCATTTCTGGATTTTAGATTCTGAATTTCATCTGAGTTCAGATACTTTACCTTAATATGTACATTAAGATTTTATATCTTTATAGAAACCATTTTCAATTCTTTAGCATGAGTTTCAATATTATCCCTTAGATCAGTTTCCATGTCAATAAGCCTTTGATTTAATCCTCTTATCTTGTTAACCTCATTTTCCATTTCTTAGATTCTGATATCTTTATATTTAATCTCTTCACCCAACTTCTAATGCAATTCCGTTATTTCATGGTCAACTTCAACATTTTTCCTTCTGGGAGTTTCTTCATCATCAATAGTTCCAACATCACTTCGAATATCAGGTTCTTCACTCATTCCTTCAGAATCATTAAATGAGTATGTATTTTCACTGTATTATTCATCCAAACCATTATTATATTCAATACTTGATTCCTTTAACTAAATCACACTCTTTCCATTTACACATCCACACAGGGAAAATTTACATGACTTTTTCTTCTTCTTTTAAGATCTTACATTTTCCATGGAAAACTAAGATAAAAGTAGAACCAATATTTAACCACAAAAATTGACTAATCCAAGTCAGAGAAAAAAATTATGGCAAAATAAAACTCCCTCTAATACAAATTTATAGAACCAAAATGGGACTAGATACCCCGAGAGAGGGGGTGAATCAGGGTATGGATATTCTTTTCAGAATTATCCCCACCCCAATGGATCTTTACCTCTTTATTATAAGGGTCACTTTTTTGCATTTATATTTTACTAGTAATCTTATTCTCTCCTTCATTATCTCATGACGATGCTTTGAATGCAATGAAAACAATTAAGCAAGCAGAACCAAATATTTTTACATGGTTCACATTCACTAGGCTATGTGAAAGGAGCATACAATGACGATGTACCAATGTACTAAATCCACTAAATCTCACTACCAATTTACAATGTTTGGGATAGATCAATTATATTCCAAGGTTCAATACCATTAAAATTTTTAGGGTCAGCTAAATGCTTTTTCAAGGGTCACTCCCAATGTGTCTCTTTCTCGATTATTACCAACATAGGGGATCACCTTCTCCCTCTTCCTCTGCTCACTACTCTGGAAAAGATCCAATCATAGTTTAAAGACTTGTTGGTCCCTTCATTATCTTTAATGAATTCATCATTCTCTATATATAGATGCTTTATTGATGTTCTAATTTTCCCAACTGATGAACACAAATTTACCACTGTGGTACTAGGAAATCATCCAACTTTTGTACAACCTTAGAATGACTGGGGAAATTCTCCAAGACTACTGTACAGGTTCCACCAAACAACTTTTGTGACACTCCCTTCTTCAATACAAAACATGGTCTACTCCCACCCTTTTATGGTCAAACCAATATTGGTGTGCAAACTATCAACTAGAACACTTCTCCAATACTGGTGCACAAGTGTAACCGAACCAATTTCATGACACTCCCTTCACCAGCTTAGAACATGGGAGAATCACACCATTTTATGCCCAAACCAATATTGGCGAGAAACTATCAACTGGCGTGAAATTTTTTCATAACTCCGTATTTACACGACCAAACCACCACTTGCGCTCCCAAACCTACTAGCAAGACTGGAGCTAAAATTTTCTCTAAGTTTTGGGATTCAATAAAAATGAGGAGGGGTTTCCCTCTATTTATAGGCATTTTGGTCACCCTGAGTTCCATCTCAAGTCTCTTTCCAATGTGCATGTCCTACCTCCTTAGCCTTTGTCGCCCAAGTCACCTTGCTTTACTAAAAAAACATGGTCGCCCCTCTCACCTTTTCCGGATATCGATGTTCTAATCTTGAGAAACATATGGCGCACATCATTCCAAGCCTCCAAGACACTAGCACACAAGTCCCTTTTCCAAAAATACTTTTATCTATTTGTCGATTTTGAGGCCCAAAATTTTGGAAAACACTAGAAAATGGCACCACTATGTATCTTCTCTCTTTTTTTGATGCCTCTAGATCATCCATTCCTTTGTTGAGGTTCTTCTATAAATCATGGATTTTGAACAACATCTTATGAACTCCACGAAATACCATGGATGCCCCCCCCCTTTTCATGAAACTAAACGTAGAAACCCATCTTGTCAACAAACAAAACATTGAGGCCCTCTTTTCCATCAAACCCAACCATCAGAAAAAAGTTTCAATAATTCCTTGGGGGATTTTTTCCCAACAATAACTTCTCACTACATGAATTTCCAATTGCTATCCTAAATTTAGAAAAAATACTCAACAGAATTCACATCATCAACAATATACACATTGATCAAATTAATGACAGGGGAAGGATCATAATAATATTTATAGAGTTGAGACTCATTTACCAAGCTCCCTAATGAAAATGACACCATAATATGTTAAATACATTGTTCGTCATCAATCTACACATAACCAAACAAAATATATCACAAAAACACTATTGTTTTCTACCTCTTTCTATTTTTTCAAGAATCTTCAACAAAATTATTATAACATAAATAATTACCCACCACATTACCCTTTCCAATATTATATGTGATCTTAAATTAAAAAATACAAATAAATTAAACTCAAATTTTCTATTATGAATTCAAATCATTTTTAGAAGAAAAAATATATTCCAAACTCTTTTGAACTATATAAACTTTAAAGAATTCTCCATGTAATCAATCCCAACAATTATTAAGAAAAAACACCATAGCCTCAAGGTCTAAATAATGGGTAGTGTAATTACATTCACAGGATGTAACCATATATGACTATAAGAAATTAATGATATCTCTCACATTAAGACATGTCATAAACCCTGATTGGATAAATCACAATATACCTAATTAAGAACAACCGCCTTGGGTAATGGATGAATTAGATCACAAATAAACTTTCCATTCAAACATTAAAAAGAAACTACAGTCCTACATCAATACCTAATTATTTTATTTATGTATCAAATATAGAAATGGATTAAAAATTTAGGTAATCCTTGTTATAAAACTATAAAAATAACTCGTTAATCCAAAAAAACTCTTTACTTCAGAAAAATTAATTATAAGATTCATGGTAGTGATCACAACCATCTTTTCCAAGTCCATTGATACATCCTTCTATAAAATAACATGACACAGAAAACTCACCAAACCCATCTAAAAAGGAATCTTTTCAATATTTTCATACAATGAATACTCCTTGAGAAACACTAATACCATCCTGAGATACTCGACCGAATACACCTTCATCATCGAGTAATCCAAGATAATTCCAACGAAGGCAACAACAAAATCATTACATTGTGGCTCAAACACCATTGTAATACGCCTAGTAAACAGAACCAGTGAATTATTAACTCCAACCGGCATCAATAAAAACTAAAAATGATCATAAAAATTATGGAAAGATTTATTAGTAATTGTTTCACCCTTAACCCTCATTTAGTGATACCAAGAACGTAAATTAGTCTCAAAAAACAGACTCATCCAATTCAATTGATCAGTCATTAAATTTTTCTTAGAAATAGGATAACAAATCATCACACCCACATGATTCAGACATCATTAATATATAAAAAATATCAAATGTACAATCATATTCTTTTCAAAAAATATCAGAGTGGCCCATGAAGGCACACTATACTAAATAAAACCTTGCTACTGAAACTCATCAATTTGAATCCTCAAATCTTAGAACTCCCCGTGAAATACTATATGAAATTGTAGTAATGAGATAAAAATATTGATATCGATCAACTACAATAATATTCTCTCACCTGATTTGTAAACTCATTACTTGAAAAAACATCATCATAATCATCTATAATTAAAATAAACATATCAAAATCTAAATAGATTGAAAAAATTATCAAGCCCATCAACAGATTTCTAATACTTATGGGATGGGTCTTTCCCTAATTAGAAAGGGAAATATTTCTTCAAACAACACCAAATGTGTACCCATTCATGTTTTAATTATATATGGTAAATCTAACCAAATAGTAGTTATGAAGGATATAGATTTATTTTTCTCCTTGCTGAAGAGGATAATCTTCTACAATGAGTGAATAAATATTATTTCTACTGTTATTGATGTATTTATTTTTAGTTTCTATATATTTTTATGGTATGTGGTAATATTTAATGATATAACATCAGAACAATTATTAAGTATTTTTCATATGTGGATTATAGGAAATGACATCTTATTTATAGGTAAATTCATTATTTCCTAGTTCAAGAGGAACATATTTTTTGTAGATGGTATAGTTGATGGTGGATAATTAGGGTTTCGAATCTGGGGACATATTTCCTAGAATTATGACATATAAATTAAAATGATGGTTATTTTTTGTTTTAGTTTTCTATTAATTTCCTTTTATCATTCTGGTTTCTATTGTTTCTCTGTGATATGCCAACGATAATATGAAATAGTGTTCGTGTGAAAAAGGTCTCATGTATTGTCGCATCATTTAAGATTTTCATAACCAACAATGTAGAGGCACTATTACATACCCACACATTAATAGTACACAAAAAGTGTTTTGAAATCACTAAAAAAGTGATTTTGAAAGAAGATTTAAAATATAATCACTTTTATCAGTGTCAGAATAATCACTAATAAAGGCATTTTTTCAGTTTTAAGAAAATATTGATTAAGGGGCCATTATCAACTCATATTTTAGCATTAATAATGGGTTTTTTTACCATCACAACTCTTATCAGTGCTTTTTTGTACTTAAAAATGAAACATTTATCATTACTCAAAAAATAATGATAAAAGTAGGGTTTATTTGTGCTATTAATTTTTTTCAGCACTCAACACCCACCACATCATCTTTATCAGTGCACACCAACACCACATTATAATTAATCCCCCACCATGAAGTTAATTTATTATTTCATTATAGACCCCTTTATCATTGGTACTCCACCATCCCACCGCCCCTACCTTTAATAGCACTCACAATCCTTTCCACCTATACGGGCTTGGTTGGATTTAAACATGAGACCTCCACCTCCACACCCAAATGACCTTTACACTAATCGATATTATTTTGTTCTATATTTTATAATTTATATATTTATTTACAGATATATTGAGATACATATTTATTATCTATATATTAAATCATATATTTATATATAATTATTTTAAATAAATTTGTACAATATGTTTGTCTTTGTGTTCATTTGTGTGTTTTTATATTTATATTTCTCTGTGTTTCTTCATATTTATAGTTATATATATATATTCATATAATTATTTTTAAATACATTTATAAATTTTTTTTGAGGGATTCTGTTTGTGTGTGTGTGTGTGTTTATATTTATATATACATATGGGTGTGCGTCTTCTGATAAATATAAATATAAATAAAAAGGTAAATATTTATATTTATTTAAATACATTATATGTTAGTATTTATTTACATGTATTAGAATATATACATCAATATATTTTTTTTGTTAATACATATACATTTTTATAGGTATATACATTTTCGTACACTTTATATCATACATAAAATGGAAATTTTTTTATTTTAAATAAAAGTAATAATTATTATTTCTAAGATATGGTTTTTATATCTACGAATATATTTTATATGTAAATATATTTAAATATTAATTTATAAAATTTAATGTCATATATATAAATATATGATAATATGTATATATTTATTTATAAATAACACTACAGTATGAAAAATAATTCAACACCATGATATCCATATGAGTGTAATACATAAGAATAATTTTAGTATTCACCAAAAATAGATAATAATATCCCTCTAAAAGAAGATGAAATCCCATTGAATATTAAAAAAAGGGCATCCAAAAATAAAAAACGATTTTGGAGGCCTTCTGGGCCTTTTGACGCTGAAAAAATAGAAACTGTGGTCCCCCATCAACAAAGTTTAAATGTCTTCATAAGATTTAGTTTAATATCTAGTAGATCCTGAACATACACTCAAATAAAAGGTTATGGTTGTTTGAAGTTGTAATCATGTTTTTAACTTATCATAATATATTAATTAATTTTAAAAATTATTTATCATGAAATTATTATTAAATACCTATTAATCAATAATAATTAGAAAACTAATAATAAATATTTATTTTTAATTAGTTTTAAAACATTTTTCTCTAAATATATTATATATATATCAATATCTATATGTTTATTAATTAATAATTTAATATATATATATATATAGATAGATATATATATATATATATATATTTGAAGGGAAGATTTTATCAGTTCTAAGAAAATTGCTTCTAGATACCCTTATTATTAGTGTTAAAAAATGAATTGATAAAGACATCCTTTATCAGCACTAATAAAAAGAATATATAAAGGGGTGGTTTATCAATTTTATTTTTATCACAAATAAAACAGTACGTTATCAATGATTTTTACCAGTCTTTATAAAAATACATCCTTTATAAGTGTTTTTTAGTGTTGATAAAGGGCATCACAGAATATATGTGATTCTGTTGTAGTGGGGATGATTTCCTCATTCCATGTTTAAACTAGTGGGAGTGAATCAAGGAAAGTGAGTTTGGGCCTAATCTTCTTGTCAATTCATTTGTATGTTCACCATCAACATTTGGGATAATTCAATTGATAGGAGATGATTAAAGTTGGTATATTTATCAAATGAAATCTTTAACGCAAGTGGTGGGTGAAAGGTGTATCACAACACCAGCTTGTTTTGTTGGTTTGGGAGAGTGTGGACATGTATTTTATTGATGGATATCTCCCGATTAATGCTCATTTTTTTTTAAATTTTGTTTTTTATTTCAAAAGTATATTTTCTTAATGAAATGTGGTGGAGGTTCAATAATTATTTTTATTTTTGGGAAGAAAGGACAAAGATGATTGTGTTCTAAGACATGTTGGAACACTACCCTTAATGATTTATTCTGTCTCACAATTTTCCCTTGTAGGAAATCCAAATATCATTAAGGATTCGAAGAAACCCCAATGATAAACCACTCTGATATAAAGTTGGGATGATTTCCACTATGATTTAAGAAATATTTTTAGATATTACATAGTTGAGTGAATATTACACGAAAAATTCTTTTCTAATACTGTTTTTAGAGACAATATTTTGAAATGAGTATGCTCAACCTTTGGTATCCCTTGAACCATAATAATTGTTATTCCAACCATTGTCATACTAAGGGATTTTTTAATACCCATTATTATTATCATTTCATTAATTAACCTTGATTTTCTATAAGACTAATCTCAATAATTAACCTTGGTAACACATGTTTAAATTAATTTAATTTTAAAATATTATTCAATTTATTATATTAAAAATTAAAATCTCATGCTTTGTTTCGTTTTTATGGATTTCAATTTTTTGGATTGTTTTCTCGGGATGAATATTCTCATTATTTTAGTTTGGGCTTAACATGAATTATTCTCCTCATGTATGGTGTAGGGTTTTTTTCAATGTTTGATTTCTCTATCCACTTCTATATGATGACTTGAGTAACCCACAGACTCATGGTGACATGATTAGTGGGAGAAGACTATATATTAGCCCGTAATGGTGAATTGACATCCGAATTGTATAATATTAATTGTTGTTGTAGTGGTTGTGCCCTTCATTTTTTTTCATCTTTCTGTTTTTCCTTGTAGGTTTGAGATTTTATTTCTAGACTACCTAATTTATATTTGTTATTAGATGTTAACTAAAATATATACCAAACTTTAGGAGCATAGATCCTCCCATGAGTCTTTATCATTTATAATTCAATACGAATGAATTAAATGACATTTATTTTTAATGGATTAAATGTATTGAATTCATTAAAGTAAATCAATGAATACAAATAATAAGAAAAAAGTATGTTAATACATTGAACAGGAATAATGAATTTCATTAAATAAATTACATAAAGGATGAATATATAAAGGGATGTGACCCCTCTTGTTGGATATGAATAACAATATGCAAGACTCTAGATTCTCACATCCTCCCAAAATACAGTATATAACTAGGTGAAGGCTCTAACAAACCTTCTACATTTTGAGGTCCTCAAGAAACATTATGGGATACATTCACCAGTATAAAACCTCATAGGTAAGAAAATCTAATTTATTGATTTTGTGATTCTCATCAAACATGCCTTGAAGAATAAAATATGTATTCATCATTTCATATACTCACGTTATGTTATTTATTTAAAATATAAATATTGATTTTATCGAGGATAGACCTCACAAATATGGGTTTTCATCTACTTACAAGTTCATATGAATAACATAAAAATCATTTTAGTGGTATAAAAGACAACATCTTCATGGAATTAATGTGTTTATTTCATTATTTTAAAAAGTTCTCATTTTATGAAATTGTAAATGGAGTTTCCCATCTCAAAATTATGTTATATGATAACATAATATCGATAGAATCAATCAAAATTATGTTTACTAGTTAAAATAATATGGAGTTTAAGTTGTTTCATATATTAAGTAGTTAACACAGTATGCATCACATTTTTAGGAAAACAAATCATTGATGTTTGAGGTTATTTATGAATTTTTTATGTTTTTTAACGTTCTATACAAGTCATATAGCCGTTTTTTAAAATACCTTTAGATTTAAAGTCTTCGTTATATATTATATTTCAACTAGAATTTTAATACCATGTTGACCATGTTGAATATCAAATCAATTATATTTCTATTTTTTTTGAGAATTCCCAACTAAGTATGGTATAATTCATAAACATATTTTTTCTCCTCCTAATTTCCAAAATAAAAAATTTTCCACATAAATATTTTGGTTTCATTATCATTGAGTACAATAGTGGTGGTTATATATTCAACAACCATCTCCTTTTATATATTCACAAGATTTAAAATTTAAATTAATTTAATAATATTAAACTTTTCAACATGAATTTATTTATATTCTTAAAAATTATGCATGAGATGTGAGTTCTAATTTCCCAATCTCGTATTACTTTCTAGACATATTTTAATTTCCAAATGCAATATTATTTGGATAAATCAACTATTCTAGTAGAATATTTATTTTTAGTGTGTGAATATTTATATAAAGCATTATATTCTTGAATTTCTTGATCTCTTATAATCCTATAAATGTTTTTTGAATTTTACGTATATTCATATTCATATTTATAACTATTAAAAATCCCTCCATTGAGAGATAAAAGTTTTTTCCAAAAAAAAACATAGATTGATTTTCTGCTTTCTCCTCACCGTTGATTGGATTATTTGTCGTGATCATCTTTTGAATGATGCAACATTTTTCATTTCCTCATATTTATATTTATATATTAACTTCTATAAAATGTCATTATATAATTGTGAAACATTCCCATTATTGAACCATTTTATAGGTAGCTTTAATTTATACATAAATATTATTCCATTCTTGAATCTCTGTGACATAAGAGAAATTATCTAACAATATTCTTCTATATTTTTATCAAAATTTAATATATTTTTTATCATTAATATTCAACTATTTTATACATTTCAAATAAATATCATTATCTTTCTTTACATTACTATTATTATATTCTCATATTCTCATTTTACAATTGATCAGATTTCTAAAAACCCATCAACAGTAAATGAATCAATATCTATATAATCAAAAAATTATACATTGGCTTCGTAAATTCTACGGATGATTCTCCAGTGCTTCATGAAAATTGTTGAATATTAAATTTTATCGCCAACACTCAGATTGAGCTTCCATTAACATTTATTATTATAAAACAATTCCATAATATATTTATATTTTATAATCATATATATTCAAACTATAATATAAAAAGTCACTATTTTTTATCCTTTACCTTTCTCAGTTATATATTCTTTTTTAGGATATCCTATATTTCATGGATAGTATTATATCCCATAATATTAATTAATTATTTATATGATAAAGAAAATATTAGATAATTTCTCAATTTTTGAACATTATATGCAATAATATTATCTGCTTTAGTCCAAGTTGTAATTTCCATTGACATATCAAAATACTGAAGTGATGAACCATGAAAAACCCATCCATGGGATAATAAAGAATGCATCATACTCCAATTCCATAAATGAAATCCATTCCAATTAATAATAGGGCTTAATTTAAAATAAATTCAGTTCTGTTTATCAAAAGTAAATTAATAGAAAGATCTATAAGATATAATATTGGCTCAAGTACCAATTGAATAGGATAGAACCTGTTTGGAAGGAACTGAGAGGGGTGGTTGTGAATTAATACTATAAATTTTTTTCAGATAAAAATAGTATACCTTTTCTACTTATTTATTGGTCATCTCCCCAAAAACCCATGTTAGATATGAAAAGAATCCCAAAATGTTTTTAATATGGATTTACTCTATAAGGATGACTATATCCCATTTAATGTTGGTTCTTATCCCATGAAAACATAAATAATATTTTATTATCCATAAAACCTATATTACAGAAAATGATCTTGGACCTTCTTTAAGAACTAGAACTAACTAGTTATAATCACTCTTCAAACGATCAGGCAACTCCACCGGAAGAATGATAAATTATGAATGTATGATATTACTTAAGACACCCAGATATTGATCATATTCACCATCAATAACCAAAAATATTATGTGACTATTTTCAGTAATTATTCTTTGATAGAATAGTTTATTAGTTATTTATTATAAAAAATTCTCAGCAAATTTTCTTTTTTTCCTTTCTTATTATTCATATTAATTTAATGTTGTATGAATATTATTTCTATATTTAGAGTTAAAAACATTATTATTCTTAGTGGAATGAATCATATCATTCATTAATCGTTAAATTTCAGATCCTTAATTTTTCCAAAAGATAGATACTTATTAAAAAACTAAATGATAGTTGTAAATATCATGTCATACTTTTCTATTTAAATTTTACAATGAATTTGTTCATTTATCTCTTTAAAATCATTAATGTTCTCATGATAGTGTGTCACACTAGTATACGATGATGATTATCCATATGTCAGCTGCATAATGATCTTGATATTCCGTATAAATCATCCTCATTATGACATATCTGATCTAAATCATTATCTTTCTTTCCATGGATCCTTCATTAATATCTCCAAATATATGTATTCAAATATTTCATTATGGTTAGATACTATGTTAATAAAAAATATGGGAAAAAATTATATCTATTAAATTGTTTCAAATTAATATCCATTTTTTCTATATTTTGAAACAATAAATATCATTCAAAGATAGATTCATCAATAAAGAATCAATATGATCAATTATTATATCCACTATGTCCAATGTTAACATAAATCAATGATCCATCATATAAAATCCTCCATAATAGAAAAATATATTCTATATTCATATTTCATGAATTATTTTCAATAATTGATGTCTACTAATTGCAAAATATACTCTTTGACTCTAAATAAATAATTCGTATGAATTTATTTTAAATATTGACTTGATATTTCTATGAATATTCCTTGATCTTCTCGACGTCAAAACACTATGTACTCACTCACAAAATGAGTCTGTAAAATAAAATCCAACCTCATTTCATTTAGATCTCATTGAAACCATAAAAGATAATAACCATAATTTTGAATATTTTGGTTGGACCAACATAGTTATAGTGTGATATTTGTAGTCATTGAGCAATTCATTTCATCACTAAAAACCCCATATTTTTTATACTATAGATTTTTAAATCATCATAGAGTGTTCTCCTCTATTTTGGCATAATGACTTCAACTATTAGATCCATATCTCATACTATGATTTTTGGGGCATAGTGAATAATATAGTAGTAACCATTTAATGATTCACTATAGAAAAATAATCCCTTTCAAGGAATGAGATTCAATTCAAGATAGATCACTAGACATCAAATCCTCTTCTTCATGGTACATTTGTACATATTACAGTGTGATTTCTATTGGATTATTATGGGTCTATTATTACATGAATTTTGATAAAATATCATGTAAGACTCACCAAATAAACCTCATCCCTGATACAGAAACTATCTTTGGACATCTTTTCCCCATTAAATCATGAGATTAACTTCACAAAAAGAAATAATTCCCCATGATACCATCATCTTAAACATGTTAATATAATGTAACTCAATAACTGTTTTACCTAACTCATTATGTCACGATCTATAATAAGTTAATCTTTTGTATTTTTAAATTGTTCTTAAATAGATGTTATATAATATTATATAGGTTCTGAATTATCCTTTTATATATCCACTATAGCATTGCCACATACAAAACATTGCAATCACACCTTTTTCTAAAATGATTTATTCATCCAAAATTCCATCGAATTCTTGGGTACTTACATCATAAAACAACATATCATTTCTCTATATATCATTTAATTTTACATTCAAAATACTGTAGAATGATTTTTACTATTGTGGTATGATTTCAATCCTATATAAAAGACTTTAGAAGTATATTCAAAATGGATATATAAATTGAAACATGAAGAGTACATCAATGCATCCAATATATAAAATCAATTTTCAACTTTGGTTTCATTATTCTTTAATTTCATTGGAAATAACGCAACCACTTATAATCCTTAATTAAGGTTAAAAATATAACAGTTGGTTAAAAATAAATCCAACACCAACATGAATTCTCAATTAGATGTTAACAATCTACCCTATTATATTTTTTGGAAACACTCATCATGAATCCAATACAATGATATTTTCTAATTTGATAATAATTAAACACTATTGGGACATCCAATATGATTCAAAGATTCATTATGTTTCCACTTGTACCCCTTTGACATCAAATATAATGAATCTACTCTAATAAAGGTAACCAATAAAAAATAATTGTAAAAATATTACCTTTTTTAATAGGAGAAATACTTTCAACTATTAAATCACACTCCTTAAATCCTCTGGATGTCAAAAGAAAAAACAAACTCAAATACTTTGATTCCACATTTATGTTTTACTAGGAAATATGTTATACCTATGTTTTTATGGAATTATGATTTTTTATATATAAAAATAAGAGTATAATCATCCGTAAATTTTTTCCTCTTTGTAAATATAGTCCACAAACCATATTTAGAGACTCAATCTGCCCCTTTAAATACACCTCTACTAAAATTTAAAATCCATCTCTATTTTCAGTTGTTGACAATTATTATAGATTGAAATTTAACTATAAAGAAATATTTTCTTAGAAGGAAATTTGAACATAGAAAATGTCATCAATAATGTCACGAACCAACCTAGAGTACCTTGATACCAATATTCCCAAGGTAGTCATGATATGCACCGACGGGCATTCCCAATCCCCATGGGTTAATGACTAGAACCAAGCATCATAAAAGATAATGGATGTGATGATTTTTCCACAAGAACAACGAAGGAAATAGATAAAAATCTGTATGATCAATCTCTAAAGGGAGAATGTACCAGAAAAATGTATATATCAAAACCCAAAACTATAAATAATAAAAGTGCCATAAAAATACAAGATATACTCAAAGTTCTAATAGATATACCACTCCAATCCCTAATGAATAAAGAACATCCATCTCCACTAAGATGCATTTACATTTTCTCATACATGGAAGAAGAAAATATATAAATTACCAAAGGAAAAGGTATGATGTGAGCTTAATATATATGTTGGGTATCACAAAGTGTTCCATAAAATGTTTCCAAAATAGTAAACCAAATCATGCTTTAGAAATTAATCAAAACATGCATGGTAGTGCATTTTCGTATTTAAAACAAAACATGCTTCATTTCAAAATTATAGAAAAAATTTAAAACAACGTCTTATGTAAACATTTTATATAAAATTTTTTATATACATCATTATTCTTGAGAAAAGAAGTTTCACAATCAATAAAATTTATAATCAAAATAGTCCAAAAAAGCACCATGGTCATCTACCCATATGGCATGATAGTTTCTAGTTATTGGATCCTCTCACTCTCATATTAGTGATCATGGGAATACGTGTACACACATCCCACATGTTGAGGCCTAATATGACATATAAACATTCCATCAGGGCTAAGATTATCCAAACTATATTTTTTTAGAGTTATAGTCATCAATCCATTATTAGGAAATTTCTATCATAGCGTGCTTATCCCAAATAACACATTCACTACCTAGGATTTCAAGTTCTCAATTAATCAATTGATAAAGGCAATATCATTTCATTTCAAATCATTAATCATTAACAATTAAATTTCCCATTTTTTCTTTCCAAAATAATAATTCACTTTCAGAACCAAATCAATGGTTTTTATTCAATTAATTCCTTTTGCATATATATTAAATCATAGATTTTTATCAATTCAATTTCATCCATTTTCCAAAATCAATTATCAAAGAAATTCATAATTTCCATCAATTTCAAAATACACCCCAAATTCCAAATCAATTGGAATTTTGGGTCTTTCTAGAAAATTCTTACCATCAAATTGAAATTCAAATATTTAATAGATTCGGTTTTCAAAAATCAATTGAAATGAATTTTGAATAATAAATACAATTAATGTTCAATCGAATGGAAAATCTCAAATGAAATAGTGTACCTTTTTTCTAGGAAAGAAACACTTTAAATGGTACTCGACAATAGAGAACAGAAGGAGGAAATATATAAGAATAAAATATAGAGATAAGATTCGACATCATATATTTTAGAATCATCAATACCATGATGATCTATCAAACCCAAAGGATTAACAAATTGAGACAAAAGATTCAATAAGATCACTTAGATAGATTCACAAAAACCAACAAGATGATCAATTATCAAACATATGACCTAGAGGGATTAGAGATATCTAAAATTTTCTAGGAAGAGCCTCTAGGTAGAGAGAAAGGAATCCTATAGGAATGAAATGATAGTCTCGATTTAATCTTTAGGTTAAAACTAACACTCAAGATTTTTCACATCTTGTAATGAAATTGCACGTAACATAATTATCGAGTCCAACATTGGCTAAAAAACAATTATATTTTAATATAAAACCCAATTTAAAATATTTACACAACATGTAAACCTACACACTATGTAAAAATTTCGTAGAATCCTCCAAGTGATGATTACACACCATGTAAACCCATTACATGGTTTGAAAATATTCAAAGATACTGTAAAAAATATAGGTTTTATTCTAAAATTACAAAATATCAATGACTTCACCTTTACGAGTATCCTACCAATTATTTCTCTACATTACTCAACCAATGAAATAGTAAAACCAAACAAATGTAAAAAAATACTTGAAAAAAGGTAATGGGGTGTTATAGCCTCACTACTATAAAAACATTTTTTCCTTAGAAATCTAATCTAGAATCATCAATGTGAGGTCACTTCTCTCTAAATAGTGCTCCGCGCTCCAATATCTCATGTGAAATAGACCCATGGTTCCATATCACACAAAAAAATGGCATTATCCTCCCATGAATAACCTTGGTCTTAGAATAAACAATAATTATTGGATTCTTAGTCAATGATAAGTCATGCTTCACATCATGATTCCCCCAAATAAAAACATGACATGGATCATAGAAATATTTCTAAATCTATGATAAATGAAACACATTATGTATATAAATCAACTATGGAGGAAGTTCTGAATGGTAAGCCACTCTTACCATCTTCTCAATAATATAAAATGGTCTCAAAAAACAAGGAAAAATCTTCCATTTCATCTCAATACATCAATTAATCAAATAGGGTGAATGTATCAAAAATTCATCGTAACCAATTGGAAACTTCAGAGGTCAACATCGATGATCAACACAAAAATTATTCATGATCTATGCCATCAAAATCCTAAAAATAATCAATTGAATATTTTATGTCATCTCTAATACTATGATCAATATAATCATGGAATTTCACCAATCTATATCCAAGACGTCATATATTTAAATGGTTAGACAGAAAATGCCTCAAAAGAAGTCATGCTGATCACTATTTAGTAATAATATTTATAAGTGTAGTCAACTAGTCCCAAATGGTTATACTAGGATCATATAAAATTGAAGAAGTGACTAAGATGAATATCTTCAAGAATATATATATACCTATCTATATGGGTATCTATATGCAAATGTTATGTTATTATAAAATGAATCTTAGATCATAGTGTTTCCTTAAGGCCTCTCGAAAAGTTAGAAGTAAAATGAGATATTTATCAGAGAATATATCACATAGAAATCAATAAAATGAATAATCTCTCCCATATATATATATATATTTCCTTGATCATCAACTATAATTTTTTCATTATTGTGTATAAATTGAGATGATTTGGTTTGTCAATTTATTACAACCCATATCACATTATTCTTTCTTGGGGTATGTGGTAACCAAACCAAAACTACCAAAAAATATCATCGTACTTAAAAGTCGACATTAGAAGATGTTGAAACAGACTCAAAGGTCCCAGATGATCATCCCTAACCTATTTGGATGTATATCAAGGAGATAAAAAATAATTGAATCCCTATATCGTATACATCTCCCATAATTATCAATGCATTTCATAGAAAATATTTGGGGTTCATGGGTATAATGCCTGCTAAGAATTAAGAAAATATCCAATGAAACATTTTCTCATGTGTAATGGAAAATTGAACTGATTTTAAAAAAATAGAATGTGATCCATATATGAGGACCACTAAACAATGGTATCCATACTATAAAGAGAGTCTATAATTACACATAACTCATCATCAAACATTTCTTCACAAAGAATCTTCTCGAGAAGAGTATACATAATTTTCAAACAAGTCAATACAACATAGACCTTTATTTCCTAAACCCCAATATGAAACTATAAAAAATATCAATTAATATCCACTCTTTTGATGATTGATTAATGGCCTGGGTGGGGAGTTTCCATCACAATGCATCAGAAATGACATTCCATTTTCCCAGGGTAAGGCAATGTTGAAATCAAATGATTGCAGGAACTATACCAAACACCTTTGATTGAGATTAAAATATTTTTTAGAGAATAATAACTCATGATATTGTGGTAATAATACATGGTAAACCATTCTCTAAGATGGTAATGACCCCAAATCTTAAGAGCATGCATCATATTTATGTGTTAATGTTCATGGGTTGGATAACTACTCTCATGTGTCCTAAGCTAGTGAGAACCAAAGGAAATGACATGATCACTTTACTTTCAAAAAAACCCAAATATGAACCTGGTACATCAAAAATGTATACAAAGATCTTCCCAAACATAGGAAGAGTCAAAAATAGCGTAGAAGAGAAAATATTTTTCTTCTCTTAAAAATAACTTTGACATTTATCATCCCAATAAAACATTAATCCATTGTCTGTGAGAGCAGCCATCAAAGAATCTAACATTGGGAAATATTTAACAACACAGTTATAATATCTAAATGAACCCAATAAGTACCAAATCTCCAAAATATTTTTCAATTACTCACATAGCATAAAAAATATTATTTTCTCAAGATCAAAATAGTTACCATGTTCCAAGACAACATGTCCTAATAACTTCACTTCTCAAATCCTTAAATCAAATTTTGATATCTTTAAATAAAGTAAGTGATATATCAACAATTACAGAACTGATCTTAGATAACTTAGATGATCCTCATCAGACATTAAATAAACTAGGAAGTCATTCACAATGACCACTATAGACATATCAGGATACTAATAGAATATCATTTTCATAAAGTATATAAATATACTAGGGGAATTTTTTAGAACTAATTGCGTGAAAATTTACTCGTAATTGTCATTCCTTCTCTGAAATGTTGACTTTTAAAAGTCATATTTTTATTCTCAACTATTGATAACAAGATTTGTAATCAATATTCCTGAAAAACTAGAACCTTTTAGATAGTAAACAAGATCATCAATTTTTGGTAATTGATACATTTTATTTAGTATATATCGGTTGAGTTTTCAGTAATCAATACATATGAATAGTGTTCCATCATCTTTCTTAGTAAATCGAATAGGTGATCCCCATGGCAACAAACTCTGATGTAGAAATCCTTCTCCAGAAGATCATCTAACCAAGTCTTCATATCATTAGTTGTAGAACCATGCATGTGGTAAGAAGGAATTGATACTAGTTCATAACCAAGAGCTAAATAAAAAAAATTTACCTACCTTACTTGTGGAAAAAAAATAAATTTATAAGGAAAAACATAGAGACACTTGAATACAACTGGAAGGATATCATCACTCAAAGATTTCCACTCTAGATAAAATGATTACCCTGATATATATTTCCCAAAATTAGAGAAATGGTCCATATCCACTTGACCTTTGGTCTCTTTCTCCCTAAAATATATAAAAAAACCAATATTTGTGGTAATAGAGGTCCATCAAAGATAGTAGTTAATTCATTTTTTATTAAGAATGATCCAATCCATCCAAAAAATGACATCAATTTTTATCATGTCGAGAAACATAAAATTTGAAAAAAGACCAATCTATGGTAAGAAGAAGACACAATAAGGAACATGGATACCCTACTCTTTCTTCTTTCGGAGGGTTGTAGTAATATACATAACATATGATAAAATATCCCTTGGAATATTTAGCATATTCACTATATGGGTTGGTATAAACAAATATGATGAAACAATATCAAATGAATAAGTCACCAAATAATAGGTTATAGTGATGGTATCTCTCATAGTCACTAGACCTATATCATCTTTCTATATAGAATCCTCTACTACGTAAATATACATTACTCGTGATGCCTACAGATGTAACCCTTTATATATTAATGTTTTAGATTTCATCATAGTAATTATTTGTGATGATGATCCCACGATACTCTGTTTAGTAAAAAATATATAATAGAACTTATTAAATTGTCCTAGACGTCCAAAAAAAACTATTTATCTTGGGTGAATCTATGTAAACCTACTTCGAATGCCCATTCATTCCACATTAGAAGCAAGTTAAAGGGAAACTACCAGGAATTTTTGTAGGTCTTAAAAAATCATCTAATTTAAGACCACTATGTTACTCATTATATATTCTATCCCCTTTATTTTAACACAAAAAACATTTATTGGGGTAAAAGGGAACTCCCATGAACCCTGACTTACCTTCCATATCAATATTGACCATCAACGCCATCTCCAGGATGTTTTCATAAGAAAAGAGATTTAGTAAGAAAACATAAGAATGAAAATAACATCAGAGTCCAATCTAAACCCATATATTATTAATCTTTTCATTCGATATAATCTCATGTAAAAAATTTACATGATCCATGAAATAATTAGCAAAGTCAGTCCTGGCCCCCTCAGCTTGTTCGAGTTTTAAAAACACCATTCCCATACCCAGCACCATTGAATCTGGATAGAACTATTTTGTGTAAATAAAATTTAATGCCTTCTTCTCTAAACCCTAATACCTATTTATTATAACCATTTAGTCCCACAAAATCCTAGAAGGTCCTTTTATCTAGATGGTGTCACGTTTTTCCTTGATTTACTCAGGAGTTTCCACGAAACTAAAAAGAACCAATGTCTTTCCAATCTAATCCTTTTTCTACTGGGGTCCATTAGAAACATAGAATACTAGTGGATTATTGAAAAGTAACTCCTAAGAAAAAATATAAAATTTATCCCTCTTAGGGTACATAGTTAGATCCTAACCAGTAATAGGTGTAGGTGCATGTCCTAGAGCCTGGGCAACATGCATAACAACCTCAACTATATTCTGTTCCATGGGAGGATTTTATCACAATGGATCACCAACAACCTCCTCCTATATCCAATTGAAACGTCTTATAAGAGGCATGATTCTATACAATATCTAAAAAATAACATAGAATACCTAAAAAAATTTCCCAGATAAACATTTAATCAAGAGAAATAGGGAAATTAAACCCATCAGATAGATATAATGATTTGTATTTTAACATATCCAAATCAATTTTATGGAAAAGACTATAAATTATATATATGATTCTTTTCCAAGACCACATATGGTTAATGAAGTCTCATTATAATGAGATATGTCCATGAAATAACTCCCAACTACCTCTTATACCGTAAAAAGATATTCCAAGAAGAGTACTAAAATTAAGGAATTATGCCCAACCTAAACCTTTGACACCAAATTTTCACAAGCCTTCCCGGAGTACACTAATACCCTGATACCCAATCTTATCTCCACATGACCTGAATGAGAATTTCCATTCCACACAGGTTAGAAACTAGCACCTAAAATCATAGAAGATAAAGTAGGAAATTGTTTTTCCATAAGAAAAGTTCTAGAAATGGATACAAATTAGTATTCTCAAACACCAAAGGGAGAATGTAGTTGAAAATTAATAGGTATATCAAAACCAAAAAAAGTACATCATCAATGTATCAGAAATAGAAAAGATAAACTGAACAACCCAACAAAAAATCACTACAGACCATAAGGGATAAAAAAACAACATCCTCCTCTAAGTGGAGCTTTCCCTTTTCTTTAACTTGTTAGAAGAAAATTTTAAAAACCAGAAGGAAAAGCAAGGATGTGAGATAAATGAAAAATTAGGGTCTCACCATAGGTTATATAATAAGATTCCAAAATAATAAATTAAAAAATAATTTCAATTTTAGTCAAAATAGAAATGGTAGTGCATTTTCATATTTAAAGAAATACACTCTTAATTTAATAATAGTGGAAAACTATTTAAACAATATCGTATCTAAAAATTTTATATGAAACATTATATATATCTCATCCAGAATGGGTAATGAACATTCAAAATCAATGAAATTTTTAATAAAAAATATCATAATAATCACTATTATCATTTACCCTATGGTCGAATAGATTCTAGTTTTAGGATCCTCACACTCTTATATCAGTGATCATGGTAATATTTTTATGCACATTCTTTATGATTATGATGAATAAGACTCTTCAACAGCCCATCAGGGATAAGATCTTCCTAACTAGAATTTTTAAGGATGTAATCATTGATTAATTTCTATGGAATTACCATCCTATTGTGTTTTCCAAAATAAACCATTAACTACCCTAGGTCTCATGTGCTCAATAAATAAATTTAAAAAGGTAAAATCATTTAATTTCAAATCTTTCATGATTCACAATTTAATTTCCCACTATTCCTTTTCCAAATGTGAAGTGACATGTAAAACCAAAACATGAGGTTCTTATCAATTCATGCCTTTCCAATGTATAATCAACTATAGGGTTTTTTCAATTTAATTTAATCAATTTTTTAAAATCAATTTTCAAATCAATTTAAAATTTCCACCAATTTGAAAATACCCCATTGTTTGAATTCCATTGGAATTGGGTGTGTGGGGGGGGGGGGGGGGGTTCCCCAAAATCTATACCATCAATTGAAAATTCCAATTTTCATAAATTGGGTTTTCATCAATTAATTGAAAAAATCTCAAATAATTAAGAAAATGAAGTTTAAATAAATATCCAATCTCAAATGAAACTAACTACTTTTAATCATGCAATGAAACACCCAAAATAGGACTCACAAAAGGAAAATGAAGAAATTGGAGATATAAGAATAGAACCTAGAAACAAGATTCAATATCATGAAGGTGAGATCTATCAATCTAAAAATGATCTATCAAAATACAAGGTGGATAAAGAGAGATACAAAAGGTATAGGAAGACCTATATCCAGGAGAAATTCATCTTATCCAACATGACGATCTATAACCCAAAAGATGACCCAGAAGGATTTGAGTTCTTGGAAATAACCTTATAAGAGCCTATATTTTGAGATAAAGGTATCTTGACGAAATGAAATTATAATCTCAGCTGAACCACCTATTGAAAACCAACACTCTATATTTTACACGGTGTTTAACCCATCTACATGTTGTTTAATTTTCGATTCCCATATACACCAAAAACTTGTCTTATATTACTAATAACCAGATTTTTAGTATTCACATGGAATGTAACTATGAACATTGTGTAACAATTTCCAAAAATATCCTACTAAATGATTAAAGATCATGTAAAACCATTACACACTATGAAAATCCCCAATATACTTCAAAAACTAATGGTCTTATGTAGAAAATACCCACTAATCTATGACCCCACCATTAAATTCATCTCACCAATTTCTTCTTAATATTACTCTTCTAATAAAAAATGAAAGAAAAAAAGGATAAAACATACAAAGAATAAAAGTAACAAGTAATTTGAATTAAGATATTTATGTCTACTGTGTTGAAACCTGGGGTAGGAATCAACCATTTATGTTAATAACAACAATGTTTTAAATTTCACTTACATAATTCAGTAAATGCATGAATCATTATCCATTGACATAATTCAAGGATATCCTTTTGAAATCAATAAAACATATACAAAACTAGTAGATAATATACATTGAATCATAATGTTATTTTTTAATACCAATTTTCCCTTTAATTGATTGGCTCTAGGCAGTAATTTTATAAAATAAATTCATTCTCTCCTGCAACAAGTGTATATCCATAGTTAATCAGTATAACAATTTCTGGATCATAGGATAGAAACTATCCCTAATTGTATCCATATATATAATTTATATTCAGTATAAAAACCATTAATCTACAGTAGCTTTTGATATCGAATGAAAAATCAGATGATATATCATGTTAGATCAAAATAAATAAACCATTTAGTTCATTATTATTGTAGATTCTTCATCAATTTGTCTTTTTTCCATCATCATGGTTTGGTTTTAATATATTAATATATTCTATTAACACCAAAAATTCAATTACACATTTATTTCCATTTTTATTTCATTGTTTCCTCTTATTTCACCCAAGTACTTGAGTGTGACATCCTGACCCGGGTGCCACTAAATAGTGCACTGTGTTGGTTGTCCACATGATCTCAAGAGTGCCTCCCCATACTCTAGAGGGTGACGACTAGAATTTAGGGTTTGGTAATTCAGCCTTGGAGATACTATAACATCTTTTATCAAAATAAAACACCAATTGAAGAAAAAAAAGAAAAACCAAGTGTGGAAGTATATAAATAACCAAAACAATACCATGTCATTTGATATTAAAAACAAGATAATAAAACACTCAACTAAAAGGTAAAACATGCTTTGACAATTAAAATTTCATATGTCTACAATGCAACTAAATGTAAAGACACTATGACTCCTAAGAGGGTCCCTAACCACATCTGGTTCCCTCTCCGATGCTCTAATCCCAAACAGAAACCTATCATAGGGCCTTGACCTTATCCTATATTATAATAACAAAGTCTACTCGGGTGCCAATCAGGAGGCCTATATAGGGTGTGAGTAAAAATGAGTTTTCCACAACCAACAGTGTCTAAAAAATTCTAGTCAAAAGACTGTGCATGCTGTTTTATAAAGCAATAAATTCAATGAATAATTAAATAGTTATCACATTGTCATTTAATATTTAATCATAGAATTAGTCCTAGTTTCAATTCATGTTTCCCATTGGAATCAAAATTCACTATTATCATTCATTTTGTGTTGAACGTCATTTCAATCGCCCCAAATCACATTATGCGTAGGTCTTTATGCCTAACAATCAATATCCTATTAGGTGTGGGTCTTCATGCCTAACAACCCAAAATATCATCCATTTAATCATTCATTAATTCAAAAGAATTAGCCACATAATTCCATTAAAATCCAACAATTATTTAAAGACTTCAAAGGCCATTAGTGAACTCAACAATTAGCTAAACACACAACCCATTAATTAATTAATTAATTATTCAATCAACCCAATTATCATTCTGTAATTATTTACTCACAATTAATTGTCCATATGAAATCTCAACATTTCATAATTAATTATCATAGTTAATTATCTTTGATCAAAATCATGGAACATAATTAATTCTCACAATTAATTATCTTACATAGAAAAACATTATTTCATAATTTATTTCCCCCAATTAATTTTCATAACACAATCAATTCAATATCGAAATTAAAATATCTCAACCCATAACCAATCTACAAAGAAAAAATCTATTTGGGAAACCCACCGCCATTTAATCCATGATTTAAATAACATTTAATTATAAATGTAATCATAAGTCAATTGCACATTCATAATTACTCCAATTTAGGAAATAAATTATCACGGGAAGCTTGAAAATACATAATCTCACATTCACATAAAAAATAAAAAACTATGGGAGTTTAAATTATACCAACTACCTCGGTTTATTGATAGATATTATCCTACGGAAAATACCAAAAATCTGAGCAGAAAAACGTCATCGATCAAGCTCTGGATCTAAATCCTTAAACCAAAAATAAGATCAAAGTCATAAAGATCATGAAAATCCAGATCTATATCCACAATCCATGATATATATCTCAACTCATAGGTTTAGATCCATGGAAATAGTGGAGATCATACATTAAAAGAACATGTAATGATAGAGTAATTAACGGTCGATGAAACGGGATGAAATCCACTTACTGAGAAGAAAGATGATCTTCAATCCGGGATTTTGATCTTGAATAATGAGGTTTGAATCACCTTGTAATCCCTCTGGAAGGCTATTATATCACCCATAATTTTAAGAGCTAGATCCAAGGTCAAGATATTTGTGTATTAGGGGTTCTGGTTGTTTTCAAAAAATATTTTTAGATAATTAATCACACATGCACAGTTTCTTGGGTAGGGGTGCACGATTAGGAAAAACCATGCACCAACCTTGTGGACCTCTCTGTCTAGGTTTTCAGAGTGGGAATGGTTTAGTTTCAAGGTTTTTCAAACCATTCATATACCATGATCATACCACCCTATTTTAGTTTTTCTTAAAAATTCACCCAAACACACACAAAGACACTACTCTAAAACAAATGTACTTAAAAGATCAAAAAGTGCCTGAAAACGTGCCCGAGATGACTATAGAAAACGCTGAGATCTTACATTGATATCCCAAATTCATCAATAAAACACTTGTGATGCTCCAACACAAATTGGAATTTTGGATCATTCCTTGATACCAATATTCCATTTTCAATGAAATTTTCCCCTAAACCATATCTCCCCAAAAGAATACCTCACATTAACAGTATTCATAAGATTATAATATAGAGGGAGAATGGAACCTATAATATCCATAAATCTAGGAATATGGTTTTTATAGTGACCCATCTGTTTTGTACATAGATATTACATATAAATAGAATAATATTATTTATATAACATAAATATCCACCCTAGAATCATATAATCCGAGTAACTTTGGTAACATTGATTCATAAACTACATGTTCAAATTAGTTCTACATCGTCCCTATCTTAGATCCTCATAACTATCACCCTTTATATAAATATATTACATAAACACTTTTTTCATAAATAAGGAAAAGTAAAGATAATAATGGGTGAGCTCTAATGCTCAGTAAAGATAAATAAAGTATATATCAATGAACATATAAGAATAACATATGAATATTAGTATATTAACATTTAAAAACCATTCCCTATATATGATATATCATAATATTGATTCATTGAATAAATATTTGGAGTAAATAATATATGAATCATTATGTAATCAAAGAACAAGATCTGTAAGATCATAACATTGGTACAAGACTTGGAATTTTTGCATACCCAAAATAAAAGAAAATCATTTCAAAAGTAGTCTTGGATAAATTCCAATACTATCATAGTGGATTTGATTCACTATCAAACCCTTTATAGTTATCTAAGTATACTCCCAAAACTATCATAGTTGAAAATTTCCCTTACTAAATCGGGTTCATTCCCCCATTAAATAACTATTTATCTCATGAAATATCAATCAGTTCCCATTACATTGGATGGAGATATAGGTACCAACCATAAAATAATAAATATAATTCCTATTTGTACCATACTTTCATAAAACATGCATCATATAAGAGCCTAAGAACATAAATGGGTTTCATAATCATTTCTTCATTGTATAACTCATGGAAAAGAAATGGGTTTTATAAACATTTTGGCATATCCAAACACATGATAAGAAACCAGTTTCATATAAACATGGTAATCATAGAAATGTTACATCTAGAAAAACAAGTGTGGTATCCATAGATTATATTCCATGTAAATCATTCACATGATTAAAAGTTTTTGTTATCAATGAATCAAAATTTCATTAATGATTCTTTAGGAAAATAACCTTTTAATTTGTAAATCAATTCTTTAAAATATTCATATTTACAAAATATTAATGGAAAAATTTTCATTAAAAATAGCCATGGCGATATTATAATAGATTATTCAAATAATTGGGTGGTCTTGATGGTGGAAAATTTTATTTATATCATATTATTTAAAAAATAACTCATTTCCCACTTTTTCCCAAAAATTCCCAAAGTACCTCATTTAGAAAACCACATGAATATTACTTTCAAACCATTCTGTTAAAATTTAGTCATTGGTAAACCAGAAACAATCATATGTAAATATTTAAAACCTACTCCAAAATATTTTTCAAAAATATGGATATGTAATCATAATTATTTTTATCCAAATAGAGAAATAAATTTATTTTTCTATAAAAACATATTTTTTTGGTCATGAGTACCTAATTTAATGAAATTGTATAGAAAACATGTATTTTAAAGAAATAACTATATGATAATTAAATTCATGAGTTTTATGGGAGATATATAATAAGATTTAAATTTGAAAACATAATCATAAATAATCTAAATAAATAATTAGATTGTGACATAAAACCCCTTACCACTTTGGTATCATTTGTATCATATAGATCATGAAATAAATATCCATTATTGAATTTTGAAACACATATATATTAATAAATGGTTTATCATATGTATTTTTCTAAAGACATAATAATATATTCTAAATGTTATATAATTTAATTTTATCTTTTTATCATCTTTTTATTGACAATTCATTATTAATATCCTTATTTTTGTGGATAATTGCTTCATTTTTCATTTATATGTTGGTTTTGTAGTTTCAGTTCTTGTGCATTGATAAAAAATCCATTATCTCCATAATTTTAATCATGTTTTAAATATAATAAATATTCCTTATATATATATAATTATCTATAGTTTTTAGATATATACAATTTATTTTCAATGTTTATGAATATGACATGTTGTATGTACGCTTGGACACTGTTTAGATTTTTCGTTGGGTAGAATTAAATAAAGGAAAATAATAATTCATATTTAAAGAATAATTATATTGATATATATATATATATATCATATATATTAATTAAATTTATCCTTATTATGATCAAATTAAAATGTAAATTAAAAATGAATAACATTTATTCATGTAGATGGCAGCACACTTGTATGGACGAGCGACGTTATCATTTTCCAACAGATTGAAATGTAAGTAATTAGATGTGATACTATAATAAAAATATAATAATTATTTCATTAATATAATAAATACACATGAATCACATCATAAAATCTATACATTAAAGGTAGTGATGAAAATTGAATTGTATTTCTATAAGGAGGCAACAAGCTATATGTATGCACGAGTCATACATTCACTTCACATTTGATGGAAATGAGGGTTTAAAATGGTTTTTTCATAATCATAATAAAATTTATGTATATTTAGGATATTTAATTTATTATTAAATGAATAATATAATATATTTATAGGTCATAAAATAATAATTTTATAGAATGTGATCGGATAACCAAATTACCTCATCTTTCACAAGATTACTTTAGATCTCTTATATAGCGATAGGGTTGGACTTTTTAGAAGAAAAGAACATATAGACTATAACTATTGATAGTGAGAAGATAATTTCATAGAGGATGTTTGAGAAATAATCCTTAAGGTAGTGTGAATAAGTGAGGTACATGGTTCCCTTTTATAAATGAGGGGAGGGGAACTTTTGGTATTCCTCAAAAGATTAAATAACAATAAATTAATTCTAATGGAAAATCAACAAAAATTTATATTGATATTAAGGTAAGGTATTATAGGGTTGTAATCCACGAAAATAATATAATTAAGAAAAAAAAACTTTTAATACTCATCATTTTTATTAATACTTAGTTAACCATTTTTAATTTCAAATATAGTAACAATTTTTTCAATATTAAACATCGATTATTTTTACTTATATATTTAAAATTGTATCATTAATGGGCTAGTTACTACATTTTAAACCATATCATATCCACCTTATCTTAATTAATGTTTTCTTTTATTTTTAATCAATTTAATAAAATATTATAATTGCCAATTTTGACTCTATTCATTTATCTTTATATGGAAGACATAATTATAATATAATCATTTAAAACAACAATAACTTATCATTTTCACATAAAACCTTCATGAAATGTTTTAAATTACTCATATTTTATCACTTTTAATATTTCTGAAATCATTTATTTCATTTTTCCATTAATTAAATAAATACTTTTTTGGTGTTCTGAAAGCATTTAATGTAATTATATAAAAACTAAAAATTTAAAAAATTAAAATCATTACTATAAATTCATTATGTAGAAAATTACTTTTAATATTCATTCATGATTATTATTTTTCCTAATTTTAAAACCTAAATTATATTTCAAATTGGGAGAGTCATTTTTTTACGTTCTTTGATTTAAATAATATATAAATCCTTTCCATGGTAAAGTGACAATTAAACTAATCCATTTTGAGACTAAGGTGTTATGGGTCTAATTTACATAATCCATTAAGAATTTGGATGAATAATTATGGACTTATCACTTTTTTATTATCTAGATTAATTAAATTAAACCTTTATGATGGTGATAAAATTTACTACAATTACTATTTATATTAACAAAAAAAGAGGGTGCATATTTACCAATTTTTAACCTTATGATTCCATAAATTTAATTCATTTAATCTAATAAAATATATATAAATGGCAGGAAAAAATTTATGGTAAATGCACAAAATGTGACAAAACTCCTTTCGAGAATAAAATTCATTTTTAAACATAAAAAATGATTTATTATTATCAAATGACTTGAAAAATAATTTTTGAATGTATAATTATTTTTTCAATTTAATAATATATAGATATCAGTAAATTAATTCACAAATACTGATTATTTTTATTTATTAATATAAAAATTTATTGTGTGCATAAATTATTTTTATAAATAACATCACTTTTTTTAAATAATTATAATTTTTAATTATAATCCTTTGATAACAAATGAATTAATTTTTATCAATGCGTAGGATGTATATTTTAAATATTATAGTTATTACTATTCATACAGTCCGATCCAATAGCTAGGAAATAATATGCACATAATATATTAATAATGTTATATGGTCGTCTAAAATCACTATTGTGTGTAACATATGTTATTGAAGAATATAATATTATGTGAAGTGAAATACTTCAAAAAAATATAAACGTGTTGCATTATACCCCCCTTAAAATAAATTTCACCCTTGAAATTCATTACTCTAATACAAAAATTGAGGATACTTCTCTCTCATAATTTCCTTAGGTACCCA